>JAKSZU010000010.1:49447544-50047544 GCA_026018925.1 Tupaia tana | reverse complement strand
ATTATTTTTATGGACACAGTTGTTAGGTACTCATCTTTTTCTCCAACCAGAGGCTTAGTCTATTTGTGTTTGAAATTGATTGCTGGGACTGTCACAGAGTAATTTACATAGCAACTTATCATAATTAGTTATCGTTTGCAGTTTCCTTAATGTGCATTGCATTTTATGCTTAGCAATTGATTTTTCTGTATATCTCCATGAAGCAGCTCAATGTGCGCCATCCCAAAAAGAAGAAAAAAGACAGAAAGAAAAACTTTGGGTATTTTTTATTTTTATTTATAAAAACATTTTTAGCCTGAGATATCATAAAGTACATTTTCACAGAAACCATAAATACAGAATGTTTTGCTTCAACTCATTAAATCAGCCAAAGTGAAATGAATAAGAGAAAAATTAAATAGATGCCTGTAAAGAGGTGGCAAAGTAGACAGAGATGTTGGGGATGGGGAGATGTTGGCCAGAAAAAGCTATTAGATCAACAAACAGGATACTTTCAGGAGGACTCCAAAGGGGTTGCTTGATGACTAAACTGTTCATTATACTTTGTTTTGAGCTTACAGGCTTTGGAGGCAATGTGTCTTTTTCAGACAATTTCTATTTTTTTGTGGGGTTTTTGTTGTTGTCTTTTTTTAATATTTCTACCATCTTGCTAGATCAACTCATAACGAATGTGAAAGCCAAGTAAGTTTGATCATTACAAATAAAATCTGCACAGAATAATAGCAAAGACTCAAGGAAAATAGATGGATTTATTTAAGCTCTCTTTTAAAAAGTTACTTATTCTGAAAGAAAAATAGGGTGATAGATAAATAGAGCATGTCTCATAGGATCTTGATGCCTTGATTCACCCCCAACTTCAGCCAACCCAGACCATGGGCACCAGGCACACTCAGAGAGGTCTCTGGAAACAAACTGGCAACCTTCCTGTATAGGTCTGCCTTGAAGTGTCACATTTTACCCCTGCACGACCATTTGGTCCTCTATTTAGGCCATCTTAATAGCTCAGCATCAAGTAGTCTTTTTGCCGACTTCCTATTGGTTCTTACTGACCATTTAAAAAGATGAACAAGCAAACTTATGGTTTGGGTTACTATTTGGTTGCCAGATCAGATGCTGTGACTAAGGCAGCCTGCTTATTTATTGCCTGCTGTCTTCAGGAATATTTTAATTAGTATTTTAAGGGCACTAACCATTAGAGGATTTCTCAAAAACATTGTCACATTCACTGAAGGGCATAGATGCATGACAAATCTAACTTTCTCCCATAGAAAGTCTATTGAAAAGCTGGAGGGGGAGAAAAAAAGGAAAGAAGGAGAAAGTGAAAGGACAAGAGAGGAGGGAAAGAGAGAAGGTGGGGTGGAGGGAAGGTGGGAAGGAGGGAAAGAAGTCCTTAGCAACAAGGACATGTTTTTTCTGGGGGGTCTTATTGATAAGAGCATGGCCCTGGCTCCCTCCTTTCAGACTCCTTGCTATTGCAATGCCCTGGCTGTATGGGGGAAAGACTGTTGGTTCCTTGTGCAGAACTATTATTAGCATTTTCTAATTATGTAAAACGATTTCCTCTGATGACATTTTCAACAGAACCCATTACTTAGTTTTCTTTCCTTTATAATGCTTTTATGGGCTTATAATCTTGGTGGAATTCTCAGATGCTGAGAGATGCTAACGTTTCCTTTATTTAATCGAGGTGACTAGTGATTTGACAGTGGTGGTTGACAGGTTTATTTTATCTGCGTGGCACTGAGAGTCTATTTTCAGTATGTGTGCTCTGTTCCAAAGTAAAAGGACTTTACTAAGTGCTGAATAAATTGTACTTTCCTTTGATTCTAGACTGTGCTGAAATGGTTTAAAAACTCTAGTCTGGGTCACCAAATTCATCTCCCTGCTACTTTGCAGGGTCAATAGTTTCACTCTGTACTGAACCAGGCTGCGTGGATTGGAATGGAGGGTAGTGTAGATTAAAACTTCCGCACATATAGAGATAGATGTGCATGTGTGTGCTTGCTGTCTGGGAGGGTGGCAGTGATGGAAGAGCAAGCCAAGTGGAATCTGAAGATGGATGAATCTGTTAGACTATTACCAAGACTGGCATGGAGTTTAGCCAGGAACTTTAAGCAACCTCTTTTAAGCATTTGAAATCCATAGAGGTCCATTTCCTATCCTTTTTCTCCAAGGATAATTTTTTATTTGCAGTCTCTGGGATTGCTTTATTTATATTCTTTGGGCAGAATTGTGGTATACTCAGATACAGAAAGGCTACGAATCTGATTCTTCTATCCCAGAAGCAAAACAGGGAGGGGAAAAAATGTTCACTTCCCTCTTGCACCCCCAAAGAGTAACAAAAATTACTTCTGAAAAATGAGATGTTCAGAAAGATAACCCTTTCCTCAAATAGACAGTTTAAATTAAAAACGGTGATGAAAACATGCTCCCTTAATCTTAAAAAAGATGAATGTCTCCAATTGATAGGGCAGAAGATGTTACATGTGCTAATGTCTTAGAGTCATGAGCTTTTCTTGCCCCTTTCACTACAAGAGGAGAACTGGGACAGCAAGTAAGCCTCCTGAAATGATAGCAATAGCTCAGAGCACAGTCACTGAGGGATCCCTCCAGCATGGCTTTATTTAGTAGCTACCAAATACAGAGTGTATTTTTCAGTTTATAAAGAATTTAGAAATAAAGAATATTGTCTCTATCTTACAAAAATGTATGGTTTGGTTCAGGAGTTCTTCAAAATGAAGCGTCAACCACCAAACAAGATATTATATAATTAAGAGTTGCATTACTTTCTAAGTGCTATACATGTTTAGGAAAGATAGAATTAGTGAAGGCTAGAATACTCAAGCATGGCAGTTTAGAGAATGTTGGCCTTGAGCTTTGAAGACCATGCAGGGCATTGCTAAGTGTAGAGTAAAAGATAAATGTTCCAAAAAGGAAGACGGATAAGGAAAGAAAATGCACCAAGAGTAAGAATAGAAACAACCAAGTCAGAAAAGGGACCTATTTTGAAAAAGTTATAAAGGTCTTTATGTAGGAAGAGACCACTTGGTAGCTCTTGAACAGAAAGAGGGTCTATATTTGAACTAAAAATGTGCCCTATACTTACTAACATGCAAGCAGTTTTTTAAAGAGAATTAGAAAGAAAAGAGCCTGGATGCAAAAGAGACCACTGTTGGATGGTACCAACAGGAATTTATTCCTGTTTTAGAAGCTTTAGGTTTCTTGACACTAGGCTATGTGTCTGTAGTTTGTAATGCCTCAAAGAGCAGGTGTCTCGCAAAGGTAATTTAGGAAACAACTTGGTAACAGATGGGGAAGACAGCTGGGGCCGGGATACTGCCAGTGGAGTAGGATTGGGGATGAGGTCAAGGGAACCTTATGGCCACTGTGGAGTTGTTGTTTGAAGTTACTGATGGTTTTGATCACAGGACTCAAGCATTAGAGAAAATGGACAGTGAATGTTTTTTCTCCCCATATTATTCAAAGTATTTCTGTGTTGGCGTTTGAAACCAAAACATAGAGTCCGGTTAGGATAATATAATCCAACATTCAATGATCAAGGTCTGGAGTAGAGGGCTGGCTGAGGAAACAGAGCATAAGGGATAGAATATGAGAAATATTCTGTAGCAAACACAATAGACTGAATGATTATATTCTGGGATACAGAAAAACAAAACCAGAAAGCTGTGAGAAAGTGAGCAGAGTGTGTGGAAAGCTGTGGTCTCTTCCTGCTCACCCTTTTTGATTCCTCCTCATTGTAGGATTCTCTACCATCACTCAAGCATGAACTATGATCTGGCCTGTTAAATGGAAGACTGATAAAGTTAATGTAGTGGAGCTCGTGGCAACAGGAATGAACATACAATCAGCAAGCAAAGCCACCACAAAAATGTGTTCTTATTCTCATCTTTGGCTTAAGGATGAGCTACATTCTTTTAAAAACTAAGTGTCCATTGTGTTTTACTCCTGAATCTTGGGCTTCTGTAGGAACTCTGGAAGGAGAGCTACTTGAATCCTTTGCTTCTGGTCTAGGTTGTTGTGCTGAGAGCTCTGTCCAGGATTAACTTCCCAAAGCCGATTCTTCCAACTCATTTTGTTTCCCTATGCTGTGCAGAGAACTTTACCTCTGACCCAGGTTTTTCCTCATGTTGTGATTTTACAACCTTTTTTTGGAACAAATAAACAAACATCTGGAATCATGTGGTATATTTAATTAAAAAGTTTGCTTTTGGCCAGAAATGGTAAAATCATGAAAAATGGCCTGTCGGTGAGCTCAAGAAGGCCAAAAGATGACGTTGTTGGCTGTAAATGGATTGAACTGAGTGAGGTGAACACCTGCTCAGAGCAGCCTGCTGTCCTCCAACTTCCCCCTTCCAGCCATTAATATTTACTGCCCTGTTTCTTTATCCATTCTAATGAAATTTTTTGGTTGGCCTGGTCAGAAGAGAGGGCTGTTACTTTTTCAATAACCTTGGATTTGTTGGGATGTGTATATTTTATAAAGGGTGTGGTACTGGGCTTTTCATTTCCCTTACTCAGAATTCATGTGCCTCAGGTCACTGCAGGGGCCTCTTTCTGTTTCTTCAATCAGGCAGTCAACTGTGTTTTCATGAGAGCTCCTGACATGTAGACCCTGTGCCAGAGCATCTGGGAGATGCAAAAGAAGCTGGGGGCTCTGCCTTCAGGAATCCTATAGTCTAATTGAAAAGTAGAGGCCATACTAGATGTAAGAGTGTAGAGAAGCAGAATTTGTGAAGTAAAGTAGCAGGATTTGGAGGTAGCCTTGGATGAAAATGAAATGTGTTGAAATGCATTTTTTAATTTTTTTGAGAGGGTTTTGCTATAGGGCGCATACGCTTGTCAAAAAGACAGAGAGAGAGAAAGGGAGAAACCACCCCACAGGGGTGATGGCCATGCCACAATTCCTTTTCCTCCATTCTCCTCTTGGGATCTTGGGCACAAATGCATACACGCCCAATGTGAGTTTAAGCCATCAGGTCCGGGATTTGAACCTCTGTTGACTACATGGGATTCCAGTGACATAGCCATTATGCCAACTGCTGGTCCCTTGAAATGCACTTTCCCTGGGTGATTTCAGAGTGTGAAAGAGAATATGGACAGAGATCAAGTAGAGTTCTTGTCTAATTTCTGGCTGTAGTCTGAGAAGATGGAAGTGGGAGACAGGTAAGCTTAAAATGGGAGTTAGATATAAATAATCTATGTTTCTGATTAGCTTTTCCTCTACAACGCATGTCTAGGCTGAAGTAAAATCCAAGTTTCATTTGCACATTTAGAGAAGAATGTTTGAGACTTTCTGGCTTTTGCACAGTATCATGCTTTGATATTTCTCCCACTTGAGGATTTATATCCAGGATGAGGTTACTCTAAGGACAAAATAAAAATATTTTTCTTTTCTTTTCTTCTTCCTCCTCCTCCTCCTCCTCTTCTTCTTCCTCCTCCTCCTCCTCCTCTTCTTCTTCTTCTTCTTTTTTTTTAAAATATATTTTGCCATTGGGTATATGCATTCCCCTGAAAGAGCCAGTGAGAGAGAAGAAAAGTGAGAAATTACCTCCCAGTGGGTATAGCCACACTGTATTCCCTTTTCCTCCATTCTGTTCTAGGGATTTGGGGAACTCTCACACACACTTGGCATGTTTTTCAAACTCTTGTGTCCAGAACTCAAAGTTCCACTCAGTCAGTCATGTGGAATCAAGCCGCCCTAACCATCGTGCTACCTCTAGTCCCAGAGAATGTTTTCTTACTGCACAGAATATAAGGGAAGTGGCCAGGGATTGAATGTATTGTGAGCACTGTTTAGGTTAGAACCAAGAAATGGGTGAGTGTGCTTGAACTTGCTTGTGGATTGGCAAGGAATGTTGGGAAATCACCATTCCCCAAGGCCTTTTATTGAAGACTATGCTCAATCTGTCTTTGAGATAGCTTAAAGGAAGTGAAAATGAATCTCACACAACTTTCACATCCTAACTGGATCTGATCTGAGGTTGTCTATGTCTATGATAGTTCAGTTTTTTCATAAAATGAAACTAGGTTTTCTTCTTGACCCCTCTGGACACAGATAGATAGACCATGCTGGAACAAGGCTCCAGTATTGCCAGAGGAGATTTTAGTCCTCAGCTCTTTATTATTCTTGTGCATCTGTTTTCTTAAATACTCTCTGCAGAAGCATTAGCATGAAAATAAAAGAATACAGCAACTTGGAATTTTCCATTTGTAGCTTCCTTAGTTTGTGGGGTCAAAGTTCTGTCCTCAGGGATACTAATGCAAACTCTGCTTTCCAGGGCAAGTGTTTCTCAACTAAGTGACAAGATGGGGTGGGAAGCCAGGAAAATAATACACTGCTAATTCCCAAACACAGACTGCCTGGAGGTCCCACTTTAAATGACTGCTCCCCCACTTCTCTTCCCATCCTCCCCCACAGGAAAAAAAAAATTGTGTTGTTAGGATAGACATCTGTATGAGAACAATAAAACAGTTCTCCCTTGTGGATTAGGTCTTTATTCCCTTATTTATCCTGCTCCATCTCATCAGTTTCTCCTAAATTAAGGAGTCAAAGAGGATAAAATACAGTCCCTCCCCCCAACTTTTGTTGTTTTGTTTAAGGAAACCCGTATAATTACTCTCCTCTACAAATGTTCTTTTCTCAATAAAGAATTTTCTTTCTTAGTTCTTATTTCTCTCTTCATCTGCTCCCTTGGAATCTCTCTGGAACTTTTACTTTATACAATGTTCAAAGCAAAAAGTTCAAGGTTCCCTTGCAAACAAGTTAGGAAGGACAGCAAATGCAGGCATGTCTGGGTGATACTAAAGCACAGGAAGGACTAAGTATAATATATTTCACTGCCTCTTTTCTTCTTCCAATTTTCTAAAGATGTATTAATTCACTCAAGAGATATCTTTTGAATACGTGTTGCATTATAAACATTAGGCATAGGGACAACCCTAAAGCCCAATGGTTAAGGGAGCTGAATCCTACATGGCCAACTGTAGTTCGAATTCCAGCTCCAGCAGCTTGAAAAACAAGCCAGGCACATGTGCATGCAATCCTGATAGGAAGGAGGAATGGAGAAGAAAATGACTACATCACGAACATGCCCCTTTAGGGGGTTCTCTCTCTCTCTCTCTCTTTCTCATGAATGAATATGACTTCTAGCACTTAAAAAAAGTATGAGTGAATGTGAACAAAAAGAAAGCAGAGGTTATAGTCCCTCACATGTAGAATTTAAGCAAGAGGACATTTCATGAAACAAAGAAGGGTACTTAATAATGATGAAGGGTGAAACTTATATTGTTACAGAACTCAAATCAGGTTCGCTCCCTCAAGCACTGTAAAACCAAGCCATAGGTACATGGTATGGTGAAGGAAAAGTACAGCTTTATTGCAAAGCACAAAGCAAGGAGAGTGGTCAGTTCATGCTGAAAAGACCCAGTCTCCCCGAGATGTTCCCCACATGCGTTTTTAAGGGCAAAATTAGGGGCAGAGGTCCCAGGCACATGATCAGTTCAGTGATTGGTTCAAGAGGGCGTGATCATCCAAAAAATATATATATAAAAGATATATTAAACACCTGACTGAAAAAAGTCAGTTACATAAGCCAAAGACAGTGGAACAAAGGACTTTTTAAAGATAAAAATAGATATTAATGAGTTAAAAATTCAAAAGTAAAATAAATAATCAAGAAGCTACATTTTTAAAAGACTGAATAGCTATTTTAATCAAGGAAAAATAAAGAAAATACATATTTAAAATAAAAAGTGAAAAGCTACAGAAAGAAGAGAAAATTAAAAGAATCCTAAAAGTCAACATGGTTTAATCCTGTGTAAATATCTGAAACTCTAAGTCAAGGGATACTTTTCTAGGAAAACACAGTTTTTCAAAACTGCTTTGAGGAGAGAAAATTGGACCAGATTGGTAGCTTAGTTTTCACAGGCAAGACAAGGTTCATAAAGATTTATCACTCCTCCAACAAAAATACCAATTTTAGGTGTTTTACAGGGAAAACTTCGCAACTGTTAGAAGAGTAGATGATACAGTAGTATTCTGTTAAATGTTTAATGACCAAATTTCTGGGGATGATGGGCATGGAAAAAGCCCTGATCTGTAATGTTTGCTAATTTCTCAGACATAAATTCTCTCACCAGGACTGATATGGAGCTATCTTTTTGAAATCACTTAATGTGAAGTGTATAAATAGAAAAATGTATAAATCATCTCTTATGAGTCAGTCAAGCTGGATCTTGAATACCATGGAGATAATCCCAATGCTATTTTAACTGTTCCAGAATGTAGATACATAAGTACTTCAAATTCTTTTAATGAAGTATTTAAGACCTTTATATAAAAACTGGTAAGGGCTACAAAGAATATAACTACATATTCATCTCATATATAGGTGCAAAAATTCTAAATTATAAACAGAATCCAGCAGCATAAACAACAAAGTAAAAACATCATGACCAAATAAGTTTCATTCTAAGTATACAGTGAAATTTTCATCTTAAGATGTTCATTTACATATTTATTCTTTTTAATGGATTTAAGGAAAATCATAATCCCAAAGATGCTAAAAAAGCTCTGCCAGAAACTTAATAGCAATTGTTAATGAAAAGCATATAAAAAGAGATGCGTATTTCCTTAATATAATAAAATACATACATCTCAATTCAAAAGTCAGCATTTAACTTGGAGAGAAAACAGAAAAGTTACTCCAGTGAAAGTAATAAAAAGACAAGATCTCTGTTAGCATTTCTATTTAATCTTTTATTGAAAATAGCCTATGCAATTAGAGAAGAAAAATAAATTACAAACATAATAATGGAGAATAAATGGTAAAACTATCATGTTTACAGATGATTTAATTTGATAGCTGGCAACTCAAGAGAATCAACTGAAATGCTAACAGAAGAATTCAATGAGGAAATAAGGTATAAAGGTAATATACAACAATCAGTAGCCATTGTATATTAACGCAAACCAGATAGAAAGTATTTTAAAAGAATCCATTTACTGAACCAACAATCATAATAGGTTGAGAATATTATAGTCATGTATATCAAAATTATGCAATATCTTTATGAAGAAAGCTTTAAAATCCTTTGGAAACATACACAAAATAATGCTTGAAGATATAAACAGATATACCATATTTTTTATCAGGAGAACTCAAGATCATAAATACATCAATTTCTTCTTTGTTAATTTATAAATTCATTATGAAGCCACATGGAAAATAAAGTTTTTAAACTAGAAAAAAAAATCTAAAATTGATATGGTAGATAAAAATAATAACTGGGTTCATTCTGATAATTATAATGAGGTAAAATTAACCCTACTGGACATCAAAAATATTACAAAGCTTCAGGAATTAAAATGATGTTGTACTGGCACATGAATCACCAAACAGAATATTCACTGAATACATATTAGATTTGGATTGTATTCAAAAATAGAAAAATTGAATTTAAAGGACTGACAATAAATTCATGTAGCACTTTTCACTAGAAAAAATACAAAAATATTATATGCCTCTCAGGAGAATGATTAAAGTTTGGTAAATCTCTCTCCCTCTCTCTCTCTCTCTCTCTTTCTCTCTCTCTCTCTCTCTCTCTCTCTCACACACACACACACACACACACACACTACATAAATGCATAGAAACAATTTTGGAAGGATAAACGCAACTATATTAATGGTTGTTTCTGGGGAAAGACCTGGCTTGGAAAAGGAAAGAGTAAAAAAGGACCAAAAAGAATTTGAGCTTTTATAGCATTTGAATTAATTGTTTTTTCTTTATTCATGATAAAGCATATGCACACACACATGTGAGAGAAAGAGAAAGAGAGACAGAGAGAGAGAAGGTCCCTTCATAGGGTCTGGTTTCAGTGTATTCCCCTTTCTCCAGCCTTCTAGCCCTTTGTATTTCAAGCACTCACACAAACCTGGCTCCATTCATGCCATCTGGATGGCTGGAAACCCAAGCCCCAGTTGCCAAGTGGGATCTCTGTGCCACAGAGTTGGCCTGATATTTAAATTTTTATTTTAAAAAATGCCAATATTTATCTCATGTAATTAAGACGATGTTAATAATAATAATAATAATAATAATAATAATAATGCCCAAAGAAGATGATAGCATTGGGAAATTTGTAACCATTTTGGACCTGCAAATTTGTTATTTCAAGCCCAAGTGATAAAGAAATTGTTTCTGTGAAAATACTTCTTTTTCCTGGGAACCAGCAGTTAGCGTAATGGCTATGTCGCTGCACTCCCACGTAGTCGACCGCGGTTCGCGTCCCGGACCCGGTGGCTTAAAACTCACGCTGGGCGCGTGTGCGTGCGTGCCCAAGATCCCAGGAGGAGAATGGAGGAGAAGGGATTGCGGCGTGGCCATCCCCCCTGGGGGGTGATTTCTCGCTTTCTGTCTCTCTGTGTCTCTCTGTCTGTCTGGCGAGCGCACGCGCCCTATAGCAAAAAAAAAACCTCTCCACACACAAAAAAAATACTTCTTTTTCCTTTAAATGTAAGTACCTCAGTACTGAGAATCCATAGTAGCTTTCTGTTTTTCTGTACTCTGTCGCTGTTGAGGGATGGGGTATTCACATGAGTCAACTATTCTGGTAAATAAAGAGTTACAAAGGGAAAAAATAGAGATCCTTGCATATATACTGCATGGCTTATTGATCTACTGAGAATGGGAAGGAAGATAGCAACATTAATAATAGCTGCTATTTTTAAAGAATTCTTTAGTGCCAGGCACTGTGCTGGTATATTACATATGTTTGTGGTCTCAGCTAATCCTAGAAGCATCTCGTAAAGGTGGGTGTTATCCCCATTTTAGATATGAGGAAATTGAAACTTAGAAAGATATTATGTAGTTTACCCAAGGTCTCAGTGTTAATAACTGTCCTTCTTGAGATTAAAAACCAGGTCTAACACTGAAGCCTGTGTGCTTTCCTATATTGCATACTGCTCCCAATAAAACATACTTTGCAATATAACTACATTGAATAAATTTTAATCTATTTTTTCATGATTCAAAAAAGCATTTCTGGCATCCTCAGTGTGTTCAAAATCCTGTTATGAGCATCAATTATCAGAGCACAAGTGAAGCATGGAAATGATGGTTAACTGGAGATACCCGGTTGAATAAAAGCAGAGTTATAATGCATTGACAGAATATAGTGCTTTTATTACAAATAAATTGAAATGTAGCAAAATCATTGATGTGATTTTTAATAGCTCCATTATTAATTTATGTGCATATTTTGACAGCCTTTATCCCCTATATACTGATTCCAAAAGTTTTATCTTTATCAGCACCTATATAAGACCTGTCTATCTATAGTTCTAAAAATACTGTTTAGTTACATGATGCAGCCTCTATCCCCACTAGAATCTCACAGTAAAAAGATCTCATCTCTGTAACGTGAATTAACACAAGCAGGAGTTCAGTGTACATACTCCAGTGGCTTAAGAGATGACCTCTTTGGTTATAGATTATAAATGCCATTTAAAAAAAGCACAAGATGGCTCCTGTGTGTCTAGTAAACTTCAACAACCACCTGAGAGATACCTCCATGTGACTGCATAAAATGGAAATAAAGAATGGCAAATAACCCATTGACTATGCACTTTCACACCCGCTGAGAGCAAAACGCAATCCAAAGCAATTTTAGTACTTACATGCCTCTGGGGAAAATAGACCCCTAAAAATCACTGAGTGTAGCACTGGAAAAATTCCTTAAATTTGTGCTATGCTGGGTGTTATAAAACTCAAGGAACCTCAGATGTTCTCCTTGAGCAAAATGGACTGGTAATTTTGTTTTGTTATATTATCTACCAAGCATAATGATAATGGGTCACATGCAATTTAGGAAAAAATTAAATCTAATAAGAAAAATCTGTAATAAATACTAACAGCATCTATTGGTATTGTCATTGGTCTAACTATTCTATTAACATTTGTTTTTTGCATATTAAATGATCTGTAATGTGTTGAAAGTGAGAGGGCAGTAAATATTAAAACAAGCATTCCAGTAATATATGCAAGGTACAAATGTTTGCATGCCTCTTCCCTCAGGCAAGTACTAGGAGATACGGTACATACAAAGGCATGGTCCTGGGATGTACCAAGAGATTCTTGATTTTAGATATGCTGAGCAATAAAGATGTTCAGTTCAGGGGACAGACACCATAATCAACCCAGAATGTAATCAAGTAAGTGGAAAAACAGAGATTGAAAATCAGAATGCAACCCTGAGAAAAAGATATAATTTCTTTTCATTTAAAAAAATTATTTAAATTTATTTACATTCATTCACTGTACATCATTACAGCATACAAAATGAGATTTTCCTTGCGGAATACACTGTATATTGGCTCAATCAAGCACGTCAACACACATGTTATCGCCAACAGCAAAAGATATAATTATCCTCATCAAATTAGGCTTCTTCTGAGCCACTGGGAGATGGTGAACACACCAAGGAAAGCACTGGTACCCAAGCAAATTGTTTAGGGTACCCTGTGTCCATCAGAGACAGTGAGGTAGGGTGAGATAGAGCTAGAGGGAGGTATTCAGGAATTTAGGAAGCTGTCATTATTTGATATGGGCTTCTTAAGCCTCCATAAAAATCTAGGAAACATCCTATAGTAAAAGTGCTTAACCACCTACTTCTAGGGGTTGTGATTCAAAGGGTCTGGAGGCATTTACTTTTTTTTGTTAAGAATTATTTTAATTTTCTATAAAGCATGTACACTCACCAGGGAGACATAGAGAGACAGAGAGAGAGAGAGAAAGTGAGAAAACAAGCTGCCAGGTCCAGGACTAGAACCATGGCCAGCTATGTGGAGTCTAGTGCCTTAACTACCACACCACCTGCTGGTCCTAGAGGCATTTGCTTTTAATGAGTATTTCTGGTGATTATTGTGCACACAGAAATTTTAGGACCACTGCATTAAATGATACTGATATTGATGAGAAGTCTCTTTCTCCTAGTCCTGTTGTCAATGAAATTTAGGATAGTAGTGACTATGTCCAAATCCTACTGACTGGTGACATAGCAGCCACAAGTCTTGCTGTGTCAGACTTTCAAAGATTTCTGGGAGGGATTGAGCAGTCTTTGAGTGGCTAAGTTATTATTAAATGTTTGCTTTACAAGGCACTGTACTGTGCACAGAGATAATAACATATCCTGCCCTCAAGGGACTTAGAGTTTAAGAGGAGATAGCAGGGAAGCAAATGCAATGAAGTCTTACAAGTGCTGTGAGACACCAGGTATAAGGGAAAATAGGGCCACATGGACATTGGTTAAAAGGTGGAGGGTTGCTTAAGTCAATGTCAGGCTTGAACTAAGGGCTGGCATTGGGTATAGAGAAGACTTTGCAGAAGTGGTTTTGAATAGTCAATAGGAAGGTAGAGCATGAGATGATTCCAGGTTTCTGGCCTGAATAACTACAGAAGGTAGAGCCATTTTATGAGAATGGCATCTGAGAGGAACAGATTCATGTGACATGTTGAATATGGAGTATCTGTGTCCATAAACAAAGACACTCTAAGTGATGGGTTGGCAAATTTTCACTACAAAGGGTCAGATATTAAGCATTTTGGACTTTGTCGGTTAGAGAGTCTGCTGTGACTACTCAGCTCTGTCACTATAGTGTCTAAGTATTTCTAAGTATTCATAGGCAATATGTGAGCAAGTGGACATGGCTGAGTTCCTATAAAACTTTATTTAGAAAAACAGGTGGCAGGCCAGACTTAGCCATGGGATCAAGTTCGTCACTCATGCTGTTTGCTAAAGTATGGATCGCGAATGTGGATAGAAACATAGATGCATCATCTCCCACTCATCTATGCTCCTATGTAGATACAGAATCATACTATTTTATGGAAACACTGCATTTCATGGTTCTTTGGAATTAAAAAAAAATATTTTTAAACTATCTAAAAGTCACTTAACGATTGTCTATAAAGAATGAAATATGCATGGAAGGTAAATTAAAACAAGAAAATGTGTTTTACAGTCACTTGGTCAGCAAAATTAAAAATATCTGGCAATGTCAAGGGATGGCAAGGCTGTAGAGCAACAGAAACACAAAAATTATTTTGGCGAGAGTATAATTAATATATCTATGTTAGAAAACAATTTGTTATTTTCTAAGGAATTTGAATTTATGCCAATTCTTTTTTTCTTCTCTAAGAGAGATTTTTTGACTATAGGGTGCATGTGCTTGTCAGAGAGACACAGAGAGAGAGAAAGTGAAAATTCACCGCCCCAGGGGAAATGACCACACCACAATCCCTTCTCCTCCGGTCTCCTCTTGGGATCTTGGGCATGCATACACATGTGCCTGATGTGAGTTTCAAGCCACCGGGTCTGGGACTTGAACAAAGGAGTCCAGTGACGTAACCTTTATGCCATCTGCTGGTCCCAAATTTTTGTCAATTATAAGATGAAGAAATTCCATTTCTAGGAACCAAACATAGGAGAAGCTATTGTACATGCTCAGATCAGTAGGAACTTTATTCATAGCAGAACAACAGACAAAAAGAAATGAAGTAACCTGAATGATTTATTGAATGGTTTATTCATACAACATGAATGAGCCTACAAAATCAAAAAAAGACATTCACTGAATGAAATCATATGCTATCATTTTTGTAAAGTTTGAAAATGCAAAATAAAGTACTGTTCTCAAAATGTTCTTACATACATGGCAAAGTTATATAGAAAACAGTGGGAATGAAAAAATAGTTTAGAGTAGCATTTACCACTGGTGGTAGGTGATAGCAGAGAAATCTTATCTGATAAGAACAACCAAAGGGATTGATTTATTTCTAACCTCAATAGTGGGGATACAGATATTTTTTCTAAATCATTGTCCTCAGTACTTTACATTTGTAATATCTATTTCTTTGGTGAAGCATTACCTGATAATGAAAACCCAGATAATATCAAAATCTTACTGTTACCAATTATGTATATTTTAGTTTTGTTTTGTATTTTCCTTTATGAGAGTGAAAGGAGGAGGTAGGTATTTCTGACAGGGTCTTGATCGAGGCCATGTTCCTCTTGCCCCTGCCTCCCAATTAGGATTACTGGTGAATATAACCATGCCCTGTATTTTCAGATTGAGCCATGAACTAAAACCATCCCTCCCATGTGGCCTCCAGCCTCCCAAGGAGTGATGCTATTCATGCGAGAGGGTGTTCACATGAATGCTGTTGGGTCATTTAAGTTCCCTATCTTAAGGAGAATAAACATCTTTGATGCAGGACAGAATGTGGTCAAAATCCTTCCTGTCACTCAGCTAGTAATTCCATTGCTGTCTTTATATTTTCCCAGTCATCTGGGGCTGCAGGGACACTGTGTAGTGGTTTTGTGGTGTGGCAGCTATTGCTACATAATTTTTTATTTCTTGAATATCACTTTGTAGTGTCATGATTACACGGTTTGGAAGAAGATAAACTCTCTGTCCATCCCAAGTATAAATGGGCACTTGAGATGAAACCACCTAGTTCATTTCCCCTTGTTGCTGGAGTAGAATCTGAATCCAAACCACAACACAACCTAGCCTCTAAATCTCTATTAAAAACCACGTTGAGTAGTCTGGTAAAGCTTTATTTAAAGTCAGCAGAGAATTATAAAGTCAAAAGTGAAAAATGGTACAACAAGAAAGAATCATAAAAAAATACTAGATCAGTTAAATGTAGTCAACGGCAATTTAGTGTGTTCTGGCACCAGCTCTTATTGATGAAAAGAATGTGATGTGTCAGGGGTTGGCAAGAGCATGGAGGAAATGCAGAATGAAGGATGCAGCTCCACACATTGACTCTACAGTCGCCACATGCAGCTGTGAAGGATACATGGCTGCCTTGCTTTGAACCATGAATTTCAGGGAGAATATTCTAATGCCCCCAGTCTGGACATCTGTTTTCTTTTTCTTTTTCTTAATATAGAATATTTTTTAAAAATAATTGTTCTTATTTAACCTTATTTATTTTATTTATTTTCAGTTTGACCAGAGAGGGACAGAGAGAGAGAGAGAGAGAGAGAGAGAGAGAGAGAGAGAGAGAAGGTGAAAAAGTACAAGCCAGGTTGAGGACTCGAACCGCAGTCGGCCATGTGGGAGTCCAGCGCCTCTAACCACCCCTCCACCTGCTGGCTCCTAATATAGCATATTTTTAGAAATCAGGATTATTTCTTTCATTGAGATAAGCTAGCATAAAGGCTGCATAAATTAGGTTAGGTCAGGAAGAAAAATAAATTTCACCCAAACACGCTTTTTAGTATTCTGATTTCTCTGGTGTCACCATATTGTTCTGTCTTTTTATATCCACCTTTAAGCTTTGACTATTTCTGCCAATCTTCATCAATCCTTTAGTGTTCTATCAATAAATATTAGTGGATTTGATCAGCAGTAACCATTGCTACCATCTTGATGTCTTTTCCTAGGCACTGTGGAAGAACCTGCATAAGCATGATCTCACTAAATATCACTAAAACCCAATTAAATCAGTCTTATAGTGCTGCTTTTACACATGAGGACAACTAAGGTTTAGAGACTTAGAACTCATTTGAGTTTACACATTGAGCAGCAGAAATAGGATTTATCGGGCCTGGCTCCTAAGCAGAAAATATGGTAGAAGAATTGCTTCTCCAACTTCATCAGCAGTAGAAGGTGGACAGCAGTGTCTCTAGGAAATAGAATTGCTTTATATCATTGTAGTAAGAATGTAAGACTTGGACCTGCATTTGTATCCTGCCTTTGCCACTTACTATCTTTGTGTTGTGCACAAGTTACTAGATTATTCTATGACTCTCAGTAAAATAGGATAATAATAACATCTACCTTAAGAGGGTTGTTGTATTATGTAAGTTGCTGTAAGTAAAGTGTTTCATAGTTCCTGATCCAAAGGAAGAGTTGTGTACTTGCTGTTGCTGCTGCTTTTAATATTATCATTAACGATATCATTGTTACTGTTGTTGCTGAAGTGTACTGATTTATTTTCTTCCATCAGAGAGAAAGAGAGAGAGAGAAACAAAGATACAGGCACCCCCAACAGGGCCCTTACTCTATGATCCATCCCCAGTTTCAGCCAGCTCAGATCATGGGCACATCTGGCACACTCAGGGAAGTCACTGGACATGAACCCAGCCCTTTTCCCATGTGGGTCCAGTTGGGTTACCACTGTGTCACCACCTGGCTCCCTGTTGTATTTTTAATATGTCTTCTGAAGGCTGGGTGCCTTCACTGAAAAAAGTAGCTGTGAATAGGATTGGGAGCAGGAGAGGTGGAAGGATTAGCTCTGTGGTAGGTCGGGGGTTTGGGAGTGGATGTTCTTAGGCATAACCTCTCAGTACCTTTCAAATCCTACTATGATAGGGGTGAGGCCCATATCAACTTTTAGTAGACCCATTTATTTAAAATAAAGCATTTTTTGAGGACCAGTGAGGAAACGGAATTGCAGAGGTATTTCTTTTTTTGGACATTTCCATGTTTGAGATCAGGTTCCAGAATCCCCATCTTTCTTTCCCATCTATAAATTTACCTCCAGAAAGAAGGGAAAGAGATTCCAGGACTTCCTTTGGTTCTAGCAGATCTTTTTAGTGTCTTAACTCTAGATTCGAGAGGAGTGATAGGTTAATGTAAATGCTTTAGAGGATCTGAAAGAGATTAGAGAAATCTATTCCAGAGACAAGAGGGAATCATTAATCTCCTGGACATTCAATTCCCTAAGAACTTTTTTTGGGAATGACCAGAAACAAGCCAGGGCATATGCTGTCCATTTGCAATCCTCTTAGTATGGACCTTTTTTTCCCTGACAGATTGAGGCCAATGTCATTGCCTCATTTAAGATGGTTCTTAAACTAAAAGATTGAGACATGCATGCAGAGTCAACACAGATGATTTGACTAAAGTGGTCTTGACAAATACCAGGGCTCTCCTGATTGTCAGAAACAGTCTGATGATGACATGTTCGAAGCTCCCCAGACTGCTTGCATTTTGGTAAATATGTACAATCAGGGAAGACATGGTTATGCTGTGGAGAGTTCTGAAATGTGGAGAGAACAAGTTAATTGTTCAGCTCAACTGAGACCTTTCACTCAAGTCATTAATCACAACGCATAGTCTGGACCTTGGCCCCAGCATTCAATTCTTTAGGCTGCTCTTCTGCTCCAGATGAAGGCTCATTCCAGGTGCTGGCCATTTGTGTTTTCCTCCAACTGGGCTGATTTATGGACCCAGAGATGTTTCCTGGTTTTCCCAAATTCTATTCTATTACTTTGAAATAAAGGGGACATCTGATTTCTGGCTTTTTGCAGATCCTCAGTTTTAACATTCCTAATACCAAAGATTTTTTAAATTAGTCTGTGGTCTGCTTTTTGTGATCTGGAGGGTGGAAATGCTGTTCTATGTTTTAAGTATCAAAGTTAAGACTTTAGGGACTCATTTCTTTCCCCTTTGGCTGGAGCTGAAGTTGCAAAAGTAAGGCAGGAGCCTTTGTTCCAACATTCAATATCCTAATGCAAATTAAGGCTGGGGAAACCTTAGTGACAATAATGCACCACAGGTGTTGGAGTTATCCCTGCCCCACTTGGCCACATATGGTTCAGGGTATAATATTAAAAGGCTTTCCACACTCAGGCCAGGTCTCTGATGACAGTGTAAGCCAATAGTGAAGTCTTCAAAAGAGAATCTAAGTGTCAAAGGAGGACATTGTAATATTGAGGCTGAACAGGGTGCTGCTGAGTGTTACCTGTTTGACTGAAAGGTAAGCCGAATCTGAGCTGATAAGGGGCAACAGATCCCTTGAGAGTTTTCCCAAGTGGCAGTAATGTGTCACAGGAAAGTAATTGGAAATTGATATTTGGCATGTCTCTAGGTTGCTTTTTATTCCTGATAACACCAAAGAGTTTGGCCAACAGTCATTAGTGACAAATACATCAAATCTCACAATCCATTGCTGAAATGTGATCTCCTCTTTGTTGAAAGTAACCAGCTGCCTTCGGATCCTCTGTTTTCTAACTAACATTTCACATGTAGAGCCCCTGGGCTTAATTTGGGTTTAATGACTGGTGAAGACAGCCAGTTCTGCTTTTTGATAATTTTCTGAAACAAAGTCATCTCAAGCAATGGAGCACTACCTTTAAAATTCAGCTCAAAAGTACTTGATCAGAGTCTATTGGCTTCACATTGTGGTGTGTTCCATGGGATACACAAAATAAATGTCAAATGTGGTCTTTGCCCTGAAGGAGCTTATAGGATCATAGGAAGGATGATGTGTTTATGAAACACATTTTAGATAGCAGGATAAGATATCCTGTATGTGCCAAAATGAGTGAAACTGGGAATAAGTATAACTGGGAGTCAGAAAAAATGAGAGCATGGCAGATTGGAGTTGTCCAGGAAGACTTTATAGATAAAGTGGGACAAAAACACCAATATTCTCCAGCCCAGAACTTAAAGAAATCATAGGAATACAGTATTAGCTTACACAGAGATTATGGAGCCCCCTGTAAGTGAACATAAATTTGTTCAACATGAAAGTAGTTTGAGTCAGCAGGTGGCACAGAGGTTAATAATGGTGGCTGTATCCCAAGTGGCCCATAGCTTGGTTTGAGTTTTGGACTCAGCTGCCTGAAAGACATGCCCAAAATTCTGAGAGGAGAATGGATAGTAGCATGGCCTTTCATGTGTGTGTGTGTGTGTGTGTGTGTGTGTGTGTGTGTACTTTCTCACCTTCCTTCTCTCCCTATCTCTCTGTTTTTCTCTGATGAGCTCACATCAAAGTAAACAAAGGATTTAGTTCAATAAATATTTATCCACAGTAACTGATGAGGCAGGGGAAGAATATTGCATACAAAGGACACTTCTGGGTAGTTCTCAGATGCTAACTTCTCTTACTTAATTATTTAAAGTTATTCCTGGTCTTTGTGATTCCAAAGTCTGTGTTTGTTTTTTTTTTTTTTTTTTTTTTTTTTTTTTTTTTTTTTTTTGCCATTTACCATTAAATCTCTCAAAAAGACCTTGTCATCCAAAATATATTTGGGTCAAGTAACTGAATCTATTTTTTCTTTTTTGTAGTGGGAGAATGGCATGTCTAATTTTATAAATTTGTACACTGTAAAGAGTTGCATTCATGCTGATTGTGAGAGGAAAGGACATCAAATTAGCGTTGAATACAGGCCTAAATTATTGGGTTAGGAAATATTTGGAATAGAATTTGAGAAGTCTGAACCCAACCCAAATTCAGGACTATAAGTGAAGCCCAAGTTCTCTGAAGATCAAGCTTTTCTTGGAATTTCCATTATTCCCCTTGACAGCTGCTTTGAAAACCCAATTAGAAGGATCGCCTATCATTAGAAGTAAGACAGTTTTGCACTAGGCTTTGATCCTTGAGATGTTTAAAATTGGCACCACCCAGATAAATTAGGTAACTGAATAAAATCTAGAATCTATCTATAGTCCCCCTTGCAAAATGAGGAAAGTCATTATATGTTCATTTCTTTTTAAGGTATAGGTATAACTGAGTAATTGTAAATTGTTCTAGAAAGATAAGTCAGGATGATGGCGATGATGGTCGTGGTGACCATTGACATGGTAGTCATTATTACAAATAGTCACATAATTTTTAAATACTAAAATCACAGAACACTACTAAACTTTGGAAAGAAGCTAAGATATCAAACACTGAGGCACAGAGGTGTCAGAGTTTGTTTAGCTAAGCAATACCAGAAGAGGACTAGAAAATCCCTTTTCTAGCTAGCAATCATTTTCATACCACAATGAGATCCCTGGTTAGGAACCCCTGCATTTCTGTCACCCACGTGACTAGTTTTTGAAGCTAGTTTAGGTATCAGATTTAAATGGAATTCTGCAAAAACTTTGCATTATTATTAAATTTTTAAGCTGAAAGGATTGGTGGAAAAGCTAAAAGATATTTGAAATCACTCGATTTCTGAACTTTTCTTTAGTATTCAGTTACTCTTTAATCTGAAAGGTTGTCTTTATCTCCATGGGTGACACACATGTGGTCGCTCACTCATATGTATGCATGTGTACGTATTGATATGCATTCTTCTTCATCATCTGTAGTCATTTTATAAATAATGGCTTATGTGTGTGTTTTATCATCTTATTCTTTAAATGAAAATGACAACTTGAAAATTTTTTGCAGAAGTAGTTCTTCTATGGTAAAGAAATTCCAGCATGTATTCCAGAGTCATCTATGGGTCATATAACTCTATGGTTGGCAGTTGGCATGGTTAAATGATGGTTATTTTACTCCATTTTTGAGTAGCTCACAGAAATACTTCAGGTTGAGTGATTTACTATTTTTTTTTTAAAGAGGAGTTTATTTACAAAACTCATGATTCTGTTGGCTGAGAAGTTCAATGGCATAGGCCTACTGCATGGCTGATGGATGAAAGAGGATGACAGGTGTGTGTTGCATGACCAGATTACACATGCTCTGTCTCTTTTATAGGAATCAACTTTCACATGAACTTTATGAGATTTAAATCTCACCAGATCTCATGAGACATCAATAATCTATTCATGAAAGTGTTGACTCCCTGATGCTATCACCAGGAGCCAGTCATTGACATGAGCCTTATCACCTCACAACATTGAATTTCAAACATGAAACTTTTGGGGACCAAGTGTGTTCCAAATCCTAACAGTGACTTTAGAACTTTAGTCTTTCCATCCTATGGCAGGTGGGTAGTGTTGATAAAAATTAAAGTTGTATGTTGAGAACTAGTGAAATAGTCACATGAGAAAGGTATCACAAGGTTGAGAGTACAGATAAAAAATATCAGCAAGGCATGGAAAGAGAGGAGAGAAGGTATGGAAATCCTCTACTCTTCTGCTAACCTCTTCCTCCTCTGAGAGGCCATTGCTGAAATGGGGGTGGGATCAAGAGAACAAAAAAAGCTCAGACTTTTGGGTTTGAACTGTTGTTTTTGATGAAATGTTATAGGAAACATTTCTGAATAGTCCAAGAGTTTTTGTAGAGCCAGGGGGATCAGAGTGGGGCTCACAAAAGCCAAGTAATGGGTTAGGGGCAAGAAAATACTACAGAGTTTCCATAAACCAAAAGGCTCAAATCATCAGGATAAGAATCTGTCCCACAATCTATTCACCATGCTATATGTGTGCAAATACATCCATCTAGAGGAGCACTATTTTTAACTCTTTCACTATTTAGAATACTATAACCCCTGGATAGGGGAATTTTAAACTTCCGTTTGGGTTATCTAAGCCTATTTATACAACTACGAAAGGAAGCAGAGATTCAGGGCTAAAGTTCCAAAGCAAAAACAGCCCATATTGCTCTGTCTCTTGGATAGCTAAGCACAGACAGTGAGGAAGACTGGGCTAGCTACAAAGACTACCCTCTCTAGTGGATACAGTGAATATAAAAGGAAAAGGACCAAGCCTACATTTCACTGTCTTGAGGAGAGAGCCACAATGCCAAGGACCTACAGACTCCTATTTCCAGCTTTTCTCATCTCTAATAAAAGCTACTAGGATCCAGCCTGGCCTCTGGCATTTCTTCATTTCTTATCTGTAAATTCATTATCATAATTATTATGTAGATCCTAAGCTAGGTATCATGGGGGTATGAGATCTCTGAAAGAATCTCTTGACTTTAAGGAGCTTAGAGGCCATTGTGTAACTGGAAAGACAAGCAGGATCCTAGTAATTGAAATGCGTACAAAGCCTGTTTGACAATAGTGAAGGGACCTTGAAAAATCAAAGACCGCCATCACATATGGAGAGGTCCTTCTACTCTCACCTCAGTGATTGTTTTTTTCTACTATAAAATGAAAACAGTAAATGGCCTAAAGCAAGCTAAAAGCAAGTCCCTTGGCTTTATTCATTTCATGACTGAACTACTTGGTGATGGTATTAGTAAAGACCCTGGCAGTCCTCATAGGAGAAATGCCAGTAATGAGGCAACTACATGTTGGTACTTTCACCTGCTTTATGTTCTTTTGGAAATAACATGATTTATAAAAGTATACAGAATTGCAATTGTCAGCCAAAATGTCATTTTAACTTTGGGATGTCCAGAAATAAAGGGATATTGTATCCTTTGTTCTTGGAGTACCACAGGTGCCAAATTATACACAGGGTTCCCTCTTGGCATTGAGTGCTTGTGAACCTGGAGGCAACTGATTTCAAAAAGACAATACCTCTGGTGCTTCTTACCTGAATATCTTTCTGGAGCTATGGGGGAAAGTAGAGGCCTCTCAGACTCCCTGCATTTTGACAGAGCAGGAACGAGGAGGCATGGCCACCATCAACATGGTTGGAGGCTCTCCTAGGCCTCTATCAAGGAAACTCAATGAGAGTACCCCTACAATGCTGGTTAAATAATTCATTGCTTTGGTTTTATTTGCACATCAGCATATGCCAACAGATGCTTGGTTCAAAACATGAATATTTGATTAATATAACATCAAGCATCTGAAACAGAGAGCAGTGGAATGTGGAGACATAAATGTTATTTTTCTAACCACAGCTGTCTGGATGCACATAGTAGGCATTGACAATATTTGTTGATTAGAATAACTTTGATTTGAATAACTCTGTTGCTTGGTTTTGAGCCCAGATGTTTGGCATCCAGCCAGAGTCATGTGCACTGCCTTCTGTCATCAACCTCATCACCATGAAGATGTTTAGCAGGGGACAGCATTCTTTCGGTCCCCATTGTGGTATCTCTTTCTGTCTCTCTCAGCACATCTACTCTGACTCCTCTGACTACAGACCATAGCACACAGTGTTGTTGGACCCCCGAACTATTAGGTGGGTCCTTATAGGTGCAGAAACTGTCCCATACACTCCAACTTTATCTTTGTACTTGTATTCGACGGCAGAGAACATAGGAGTCTCAACTAATAGACCAGACCAATGCTGGTAACACACTGTAGCAGCCATTTATATATTCATCCCATTGACCATTGAAAAAATGTGGTTAAAGGCCTATTTGTTCATCGTACTGACCGGAAACCTTTGAAGGAAATATGAGATCTGTGGTAGGGAAGGGAGAGGTTGAAATGTGGGAATATAGGCATTAACTTCTAGGGAACAATCACAAGACAGGGTAGTTATAAGAAAGGACACTGGTTACCTTAGTGTTGATGGTATGCACAACAGAGGGAAGGTGAAACTATGTGGTAGAGTGGATAGATAGTACACTAGATTCAAGTCTGTATGTCATATCTGAATTACAACATCAGTACATGGCTTTAAGTTCAGGCCTCAGTTCCCTTCTCTGTCAAGTAAACCAGACGTACCAGAGTGCTTTCCATGTTTTTCAGTACTATCATTCTGGGACACTTTGCTCTCATCAGTAATTGTAGAGATTCTCATTTTCCCATAGCTTAATTTTTCTCAAAGGCCTGGAACTGATCATTTTATATATATTCTAGTAGACTTGTAATACTTTAAGGACCCTAGGAATGCAAACTAGGGAAGTAGTGAAAGAATACATAGACTGATGCCTTCGTATCTTGATTAGAAGATAGCAGCCTTTGAGAGTCGATAAAAATCCATTTTGGATAATAATATAAAGACTTATTAGGGCTGGAGATAGAGCTCTAGTTCAGAGTAAAGTTACAAGCTTTATCTTTCGTCAGAGATCATGATGCTTGATTCAGTTATCTCACAACCAAGATCATCTTCTCGCCCTTGAATTGGTCTAGTTGGTTCTTACACTATTGGCATTGTAACATTTTGAATTGCCCATGTTAAAAGTAGTTTCTCTTTAGCTAATCCATGAAACAGGAGCTATATTTTTGCATGGAGTTGAAATCTAGAGATAGGATTATTAAACTGTAGACAGATTAAGAATCATTTTCCAGACCTTATGTAGGTAGTAGATAAGTTACCTGTATGAAGTGCAAAACATAGAAGTCATTAAAAATTCTCACTTTGGTATAGTACCACATAGCTTTCTTAAAGGTTTATAATAATTATCAACCAACTTGTTTAAACTTTATAGTTGCAGGAGGTCAGTATTTTATCTTTATGTTACAAGTGAGAAAACTGAGGTTCAACTATATTGATGGAGTAGATGTTTCTCACAGGACATACTTAATGGGTGTTGAGAAGTGCCTTTGCTCTAAAGTTCTGAAGTATTCTCTGTCGCTCACTTGCTAGTTGAACTAAATTAAGGCATTCCTGATTCTGGGTGCTCCTTTTTAAAATGCAGATGACCACTGGAGAAAAATCAAGTCAAGCTCTAATAATTGCCTGAATGACTATCTTAGCAATCATTTTCATCTGAGATTAGGATGAAATGAAGGGGACAGGATAGATTTGGGTTTGAGGAGCTCTTTTGGAAGTAGCATCCTGAGTTGGCCTTGAGGACTTAAAGTCTTCCAGCTGGGGCTCCGCCTTGAAGCCAAGTGCAGGGCAGATGTGGTGCTCTCACCCTCAGAGCCCAAGTGCACCAAGAAGATGAAGCTGCCTCATTCTCAGGACATGGGCTGCTTCCAAGGCTCAATTTCCCTCACAGGAGAAAACTAATAGGAGGGAGTTCAGGCAGATGGGGCAGTGGGAAAATTAAAGCCTGAGCCCTTAAGTAGAGAAAGTGTCCTTGCACAGGTGCTGTGGGACAGTCAATAGTGTGATGGTGACTTGATGGCTAGCAGTGCCCACCTGTAAACAGAGGTGCAGCTTCGGAAACATCAGGAAGGACACCAGTGTACACCAGGCACTCTCAACTGCTAAAACCCGAGGGATAGGATTTGGAGTTGTACCTCAACATGCCCTGAGAGCTCTGGGCCTTTACGTTACCAATCAAAACCTTAGGCATATCAACACAACCTGGAAGCACTCCTAGGATTTCTACCAGGAGACCTCTTGCTGCACCATACAAAACTTCTATAGTGACTATCAGGTTATTTCTGACAGACAAACACCGAAAAAAAAAAAATAAAAGTCTTGTATCCAAAGCAATGAAGTGCATGTTCTGCTGGTAGAATAAGAGCTAAGAAGTCAACTACAGAGGAGGGGGTGGCTACACTAAAACAGCAGAGTACTGTCCATGTCTCTGGTTAGTTATATAACCAATCTTGACAGTATTGGATAGTTTTCTCAAACTTCTTTTAGAAGCCTTTTTCTTTAAGAATGCAGCCTATATGTAGCTTGTACTTTAAAAGATGCTTGAGATACATTTTAATGAATACAAAAAAAAAAACCCTGTAAATGTAATTTTGTGCTTTCTGTGATAGTGGATGCTTAAGCACAACACTTGCATTGATAATTGTAAATTAAATAATTGAATCTGTGGTGAGGCTTTGTAGCCTTTATGAGAAGGTGGGATGAATTTTATGATGGAGAGGGAACTACAGCTGCTTCTACCAAGACATAAAGATTATAATTAGCAACTTGAATTATTGTCTTTTAATTTTGGTAGTATTAACATTTTAGTTATTCTTGTTTGTATATTTCCTGTCGTGGATTATCATCTTTCAGTATTCTAAAACCAAAAACCTACCACGGAAATTTCTTAATAATAAACTTTGTCTATTCTTCCCTCCCCACCCCCCTTTGGAGAGGTTTGCTATAGGGCGCATGCACTCGCCATATAGACAGAGAGAGACAGAAAAAGAAAAATCACCCCCCAGGGGGGATGGCCATGCCATAATCCCTTCTCCTCCATTCTCCTCTTGGGATCTTGGGCACACATGCACATGCACCTGGCATGAGTTTAAACCACTGGGTCTGGACTTGAACTATGGTCAAATACATGGGAGTTCAGCAATATAGCCATTATGCTATCTTTTGGCCCCAAACTTTGTCTATTCTATGGAAAAAAAAAGAAGTCGTAGCTATCCTGATGGAGTATAACAGTGGGGAACTCAGGACCCCAATTCTTCTGAGTGGAGGGAGTACCAGAATGGGGAATAGTGGTGCGGGCTCAGAGCAAGAAGACTGTGGAAACATAATAACTATTCCTGTTTTGGACATGGTTGGCCTATCTGCGTTGGACTCACTCTTTGTGAATGGACATGAGTGGATGAGTGGAGTTAAATCCATCTGCCATCACTTGCCAGGTGGGTGGCTCAGGGCATCGGTCCATTTCATATACTCTCTTATTTTGTTAACTACTTAAGGCAGAAAAATCATCCCCCTATTTGATTCCAATATGTACCAGCTTAGAGTGAAATCCTTACACTGAGCAAATGTACCAAAGAACACTCTATAAACTTAATGAGGGAGATGAAGAGATATGTGCCAGAAACCTAGAAAATTTAACTGTGATGGGGTTATGACTATTATATGTTTAGTTAAATTGTTGACACTGACAGGACGTGGCTGAAAAAAATCTATCATCCGTTTTCTCCTTGTATCAGTGGTAATGGTTCCTTGGTGTGCTCTTCACAGTTAACACAAATATACCTGAAAGTTAAATGCAGGGAGAAGAAGTGACATAAGAAATATTTTTATTATCTCTGCTCTTCTGGGAATTCCCTCCAGGAACATTATTTAAAGCAGGACATCTCCTGACTGGTGAATGACTTTGAAAGGAAGGACTACAGGTTCAGAGGTATTGACCTCTGAGATGAATCCTCTGCAGAGTTGTTCAGAGAGGCTTCTAAGCCCACTGCTTGGAAACTTGCCTGACTAATTCATGAAACACAACGGTGCCATCACTTCTAGAAACACCTTCCTCTTTCACATTTTTCCTCCTCTCAAAAACTGACAAAGTTTCTTTTTTGTCTAGTGAATAAAATCTTGATACCTTTAAGGGATGTTTAAGGTACAATTGTGGCCATGATTTTTCTAAACTGAGAAGTAGTGTATAAATATTGAGTCATTGGAAATGTCATGATATTTTTCTATTTTTGTATGTAAAAATGCATCATGACATTTTCAATGGCCCAATATTTGAAGAGGCATTGGGGGTGGAGGAAAGAGTATTGAATTCGGAGTCAGAATACCTTATTCGAATCTTGTGCTAGTTGGGTGATCTTGAATAGGTCATTTAAACTCTCTGAACCTCAGTTCCTTCATTCATAAAACAAGATTATTGGGATAATTAAATTAATTGAAAGAGACATAGTAGTCTACAGGACATTTAATACCTGTTAATGAAGAGATGGTAACTGGAGGCTGTTTAGGTTAGCATTTAAGAACATTGGCTATGGAGACACAAGTTACTTTTCTTCTGTTTGTCTCTGACTATCTGTAAAATGTGAATAAGCTGAAAGAATCAAGCAATTTAATGCATGTCAGAAATGTTAAATAGTACCTGATCCATATTAATCCTTTTGCAAGTATTAAAACTCTTTTTTTTTTTTTTTTGTTATTCAGTGACCTATCTTGGCCTTACTTTTATAGCATTATCTGATATTCTGTTTTACCAGTGGGTAGAGCTCCTCCAACAGATCGTGATTGCATTAGGAAGGAGACCAAGTCTTATCTATAATTTCCATGGGCTGTACTCAGTGTTTGCAAATACCTCATCATTTTTGTTGTTAAAAAAAAATGTATAAACAGGGGCCAGCAGGTGGCATGATGGTGGTTAAGGTCCTGAACTTCCCACATGGCCAACCACAGTTTGAAAACTGACAACTTGAAAATCATGCTGGGCATATATGCATGAGTGCCCAGGATCCTAAGAGGAGATGGAGAAGAAGGGCTTGTTGTATGGCCATCCCTTCAGGGGATGATTGCTAATTTTCTCTCTGTTGCTCGCTGTCTCTCTCCAGTGAGCATACATGCACTATGGGAAAAAAAAAGCACACATATGTGCTTACTATTTCTATTTAACATTGTACTGGTGGTTTTATCCATTGGAATAAAATAGGAAAAGGAGAAATAAAAGGCATTCACATTGAAAAGGAAGAAGTAAAACTCTCTTCCTTTGAAGAGAAATGGTAATCTATGTAGAAAGTACAGTGGCATCTACTGAAAGCTATTAGAAATAAGTGAATTTACCAAGTTACAGTATGCAAGATTAATAAACAAGTGAGTTTTCTTAGTTTTTTATTTTCAGTAGAGCTACAACTAGGCCCATTTAGTCCGACTGGAGTATAGGATGAATGAGGGACAGTGGCAGTATATAAAATTGAAAGGTAGGTTTTGATAACATGGACTGCTTTTGCTTTCTCTCCCTCTACCTCTTCTCCTTTCCCTTTCATCCTTCCTTCTCTCTCTTTTCTTCTCTCCTTCTCTTTCTTTTCCTTTCTATTTCGTTGGCATAAATAGCATTTTTCCATAAAAGAAAGGTAGAATTTATAATATCTCTTAAAAACAAAGTAACTTATTCTTTGGATTAAATAAAACTACATCACCACTACTGTGTTGTTTTCAACTTATATTGAGCAGTCTATGTAAGATGTTCCCAAAGAGAGAGAGTGTGATATCAGCATATCAACACTGGAACTTAGGGTATCTGTAGTCAAGTTCTGATTTTCTCTTGAACTATGGGAAGGTCCCTTCACTTTTTAGAATCTCAGTTTGCTTAGTCTTAAAAAGGGGAAAATAATATCAAGAACTCCCCTTTTATAGGATCATTGATAGTTGAATTCAATCAAATTTTTCTAGTTCCTAGGAACTCAACTAGGACATGGACATGGAGAATCTTTACTCTCAAGGCATTTTGTTTGTTTGTTTGTTTGTTTGTTTTTTGTCACCATAACTATTTTCATAACATTGTAATAATTAGCAGCAATATACTTTGTGACAAAAATATTACAGATTTCAGATAGAGAGGATATGTGTTGAACTAAATCCAGTGGCCTTAGAGAAGCTACTTAGAATAATATAAACAAAGGGTCTAGCAAGTGGCTTGATAGCTAAGGTGCTGGACTCCCACATGGCCATTCGTAGTACAAGTCCCAGAGCTGGTGGGTTGAAAATTATGCCAGGCCCATGTATGTGTGTGCCTATGATCCCTAGAGGAAAATGAAGGAGAAAGCATTGTGGCAAGGCTATCTCCCCTGGGGGTGATTTTTCACTTTCCCTCTATCTGTCTTTCTCTAAGTAGTGTATGTGCCCTGTGGCAAAAACCTAATAAAGAAAAAAAAAAAAAGTAAACAAAGACCAGGAAGAGTTTAAAGAAGAGGTTCACTAACTCAGTTTGTGAGGTTGAGGACAATTTTACTAAGTTGACACCTAAACCAAATCTTACAGTGTAAGTGGGGTTTTAGATAGAGAAGGGGAATAATATACTGTAATAATAATGGAATTAATAACTTACATTTGTTTAGTACTTTATCATTTTACTTGACATAAATTAGAACAATCTAAAAACTATAACTTATTGATGTAAGAAATTACTGTTGCTATTCTAGGGGCAGTTATTATTACTTTAAGTTTGTCTTTTGATGAGGCTGGAAATAGTTTGACCCTAAATTGAAGCAACTTAAAACAATTTCTATAAAAGTCCTCAAGGAATTTTTTTTTTTTTTTGGAGAGGTTTTTCGCTATAGGGCGCGTGCGCTCGCCAGACAGAGAGAGAGAGACACATAGAGACAGAAAGCGAGAAATCACCCCCCAGGGGGGATGGTCACGCCGCAGTCCCTTCTCCTCCATTCTCCTCTCGGGATCTTGGGCACGCACGCACACGCGCCCGGCGTGAGTTGTAAGCCACCCGGTCCAGGACGCGAACCGCGGTCGACTACGTGGGAGTCCAGCGACATAGCCATTACGCTAACTGCTGGTTCCCGGAATTTTTTTTTTTCATGTTGGAGGGACTAGGAGCCTTATGAGCTTGGCTGTGCTTGGGGCAAAGGCAAAAAGGGGGTGACAAAGATTAGGGGAGAGCTGTGGGGAAGAGGAAAAAGGGGATTGGTTAAGTCTGCAAAGAGGTGTCCCATTTTATAAATGGGATATGATCAGTTAAATAAAAATGCAAGAATGTAGAAACCTGGACATTGAAGTGATTGTTCAGCATGGAAGAAGGACTCAATCTTTATGACATGTGGCAACTTGAGACTTTCCTCTCATCATCTCAGCAGCCATACGGTACTTCTGTATCAGAATTAGGCTCACAGCTGTGGCTTCATCTGCTGGATTTTATAAATCCTTGCCTTGATCCAACACATCACCTATGAGATGTTAAATGTTTGATCAATGAAGAATTAAAGATTATTTGGAAATATAGGAAAAAAAAGTATCTGAGGCTTACAGTACAGTCAGAAATGGAGCCAAGAATGTACCTATAATTTAGGGGAAAGAGCAATCGCGAGGTCTCATAAAAATAAATAACCATGATGTTAAATAGACTGCAGATCATTTGCACCTTGAGGCTTTTCTTAGATTTTGTGCCAGAAAAAAAAGTGGCGATAAACCTTGTGCTTTATGCCAAAAGAATTCCTTGTACACAGATTTTATTTGTTTTAGTGTAATCAAAGAGACCCTCGTCCTAAAATTATTTAAAAGAAAAAGCAAAGCTATAAAGAGCAGCCAGCCTGGATTTGGAGCATGGCTTTAATCCACTCTGCCTGGGGCCATGGTCTTATGCTGCTCTTGACTTTATTTCAAAGCTGATGTTGCTATCTAGAAACCCTCTCTAATACCTGTAATTATTTCAGTTTTATTCACTGAGAAGTCATTTTCAATCTTATTAGAGAAATAAATTCTAATGCTTGCAAGTGACCTCGTATCCTGTCCTTTGAAGACAAATCACACATTGGAAAAAGCACTGAGCCAAGATCTTAGATTACAAGTGTTCTAAAACTTGGATCTGTGTTTCTTGAGGCTTTTACACTTGAGGTAAATCAAGTCAGATTTGATCTTCAGTTTTTTCCTCTGAAATATCAGAAGAGTCATACCTACTCAGCTATTTTGTAGGGTTTTGTCAGTTAAGATGCTAATCCTGAAAATGCCATGAAAATTCAAGGTGGTGGTTGTCTTTCTCCACCTTGCAGTAGGCCTCTGAGTCATAAAATGGCAAGATTGCTCTCGAGTAATTTGTAGGAAGCCATGGTGCTTTTAATAAAATTTTAATTCAGTATTATGTTTTGGGGTGTAACATTTTTTTCTCATAGTTACTTTTGGAAATCTACTCTGTAGGGTTAGATTGTTCTCTGTCCCTAAATAAAACTCTAGCCAGTATCCAGAGCTTAATGTTCACTCACAGATAATCCTAAATCCTCTGACTGGGCACCCGAGTTACAAATCAGTTGTGTTTCAGTTATAAGTATGCACAGTCTACAGTAAGAATCAAAACTCTGAAATTCATCCATAGGTAGTGCATCTTTTGGACTATCTGGAACTTGCTACAGATGGGGGAGTGGACTGAGTGACGTTTTCTAAGTATTTGGCTGCTCGTTACCACACTGGAGTGATACCAAGACTGTGTAGTGCTGGCTTGATGAGATCACAGTCGAAAGTCAAATAAAGTTTTACATTTGACAATATTCAATTTTACCACTACATGAAGGGATAGAAGTTTGTCAAGAAGTATTACTGATAAAGGAAACAGAATGAAAATATCCTACTGTATCATTGGGCAGATGAAAGCATGCCACTGTTATTTTTTATTATCTATTGGTAGTAATTGTTTGTATTATATTTTCACAGTTCTTTAAATATTCTGAAATTTACATATGTATCTTAAGAATATACAATTGGGGCTGGACCATAGCATGGTGGTTAAGGTGCTTAGAACCCACATGGCTGACAGCACAGTTGAAATCTAGATTCAGCAGCTTAAAAAACATGTGGGCATGTTTGCATACATGTCCAAAATCCTACAAGGAGAATGAAGGAGAAGAGAAGGGATTGTGGTGTAGCTGTCATCCTCCTCAGGGGTTGTCTCTCTGGCAAGCACATATACCTTGTAGCAAATAAAAAATAAAAATGAAAAAAATACAATAATATGATCTGCAAAATTTAAATCTGATGAGAATTTGAAAAGTTTAAATATATTTCTATTGCACACAACAACATTATAAAACATTATATTTTTCTAACACATATAATTTGTTTAGCTAGCCGTACTGTTAATTACCATTAATTGCCATCGTTAATCCTATTATTTAAATAATTGAATTTATGTTACTAAAAGGTAAATAACATCATTTTAAATAAAAACTTGTTTTTCACATTTTATGTTAAGTAATTACACATGCATGTAATTGTCATATATTCTGATTTTGTTTGTTCAGTTTATTGGTTTAGTATGGCTGCACCTGGGTGGCCTATCGAAAATGCTGAGTCCTCTAACTCACCACCATGCTACTTTTCATGAACCTGTCATGCTTTAGGGTGGGAAAGCAAATCTAACTCTCATTATGTGGTACTAGTAAAAGCCTTCACATTGGCATTATCCTTACTGATTACATGTGAGATTAGAGTAAATATTTATTAAACCACTTGTGTGTCATTTAGGAATCTTTTTATATAATTTTAAAGTGTATTTTATGAGATTGCTTATCTTAATTTTTTTTTTTTTTTGAGAGGTTTTCGCTATAGGGCATGTGTGCTCGCCAGAAAGAGAGAGACAGAGAGAGAGAAAGCGAGAAATCACCCCCCAGGGAGGATGGCCATGCCGCAATCCCTTCTCCTCCATTCTCCTCTCGGGATCTTGGGCAAGCATGCACACGTGCCCGGCGTGAGTTTTAAGCCACCGGGTCCGGGATGCGAACCGCAGTCGACTACGTGGGAGTCCAGCGACGTAGCCATTACGCTAACTGCTGGTCTCTATCTTAATTATTTTTGTGCTAGTTGAAAAAAAGGGGGGAAAATACCAAGCTTTCAATTCTCTCATGAGAAGCTGAAGTAGAAATGACAATTGTCTATATGTTGTATATTACCAATCTGATGTACATCACCTACCTGTATATATCTGGTAGTTGAGTAGGGACTAAAACTTCTTTTAAAATTTCTTTTGGGGCCAACAGGTGGCATGGTGATTAAAGTGCTGGATTCCCACATGTCTGACCGTGGTTTGAGTTTCAGACCTGATGATTTGAAAATCATGGTGGAGGGGTATGTGTGTGTGTGTGTTTGTGTGTGTTTGTATGTGTGAGTGTATGTGTGTGTGTGTGTGTGTGTGTGCACCCAAAATCCCAGGAGGAGAATGGAGGAAAAAATATTGAGGCATAGTCACCCCCCAGGGGGATAATTTCTCACTTTCCTTCTCTCTGTCTTGCTCCTGTGACAGTATGTGCCTTATGGCAAAAAAACCCCAAAACAAAACACAACGAAAACTCTTTCAAGTAGTTAGAAAATGAAACTTTTATTTTCATCATTTTGCCCTTCCTTCATCCTCTCTCAGTAGTAACCCATAAATGTTTTGAGGTCTTCCAAACCCTCATGGTATATCTCTCTTTTTTTTTTCTTTTTATTTAAATTTATTTATTTACATTCATTCACTATACATCATTACAGCAAACAAAATGAGATTTCCCATCCAGAATACACTGTATATTGGCACAACCAAGCACATCAACATATGTGTTATCATCAACAAATAATTTTCCATTTCTAGTTTCCTGTATATTTTGTTATTTTTGCCATCCTTGATTCCCTATCTCTTACCCTCTGCCATGTCTCACCCTCCTCCCACACTGTCTCTGGTATCCATGGTTGCTTTCTATGCCTTTTCCCTCCATTTTATTTACTCACTAATGAACTTAATTAGTCTAAATACTTCCAATAGCAAGTGCAGCTGATATATACATATCCATGGACACAAATCTGACTTTAGGCATAAACCTAAATGAGTAGAATGAATATACTATAAAGTAGCATCTAGCTGGGACTATATAGCTTACTGCAGTCAACAAATAAGCATTTTTTAAAAATTTCAATAAAAATAGTTTTTGTGTTTTTTTTTTCTCTTGAAATATTTTTTTTGGAGAGGTTTTTGCTATAGGGTGCGTGCGCTCTCCAGACAGAGAGAGACAGAGAGACAGAAAGCGAGAAATCACCCCCCGGGGGATGGCCACGTTGCAATCCCTTCTCCTCCATTCTCCTCTTGGGATCTTGAGCATGCACGCACATGCGCCCCGTGTGAGTTTAAGCCACCGGGTCTGGGACTCGAACTGCGGTTGACTACGTGGGAGTCCAGCGACATAGCCATTATGCTAACTGCTGGTCCCCTGAAACATTTTTTAAACTAAATTAATTTACACCCATCCCCTAATCATCGTCACAGCATGCAAAAAGTGGTTTCCCATCCAGAATATACTGCATAGTGGCTTAATCATGTATGTTATCATCAATAATTTTTCATTTCTAGTTTCACATGTGTATATATACATACATATATATTTATATATATATTTATCCCTGTGTCTGACCCTCTGCCCTTTCCCACCCTCTTCTCACACTATCTCTGATGTCTACAGTTGTCTTGCATTGCTTTTCTCCCCACATTTTATTGATCACACAATTTCTTAAATAATCTAATTACTTTCAATAGCAAGTTCAGCTGGTAATTTCAAGAAATGCAGTTTTGAATTGGTAAGGAAATTGCTTAAAACTTAAAGCCTGGAAACAGGTTAGTATTCTGTTCAAATAGTAGGTACATGAACCTATTGACAGCTCAAGACAGGAAAAAAAAAAAAAAAACTGTTAAAACTGGACAACAAAGCCTAGAAGAAAAGCAGCAATATTTTAGTCAAAAGTCACAGAATGCTATTTCACTAGTTCAGTCTCATGTACTTAATCTATCTTCTGTTGTGGTTCAAGCTTCCCAGTTGAATTCTGGAATATAATATTCAATTCCAGACTTGTCCCTACAATTAAGCTGGCCATTTTCTTAGTTTTTGAACTCTTATTTCTGTGTGACTACATTTAATTTTTCTGACATAGCACCCCCTTGAGAACTTCTTGGGGATCTGGTCTTGTGCTGGTAAATTCTTTCAGGTTTATTTTTATCTGACAATGTTCTTGTCTTTTCTTCCCATATGAAGGATAACTTGCCAGGTATGGTATTCTTGGTTGAAATTGCTTTTTCCTTAACACTTTGAATATATTTTCCCATTCTTTCCTTGCTCGCATTGTTTCCGATGAGAGGTCTGCTGTTAGTCTGATGGGATATCCTTTGTAGGTAACTTGCTGTTTCTCTCTTGCCAATCTTAGTATCTCATCTTTGTCTGTGGTTTTGGTCAGTCTGGCTACAATGTGTATTGGAAAAGATCTTCTTGGGTTGATTCTATCTGGGGTCCTTTGTACTTTCTTTGAGTGCCTCTCTAAGTTTGGAAAGTTTTCTTGCAGGATTTCATGTAATAGATTATCAATGCCCTTATGAGTCTCTTCACCTTTTGGGATGCCAATTAACCAGATGTTTGGATGTTTGATGGTATCTAGTATTTCTCGTATATTATTCTCAAATTTTGGGGCTATTTTCTCAGTCTTCATGGTGGATTTTTCTAGGCCAGCAATGTTCTCTTCTACTTCTGAGATTCTATTTTCTGTATGATCCAGTCTGCTTTTAATACTTTCAAGAGAGATTTTGACTTCCTGCATTATAGTCTTCATCTCTAACAGTTCTATTTGATTCTTTTGTAAAGTGTGTAATTCCTCTTAGATCTTGCAAGAATTAGCTCACCTCCTGGAACTCGTCAGTTCCTTTCTCCTTTCTCTTCTGCAGTTTATTGTCTCTCTTCTCTTTCACCTCTGTTAGCTTTGCCATTATGAAAGTTCTAAATTTTTTATCAGACATTTCCATGATTTCCCTTGAACTGTCTGTGGATGAAGAGGAATTATTCTTTTCTCTTGGAGGAGAGGTATTTTCTTGCTTTCCCATATTTCTTGTGGTCCTGCAGTGATTTCTAGTCATCTGATGGAAAGTGTGTTTCTTCCCATACTTGAAGTTCAATCTGAGCATCCAGGAGCATGCAGAAAAGGAAACAGAGTGACAGAAACAACAGCAACAAAAGCAACCAAGAAACAGAGAAAAAGAGAAGAAAAAAACTAAAAAAAACCTCTTTCTTGTTATTTCTTTTTATATATTCATACTCTGCTTCCCCACCTTCACATCTCATAAGCATCTCTGTGCTTATGACACATTATCCCCCTTCTCTGCCTCTTTGGATCCTGTATTACTCTTGCCCAGTGAAAATTTTCAATGCTTTACAAAATCTTTAGACCATTTTCAAACTATATACATCTATGTGACTGACTATATGACTGACTCGGCTACCATATTGTAGTCCTGTGATGTTTCTGATGCTCTCTTCTTGGATGGACTGTGACTTGTAGATCATAACTTATTTCCTTGTATCCCCCAAAATATTAAGTCATATGGAAAGTAATGACATGATTTTATATGTTTTTCTATGCAAAAATGCATCATGACTTTTCCAATACTTAGATCAAGGACAGACAGATTGCAATTTCCAAGAAAGGTTATTAGCTAGTTCATATAAATGATGGTTCATGTAAAATATGATGTGGGAGTATGCAAGTAATAACATCTCTTCTCATGGAAACATCATCCACAGTGTTTAACAGGACATGAAAGCACAAGGCCTTGTTGGGATTTAAAAAAAAAAAAAAAAGGGGAGGCTAGAAAAATATGATCATAACCCTGACTCTTGTACTGAAGTTTTAGTTAGTGCCTTACTACTTCTGGGTAGCGACTCCAGATTATGTAAAATGCACGGACACACGTGTACACAGACATATTCATACACATGCACGTACATGCGGCAGCACTCTCTCATGCGCATGTGTGCACACACACGGCATGAGGGTTTAGCCTTGACATACTTTTAAAATTTGATGCCAGTACTTTTTTAACAGCCTGGTCTAAAGCTGGAAAAATAGCCACTCAGTGTCTAGTTGAGTTATGAGTTGAGAATGAATTTCACAACAAACCTCAATGATTTTCCACCAACTACACCAACACAAAGACAATTTCTAATCACTTGGTGGCCATCGTATTGCAAAAGAAGCAGAGCACAGACATGCTGTCTGTTTCACTTAAATTTATGAAAACCCGCTGAAAGGGAATGGAGGAAGTAAACGACCCATGGTAAAGCATTGTGAATGAAGGGAGAGGTGCTGTGGTTAGCTGGGTTTCTCAATCCCTCAGATTCTCAAAGCCAAGAGAAAATTTATCCTCTTCCACTGAGACATAAACTAAACTCCTTTTGGTCATTAATCTGCAAAGTTGATGCCTGCCATGGTAATTTATCAAACATTTTTGTGGAGTGAGTCTGGTGGGGCCTCTGGGGCATCTGCCTTTGAAATTCAAAGCACAGTTTTGTCCCCTGGGGTTGGAGTGACTTTCTCCCCCAACTACACATCTGGAAGAGGAGTTTCTGCTTCTACTCTTCCCTAAGCTGAGTCAGAGCCTGAAAAGAGTTGCCATCTTACAAATCATGTGCTTGTACCTTGTAGCTCTGAATACTCTACCAAGCCTGTCAGGTAAAGGAGAAATACTGCAACCAAGACCCTGCTTATAAGAGACTTTTCCCTATTTTATAGTGTAGCATAGAAAAAGGGGAAATTTTGTCTTCAGTGACTTTTTATAGAGGCTAGAATCATTGCATTAACCACTTGGGGGTGAGGGGAGTAGAATCCCCAAGCTTCAATGTCTCAATCATCTGTATATCAATTAAGGAATGGTTCTGAAATCTTGAGGGCTGATCCAGATTTACAACTATATGCCTGTATCCAGAAGTAATATACAATTGGTTGAGAGTGGGCATTTTTACAGTCAGTGTGCCCTTGGGTGCTGAACTGTTCTTTTGCCCCTCTGGTAATCGGTGTCCACCAGTGCTTTATTCTTTAGCTGAAGGTTCCCTGTGAACCCACCTCTAAGCCTACCTACCAGTCCTTACTTGAATTGGTCCTGCTCCCTCTGCAAGCTCTAGTCCTCTGCTTCCTGTATTGCACTGTACTCCAGACACAGTGGCCACCTTTCCATTTCTTTTTCCACATGGCTATTTGCCCTGACTAGAAGACTGCCCTAAAATCTTTGAGTTTCACTACTTTCATCACTGACATTTTAGCTGCGGTGTCAACTCCTCAGAGAGGTTTTCTCAGTTTAAAGAGGCCAAACCCTTCCACCCACAAATCACTTTCCATTCTTTGTCATTGTGTCTCTTTCTTTGTAACACTTACAATTATATCTGGCAATTTTTCTTCCTTCCTTTGCTCCTTCCTTTACCTCCCTTCCCCTCTTGATCCCCCTCGTCTCATTCCATCCTGTCCTCCTATCTCATCCTACCCCACCTCTACCTCCACTGAATTGCAAACTCTAAAAGAACAAGGTACTCAGGGCCAGCAGGTGGCATGATGGTTAAAGGTACTGGACTCCCACATGGCCAACTGCAGTTCAAGTCCCGGACCTGGTGGCTTGCCTTCTCACTTATCCTCTCTTTCTGTCTCTTTGTCTCTCTCTGATCAAACTGGAAAATAATAATAATAATAATAATAATAATAATAATAAAGGTAAATAAAAATAATTGTTAAAAAATAGAGCAAGATCCTCATCCATTCTGTCCATGTCTATGGTATAAGTTCAGTAGTTCTTGTTAAATGAGTGGTTTTCTTGTTCTTTGGGTGTTTGTCCAATGGTAGCATGACATTTATAGTGAAGTTGATGTTATTTTTTATTAAAAAATGCCTGGATCCATATATTTTAGGTATAATTTATTCCTACATACTTATCTTTTTTTTGGGGGGGGGGGGCATGCATGCACATCCATCCAGCATGAGTTTTAAGCCACTGGATCCAGGGTTCAAACTGCAGTCGATTATGTGGGAGTTCAACAATGTAACCATTACGCTGTCCTAGTCCCTATATTTATCTATGAACTAACTTATTGATTAATTGACTAATTAATTCATCCATTCAATTGATAGTCTTTAAGTATCCACTATATGCCAGATACCGTGGCAAAACATGGCAGATGTCAGGGAAATGTTGGCCATGCAAATGATATAATTAAATGGATAGAGACACATTTGAAAACACATTTCATATTTTGTGTTAAATGTTATATCCAGACCTATCTGTCTCACTTCTAATTTTTCTTTTCTAGCCAAACTGACTCATTTCTGTTCCAACTGTATACCCTCTAGTAAGACTCTCTCTTCATTAAGCCACAATTGTGCCACTTCTGTTCTTACAGAATACTTTTAGAGTTTTCTTCCATCTCCTGTTTTCTCGTCCACATTCTAGGCATTTTCTGAGGCTAGCTAGGACTTTTATCCCCAGTAAGGATTCCATTACCCCATTATTTTCCATATGTCTCTTGAGCTCTTCCTTTTAGAATCTAGGCCCTCTAAAACTGAAAACTTTCTATTGATGAAGATCGTTGTTTGGATTGTATTTCTTTCCTGTATGTTAATATTGAAAACACACCTCAATTCTAACTTCTTTGAGAAAGCAAATGTGTTTCATAATTCTTCTAGGTCTCTGTCATTATCATAGGTAGTGTGGAGAACATAACAGCAATCAATAAATTCTTACTGATTGATTGGTGTCGAAATTGGGTTGTCAGTTCCAGATGGCATGCTGAACGAGAGCAGGTCTGGTAAAAGACTCTTCAACATTCAGCCTCCCTGTAGATCAAGTACAGGCAAAGCTTACGATGAAAGGTGGTGAAAGGCAAAATTCCAATAGCAAGAATATTATTAATCTACTTAAACCATTAAGTGTTGTCCAGTATTAGACTGGACCGGAAATCCTGGTTTTCAACTCTTTCCCATTTGAATGCCCAAGAGGCTGTCAGCAAGTAAGAGGAAATGCGGAACTGGCTTTCAGTTGCCTGAGGAGAGGAGCTTAAATTCCTAGATTTATGGCTCTGTTTTACCTGAAACTTTTATTTTGCTTTTACTTTTATGTGGCAATCGAGTGTACTGTATTTCAGTTGATGCTTCTTAAACAGTCTAAGGGAGCTCTAAAAGTAAGTACTAACCAATTTATATAGTAATGTTCATAGTGGTCTTTATTGAATGCCCCATCATAGGCCAGTAGCCTGGGAATCCCTGAAAGGTATGATACTTTCAGAAGAGGACTTCAAGTGAAGGAGTTACAATTTATAGTATGAATGATCTGTCTGTAATCTCTGAATTTAATTATTTTAGTTTTTCAGTTCTCGTAGTAGAGAAAGGCAGGCAGAGTGTTGGTGTAGACTTGTGTCCTGAAACTTCATACTTGACTCGCATGCCATTTTGCTTTTCTTCTTTGGCCTAAGCTTTCTGTCTATGGAACAAATGAATGGATTTCACTAAATAGCCTCAGAACCACCTACTCCTCAAAAGTCCTATGCATCAATGATTATTCATATAGTAAAGATGAATTAGGCTATACAAAGATAATTTATGCAAAGAAGAAATTTTATCTTCATTGTCACTGAATAGACCCTATTGAAAAGTCCTAAGGTCTTTTCATTGAGATTTCTTAATCTCATTCATATTCCATCTTTTTTTTTCTTAATAGAGATTTTTGCTATCGGGCATGTGCATTTGCTGGGAAGAGAGAGACAGAAAGTGAGAAATCACTTCCCAAGGGGGATGGCCATGCTGCAGTTTCTTTTCCTCCATTTACCTCTTGGGATTTTGAGCATGTACGCATACAGGCATTGCGTGAGTTTTGACCTGTCAGGCCCAGAACTCGAACCGTGGTCAACTATGTGGGAGTCTAGTGACATAACCATTACTCCATCTGCTGGTCTTCCTATTTCATCTTATCTTCCCTTCTTAAGTTGTATTCTCCCTCCTTCAACTACCTATAGCTCTCATACCCTTCTCCATTCACTTGCCTTTTATTAAAACTATTATTTGGGGGCCAGCAGGTGGGGTGGTGATTAAGGCAGCTAGATTCCCACTTGGCTGACTGTGGTTCAAATCCTAGACCTGGTGGCTTACAAGTCACACCAGGTGTGTGTGTGTGTGTGTGTGTGTGTGTGTGCGCGCCCAAAATCCCAAGAGGAAAATGGAAAAGAATGGATTGTGCCATGGTCATCTTCCCTAGGGAGTGATTTTTCACTTTTGCTCTCTCTGTTTCTCTCCTCTCTGGTGAGTACATATGCCCTATAGCAAACAAAACAAAACAAAACAGTTATTTATTGTTAAACTCTTATTAATATAGATGCATGAATGAAATAATAGTTTATATTATATATGTGTATATACACACACACATACACACACACACACACATATTTTCCTAAGTTCACTTTAAACTGCAGTTGGACATGAACCTCATACTTCTTAATATTTCCAGAGTGCCCATAGTAAGTGCTCAGTAAACAATTGCGGCTAGTAAGATCTGCTAATGATACACCTTAGCTGACTGATCTCATTTCTAGTAAATTTTACTGTAGTAAGTATGAAATAATCTAGCTTAAAATAAAGGAAACAAAAGAAATCTAGAGGGACTTTGAACACTTGATTAGAATTCTAAAGTGGCAAATTTCTTTTAGTGCTTGTCAGAAAATGAAAATTTTTTTGAATGATTTTATCAGCTTGCTCTATCTACCAGTTATTACAAATGTTTGTTTACATGTCAATCTCCCCTAAACCCAACAAAGCTAGGGTCTAAAAACATTTTTTTTGAGCAATTTTTGCTATAGAGTACATGTGCTTGCCAGAGAGACATAGAAAGACAGAGACAGAACATGAGAAATCACCTCTCAAGGGGGTTGGCCGTGCTGTAATCCCTTCTTTATTCTTCTCTCAGGATTTTTGGGAATACACACACATGCACCCAGCATGAATTTCAAGCCGCCAGGTCTGGGACTGGAGCTGCAGTTGGCCGTGTGGGAGTCCAGTGATGTAAACATTATGCCATCTGCTGATCTCATGGGTCTAAAGTTTTTAAGCATAGATTTTATACGTTATTCTTCTTCATGTTCTTGGCCTTACATGGGTTACAATCTGAATTCACGAAAAAAAATTTTGATCTTTTACACTGGGAAGTTTGTTGGAGTAAGGCAATGGCAACAGGGACTCTTAAGATGATGACTTTGTGTTGATCTATTTGGAAATAGCTTCTGGGAAGATAAAACATAGTTTCTTCTTAATTTTGTTTGGTAGCCTTGATTTTGGTGGAAGAACATATCCTGAAGACTTGCTAGATAACAGAACAGTTTAATTATCACAGCCTCCCAGCTCACATTTTTTTAAAGAGGTATTTGCTATAGGGCGCGTGCGCTCGCCAGACAGACAGAGAGATAGAGACGGAGAGACAGAAAGCGAGAAATCACCCCCCCAGGGGGGATGGCCACACTGCAATCCCTTCTCCTCCATTCTCCTCTTGCAATCTTGGGCACGCACGCACATGCGCCCGGCGTGAGTTTTAAGCCACCGGGTCCGAGACACGAACCGCGGTCGACTACGTGGGAGTCCTGCGACATAGCCATTACGCTAACTGCTGGTCCCCCAGCTCACATTTGAAATATAGGATATGCTGTGATTAAGACCAATGTCCTAACTTGTCAAAAATGTTAAAAATAATATTAAAATTAGTTAAGAGAAATTATTGACAGTGTTACAGCATAAAAATATGTACATTTTTATATCTGTAATCTAAGCGGATTAAGATAAGCTATGAGATAATATCCTAAACTATAATAAAAGATTTTATCCCTCTACTATAGGAAGAGCTTTTACAAGTTCTACCAAAAAAAAAAAAAATCTAGTAGAAAAATTGGGTGAAAGACATGACCAGGCAAAACTAGAAATGCAGATGGACATAGAATTTTCAGGCTTACTATTCTTGAAATGATTGTACATAAAAATCATCACTGAGAGACTGTAGACATTTGAGTTAAGCAAATAGTAATACTTAATAAACATTAGGGCACAATGGTATGACCTTTCTTAGCCTCCCTTTCAGAAGTAACATTTCAATATTTCTGAAAAACAATTTTGTTATTATATTATTACTACAAAAATATAGTAGTTATCCTTTAGTTCAACAGTTCCTTTTTTTAGGACTCAAAGATATAGCCAAAGATTTTTTTAAGGCTAAAAATCATTATTTATAGAATTATTTATTTTGAGAAAAATAGAAAACACTGTATCTTGCAATAGGTAAAATGATTAAAAGTATGGTACATTCATAAACTAGCCTTTTATTTAATCAACAAAAACTAATTTAAAAAGAATACCATGAGTTATGCTTATGGTGTTATAAGTGGGGGGAAAAGTTCTAAAAGATACATAGAGCATTTCAACTAAATGAACATATAAGACTTGGAGGAAGTTTGTTGAAGTATCAGTAGTGGTTCTCACTGTATGGTAAGATAGACCATGAGTGATTTTATGGCTCAAATATCATTACTCTAGTATCTTGTGTCACTAGTAGGCAGGCTAAATGTCAGAGCAGTGGTGAAGTAGTTGATTTGAAGATGTTCATTAGTTCTTTGAAATAAACTGTAGTTATATATTATGGATCTGGTACTGTGATGCTAAATCCTGAAATATGGAACTTAGAATTGAAGGAGGTGGGTAAATAAGCATTTATGGAATAAGTACAAAATTGTTGTACTAAGTACTATGGTAATATGATGGTTATGATGATGATGAAGATGACATATAAACTACTTATGTACCTGTTCTAGTTTCTGGAACAAATTATACCAAAACATTAATGACTCATACAACCATTTTGTGCTTATGCATTCTGTGGCTCAGGATTTCATGAGGATGTGGCTTCTCTTTACTCCACAATGTGTTTAGATTCAACTGGGGAGACATGAAAGCTAGAGATGGCTTGACTTAAGTTTGGCATTATCTGATGACTTGTGCTTATGCTTTCACTTGTCTGGGCTGGGAGTATCCACAGACAAGGATTTCTGACCAAAATGCTCATGCACACATTCTGTCTTGGTTATCTCATGCTATAGCAGCCTTAGGAGGGAGACTTACTTGGCAGGTTAGGGATCAAAGCATAAGAGTTTTAACCAACAAGGCAGTAGCTGACCAGTTTTCTGACTTAGCCTGGGAACTGACAAGCTCCCAAATTCAAGGGGGAAGGAAACAGCCTCCTACCCCTTGGTAGGAGGAGAATGAAAGTCAGATTGTTGGAAGATAAAATGGGATTGGAAATACTATTTGAGACTGTACTATGTCCTAGACATTGTTCAAATTGCTCTCTATCAATTGATTAATTTAATCCTCATAATTCATGAAACAGTACTAACATCCCCCCTTTGAAAAAGGAAACCAGAGTCAGGGAGGTAAATAACTTAGTCAGGGAAGTAAATAACTTGTCTAAGGTCACATCGTAAGTGGCAAGGTTGGATCAGCTGAGGTAGTGAGGCTACTGTGGAAGTATGTGGAGATCTGCCTAATCCTGACCTAGGACAGGGAGTGGGGAGCTTCCTGGTGGTGATGGCTGTACAACATTCTGAATGTATGAAAAATACTTTACAACTGTATAATGTTGTGTAACAGGGACTTGACAGGATTGTGCCATGCCTCAGTACTCCCCGAGCCTTCCAGCCAGCCAGATCACAATGTGTCTATGGATAGAGAAAGATGTTCAGGTCAACCCAAGGGACAAGTCCAGGGTTCACCAGGTATGGTAAATTTTATTTTGAGAACTGTGTATATATTCAAATGGAGATAGTATTCTTGGCCACAGAGAAACAGATTTAGGAATTTTCTACATCTGGTAGTTATAAAACCCTAGAAGTTACCATCCAAAGGAAACCTTTCATACTGCAGTGACTGTTCTTTGATAAAGTTATTCTCAATTTAGCAACTATGAAGTTGAATAAAACCTCCAACCAATGTCTTCACTGTGCTAAAGATGTACATTGACAAGATACAGAAACATGCCAGATTTTAGGGAACCAGGGGTCCAGGAAGGAGCATCTTCTTTCCCTACAGCAGCTTAAGCTCATTTTACAGAAGGTAGTTTGTCCACTTGCTCATAGAGTATGAACACATAGACTAGGGTTCACAGTGATCATTTGGTACCTCTCCATGATTGAGGGCCTACAATTTTATCAAAAGCTGATGTGGCTTTCTTTTTCTTTTTTTTGATTTGGTTGGGTTTGATTTGGTTTGGTTTTGGAAAGGCCAGAAGGCTGTCAGTGTTGCTCCCTGCAGAACAAATAAGGATATCCTACTATGTATTTTATTTGCAATCCAGATAGCATTTTCTCTATTGGTGGTTAATGTGTAATAGAGACCAAACTGCAATTTTCTGACCTGCCAAGATCCATTATGCCTGGTAAAAATAGTTTATGCTTGACAGGATCCACACTTAGGGTGGAAAGCCATGCAAATTAAACTAAGGTTTAGGCTAATTTTTGGTAGTGGAAATTATTCTCCCTTGGTGACCTTATTCAGCATGAAATAAAACAACCAGAAAGCTATTTGTGCAGTCTGCTCTTCTTTAATCAAAATAATAAAACCCTGTAGATAGGCCCAGCTCCTGATTCTCTTCGTTCATGTCTTTCATGGAACCTAATCTTTTATGGTCACAAGAAGATTTTTGCATTAATAGATTGAAAATCAGGTAATAAAATACTTTCTTTAAGGTAACTGCTCTTAGTCCACTTTGAGATCTATGCAAATCATTTCTTTAATAGATTTATGGAGACTGTACTACCAGAGATTCTTGATATTGAGCACAAATGATATTTAAAAAAATATTTATTCATTGTCTGAGTTATCGAAGTTTAGTCTTAGTTCAGGTTAGTGTCTCATTGTTGATAGTCAGAGCAGTAGTTTTGACAAAGCTTTAAAATAAGAAAAGCCAAAGCCTAGAAATATCGATGATAACTTTAGAACAATCTCAGTTAAGTACTTAGTACATTTACTGTCCTTCCTGGTAATGATTTGTATTAATATATTTAATGTATATAGCATAGTGTCTAACTTTTTTTTCTGAATTTGGAAATGACATTTATTTTAATGTGACCTCAAGTTGAAGCATGCATTATCTACTTTAATAAACTGGAGGATATTTAACAAAATAGGATGATTATTTCTTAATTACTCTGGTACTACCACAAATTTCAATGAATTTTATTTGTTTATTTTCTCAATGTTATATTGATAATCCCATCTTCATTCACAATAGAGCAGAAAAAGCAGTATTAGACAATGAATTTTTTTTTTCCAGATGACACATGTACCAACTGGAAACAGAGTGTGAGGGAAAGTGACAAAGTACCCCCCATGGGAATGGTCACATCAAAATTTCTTCGCCTCCATTTCTCCCTCCTTTCAGGATTTTTGGCATGAACACACATGTCTGATATGTTTTTCAAGCTGCTGGGTCTTAAACTTGAACAGTATAGTTGGCCATGTGAAATCCAGACATGTTAACCACCACACCACGGACTGGCCCAGTATTACCTAGGAGTATAGTTTAGGACTTGGAAGGCTTGTTAGGTCAAAGTAATAGATTTATTCGATTTGATGGCTTTCCATTTTTTAAAAAAAATTTTAAGAGAGATTTTTGCTATAGGGCATGTTTGTTCGCTGGAGAGACAGAGACAGAGATAGAAAATGAGAAATCAACCCCCGGGGGGATGGCCACGCTGTAATACCTTCTCCTCCATTCTCCTCTTGGGAACTTAGGCACACATGCACATGCACCCGGCATGAGTTTTAACCTGTCAGGTCCAGGACTTGAACTGTAGTCAACTACATGGGAGTCCAGCGATATAAACATCATGTCGTGTGGTGGTCCCATTTTTTTTTAAACATTTTTTGATTGACAGATAAAAATTATATATATTTATTATAAACAGTATACTGTTTTGAAATACATTAGGTCCTTGGAAAAGTTATAATGTATTTTTTTGGTTTTCTATGCAAAAATGCACTATTACTTTTCCGACAACCCAGCATATATACATTATAGAGTGTCTAAATTGAGCTAATTAATATATGTATCACTTCAGGATCAGCAGATGGCATAATGGTTACATCGCTGGACTCCCACATGGCCGAGTGCATTTCAAGTCCTGGACTTGGCAGCTTGAAACTCATGCTGGGCACATGTGCAATGCATGTATGCATGCCCAAAATCCTGAGAAGAGAATGGAGGAGAAGGATTGTGATGTGTCCATCTTTCCTGGGGGGTGACTTCTCCGATTTCTCACATTCTGTCTCTCTATCTCTCTGGCGAGTGCATGTGCCTTCTAGCAAAAATCTCTCTTAAAAAATACACACACGCATAAAAAATATAAAAAACTCTCTAAAAAATATATGTCACATATTTTGATATCTTTGTGATACAGGTACTTAAAATTTACTTTCTTAGTGATTTTCAAGAATACCATATGTTGGGAACCAGCAGTTAGTGTAATGGCTATGTCGCTGGACTCCCACGTAGTCGACCGCGGTTCGCGTCCCGGACTCAGTGGCTTAAAACTCACGCCGGGCGTGTGTGCGTGCGTGCCCAAGATCCCGAGAGGAGAATGGAGGAGAAGGGATTGCGGCGTGACCATCCCCCCGGGGGGTGATTTCTCCCTTTCTGTCTCTATGTCTCTCTCTGTCTGTCTGGCGAGCGCACGCGCCCTATAGCGAAAATCTCTCAAAAAAAAAAAAAAAAAAAAAAAAAAAAAAAAGAATACCATATGTTGGTCCAGCCTCTGTGGCACAGTTGGTAGTGTAATGGATTGCGGACCTGGAAGCCAACTGCTATCTCAGTTCCCAGCATGGTAGGCTTGAAAAACATGCCAGGCATGCGTACAAGTTCCTAGAATCCTAGTTGGTTGGAGGACTGAAGGGAGTGGATTATGATGTGCTGAGTCTTGTGGAGGGTGCTTCTCTTTCTCCATCTCTCACATGTGTGTGCAAACATACTCTATTATGATGCCTCCAACCCCCACCCCCTACCTAGCCTTCAGCTAGCTCCAGATCATGGGCATGTATACTCATGAATCCAGTATACTCAGGGAGATTTCAAGACTTGAACCAGGAACCTTGCCATATTGGATTGCCTTATAGCATCACCTTTGGCCACCGAGCCATTGTCTGGCCCCCCAGCACCATTTATGGAAGAGACTTTCCTTTTATTATTATTATTAGTAGTAGTAGTATTACTGGCACCTTTGTAGAAAACTAGCTATACATGCTCAGATTTATATCCGAGTTCTCTATGGTGTTCCATTGGCTTATAGATCTTGATAGCTCTCAAATTTTGTGAGTCAGAAGATGATACAGACCACACCTATTTCAGACTTGCCATTAATAGCCTATAGTAGCCAGAATTAACAGGCATGGTGTTACTGAGTATGATACAAGAGCAAGATAGTGGTAATCTTATTTTAAATAAAAAAGACATTCTCAGAAATGATTTATAAATAATGGTATTTGTAGATGTAAAATCTAGGAGAATTTTTGGGAGAATCCAAACCATTCTATGAAATCTGCCTTCAGAGGGCAGAAGAAAGTCAGGCAAACAGGAGGTAAGAATTCAAATGTCTTCTTTCAAGCTTATCTTTCTGTGAATGACTAGATTCTTCTTTTTCTCCTTGGCAATTATATCTTTTGTAAGCTAGTAAAATTTTTTTGAAAAAGATGAAAATAGACCTTACAAAGATTCATGACAGGCATTACGTTGGAAAAGGATGTGCTTCTTTCCTTGGTCTGTTGACTGAATCTTGCTGTTTTTGTTCGCTGATGATGCCCAGTTATGACTTCTCAGATTAAGACCCTGAGTTATTTCTCAGAGTCAGCTTACCTGGATTTCTGATGGACAGCTGGTTACATGAAAGAGACTTGTGATCAAGCAGGGAGAAAGAATGTATAACTCTTCCCAACAAGCTACAAGGAAAGTTACAACTACTACCATTATAGTATTGTTATTATTACTGTTATTAACTTTAGGCAGAGAGAGTGTCATTGCCAAACTTGATCTGCTCTATTTTTGTATTTTAGTAATTGATTGGATGAGAGCATTCCCAGGCCCGCTTTAGTCACTGGAAGGGCTCAAAGCCTTAATTCCCTAAGAGGTTTCTCTTATTGTCATTTTCTAAAACATGTTAGATATTATCCACATAGGATATAAAATAAAATTCAAATCAAACAATTAGAGAGATGTGATTTATTTCTTTTATGCTTTCTTTTGGGCTTAACTCCCAGAAGGAGTACAGATCTAAGAAGAGTGGGTTTTCTAGTTTCGTACATTCTACTTCTAAACTCTTCACTTAAAGCCAGTACATCCCCCCTGACCTTGAAGAGGTGAATAGATACACATCACTGGGATTAAATAAGGCACCACAGAAGAATAACTGCAGGAGGAACAAGTAAGTGCGGTCTCTTCTGTTATGAACTGTGACCAACCTGAGTGAATTGAACAGTATTTCTAGTCCACAATGAGCTCCAAACTTTGCAGAGCTCCTACTCAATTATGCCACCCCACTGTATCCTTGGCTGGCTCTCATAATTGCCTCATTATTGCTGCTTGTCTATATAATATGCATCTTTGAATTCACAGCCCAACTATCTCATCCGGAACTTCCCCTGCAGTTTGTTTAGCAAACAAATGTAGTCATTGCCCCTCTGCCCGTACAACATGGGTGATCTGGATGGAAATGAAATACAGACTTGGCTCATCAGAGGGCAGCTTTGGCTTCACTTACATGCCACAAATGTTGTCACCTCTTAGCATTGACAATAGTCACTGATGAGTACATTTGAATCCATTCCCAGATGTGCATTGTCTCCATACCTCATGAATTAAAACTATTTGTATTCTTTTGTGTGTGTGTGTGTGTGTGTGTGTGTATGTGTATATATATGTATATAGTATATATATATTAGTATATATATACTATATATATATACACTATGTGTGTGTGTGTATATATATATATGTATACACACACATACACACACACATACACATTTGTCTTTGTCTCTAGTGTGTGTTCAGATCAAATTCCTTTATTATTTTCCCTTAATCTAAGACTTACATTAGATGATTCTAGCCAGATTGTCAAAGTCTTTGAGAACCCTATAGCACTAAATCTAGTATGGTGTCTGGTAGTCAATACTTATTTATCAAATATTGAATATTTTCCAATACTTACTGGCATCCAAAACAATAATCATATTCCTAAAATGGTGAAATTGTAATAAATTGAATTGGTGGGACAATAGGAATTACATAACTGTAAGAAATAGCACCATGCAAGAATAGCACTGATATTTTGTTTTGGTTTATTTTATTTTTTTTGTTTGTTTGTCTGTTTTCTGCCTGATGCAAACATTTCTTGTGAAAAGAGAAGACTGGAATTCAATTAGTAGATTAGGATTGATGAACCAGGTAAGGGCTTTAGCATCTTGTCACTGGCTGTGTTTTTTCTCCTGGAACCCATGGTCATTTCTTTTATAAATACATATTTATATTTATACATTTAATTGCTATATATCATTATAGCATGCAAAGTGATTTTTCCCAGCATGAATGCACTGTATTTTAGTCCAGCCAAAGATATTATCATACACATTATCAACAAATAATTTTCCATTTTTGAGTCCCTTAAATGTTTGCTTCTTTCTTTTCCCCCTTGATTTCCTTCCTCTCGCTCTCCCCCATACACCACCCTCCTCCCATACAGTCTCTAATATCCACACTCTCCATGCTTTTATATCTTCCAATCTTTCTGTTTCTGCCATAGGGTGCAGACGCTCAGACGTTTCTTGTTGAAGGGAATGGTTAGAAGTTGCTCTGTCGGAAAGGCCAGAGGAGAGTATTCCTTACTTCTGACTTATTTAACACTGTCCCAGTGTGCCCACTTCCTTGATAGTTAGGCTTCTGATGGGGAGCCTCTCAAAAGTAATATGACAATGAATATACAACATAGAAATGTTACATTTAAATGTATGCTTGTATTTTTTACTTGACTTATCTGCTTTTCTGGCAAATGTAATCCCAAATTGTCTTGCTTTAAAGATCAGACAAGAAAAAAGAAGAGCAGCCTAGATTTCCTGTCCTAGATGATCATAACAAAACCAGAAACACTGTATGTTAAGAGGGGTGGAGGAAAGAAGGAAGGACACCATTACTCTTTCTCCCTTCCTTGCGGGAAATATTGGTACCCAAATATTCAACAATAGGAAGGCTTTTGGGAAGTGGCCTAGCCAAAGGATCTGTTGGAATCAAGAGTCATAAATCAGATACGAGAGAGACCATAGGAAAGTGATGGAGCACACTTGTTTCTTAGCTGTAGCTATTCACATGCACTCTCTCACCCAATAGAGCGAGGAGCCCCATCCCAATCTCTTCTGATGCCCTCTGAATATACCGGTATGTCAGCTGAAATACCCTGCTCTTTTCTACACACTTCTGAACCAGCAAGATGTCAGTGACCTGGAGGAGATCCGGGTGAGAGCCAGAGAAATGATTAAAGAGCTGAGGATGCCGACGATTCAGTGGGCGTTTCCTCTCTGTACCACTAGAACTGACTTATGAAAAGAGAGTCAAATAACTATACATGTGTTATTTGGCCTGAGGCATACAAGCAGGTATGGGGAAACTTGTCTCCAATTGCATTGCCAACAGCCAATAAATTATTGTGTCTTTTCCCCTCCAAATGGACTGTCAGTGTGTGTATATATATATATATAAAGTTTTATTGAAAATAGTTACTTCAAATTTATTTGCACTCATTTCCCCAATAGTATGAGTAATCACAGACTCTTGTTGCTTCAGGCCCCCACAAGCTTTAAAACATCTTTCACTGCTCCATAGAGCTCTACTCTACCCACAGAAATGACCTCCCCTTTTTTCTCCCAACTTGTCTAGAGATCAAGAGGGTGAGATTGAAACCCCTTTCACTGGAGATATGTTACCTCCTATGTTTGTTTCTGACTCCCCTTTTTAAGTGTGTGAGCAAAATAATTTTGTTCAACCTTTTGTCAGGGGGCAGATGGGAATCTATCTTTCATTTTAGACAGCGACGTGACCCTTGCAGCAGTGTAGAGAAGTGGTCAGACTATTCTATCACCCAGACCAGAGTGGAGAAGGAGACTGCTCTGCTTACTTGTCACCAGGTCCCAGGCAGCTCCCTAGAAGACCTTGAGCTGACCAGGCCTTGTTTTCATTGGTTGTCCCTCCATTGGATTAAGGTCCTTGACTCTGAACTCCAGGACCAATAAGAGTTGTAGAGCTGTGTGTCCAGCCAGGGGAGGGGGACAGGAGCCACTAGCATGGGAGGCTTATATACTTTACCCTGAACACTCCACATCCATGTTTAATTAATTTCCTAACTTTGTGGGTGAAAAGATGAAATAAATACAGCCAATTGACCACTCCATAATTTGTTTCTGAAGTTTGGCTGGACATAAAAGTCTACATTCCAAAACCACACAGCATAATTTATTTTATGATTCCCTCTCGGCACCAGGTCTGGGCTAACCTTGAGTTTAGAGGCTGTGCCTTCACTTCCTGGTGCTGGTGGTCACAGTGTGTCCTTTCTTGGCAGTGGCCATGGGCCTAGCAAAACAGACCTCTGAAAGGCAAGCGGATTAATCATTCTGAAGGCATGCTCGCCTCAACATTTCCCCTGCAGGATGTCTGAGAACCAGAGAGAGGATACTGTTAGAGTCTGCAAGTGGCAGAGGGAGATGTCGGAAGACAGAGAAAGAAGGGGGTAGGAAAAAAAAAAAAAAAAACACAAAAAAACAGAATGAAGACTTAAATTGCACATGCTGGAGTTCTCACTAACCTGAAAAGTATTACCAAAGAAAAATATCGCCACTCCTATAGCAGAAACTGTGATGAGTCCAACCTTTTTATTACAATCAGGTTTTCTCTAAATATATTATGCCCTGCAGGTCAAAATGATTTACTTCTCTATTTTGGGACATCTGAGTTCTATTCTACTGTTGCCAGTATGTTTTCAGCTGTGCCAGAACTGAGCAGGTCTGCGGTTCCTTTGTAACATCAAAACGGAGACATTTATCATTGAGATTTATCATGGGACAGCCTGCCAGATGGTTTGGGTATTTTAAAGGTGAACTGTTTGGGCCTTGATTAGCTCATGTGGACTTTTAGCTTAAGACAGCTCTATCAGCTGCTCGGTGGAAAGACACTGGCTTCGTGCTTCTCCCGGCCCCCTCCCCCCATTCTTCTAGTAATGCAGAAAATATTAATGTAATGGCAGATGTGGCATAGATTGTCATTTCAGGAAGAAAACCAAGCCATAACCAATTCCACTGATTGCATTCTAATTATAATGTGACCTCCTGTTGCTTTGCATAGAGGCAGTATTCATTTCAGTACAACACTGTAAAACTTGCCGAGTCAACGACTCTCAAAGGGGCAATTGTAAGATTTAAGCTTGGATTTTTTTGCTCATACCAAAGACTTTTATTCTGCCAAGCCTCTGCTGATTGGGCCAGAAAGAATGCATTTGATTATATAGGCTAAACTTATTGGGAACAGAACCTTTGCGCTTTGAAATGCTTTTCATTCAAATTACATTCAGACATTCAATCAACATGGATTATGATATGGATTGGCAATGGGGGATGCCTTGCCTTTTGGGTCTGGTTTGAAAGTTTGCTCAGCTCCATAATACATAACTGCAACTGGGAAGCCAGCTGAGTTTTCTTATCCTTAAACTTGAGTTTCCCAAAAGAGGGGAGTTTCTCTAGGGAGTTCAGGGGTCTCTATTCTTGATTGAGTATCCCAAGATCAATTCTTTACATGGCAATTTGGGTATTTGAGGCTTCCCAATTTAATAAACTCCTGAGATCTTTGGAATGTGTGCACTTTCACATTTGTGCTAAATAAAGTGGATCTTAAAGGCTGCACATGAAAAGCTAGGATAATTCATTTTAGACTCAGAATCCAAGATTTTGTATCTTGGAAAGAAGGGAGCACTGAGTTGGGATTAAGGAGGCAAAGACTCTAGTCACAGCTGTAGTTTGTGTGATTTAGGGTGAGACTTGGTTTTCTTATCTGTCAATACCAGGTTCAGTTCATAAAATAAGAGATGATCACAATTCATAATCTAGGTGATAAAATACTAAGGAGCAATAGAAAATGAATATATTATTATTATTATTATTTACTAGTCCCTGTATGTCTGTGCATTTATTGGGAGTCTTTGCCTGTACCTAGACCTCTCTCTGTCTCTGGAAAAATCCTGGAAAGATCATTGTTCTAAGTAGTTGGCTCTTGGCAGGCCTCATAGCTACACTATCAATTTTATTTTGACTTGAAGGTCCTCCACAGGTCCTTCAGGATCATGTAAACCTAGAAGACAGGCTGAAAGTCTCATAGGAAGAGAGAAGTTACCAGAGCTTCCTTATTCCCAGATGGTAAGATAGCTTAAGGTAGCTCCATTCACTTCGTCCAATTGCATGCCATAAGCTGTCACTTATGAGCAGGTGACTGTCAAATATAAATTTCTACCCTTAATAGATTTCTTGAAATTCAGCCCTGCCAAGTATGCCTTACCACTTCCATACAGCTAGTTATCACATCCTGTGAATTCTCCCATTGAGATTGCTCTTGAAAACACCCATTACTTCTAAAGTTACTCATTTCTCAGGGGGGGGGTCTACTTATTTCCCTCTTGGCTTGCAATATTATAATAGTCTCTTCAATGGTTTCTCCACCTTTTGTCTCTCCACTAATCCAATCTGTTCTACCCTAGTATGACAGGCAACTTCTGAGGTGGCCGTCATGATACCTATTTACTGGTATTCACACTCTTGTGAAATACCCTACCTTTGTATGTGAGACGGACTGGTTACTTGCTTGTAACCATTAGATTATGGAAAGGTGGCAGGAAATCACCTCCATGATTAGGTTACACAAGACTATGACTTAGGCCTTCCTAGCAGACATTTTCCCTGCTGGATTTAATGAATCAAGATGCTATGTAGGAGGGACCAACAGTTAGCATAATGGCCATGTCGCTGAACTCCCATGTTATCGACCACAGTTTGAGCCCTGGACCCGGTGGCTTAAATTCACGCCGGGCGCATGTGCATGCGTGTCCAAGCTCCTGAGAGGAGAATGGAGGAGAAGGGATTGTGGCTTGGCCATCCCCCCTGGGGGGTGATTTCTCACTTTCTGTCTCTCTGTCTCTCTCTGTCTTTCTGGCCAGCGCACGCGCCCAATAGCAAAAACCTTTACAAAAAAAAAAAAAAAAAGATACTATGTTGAAGAGGCTCACATGACATGCAACAAAGGGTATTCTCTGGCCAACAGTCAGGGAAAAACAATGATCTTCTGTCCAACAAGAAACTGAATTCTGTCAACAACCATAGGAGCTTGGGAAGCGTCCCCCGTCAAACCTTAGATGAGTCCTCAGCCCTGACTTATGATTTGATAGCAGCCTTGGAAGATACCTGAAGTGAGGACCCAGCTAAGGTATGTTCAGATTCCCAGCTCTAAAAACTGTGAGACAATAACTATGTGTTATCTTATTTTTAAAAAGAATTATTTTATGTAACTTACTTACTTACTCCCTCTCTCTCTCTCTCCCTCCCTTCCTTCCTTCCTTTCTCTCTCTCTCCTTCTCTTTTTCTTTGAATTTGACCAGATGGACACCAGTGGGACATAGTGAGAGAGAGAGGAAAAGTGAGAAAGCAAGCTGCCAGGTCTGGGGCTTGAACCGTGGTCGACCATGTGTGAGTCCAGTGTCCTTAACCACCACGCCACCTGCCAGCCCCAATAACTGTGTATTATCTTAAGCTGTTAAATTTGTAAAAATGTGTTATATAGTATTAGATAACTATGAACAGTCTTCTGAAAGGTCATAGAAATGCATATTATGAAAAAAAACTTTGCATGATTTCAATATTTTTTGGTGAAAATCGGATTATACTTTAATTCCAGTTTTTACAACTTTTCAAAGTCCTCTAATATCTAGGGAAGCCAGATTACCCCTTGACATTGATTTTGCCTTTTTTTGCTCAGAAATACTCAATGGCTTCAAGAATTTCTGAATTTGGGCTTTTAAAAATAATTAATTACTTTATTAATTTGCTATAGAACATATGTGCTCACCAGAGAGAGAGAAAGTGAGAAAGCAAGCTGCCAAGTCTGAGACTCAGCCACAGTTGGCCATGTGAAAGTCCAGTGCCCCAACCACCATGCTACTTTCTGGCTCCTATGTTTGGTCTTGAACTATCTATCCAAGTTGCTTTTCAACTCCCCTTTCTGATCATTGTTACTCTGCACTATTAACAATTCTGGCTCTCCACTTTTTACTCTGCTGACTTTGTTACCATTTCATGAATACTCTTTGTGATTAAATCCCATATCTTTTTTAAAGGCCCACTTAATTGCCACCACTTTCATAAAACCTTTTGTGATCCCTGCAGCCATATAGATTTCTGAGCTGGCATCACTCTGTACCTAGGGTTACTTTTTATTTTTTACCTTATGGGGGAGTTGTTTGAGGGCATTGTTGTAGCTTGACGACTAAACTGCAAATTTTATGAAGAAGGGGGCTCCCCCTGATTCATCTTTCCATGCCCTCAGAGCTTCCTGTGTAATGACTTATGGATAGAATGCTCTCAAGGAAGAGTTATTCATTCATGAAAAGTGCAGCAGTTTGCCCACAAGATAGGTAAAATAGCAGTTATTTGTGCAATTATTGGTTTACCTACTTGCTTCTTCTTTCATTTACACTCTTACTTCCTACTATGTGCCAGGGAGGGTCATAGGGACTAGGACAAAACTGGATTCATGGGTACATGTTTAGAAGGGGTCTGTGGTCACTGACTTGAGATTCTTAATAATTTCATCTTTGGATCTATGTTTTCCAGTGAGGTCTCATAAGATAAATATGTGTTGGGAACTAAGAGAATTGTCTCATGCCTCTCTGAATCCTAGCTAGGGATCTAACATACCTGCTCTTCTTACACTCCAACACTGGTGGGAGTCTTAGCACAGCCACAGGAAGAGTAGCGGGTGGGTGCACATGGCCCCATGGGGGTGAGTGCATGCCAGATCATAGTGTAAGGACCCTGGGCACCTGTGAGTGTCTATACTTGCTGCAGAGTCAGAACACATTATTAAATGACAAATAACGTATGCTATCACAGGCTGAGAGAGCAGAGAAGAAAGCTTTTCTCTTGCTCTTTTTTTTTTTTTTTTTTTTTTTTTTTGAGAGACTTTTTCGCTTGTCTCTCAAAAACGAGAAATCACTCCCTGTGGGAATGGCCATGCCGCAATCCCTTCTCCTCCACTTTCCTATCTGGATTTTGGGCAGGTACACACCTACACCTTGGATGAGATTTAAGCTGCCAGATCCATGACTCGGCTATGTAGAAGTTCAGCAATGTAACCATTATGCCATCTGCTGGGCCCTTCTTGCCTTTTTTTTTTTTTTTTTTTTTTTTGAGAGGTTTTTGCTATAGGGCACATGCACTCGCCAGAGAGACAGAGAGAGACAGAGAGATAGAAAGCGAGAAATCACCCCCTAGGGGGGATGGTCGCACCACAATCCTTCTCCATTCTCCTCTTGGGATCTTGGGCATGCTCGCACATAACCCGGCGTGAGTTTAAGCCACCAGATCCGGGACTTGAACCATGGTCGACTACATGGGAGTTCAGCGACATAGCCATTACGCTAACTGCTGGTCCCATGGCCCTTCTTGCTTTTTGAACAAGGAGCTCTGCATCTTCATGTGTACTGATCCTGTAAGTTATGTATGGCCCAGCAAATTATGATTGGGGGTATAGTAGAAAACCAGGTAGGTTGGAATCCAGTTCTTGGTGGGAGAGACAACAAGCAAAACACAATAAACAGACTTTTACAGAGTCATAAATGCCATGAAGAGCACAGAATGAGGTTACATGCTAGAGAGTACTTTATCATTTTAGGAGTATTATCTCTAAGAAGATGATTAGGGAACCTTTTCTGAGAAGGTAGCATTTGAGTGAACATCTGAAGAATATATAAAGGGGCTAGGCCATGTGCAAAATCTGGAGCAGTTTCCAGGCAGAGAAACATGCTAGCTCAAATCTTGGGACTGGAACAAGCTTGAATAATCAAGGGTTGGATGTTAATGCCAGTGTAGGAGGACCCTAGTGACATGAAGGAGAAAAGACTTGGGTGAGTTTACAAAGGTAGAATGAGGCCAGGTCCTTTAATGCTGGGTTGGCCATGGTGAGGAGACAGTTTGCTTCTGTGCCTGCACAGGTCTGTGGTCCTGTATTTTATCACTAGGAATCACTAAAAAGGGGTTTACTGCAAAGGGTTGCACCTGCAGTTGCTACCTTAATTTGATTCTCTCTTCTGTGCCAGCATAACTATTTTGGATTCTTCAAAATAGAGGTATTTTGCACAAAGAAATGTTAACTTATAAATGTAAACAATCACATATGGGCCAAGGAATGTGTAATTCCTAGACAGAGCTTTGCAAATAGGATTCCTTTCTTTCCCTTCCCATAGAACTTTAGAAACTATTAAATTTATTCCAAAGATCACACACTGGCATCTTATGGGCTCTAGAAATGTTTTATTTGCTCTGCATGCTGCTCATAGCCAACCTGGAGTGCCCCTCTGGGGCCCTGTGGTCCCCAGATAGCTCTGTCCTCACATCCCTGGAAGTCTTCAGCTTGTGCTGGAGATTTTATGCCTGGACCCATCTTTTTAATTGTTTTTCATTAAAAAATAATACTCCATATGTGATATTGTAAAATATGTATGTGGTTTGGTCACAGTGTCCTGGCAGCCAACTCCTAAAATCCTTGCAATCTCCAAAGTGGTAAGTGTCTTTCTGTATGCTAATGAGTTGACTGATAGCTGGAAACCTCTAGGTAGCTTCAAATTAGGTCTGGTTACCAGAAAGACCAAAGTAGGATTAGAAGGTTGGGACTTTTAACCCTACCTCTAACCTATGGTGAGAGGAGGAGGGCTAAAGGTTGAGTTGATCACCAGTGGTCAATAATTTAATCAACCATACTTACATCATGAAGCCTCTATAAAAATCTAGAAGGACAGAGTTGGGAGGGTTTCATATTGCTGAATGTGGGGAAATTCCTGGATGGTGGCATGCCCTGGGAGGGCATAAATGTGCCCCTTTCCCTGTGCCTCACCTAATGTATCTCTTTATCTGGCTACCTATTTGTATCGTTTATAATATCCTTTATAATAGACCAGCAGAGGCAGGTAAGAGTTTCTCTGAGGTCTGTGAACAGTTCTTGCAAATTAATATAACCCAATAAGGGAGATTGTAGGAACTCTGATTTATGACCATTCAATCAGAAGTTCTGGAGACCCATGCTTGCAGCTGGTATCAGAACTGGGAGCAGTCTTGAGGACTGAGCCCTCAAACTGTGGGATCTGACATTATTTCTAGGTACTATCCAAATTGACTTGAGTTGGAGGAAACCAGATGTGGTCTGGGGCACCTGTATACATGTGAGGTCATGGAAGTCTTCTGTATTAGTTGTTGTTGAGCAAGAGGACAGGAGACCTGAGTGTGTGCTCCCATCTGCGTTCTCACCACAGTACAGTGCAGGTCTAGAAATGCTGGTACGTAGCTATCCAGATACCCAGCAGAGGGGTCAGAGTTCCTCAGATTTTTCCTCCTCATCCCCTTTGCCAGGCACCTCTTCAGTGGTCTTGGAAGTCAAAGGTGGGAAAGGTGGATTAAAAAAAGCCCAGGCATGGCCTCTGGGCTTCCTGTCTGTTGTACCCACTGGGCGCTCCACAGAAATGCTACTCCAGAAAGTCCCTGGGGCAGTGATGTGGCCCTTGCTTCCTGCCAGCAGGCTGTGCCTTTAAAGATTTGGAGCTTTGGATGAGAAGAAAATTAAGTAATTTTGTTATTTTTTCCCTTGATAATGCTAAAATTATTAATCTTCAAAGATAAGTACTGTTCAGTGCATAATGAGTTAGAATTGTTGATAATTATCATTTTGAGGAGTTTCAGCTTGCTGTCAGCTAAGTAATTAAAGGGGTGGAACCAGGGTTCTATTTTGTTCATGATGGTTGTGCTTCTGCTAATAACTCTTCTCTGTAGGGCAAAAATGCCCTTGTTCTAGGCCCAGGGTGCAGTGAAAGGGTTAACGGTATTCACTGGGTTGTAAAGAGTTCTCTTTTTCTAACTTCACCCCTGGCCTTCAGTTTCTTTCCTCTGATATTCCTTTTGTTTTAGAAAAGCTGGACATGTCGACTGGACCCTACTCACTGTTGATTACGGATCCAGGATGCCCGAGTCCTGCCTAAGTCCAGGGAAGAGGGTCTATTCTTATTTCTCTTTTATAACTGTTCCCACCCAATTGCCCATGAGCCACCATTTTTTTTTTTTTTTTTTTTGGAAACTTCTTGTATATACTAGTGCTAGACTAAAAAAATTGAACCCAAAGAAAAGAAGAAGAGAAAATGGAAAACTAATGATTCAAGAAATCACATAGCACAAGATAATTCTATTTTGAAATCACAGCAGTGGCACCCAGAGGCGGACGCTCCCCAAATTACTAGTGAAAACCCTTTGATGTATCCAGTTGTAAGAAAGCCCAAGGCACTTTTTTATTATTATTATGAGTGTTTCCCGTTCCCTGGAAGAAGCATTACTGGCTATTTTTAAATGTCTATGTGTGAGCAAGCTTAAAAAAAAAATCCCTAAAAATCTCCAATCCGAAATGTGCTTATATGATTGTTGGCTTTTACTTAGACTAAAAATTCATGTTTTTATGATGGCATTTGAGGCCCTCGGAGGCCTCTTCAACCTCATCTATCGCGGTCTCTCCCCTGGCTCACTCTGCTGTAGCTTCACTGGGCTCCCGGTTGTTCTGGAACACAGTGGCATGCTCTTACTGAGCCCCTGTCCTTCCGTATTCCCTGCCTACAATATTCTTCCATGACTATTGGAATAGATTGTTCCCTCCCCCTGCTCCTTCTGGTATTACCTCCCAGGTCACTGCACAAAGGCCTTCCTTCACATCATATAAAACATAATTCTTGACACTGTAAAAAGGACTCTGCCAATGTGATTGAAACAAGGAGTTGATAAGGGAGAGTATCCTGGATTATCTGGATAGGCCCAATGCAGTTGCACTTCATGAAAGGGATCTAGCAGAGTCATAGGCCAAAAAAGGAGGTGTTACAATAGAAATAGAGAGGAGAGTGATGCACTTTGAAGGTGTCAGGAGGTGCCAGGAGCCCAGAAATGCAGATGGCTTCTGGAAGCTGGAAATATCAAAAGGAAATGATTCTCCCCTGGACCCCGCAGAGGGAACCAGTCCTGCCAAGGCTAAAGCAGTCAAGGTTAAAGCCTTGACTAGCTTTTAGTGAGAGTCATTTCAGACTTCTGATCTCCAGATCTGTAATACATTTGTGTTGTTTTAGGCCACCAAATTTGTTACTTGTTACAGCACAGTATGAAACTCATATAATTGGCAAGGACACAAACTCACAAGACCTCATTTACCCAAACCATTGTGGTCTCTGGTTCTTTGTGTAATCAATAAAGCCTCTGTTTTTTGTTTGTTTGTTTTGTTTTTGTTTGTGTTTTTTGTTTGGTTGGTTTTGGTTTTGTTTTTAGGGTTTTCTCTCTGATTCAAAGACAAAGGAAATCTTTGTAGTAGATGCATTTTGGTCTCTATTGGTACATGAGACCAGCTGTGATCACTTAGTGAAGTAAAAGCTGTATTGAGGGCAGGCCTGGTACCTAGGCATGTTTCCATAAGGGTGAGACAGTTGGGAAGAAGAAAATTTACCTGTGATGAGTGGGATGTCGCTCCTAGATCTGCTTAAAGAACTAAGACTTGTCATCATTTTAATCAAGTAGATAAGAGATTGGCTGGTGGGTTTGGAAAGAATGTCTGTTAAGAGTCATTCTGAAGGGCAAAATTCAGAAATCAAAGCTTGCATCTGATGGGAAAGGTTTGTAATTGTACCTGAGAAGAAGGCTGCCATCAGGGCAGGAAAAGCAGCAGGTAAGTCACACCTTGTCCTGCTCCTTGTCATCCATTCAGGGGGTCTCCCCTAGCTCCTATGCTCTCTTCCTTTCTCCATTCCTTGGTCTCTTATTTTATCTTTCCCACTCTCTCTCTCTCTCTCTCTCAGTATCATACTCTCTCACCTCTTTCTCCTGAAATTTTCAGTATTTGTGAGGATAACCTTAGCACCTGGAACTTTTTTCAACTTTATTTTAAAAAGATGATCATTTCATCAGATCAGAAAACCCCAAAGTACTTTCCACCCCAAGTGTCCTTTTATTTAACTGATCAGTGAGGAAAGCCTGAAAATAACCAAACAAGTGCAACTACATGAAAACTGGTAGAGCTCACTTGCACTTGCATATACAAACACTCCTCGATGATGGAGTTCCATTCCTTTGACTAGTTTGTTATGTGAATTGGTCAAGGTAGATGTCTTATGGTATGTTGTGGTGCCATAGGGTTTGTGTTTTTCAATAGACATCACACACCACCACACTAGAATAATGTAATTCTATCCATACAAAAAGCATACTTTAGATAAGCGTTAGAAAGCAAGACATACCATAACACAATAATGTGAATCTGGAGTAATCGTTTTTATTTACTCTGAATACTACTGTAGGTGCACAAGAAAGTACAACTTTATAAGTGAAATATATAGTCCTGTGTGACTGCAAGTGTTTTGTGTAGTGAATATTAGCTGACTGCAGATCTGAGACAAAGACTGAGACAGGGAATTCCCGGTGCTGGAGAACTTGCTGTAAGTTCAAGTGCTTATTAAACAGACAGATAATTAAGTGAGTGGTGGCTATATTTTTTATATAAAAACCAGAGAGGTGAGGAGGGGATGAGCCAGGAAAAATGGATGCCATTCTGGAAAGGATGGCAGCACAGGAGTCCATGCATCCTGCAATATTAACCTGACATGTGGAAAGAGGACATAGCATGTTTTTATGATGGCACTTGAGGCCCTGGGAGACCTCTCTGACCTCATCTATCCGAGTCTCTCCCCTGGCTCATTCTGCTGGAGCCTCACTGGCCCCCTGGTTGTTCTGAAGCACAATGGCATGCTCCCTACTGAGCCCCTACACTTTCGTATAAATAGACTTTATGATCATTCTTACTTTTGCAGAGCCACCTTTACCTGCCTGCTTTATGGCAAAAAGGAAGTAAAGGTTCAAGTGGTTCTCCTACCATGATCCACAAACTGTTACCACATCAAGGGCAGTAGGGAGAGGTGGGAATTTTATAAAGGAGTATTGACAGACTGTTGCATTGTATCTAAGGATATAGTACGGAGATGTTGGACTGGAGACATGGTTGGGTGTAATTAACATGAATGAGATGGAGAGTCAGAAATATTTATTGAACATCTTATATTCTAAAGAATTTTCCAGCCTTTCATGGTCTTTTTTTTTTTTTTTTTTTTTTGGAGAGGTTTTTGCTATAGGGCGCGTGCGCTCGCCGGACAGACAGAGAGAGACAGAGAGACAGAAAGCAGGAAATCACCCCCCAGGGGGGATGGCCACGCCGCAATCCCTTCTCCTCCATTCTCCTCTCGGGATCTTGGGCACGCACGCACACGCGCCCGGCGTGAGTTTAAGCCGCCGGGTCCGGGACTCGAACCACGGTTGACTACGTGGGAGTCCAGCGACATAGCCATTACGCTAACTGCTGGTCCCAACCTTTCATGGTCTTTTGGTCACAGAGATTTTTTTTTCCTCCCTTGAGAACTTAAACGGTGATCACAATGATTCTTCTCACTATGCTATGCCTCCGTGGCTATCATGGGAGTGGACTGGCTATGACATTTGCCCTGCACTGTACCTGAGATTGATTCAGGTTGGATTGACAGGTGCCCTCTTACCCATCATGACCCTTGATGTGTCCCTTCTAAAAGAAGACATATTTGGTGAAAGAGCAATCATCTCTGAAGCTGATTTGTGAGACAAAAAGTGAAACCATTCTTATTGGACCCACTATGAACCTGATCAAAAATCTCTGGCAATAGTCTTTGATTCTACCTTCATTTTTAAGGTGCAAAAACTTCAGGGTTTTAAAAAATTCAGAAACACTGGAAGAAGTTTTCAAGTTGTAGCAGTTGAGCTACAACTTACTGTCATCTTCCTCCTTTACCTTCTACCTTTACATCCTTCTCTTGGCCCTTCCTTCCAGCCTCAAACATTATTTGAATGCCTATAAATAAGATTCAGCCATCTTTCAAAAAACTCATGTGCAAACAGGAAGGACAGGAACTCAGATCTGTGAAGTAGGTGCTTCCGTTGAGATGTGGCAGGTGGAGGGGGCACCGAAGAGGAAGCGTGTGACTCAGCCTGGGCTAAGCAATCAAGATGGGAGGAGAGCAGGAAGATGTCCTTGGAGTTGCTGGTGTGTTTTAAAGAAGTAATTGTTGACCACATGCCCAATGGATGGGGAGACTTAATCGTATGCTGTTTCTATTGCTTTTCATTAACATGACAAACTTAAAATCCCTGTTTCTTCATTGAGTCTCTTATTCAACCAAAATTTCAGTGTTTGAGATATCCAGAAGAGTTAGATACATGCTCTCTGCTCATAGGGCAACTTGGCAGAATTATCAATTAATGCATATGTTAGAAGTTACTGTGTCCAGTTTTTATCCAACACAAAACTAACTCCAAAGTTCTCAACCTTGAGACTTGGTTAAGCACCTTAAACATGTTAAAAAACAAACATCTTTAATCTCTTTATCTCATCAATTCACAATGACACAAATAGACTTTATGATCATTCTTATTTTTGTAGCTAGTAAAAAGAGACACAGGAGAGGTTAAGAGACATGTGCGAGATCTCACAGCTACAAGGTGACCAAGTGAGAGTTGGAGCTCTTTGTCTTTAAATTCTGTGTTATTTCTATAATATCACTCTGTCTTGCTTATAGATAGCTGAACTCAATATATCACATCTTACAAGTCAGGGAACTCTCTCCATTTAACTGCAATTATTAATAACCTCACATTAGAACATTTGTTTTAAATTAAACATGATATTTAAGGCAACCTTATCAAAAAGGGCAATATGGGACCAGCAGGTGGTGTGAAGGTAAGATGCTAGGTCCCACATGGCTACCTGTGTGGTTTGAGTCCTGGACCCAGCAGTTTGAAAATCAAGCTAGGCGCATGTGTGTGTGCCCAAATCCCAAGAGGACAATGGAGGAGAGGGGATTGCATGGCCATCCCTCTTAAGGGCTGATTTCTCACTTTCTCACTATCACTCTGTTTCTGGTGAGTACACACACAGTATAGTAAAACTTTAAAAAAAGTAATAAAGGGCAATATGTTAAATGGAATTTTAGGCAATCAAAGCTGGTATGATTAGATTATAACTCTAGGTATAATTAGTCAATCATCCCTTTGCTATATTACAGATCAGAGGGAACACAGTTTCAAAATCACAGCCAAATATGTTTCCCTAATATTACCAGTGTTATCTACACTAACACTTACTGCTTTTTATTTTACCTAGCATCTGTAAAGATGGTAATTCTGAGAGCAGAAGACACAGAACAGTCGGGTTTGATGAGGATGTGGGCTTGAGAAAAGTTCGGAGCATAGGATGAAATTTCTCATTGTATGGTCATTAGGGAGTTAAGATGTAAACAGCAGTACAGAATGGTGGTGGTTGCAGTAGTCAACAGAGACTCTCCGGTACATGCTGGATTTAGTGGCGACTTTGTAGAACTAGAGAAAGGGGCATTGATGGTTGTCCAATTATTTATTTAAAGCACTTGCCTTTGGCCAGTCCTCTTCTCTAATCATAATTCTGACCACTATGGAGTGTATTGAACAGCAGAATTCTTATTGTGTCCCACATGTCTACATGGAAATGTTCTATGGACATGGTTCCAGAAATATAAATGATTTCTGTCAATATTTTACCAAAAACTAAACTTGTTCCTTCAGATACCAGGCAGAGACCACCTGTTCACATTGATGTAACTAAATAAAAGCATGAATATGTGAGCATCCATCTGGCCAGTTTCTTCCCTGCTTTTAAATACTGCCTCTGGGGACCAGAAGTTGGCGTAATGGCTATGTCGCTGGACTCCCACATGGTCAACCGCGGTTCGCGTCCTGGACCTGGTGGCTTAAAACTCACGCCGGGTGCATTTGCGTGCGTGCCCAAGATCCCGAGAGGAGAATGGAGGAGAAGGGATTGCGGCGTGGCTATCCCCCCTGGGGGGTGATTTCTTACTTTCTGTCTCTCTGTCTCTCTCTGTCTGGCAAGCGCTCATGCCCTATAGCAAAAACCTCTCAAAAAACAAACAAACAAACAAACAACAACAACAAAAAACTACCTCTGAAGTTTGGCTTTCTTGTTTTCCCTTTTGTTTTCCTGCTAGGCTCCTTTGTCTTCTCCAAGGCCCCAGGACTCCTGATACATTTTTTGGTTCTATTAACAATCTCCAAGAATTTCCTTCTTCCTGACTCCCCATAAGGAGTAATACCACTCTCTATGCTTCCCTTTGGTGGCTTATATACTCCCCTGTTGTAGCAGTCATGTGACATTCATGGACAGATGGCTCCACAACCCTGGGCTTGTTTTCTCCCTCTTCTGATGCTCACTATTGAGCACTTGGTAGGAGCTCAAGGAATGTTTTGGGAATGAATGAATGGGTGAATGAATGATAGAAGCAAAACAAAACAAGGAATATTTGCATTTGGTTAGTGCCATCTGGAGATGCCAACAAAACCCTTATTGTATAGTTTACTTTTATTCAGTTTGTCACTTTGCTTCTTTGTTCAGGTGATTTCTATGTAAACATTCCCACATACAAACACACATGCACACACACACACATACACATGCATTATGGATATTGTGATTTTTGCATTCTTTTTTCTCTTGAGTTTTGGGTGATTTTATGTATTTTCAATGAGAATATTTAGTAGTTAGAAACTATTGGGACCAGCAGTTGGTGTAATAGCTATGTCACTGGACTCCCATGTAGTTGACCGCTGTTCAAGTCTCAGACCCGTTGACTTAAACTCACGCTGGGTATGTGTGTGTGCATGCCCTAGATCCTGTGAGGAGAATGTAGAAGAAGGGATTGTGGCATGGCCATTCCCCCTGGGGGGTGATTTCTCACTTTCTGTCTCTCTGTCTCTCTCTGTCTTTCTGGCAAGTGCATACACCTTATAACAAAACCTCTCCAAAAAAAAAAGAAAAAGAGATTAAAAGAAACTATTAACATTCTTTTAAAATTACATTTTACCTTCTAAAAATATTTTTTTACAAAACTTAAGAAATTAATAATGTTACAAAGTTATCCATACTTCTAACACCCTAGAACGAACATCTTAATTTTTTTTATTTCTAACTTTTTTCCCCAATACATGCATTTCAGCATGCAATGTAGGCATACTGAAAATGTATTCAGTATTTTGCATTTTCTTTCTTCGTTTTTTTTCTTTTTTTAAATTGCAAGAGTGTACTTGTGCTCCCTAGAGACAGAGAAGAAGTGAGAAAGCACCCGCCATGTAAGATGGCCATGCTGCAATCCCTTCTCTTCCATTTCTCCTTCCTTTTGGAATCTTGGGCATGCACACACATACACCTTGCGTATTTTTCAAGCCACCAAATCTAAGACTCAAACCACACAGTCATCCATGTGAGATCCTGCTTTAACTACCATGCCACCAGCTGGCCCCCTGCTTTGTCATTAAACCTTAATACAAATCTTTTCATGGTATTCAGTCTCTATGAATTGCAATTTTATTGACTGCATACTAGTCTATTTAAATACTAATAGCAGGTACATAATCATTTCAGCATTTTCCATGATGTAATCTTTACATTCAATGAACAATTATTAAATGCTTGCTATGTGCTCAGCACAGAGCTAAAAATAAGCTGGTGAGCAAAATAGACTTCTGTTGTACAGAGGATAGAGACTACAGAAAGCATTCACCTTATCAACTCAATATGCTAAGAACTTTATAGTGACCTTTAGGAGAACATTTGAAGTAATAAGGAATTCAGTTATAGGAAAGGATCAGGGAAGATTTACCTGAAGAGGTGACATTGAAGCTGAGACCTCACAAACGTATTACAATTGACCAGGGAAAAATGTGGAAAAGAGTGTTCAGATTAGGTGGAACAGCATATATGATGAGTCAGAAGACAGAGGCATGGGATGTTGAAGGTGCTAGACTTTAGTTTTGCCATCATTTCCTATGGGGGAGAATAGAAGGAAAAACAAGAGTGTGAAAAGTTGTGAAAAAGAGCTGACAAGATAGGTGGGAGCAAGATTATGAACTTTGCACATCACCTGAAAGATGAAGACTACACCATAAAGACTTGGAAAAATCCTCACAGAGCTTTAAGTGGGAGAAGCTGAAAGATCAGATTAGCTTATTAGAAAGATGATTCTGGTTCCAGTCCATAAGATTCAGGGATGGATACCACGCAGGAAGCTGGAGCAAGAGATATATTCCTTGCCAGAGATGTTGGCCATATACCTGGTTTTCCCTTTCTCACAATCATAAGAACCCTGAGATGAAATTTTTATTTTAGCTATCTAACCATATTATTAGTTCATCAGAAAAGACTGAAAGGGAAATGCTAATTAATCCTAGTATTATAGCAGGTCAGGATCATTTAAAGATTGAGTTTGTTCTCATGCTCACCTGCCAGGTCATTTCATTACCATGTGGTAGAGATGGATGAAAGGCACCGTCTTAAAAGTGACTTTCTGGGACCAGCAGGTGGTGTAATGGTTACATAGCTGGACTCCTTTGTAGTCAACTGTTGTTTCGAGTCCCAGACCCGGTAACTTAAAACTCACACAAGGCACGTGTCCATGAGTGCCCAGAACCTTAAGAAGAGAATGGAGAAGAAGGGATTGTGGCATGGCCATCCCCTCTAGGGGGTGATTTCTCGCTCTCTTTCTCTACCCCCCTATAGCAAAAATCTCTCTTAAAAAAAAAAAAAGTGACTTTCCATAGTCTATGTGATTTAGACCAGATTCAACTCAAATTTATGCATTTTGTAAGCTGCATCATTTGCTGGAATCTTAACTGTCACACCAAACCCAGTGCCAGGTTTGTGCAAGTGATTAAAAAAAAAATTCAACATAATAAGGATAATTACACACACATTATAGCTATGTTTCATGGTCTTCCTGGGTTGAATGCGCTTGCCTAAGGTCAACTACATCATTTCCCTGAAAGAGCATTCCTATTCTCCTTTGGATAAATCCTTCACTATTTTTAAAGGTATAAGATTTCACTTTTCTGGCCAAAATTCTGTTTATCACATAGTGTTGCTCGTCATGGAATCTCAGAGTGTATTCCTTATCATGTTGCTGGTGGCTGTTTCCAGGAGCATGAAGTGGAGGTTGAGAGAAGGAAAATGCAAGGTTGCCAGAGGCGGGGATGGAGCCACGCCCCTGGCAGGGTCCACAGTCTGTGGAAATCAGCACCAGGTTGGGAAGCTTTGCCTGGGTCTCCCTGTGCTCTGTGAGGGCGGGCCACTTTGGAAACATAACAAATGTAACCGAGGCAGAGCTCTGCCAGAGAGCAACAGCAGGGACAGTGATGGAAAGCAGATGGAGGCTCTGGCCTTCACTCGGTGAGAAATACACTGAGGGAATGGAGAATGTTTGCAAAATCTTCGAGCACCATTGGGATACCTCCTGGTGCATTTACAAGACGCAGGCCTCTGTTTGCCAATGGTTTCGTTTGGTTTTGATGAAACCAAATTACCCTTTGAGTTCTCTCAAAATTTTGAACATTTCCCAAATTTTGTTTGACTAATCGGCTGTAGTCCCACAATTAAAAATCAGCATGAGAAAAATAGATGAAATCTGGCTTTATTTTGGAGTGAGGGTTAAGAAAAGGTGCTTGTGGCCACCTAGCTGGTGTTTGTTCCCCAAATTATGTACTTCTTGGACTGGAACAAATTAGGAATTGTCATTTTATCTTTTCTTCTGCTGCTCAATGGGGAGACAGGATTCTACCTCCTCAGTGTACTCTATGGAGGGAAGGCTCTTCTGATGTAAAGGCTTAGGAGTGAATGCTCACAAGGTCTCTCATTCTGCTCACTCACGGTTACAGGGTTAATCAGTCAGTCTGCACGCCGTGAGTTATTCACACACATACACTTTGAACATATATAGTTCTACTCAATATTTTGTGGCAGGAAGAGAGAACAGTATCAAGAGAATTCAAAGCTCTCCCCTAAAGAACTCGGTTGTTTCTAAATGAGAAGATAGCCCGTGACTCTATTAAAGACAAGAGCATCCCAACATAGGTTCCAAACAATAGCTTAACCATTTGAGGGGAAAGGTTGAGAGAACTGAGTAAGAAATGATTCTGCATCTTTAGTCTATAAGACCCTGCACGCACACAATCCTCAGTAAGGAGTTTTCATTCTTTCGGGATTTCCCTACGCCCACAAACATCCTCCCAGCTCTTCAACCCGGAAATATCTTTCTGGATATCTTTCTTCTCTCCCCACCTCACTTGTTTGGCTGCCAAATGCTCATACCTAACTTACACTGGTTGCCTTTCTACCCTCCCTCTGGTCTCCTCTCCTTCTCTTCCCTACTTCTTCACCTCTTGCTCTCTGACTTCCTTTCCTCTTCTCTCAATTGCACCTGTTCTCTTCGTGGTGATCTAACATCTTCCTTCGACTTTGCTCATTGATTCCTGTGGACGAATTTTGTTGTTGTTGTTGGAGAGAGATTTTTGCTACAGGGGATGTGAACTTGCTGGAGACACAAAGGGAGAGAGAAAGCAAGAAATCGCCCCCTCCAAGGGGGATGACCATACTGCAGTCTCTTCTCCATTTTCCTCTCGGGATGTTGGGCACATGTGCACACACGCCTGGCATGAGTTTCAAGCTGTCAGGTTCTGGACTCGAAACCACGGTCAACCTTTTGGGAGTCCAGTGCTATATCTACTATGCCACCTGCTGACCCCTTGTGGATGAATTCTTAGCATTTGCACACACTCTCGCTGCTTCTCCCATGTCTCTCTCTGCTCCCTTTCTCTTCTCACATCTCTCAAATGTGATGTATTTCAAGTTATTTTTTCTCTGGGACCTTTTTTTCAACAGTCTTAGTCATTTTGAGATCTTTATTAATTTCTTCTAGACAGATGTCTCCATGTTTAGATTTTCAGCTCTGACTTTTCCATGAGCTCCAGATCTGTATCACCCATCTGATTCTCAAACTCCAGAAGTACTATAAAGTTTATCTGTTTTATTTATTTCATGCTTTCTCTGATTAGAAAACAAGATAGTCAGACAAAAGTGAAAAAAGGAAAGAAAAAAAGATGAAATGAAAAACAAGAAAATGAAAGTAAAAAAATTAGAAAAGCAGGGGCCAGCAGGTGGCATGGTGGTTAAGGTGCTGGACTCCCACATGGCAGACCATGGTTTGAGTCCTGGACCTGGCAGCTTGCTTTCTCACTTTACCTCTCTTGCTCACTCTCTCTTTTCTGTCTCTCTGGTCAAATAAATAAATACATAAGATTAAATAAATAATTATTTTAAAAAAGAAAGAAAAGCAAGTTAAAGTAGAAATTAAGTAGAAGTATATGGGACTATAGCCATATACAGTGGTATATAGCCATATATATATATATATATATATATATATATATATATATATACACACACACACACACACATACATACATACATATATAGCCACTGTATATGGCTATAGTCCCAGCATCTTGGGAGATTGAGACAGGAGGATTTCAAACTTGAAGCCACCCTGGGCAACATAGCAAGACTGTCTCAGAAAGAGGAAAAAAAAGAAAAATAAAGAGAAAAGTAAGATCCCCAAGAGCTGAGATTTATGTTGGTGTTGCTGTTACATTTTCAGCACCTAAACTAACGTCTGCCAAACAGTATTGACTCAATTAATACATGTTGAAACAATGAATGAATATTCCCTGCACCATTTATTGAGCACTTCTCTTGGAAAGACTGTTTCAAAGCACTTTAAATTGATCACCTCACATAATCATGACAAGATCCTATGAGGTTGGCACATTATTAGCCAAGTTTTACAAAGAAGGACTGTAAAACATGAGGAAGGCAACTCTTCTGAAGCCACATGGTTAGCGAGAGACTGAATGGACTTCAAACCCAGGCAGAGTAAACAAAGCTCAAGCTTCCAACCATTATGTATTACATGGGGTCTAACTATGTACTTGTTACTAACTACCTGAACTTAGACAGACTTTTTTTTTTTCATCTTTTTTTAAAAAATTTATTTAATTTTATTTATTCTTTCATTTATTTTAGTTTGACCAGAGACACAGAGGAGGAAAGAGAGAGAGGGAAAGTGAGAAAGGAAGCCACCAGGTCCAGGACTCAAACCGTGGTCGCCCATGTGGGAGTGTCCAGCACCTTAACCACCACGCCACCTGCTGGTCCCAACTTAGACAGACTTTTAAAGTTATCAGAGTTTTGTTAATGTGTTAAAAGGATACCATATTGAATTTACAGTGTTATATCTAAAGGCTTTGCAAATAGTATAGTACAGCATCAATGCTGTTCTTCAAATGAGGTACCACTAGTATTTATGAATAAAAAAGGGACCAGCAGATGTCATAATAGTTACATTGCTGGACTTCCATATGACTGGCCATAGTTCAAGTCCTAGACCCTGCCAATTGAAACTCACGCTGGGTGCCTATACATGTGTGTCCAAAATCCCAAGAGAAGAATGGAGAAGGGATTGTGGTGTGGCCACCCATCCCCAAGGGGGGTGGTAATTTCTCATTTTCTGTCTCTTTGGCAAGCAAAAATCTCTCTTAAATACACACACACACACACACATATATATACATATATATATATATATATATATATATATATGTATATATATATATATATATATGGAATAATAAAGCAATATAGAGGATATGTTCAGAGTTATAGAACTAGAAAACAAAAAATTAATAAACAAAAGCCCCCAAAACAACGAACCGCAAGTTATGAAGTTACGGTGCTATGTTTTAAGACACCCATCCTTTCTCACTCCCGTTCTCCTTCTTTCCTTGCCCCTCTCTTCTTTCCTTCCTTCCTGCTTTTTCCCTTCCCTTCATTAAATATTTAGTGGCATCCTACCAAGTCCTGGATCTGAGCTAGAGACAAAAGGATGAAGATAAATGTGCTGAGTGTGGCAGAGGAGATGGATGTCTGCAGAGATTAATGCGAAGGCATAGGGAGGGCTATTCCATGCAAGTGTGAACTGAACTGGGGGGCCATGCTGAGCTGAGAACTCCCTGCTTGTGGTGCGGAAGAAGGCTTCACAGAAAGCATGACACTTGATCTGGATTTTGAAGAATTATTAAGTTGATGAAGAACTCAATTTCAGGAGTAGTGTGAAAATAAGGGAAACCCCCTTAACATCATGTGCTTTTCATAAGATCTCATCAAGAGAGAGATTTATAGGTTTAGACAAGGGAGAGGGTAACACCGTAGTAGCTGCTGATGAAGGCTATCATGAGGGGGCCTTAACAGAGAATTTGAAGGACTTGAGCAACAGAGAAAATGAAAGAATTTATTTGTCTGTGTTTTCTTCTTTTGTATATGTATACACATATATATATAGCTTACTCATGCATACTTGGAATAATGGAGGAAAAATATTAGCATGGATTAATCAAATCTTTTAATAATCAAGTGAATTTTCAAATTATGTACATCTCTCAATTTCCACTGCAAATATTAATTAAATCTTGTACATTTAAAAAAAAAAGAAGAAAAAGAAAGAAAATTAGGTGAGCCACAGCTAAACCAGTTACCTCATGCATATACTCTTCAAGTCTTTGCTTAGGTTCACCTGCCATGGATGCTGAGAGGGCTTTGAAGGTCACTGCTCCATCTCCCACCTGGATAACAAACAGGGAAAATATATGTGCAGTGGAATGGGAAAGTAGCTAGGAAAGGAGTCTCATATTTGGCTCGAGACTTAAGGACAGTGGGACAAAGACAGGCATCTGCAGTTGTGTAGCAGTGTGGGATAAAAAGGAGCGTGAGGCTGTGTAAGCCTTTGGTTCTTTGGCTGAAGTCTGAAGGAATCCTTAAGACATGTGGAATTTACCGCCTCTCTGCCTGAATTCAGGCGCTTCCCTCGGGAGCATGTCAGAGGGGAAACCCAAGTGGCTCCGTGTGTCTCTGCCTTTATAGTAACCTTGTTTCTTTCTAGAGGGATAAGCTGTGCGTGTCTTCAAGATGTTGTTCTGGGAACCTTCTGGTTTTTCAAAGATTTCTGCACTTTTCTGGACTTCCCAAAGCTCTACTGGAGTTTTAAGGCCAAGGGCTGACATAAAGATAGTCAAGAGTCTGAATCCTTTTTCTCATGCCCTGTTTAAGACATGCATGAGTGTCTTTTCCATCTGGGAAAAGAGAAATAAAGCTGGGTGGTATCATTTTTTGAGAAGTAGTATGGTACTGACGAAGGCACTGTAGTTAGGGATAAAGAGTCATATATTCCAGGTTCTGGAATTATCTCTGTGACCTAGAATATATTCTGTCTCATACATTCTAGGCTTCAGTATTCTATAAAATGAGAGGTTTGGACTAGATGCAAACGAATACCAGTTTCCCTATTAACATTCTCTAATCTTCTTTGACTATGGGTGTGTGTATGTGTACAAATTTTCTGAGAAAATAAAAGATTAAAGATTTTTTCCCATGCACATTATCATCACCATATGTGCATGCATTCCTGACACAGCTATGGGCCCCACCCCTGCCATATGCTTCCCACACTTTGTCAGCCTTGCTGTCCTTTATTGCACATCACAGCTCAGCATAACACATGTTCCTGTGTGCACGAGATGCGCTGACACAAGTGAAGAATGACTCCATGTCTTGTTCTACTGGCTCCTCCTTGAGGAATCTCAACTCTAGCTGAGCTCCCACATTGGCCTGAATTTGTGGAAGGAGAAATGCAAAAGTGGGTTTCTAATGAGCTCATGCACACATTTCTTTTCTCAAAATTTTTTGTTGTTTAAAGAATTATTTTATTTACTTTTATTTATTTATTTATTTTAATTCAACCAGAGAGGGACAGAATAAGAGTGAGAGTGAGGAGGGGTAGAGCTGGGGGAAAGTGAGACAATCAGCCATATGGAGTCCAGCACCCTCAACCACCATGCCACCTGCCAGCCCCACTTCACACTCATTTTAGGAGGAAGTGTGGACCCTAAGAGGGCTTTGCATTCTCTGCATCACATTGTAGTAGAAAGTATGCACTTATATATCTTGTGCAAATACCCCTGGGGATATCTCTTCAAACCAGGACAGATAAATACCAAGGCTCAGGGAGAAGCATGCCAACTACCTTCAACCATCCAAATAGTGACATGACCCAAAGTCAAAGCATTTTCACCATCATCTTTTAATTTATGTATTTATGAATGAGATTTTTGCTATAGGATACACACATTTGCCAGAGAAACAAATAGAGATAGAGAGAGAGAGAAAGTAAGAAATCACCCCTGAAGGGCTAGCCATGCTGCAATCCCTTCTCCTCCATTCTTCTCTTGGGATTTTGGGTACACACACACATGTACCTGGCGTGAGTTTCAAGCTTCTGGGTCTGGAATTCGAACTGTGGTCCACCATATGGGATTCCAGTGCTACAACCACTGCCCCACCTGCTGGCTCCTTTTTTGCCTTCATCTTTAGAAGAAGATAAGGCCTACCTTATTGCCTTTTTCACAGGATATTTATGGATTCAAGGATCATGTTTGTAAAAGTAATTTGAAAATAATGAATTATTAACCAATGGTTATGATTTGGGACAGCAGCCCTCTATTTTTGCATTGCTAATAGAAATACCTAAAACTAGCTGGTCTATTAAAAAAATAGAAGTTCATTAACTCATGATTCTGGCAGCCAGAAAGTCTAAATGTATAGATATGGCAGCAGAATGATCTATAACATGGCCAGTGGGAGCACAGTGCATGGCAGGGGTCTACGGAGAGAGGGAGAGCTTCTGACCACTCTTTCTTTCATAACAACTAGCTCTCAAGATAACTAACCTTCTCAGAATATCTGAAACTTAGTAGCTATCTGGAGACATCATTGATCTAGTCATGAGACTGTTGCCACCATCATGCAATCACCGTGATTCAATTCCACCCACTAAGTCTGAACTCCACCCAACATCAAATTCTAGCCCCATGAAACTTTGGAGAACAAAACATCATTCAAACTATAACAACAGTCAAGAACACCTTGGAGAGTGTGTCCAACACCACAGAACTGCTCACCAAAAAATACCCAAAACAAAAACAAAGCAAAACAAACAAACAAAATGCTTGTGTATGTCTAGGCATTGTTGATGTGTGTCTTCAAGGGGTCTGTTTAGTAGGCATATATGTGAGATAAAGAGCAAATAACTCCTGAAATAGAGATCAAGTAATCATAGTAATATTTCTGCCTCCATGCAAAAGCTACATGTTTATTTTTCCTATTCCACTCCAATTCTCAGACATGTACCTCATTGGCTTATAGTTGATGAGGCAAATGTGTGTGTACCTGTATGTGTGGATGTGCATGTATGTATGTGTAGTTATGCTACCCATTCTTGCATTTCTACCTTTCAGCAGTTGCAATAAGCACTATCTATGATGAAGAGACACAGTAGATCTCCTGAGTCATCAGTGTTTCAGTCACAAATGAATTGGACAGTCCCACTCTGTGTGTTCTACTTGCCTGATTCTCTTATGCAGGTTAATTTTGGTAACATATCATATTTTACTCTGGCTCAGTGGGATTAGATAGGAAATTACAGATTGCATCAACAATTTGACCTCTCTGGATACAGTTTGGTAGCCCTATCTATTTCAATAACAGTCTGGGTCACACCTGCTTGAAATATATTTTTGAACTGATTTCTCTCTGAGGAGTTTTGCACAAGGCAAAATGGTGAAATTGTTCTTTCCTATCTGTTTTATTAACTTGTCTTTCAGATGTTCTTTATCCTTCCAGTAAAAAAGGGAGGAATTCTTAGCACTGTGCTTCATGCTTTATATTCACTTAATAATGATCAATTCATTTAAAGATAAACTTTTGAAGTGAACAATGACATACATTGAAAATACTCAAACCATAGTAAACAATTTTATGAATCATATCAAGCTACCAGCATCCAGACAAAAAAATAAAATATTATTGCTATGTCCCCAAAACTTACTCATATTCCTTCCTAGGAGCCACTTTCTCCCCAAAGCTAGCAAACATTCAGACTTCTAATGCCATGGATCAGTTCTGCTTGCTTTTAAATTTTATATAAGTAGAAGCACATAGCATACACTATTTTGTTTTCCTTTGTTTTGTGGTCCTTATTCAACTGCATATAGTATTCATAATATTGGAGTCCAATATATTAGTCATTTTATGTTCTGTAAAGAGGTTTTTGCTAGAGGGTGTCTGTGCTCACCAGAAAGACAGAGAGAGACAGAGAGACAGAAAGTGAGAAATAACCCCCAGGGAGCATGACCATGTCGCAATCCCTTCTCCTCCATTCTCCTCTTGGGATCTTGGGCACACATGCACACATGCCCAGCATGAGTTCAAGCCACAAGATCTGGGACTCAAACTATGGTCAACTACATGGGAGTCCAGTGACATAGCCATTATGCCAACTGCCAGTCTCTATATTCATTATTATTATTATTTTTTTTTTGGAGAGGTTTTTCGCTATAGGGCGCGTGCGCTCGCCAGCCAGACAGAGAGAGACATAGAGACAGAAAGCGAGAAATCACCCCCCAGGGGGGATGGTCACGCCGCAATCCCTTCTCCTCCATTCTCCTCTCGGGATCTTGGGCACGCACGCACATGCGCCCGGCGTGAGTTGTAAGCCACCGGGTCCGAGACGCGAACCGCGGTCGACTACGTGGGAGTCCAGCGACATAGCCATTATGCTAACTGCTGGTTCCTATATTCATTATTTTTAAAGTCGTCCTTAAGCAAACTCTGTCTGTTCAATGGTTCTGAAGGTATTCTTTCATGTTTGTCTCTTAAAAGTTTTATATTCTGCATTCATATTTAGAGCTATAATACTCCTGACATTTATTCTTCATATGTGGTGTGAGGTCAGGGGTCAAAACTTATTTTTTCATGAGCATATCTAAAATAGCTTTTTATCCCTCACTGCTTTTGTTATAAACTAATTGTCTGCATATATGAGTGTGTCCTAGATTCTTTATTCTTTTCCATTTTACACTTTGTCTTCTATGTCAATTCCACAATCTCTTCATGACTACAGCTTTATAATAATGCCTATTATTCAGAAGTCATGTGCCTAGATTATACTGGCTACTCTTGGCTCTTTGCAATGCCATACAAATTTTAGAATCATTTTATCTACTTTTAATAGCAACAACAACAATAAAAATGATGAGATTTTGGTCGGGATTCCTTTAAATTTATAAGCCAATTTGTGGAGAATTGACATGTTCACCACATGCTCTCTTCTAGTCTACTACCATGGGAACATCTTTCCACTTACTTTGGTCTTTTTTTAGTTTATCTCAATAATATTTTATAATTTTTTTTGTGTGTGAAGGAGGGAAGGGGAGGGGACATTATACATATTTCATTCTATTTATCTCTAGGTATATATTTTTAAATGCTATTATAATTTAATTTATTTATTTTTATCTATTATATAGAGGTAAAAATATTTTTATGTTGATATTAAAGCAAAAAGCTTTGCCAAATTTAGTTATTCATTCTAAGAATTTGTAGCACTTTTAAACTTGCTATATATAAAATCTCATCTTCTATGAATGATTATTTTTCTTTTTAAATTTTTATACCTTTTATTTTTTTCCCTTACCTTATAGCATTGACTAGGACATCTAAATATTGAATAGAAATGATCTGTAAGATATATTCATCTCATTTTCAATTTTAATTTTAATGCAACTTTTAATGATTAATATAGTATTTCTCTTACTACTCTTTTATCAATTAGAAAAGTCCTTTTCTATTCTTATTTTGTTAAAAGTTTTTGAGTAGTTTTTTATTTTTTTTTTAATTTTTTTTTTCTAGAGAGATTTTTGTTACAGGGCCTGTGTGCTTGCCAGAGAGAGAGAGACAGAAAATGAAAAACCACCCCCCAGAGGGGATGGCCATGCCAAAATCCCTTCTCCTCCATTTTCCTCTCAGGATTTTGGGTGTGCATGCACATGCACCCAGTATGAGTTCTAAACTGCTGGGTCCGGGACTTAAACTGTAGTAGACTAAATGGGAGTTTAGCAACATAACCATTACGCCATCTGCTGGTTCCTTGTTAAAAGTCTTTAGCCTAACTGGGTATTGGATTCTATTTAGGTTATCATTTGTTTTCCTCCTGTATTATATTAATGCAGTGAATTACACTGATTTCTTTTTCTTTTTTAAAAAAATTTTTTCTATGTGATGTGTACGCTCACTGGAGAGACAGAGAAACAGAAAGCACAAAATCACCCTCTGGGGAAATGGCCACACCACAGTCCTTTTTCCTCCATTGTCCTCTTGGGATCCTGGGCACACATGCAGATGCGCCTGGTATGAATCTCAAGCTGCCAGGTCCAGGACTAGAACTGCAGTCAACCATATGGGAGTCCCCATCTTAACCACTATGCCATCTGCTGACCTCATATTGATCTCCCTTAATAGGTTTCATTTAGGGGGAAGGCTTTTTTTAGGTGCACAGAAAATACAGAGTTTCCGATGCAACCCCACACATTCTCCCACAATCATAAATCCATGTCAGAGTGGTACATCTTTACAATTGATTAATCAGGTAGACATACCATTATTAATCCAAAGTCTATAGTTTACATCAGGGTTTACTTTTGGTGCTGTACGTTTTATGGATTTTGGTTAAGCTCTGTGACTGAAAAATGCAGCAGATAGCTCCATAAAGGATTTGATAAAATGTAATACTAGAGGTAACTTACAAGAAAAGAGAAAAGATTTAGTGGAAAATCCCCCCATTTGCAGCTGCAGACTGTGCTCTGCTCTGCCTACACATTCTCCCACAGTGAACTGGAACTTTTGGAGTTGAATGATAGGTACAAACCTGAAAAAACAAAACATCTGAGGGAAATATGACTGCTATATACACTGGGGACTGAGTTACTTGAAAGGGGAGTCTGCTTGGGGGTCAAAGATTGTTAGCTTTTCTGTTGTTAAAGGCCAATGGCTCAGGCTATCTCAGTTAGAAGATCCAAATGGCTACCCAGGTAATATTTTAACTCAAGCAGAAACTCCTGCCCAGGGCTAGTAAGACATTACTCTAGGGTGCAGCAGAAGAATGGAGGGGAACAAAGATGTCATCAGTTTGGTTTCCTCACACATATGGGTTTTGACAAATGCATAATAACCATGTTCTGCCATTATAGCATCAAACAAAATAGTTTCACTGCCCTGAAAATCCTCTTTGCTCCACCAATTTATTCGTCCCTCCCCTCTAATTCCCAGCTATTACTGATCTTTTTATTGTCTCCATGGTTTTTGCCTTTTCCAGAATGTCATACAGTTAGAATAAGCCTTTTCAGATTGGCTTCTTTCACTTAGTAATATACATTTAATTTTCCTCCATGTCTTTTCATGGCTTGATAAAGCATTTCTTTTTAGTGCTGAATAGTAGTCATTGTCTATATATAACACAGTATATTTATCTATTCACCTGTTGAAGGACATTGTGATTTCTTTGAAAGAAAGCCATTACAATCATCTGTGTTTAAGATTTATATTTTAGACGTAAGTTTTCAGTTTATCTGGGTCAATATCAAGTAGATGACTGGTGGGTAGTTTGGCCAGATATTCTTTTGTTTTGTAATAAATGAGCAAACTGTCTTCCAAAGTAGTTACACCATTTTGCATTGCCACAAGCAATGAACAAGAGTTCCTGTTGCTCCACATGCTCAGCAGCATTTGTCAGTGTTTCTGATTTTGGCCATTCTAATAGACATGTAGTGGTTTCTTAATGTTAATTTGATTGAATTCCCTAATGACATATAATGTTGAACATCCTTTCATATTTTTATTTGATAGCTTTATATATCCTTTGCTGAGGTGTCTGTTCAAGTCTTTTGTCCGTTTCTTAAATTGGCTGATTCAGTTTCTTACTGTTGAGTTTTAAGTGTTCTTGGTATATTTTTTTATAATAGCCCTTTATCTGATATATGTAAATGTTTTCTTTCAGTCCTTTAAACATTAAAGCAACTTGCATGTATGTAATTTAGCTAACTTGATTGTACTGTGAATACACCACCCACACATATATGTAAACAATTGACTTGCTAATGTTTTACTTATGAATTTTGAATCTATGTTTACGATAAAAAATGATTCTGTATTTTTTTTTCTGATAATGCTCTTGTCAAAAAGAAGCATCAAATTTACTAGCCACATAAAAGGAGGCGGGATGGCCAGCCAGTGGCATGGTGGTTAAGGAGGCTGGGCCCCACGTGGTCAACTACACTGTTCAAGTCTTAGACTCAGCGGTTTGAGAAACATGCTGAGTGCATATGTATGTATACCCTATACCCTGAAAAGAGGGAGGAGTGGAGGAGAAGGGATTGTAGCAGGACCATCCCATGGGGAGTGCTTTCTCACTTTCCCTTTTTCTCTCTCTGGCAAGCTCATGCACTCTTTGGCAAAACTTTAAAAGTAAATAAGTAAATAAAAGAGTCAGGGAATTTTTCAATTTTTCTATTCTCTAGAAGACTTAAGATGGTGTCATTGCTTCAGTATTTGGAAAAATTAATGGTTACAATCATTTAGGCCTGGAGTTTTCTATCTGAGAAAGCTTTTAACTACAGATTTATTTATTTAAGATATAGGACTATTCTAATTTTTTAATTATATTTGTTTTCTTAGGGTTTTTTTTAAAGAATTTTAAAATTAAACTTAATTGTCAAGTTTATTTTCATGAAATTATTGAAAATATCCCCTTCTTCCTTTTCTAGACACTGTATTGATAACTCCCTTTTCATTTCTGATACTGTAATTTGATACTTTCTCTATTTTTATCTTGAGCAGTCTTATCTGTATTCCCACCATAAAATTTATCATTTTATAAGGGTCTCAAAAATTTTTGACTTTGTTGATTATTTTAACATACAGTTTATTATTTTGTGCTCTTTTTGTTATATTTCCTCTGTTCAAATTTGTTAGGCTTTATTTGCTGTTTTCAAATTACTTTTAGGTGGATAATTAGATCGTGAATTTTAGCCTTTTCTTCTTTTCTAGCATATGCTTTTATTGATGTACATGTCTCTCTAAGCATGGCTTTTACTGTATCCTACAAATATTTTTCATCATATCTTTATATTCACTTAAATCAAGATCTTGGTAATTTCTATTGTGATTATTTTGTTTGTTATCTAAAAGTACATTGCTTAATTGCAAAGCATTGAAGGGTTTCTTAGTTATTGTTTGTTAATATTTTATAGGTAATTTCACTCTGGTCAGATAATATACTTTGCATAATTTCAGTCTTTTCAAATTTGTTGACACTTGCTTTATAGCCTGGGATATGTTTAATTTAAGCAAATATTCTGCATTGTGCAGTGTCTATAATATTTGTCATTCGTATATGTAATGTGTATTATCAAGTTTGTTAGTCTATTGTTTGAATCTGTATTATTCCTGCATTGTGCAGTGTCTGTAATATTTGTCATTTGTATATGTATGTGTATTATCAAGTTTGTTAGTCTATTGTTTGAATCTGTATTATTCCTGCATTGTGCAGTGTCTGTAATATTTGTCATTTTTATATGTATGTGTATTATCAAGTTCGTTAATCTATTGTTTGAATCTGTATTATTCCTGATTTTTGTTATCTTCTATTTACTTAGTGTTAAAACTTCCCACTATCATTGTGAAGTTGTCCCCTTTTCCCTCAATAATTCTGTTAATCTTTTTGATACATTTTTATGTTAATTTGATTGATAAATATAAATTTAGAAGTTTTACATCTTTCTGAACAACTGACCTCTGTTATTATTATGAAACTTCTCTTTATTTTTTACTAATGCTCCTTGCCTTAAAAACTAATATAGTTGGTATTTATAAACATATATACTTTTTTATAGTTAGTATTTGCATTGTCTACTGCTTACATTTTCTTACTTTCAAATTATCTGTCTCCTTATACTTAGTATGTGCTTCTTGTAAGCATCACCTTTCTCTCTTTTTTAAAAAATTTTTAGAAAAAATTTACCAGAGGGTACATATGCTTGTCAGAGAGAGACTGATAGAGGGTTGGGGAGTGAGAAAGCACTCCCCATGGGAGATAGTCACATTGCAATCTCTTCTCCTCGACTTCTCCCTTCTTTTGGGATTTTGGGCACATACACATGCACATATGATCATAATGCTTTCCCAAGCTGCCTGGTCTAGGACTTGAAATGCACAGGTAGCTGCGTGGGATTCAGCCACCTTTACCACCAGGCCACTGGCTGGCCCACCATCATGTCTCATTTTTAATCTTTTTGAAATCCTTTAATGGTGTTATGAAGATTGTTAAACATTTAGTGACATCTTAAGTAACATTTAATTTAGGTTACTTCTGAACTATCTTTTCTTTTCCTAATTGTTAAATTAGTTGTATTTAATCTGTTAAACACATCAATTGAATCCCTAGTTAGGGATCATATTTCAGCCTTGAATTTTCATTCAATTCTGTTTTATAGTTTTCAATTCTTTTGCTAAATTCTTCTATTTTTGCCCTCTATCATCTTTAAAATATTTGTGATTAATATATTCAAGTCCATGGCTAATAAATCTAATACCTGGATCTTCTGACTTTCAGACTGGAAGGAGGATATCACAGAGTATACCTTGATTCCTAGATAGCCAGATGTGGTCCTTTGTGGTTCCAAGTCCTGGCCCACCTTCTGTAGGAAATTGTCTTTCAGTCTTCAAGTGACTTCCTCCTTCTGTGTCTCTCTGCCATCACAGTGTTCCTTTCTGAGACAGTATCAGTGGCTGTGGATGACCAAAAACAAGATTTTTTGACCTTGAAAATCTAAGGAGCATTCATGTTTGAGAGTCTGGTCTGACAACATGCATGAATAACAATCACACTTAGTGTTAGTGTGGGGATTTATGCCTCATAGTCTATGTTTACTTGCATCACTGACCTGCACAACAGCGTAAAACAGGCAGGACTTCAATAGTAATGATCACTACCATTCACCAAGTGTATGAGCATTTTGTTTGCAAAATATTTTCACTTTTGTTTTTTATCATTAATTCTCTTACTAATCCTTTCAAGTGAGCAATAATATTACACATTTTAAAGAAGGGCAGTGGAGGCTTAGAAGGCAAAGAATTTGCTCAAAATCATGAAGCCAATAAATGATGTAAGCAAATTTTCAATCCAATGTGTTTATCAGGTAATACCATATTGCCTAAAATGCGTATTTTCACAGTGCCTTAGTTTCTCTCCCAAATACTTTTTCTAACATACATAGTTTGCCTTGGCTAAGAAGCTATAGCAAGCATAATGGATGGTTGAGTCAGGAGTAGATTTTTAATCTTCTAAAACTTAGCCCAACTGACTTTCTTTATTTTTTTCTTTAATTTTATTTATTATCATAATCATTTTTATATTACATTGAATCACATAAATCTTTACAGTGTATTACATTTTTTTTGGAAATGTTTTTGCTGTATGGCATGTGCACTCACCAGAAAGACAGAGACAGAGAGACAGAAAGCAAGAAATCACCCCCAAGGGGGGGGGGGGTGCAGGATGGCCATGCTGCAATCTCTTCTCCACCATTCTCCTCTCAGGATCTTGGGTACGCACGTGCACATGTCTGGTATGAGTTTAAGCTGACGGGTCCAGGACTCAAACCGTGGTTGACTACATGAGAGTCCAGCCACATAGCCATTACACCAACTGCTGGTCCTACATTTCTTTTCCCTGCACGATTATGCGTATCAGTCAAGACAAGGATATTACTATCCAATTCATCATCATCAATAGCTTTTTATCAATTTTTTTCAGATTGTTATTATTATTTATTCTCATTCCTTTTTTAAACATTCAATCACTATATATCATTTGGCTTGTATAAAGAATTCACCAACATAAAATACTTCTCAGACCAGTCCAGTTGAGAATATTACAAATGTTATCATCAACAGGTAATAAACCATTTCTGTGTCCCACTAATGTCATGCCTCTCTTTTTGTTCTCTTGCTGTCCTTCTCTATACTCTTCCCTTCTCTTCCTGCCCCATTCCACATTGTCTTCAGCATCCATAACTATTTTCACTGCTTTTATGTCTTCCAATATTTCGATCTCTACCATAAAGTAACCCAGCTCACTTTCTATTGACCATCAAATATTATCTCAATTAGTATCTCAGAATTTGGAAATAAATATTTTGTGAACCTCCCCACTTAAGAAAGATATTTGAGATGGTGGAGGTAGAGATACAATGCTGTAAATTCAACAGTCCTAAGTAGTCAATCCAAAATTTTGTTGTCTAAAGAGTTACTATTTCTACTATACATGGATCACCATCAAATTTGCCTAATGTCAACATCTCATTATGTACAGTTTAATTTTCAACAAAGGAAAAAAAGTGTAAATCTCTGTGGCTTTGTTACCAATGTCACTATTGTTTTTGATCCATTAGTATAAAAAATTCAAATGTTTGAGTTACTAGAGTATTAAATAAGAGAGAATTTGGACAACTTAAGTTTCTCATTTTCTTCTGTGCTTCTTCTGTCTGAGCCAAAGCACTCATGTTACAAGACTAAGGCAGTTTCTGGAGCTTAGAAGGTTTTAGCTGTTTCTTCTCCTTTATTGAATTAGTTCTTTTTTTGAAAGAGAGAGAATTTCTAGGTGCTGGTCTATCCTGGATTGTAGTAATGTTTTGAATGGATCTTTTACTTGTCTTTAAGAGCTCATAAAACCCTCCCGAAGTAGACCATATGTCCATGGCTTAAGCTTTGATGCTGGCTCTAGCCCATCTGTGAAGGTTGACTTGGTTTTGACTTTACAATGACTCATTACAGACTCATCCACCCCAGTGTTTCTTCCAGGCCTCACATTAACTATGCCAAGGCTAGACGGCACAGGAACTTGGCCCAGATTTCTTTCCTTGATACTCCCTTACAAAATTGCAATAGAGCTCCTCAGCCTGAGGTGAATGAGGAAGCTAAGGTGGCTGAACATGCAAAGAAAAGGATGCCCTACTAGCTTTATATCTTAGTATACATGAAACTTCTAGCACGTAGCTGATGGTGAAAGCTCAAATAACCTGATATGTCTGAACAAAGAATCCACATCCAGGACAGCTAAATCATAGCAAGATAAGGCTCTGCCAGTGAGGGCCAAGAGAAAAAAAAGGGCAAGGATCTGAGAAGGGATTAGTTGAGGGTCAGGGGAAGTTTTACTCTGTTATCAAATTGACCCACTTGTATCCCTTTACCCTTCTCCCTTGAGTCATTTTCATTTCAGTTGCTGGGAAGTGGACTAAAACCTGGTGTTAGATGGGGAATAGCCCTGCCAATTACACTCACACACACATGTACACACTGTCATGTCATCTCCCTTCCTTGAGATCTGAGGAATCTGTTAACTGGGTCTTCCATCGCTTGTGGAAACCCAAAAGTACAAGTATTAGGGAATTAAAAAAAAAAAAAGTTACAGCTGCCAAGCTGAAGTTGCATTATTTTCTTAAAAAACCATGATGTCATGGACTTACCTCACCTTTAGTGCAGCCAAGCGGATAATGTGTACTGAGCTTTCTATCATGTACCATTATAATTAGCTCTGTCAGGTCTTAGCCCTGCAACCCTCATGCAGATAATATGATAATATGTCTTCATAACCAAGTGACCTTACATGCACAATATTTCTCCCCTTATGAAGATTGCATGTCAATAAAGTAATTGAGTCTCAGAGGCTGCAGCGAGGGAAGATTTAGATGATTGGACGTGGAGAGCAGTGATGTATGACCATTATTATTCCTCTTGTCAGGGAGGCGCGTACAAGCGAGGATGGCCAGAAGATGACAGGGATGACGGGTTGCGTTTCATTAAAAAAAATATTGCTGTTAATCACCACTCTATTCTTTTCAAAGTCACAGAGGAAAGAAACTCCTTTTTCATTTTAGCTCACGAGGAACATCCAAAATGAGAGCACATCATCAGATTTCTAGACTCAGCCCTCACATGGCATATTTCTTCTGTTGCAAAAAGGCTAAATTAAGATTTTAATTAATAGATCCACAATGGGGGCTTGGGCAGGAGGACTCCATGTTCCTGCTCTAGGGAGCCTCCAGTTCCCACAAGCTGAAGAGGCGCCTGCTGAGATGGAAATGCACTTCCTCTCCTCTCTGTGTTGAGAAGCTGCTCCTGAGCTCTATAAAAAGAAAGCAAATGGGAGAGACCTGAATTGGAGACAACTATTTTTACTTGAATTAATTTGTTTGGACAGTTTTAACACTCGGAACATTTATATTTCCATACTTTATAAAAGCAAACATGCTGTTTCTCTAGTTGTAAATTTATCTTATGATATCATAACAGCTGGAAACTTGTAGCCTTGTAGGATTTTGTTTCATATTTAAACAGCTTGAGAAATATGTCGGAAACAAGGTATATTTTTCCTCTATCTCTGTGTGTTTTTTCCTCTTGAATTAAGCTACCCTAAGAGTGTTGGCAGCATTACTTGGAAAGGGCTGAGGCTCCAAGATTTCTATTAGCCTAGCATTGTTAATTGCTACTCTCTTGCAAATACCCTTCCTACAAATGCTGAGAACACACCAGAGCCCCTTCCAGAGGAGCTGAAGAATCTTTCCAAGGGGAAAGCAAGCTAATAGCAAAAGCGTCTTCTGTTGGCAGAGGGGCTTCTGGAGTCTTTAAATCTTTGTTCATAAGTAATTGACTAAGATCTAACAGCCTTGAAGGGAAAGAAGCTGATGGTATCACTTTTTAGTCATAGTATTAGCCCTATGATTTATGGTGGAAAATTAGCCACTGCATCCTCTCATTACGAGTGCTGAGTGATTACTCCAGGCGAGCAGGAGAGAGAAGTATGGAAGGGAGAGCTGGGTCTGTGTCTCTTCCAGCTGTACCGTTTCCTCATAGGGAGCGTCAGTGAATGCTTTAGGAGGTGGGGATATTGTTTTTCTTCCAATTTTCTCTATTCTGCGAAAGAAAAGGACACACATAAATAAACTTGAAGGAGCTTAACCATTCAGAGGGAATGTTAACTCAACAGTGACCCATGGGTGGCAGTACAGAATATATTACAGTTTTGGATAAGGTCATTAAATGATTTCAACCTGCCCATTTTCCTGCAGCCCCTCACCTCCCCATAGATCCAAGGCCAACATTTTCTGGTCATTTTCCACTGAGTAGTATCTAGAGTAGAGATTATATTTATTTACCCATCTGGAGAGGTTTTCCCTAATGAATTAAAAGACATCTAATAGATTTCAGGGGCATTAGGTAGACTGATCATTTTAGAAATTCGTAATCCTAAAAAGTTCATATGCTGACATTGAAATTTTATAAGTAGAGCTTCATCTCTTTAGTTCAAAGCATTGGTTTCTGGTTAAAAACACAACTCTCCCTGGGCGGAGGCAGAAGATTACTATTAGTTATTTACATCTGGGTGAGAAAAAAAAATCTAAATATTTTCTAAGTACTTCAAAAGGAGAATGAGCAAAATAATAATCAGATGTTTTGGGAGAGAAAGTGTGTTTTTCAGGTGGGATGATGTAGAGAGGACAGTAGATACAGAAAGGCCTATAACGGATTTTTTGTGCAATTGAAAAATATCTTTCCTGACTCAACAGTTTGCTGAGTCCCACCACAGCTCAGTTCTCTCCTATCAGCCTTATTTTCCAGATGATAGTATTAAGAACACAAACTACAGAATCATCTTACATGAGTGTATATACCTCCTCTGCCAGTTACCAACTCTGGGACCTGAAAAAGGTACTAACCTTTGGGAGGTAGCTCTTTTCTTCACTTTAAAAAAGGAGAGGAAATAGTACCTTTCTCTAGGGCTGTTATAAATGTAACATTCTCAGAATAACTCATAAGGTATTATAAATGTTACCTATTACTATTACCATCCCAAGATGATTACTTGCGATTCCTACCTTGTATTTGGTGTTGTCATAGGTGATGGTTGAGGAGATGATACAGAGAAGATAGATCCTAAATATGTCAAATATTATGGGGAATATTCTGGTACCTAATTTCCTTTTGTAAAATTTGAGTCTAGACTGATTGTTTTCAGACATCCTTCTACTTCTCTTATGTTTTAAGACATGTGAAAGGCAAACTTTCCAAATTGCAGTGGGTGTGGGCCTGGGATCCTGTTTGTATGTTCCTCCTTTATCTATTAGATCTCCAGAGTTCTGAGCTCTAGGACCATTGGTGACAAAAAGAAAGCATAAAATTTTGGAAAGAAGATAATTCTAACAGGGTACAAATCCCCATCCCTTCCCTCCAAGTTCCCTGTCTCCCATGCTTTACCTAGAACAACACTTGAGCTAAAAGGGAACTTAAAAATGATCTGTCCCATGGTTTTAGCACTGAGATATGTGAAACTCTAGTGTTCCTAAGAGAAGTGTCAGAGGTATAAGGGGAACAAGTGGGTGACCCAGCAAAGTAGAGCCACCAGCCCCTAAACCTGGCTTCAAAGTCCTTATCTGTTTTATATACTAATATCTAATAGAAAATATCATTTAAAATTTTTCATTACTAAAATAACAATATAAAATGCTTGAAGCTCAGTGGTCTAGTCTATTGTGTTCATTTTACAGATGAAACACAGGGGTGGCTTACCACTTGTCATATCACTGCTAGTTAGTCACAGACTAACTTCTATCCTAGAAGTTGCTTCTTAGAAGCCCACTCTTTCTACTACTGTGCCCACATAGAGGTTTCCCAGGGCCGAGGGCTTTCACCTTGATGGCCTCTTTTCTCTAGATGGTCTCTTGAATGAGTATAGCACTAACACGTGGTATCCAGGGCACCTCAGGACCCATGCTCACCACCCCAGTAACAGCTCCAAGTGTGGTCACGGAGGACCAGGAAAGAAGAAAAAAATGATGAATGCACTGTTGAGGAAGTAGAAGTGGGAGAGAGGGCAGAAGTTGAACATTAAACTTAAAAGTGTAGATGAAAAACCCACTATAATTGTGTACAGGGCCCTAGTCAGTGAAGGAAGACCCATCTCTCCCAGTCTAAGATAGCTGACATGAGTAACTGACCCACTATACCAGTGGGTCCTGAGCTCCTGCTCTCAAGTATCTAAGCCACTCCTGTCTGGAGCCACTAGTACAGCAGCTTCTTCTTTAATTTCCATTCTCTCTCCCTGTTTTCTGTCACTGTCATGTCAAATCATTGTCAGGTGCAGGCACTGCACCCCCCAAGTACAAAGCATCAGGTTTCAGGACACAGGCTGAAATGAATATAATAATGGGAGCCAGGGCTAGGCACAGACCACTTAGCAGGCAAGGAAACAGCTAATAAGTGTTGTTAGTGGTTTCCATGGGGGAGAACCTGCAGTACATTTCCTGGACAGGCAGGTGTAGCACGGCCTGTCCTGGGGTCCAGTTACAGAGAGGCCTGTGTGATTAGTATTGATGCCTGTCACTTTGTGGCTGCCGAGCTGTTGATTCTGTGAAAGACCAAAGGCTCTGGTTATCTGGTAATCAACACTGTTCTCAAGAACAGCACTGGGGAAACAGAAATAGCCTTTTCTGAGTGTCGACTAAGGCCGTGGATCGTATTGCGAATTTGTGTTTTCCTTTGGCCCAGACCCTTAGATAGCTCCAGTTTGTTTTTTACCTACACCACCAGGTAGCTGTTCTCATTTGTCGTGGAATCAAATTCTTACCTAGAGTGAGCCAGTCCAAACCCTGGTCCTGGGCTGAACACAGATGTAGCTAGGATGACTTCAGTGACAACACAGCCAACAGGAATGCACTTGGAGCAAAAGCAGAAATTCAATCAGCTCTGACAAATTCCCAAATCCAAACGCAAGGTTAATGCTGAAGCTTATTATTCCACTCTACCTCACCTTTTCTGAGAACTTTTTGACTCTTTTTAAAAGCATAAAACTTGAAGTCTTAATGGCTAGTAATAGAAGAATTAAAAAAAATCATTTCCTTGAACAATTCATTTTCTTGTTAATTTCCTTTTCTTTTTCCTCATTCCAGAATTTTAATATCTTATTTCTCCAAACCATCAATGTCCTTATTATAGTAAACCCTAGTGAATGGCATTCCTTTCTGGTCCATTGAAAAAGAGTTCTGCCTTTTCTTGAGTTTTGTCCCAATTTTAATCAGCCTTTGTTTCTCTTTTTCTCTCCCTTCTCTTTTCCTATTTCTCATTCTCTGTTTTTCTCCCATTCCCCCTTTTTACTGTTTCATTTAAGGAACAATGGGAATCGAGGTTGCCCACAATATGCATAAACTGTGTATCACCATTTGGTTAATCCATCAATTTACTCATCCACCCATCTACCCATCCACCCATCTACCCACTAAATTCCACCTAGCATTTACAATTGGCTAGGCTCCGTCTAGTTGCTCAGAGTATAACAGTGAATAAGATGATATCTCCATCCTTAAGGAGTTCACATTCTAGTGGAAGAAAGAGACAGGAAAGGTATCATCAAATACTCACTTGCAAAGGAATTAGAGATTATCTGGTCCAAACTCTACCCTTTGTGAATGAGAACACTGAGCTGTAGAGGTAAGGCGACATCTCCAGACCACACATGAAGGCACTAGCACAACTACAGACTGGCCCTGGGTTAGACTAAAAAGAGTCTTCCAGCATGTAAACTTCTAGGTTCTCCCAAGTGTCCTTACCCTCAGTCTCTTTTTCAAAAGGCTTGGGAAGCTGCATGAATTCACTCAGACCGTTAGATGGTGATGCAGTAGCTGAGGACATTGTGTGTTACTTCTCAGAGTAAAGGAAGAGGCTGAAAGAACTGAAAAGGCCACATAAGAGTCTGAGTCCAGAGCAGTTTTGTACATCAGTAATTTACCTTCCTGCTCTTCAGAGAGGCTAAAACAAGAAAAAATGAAAAGGAGATTTATGCCCAGGTCAGCACCTGATGACATGTTCGATGTCACACTTTGCCTGAAGTGAGACTCTGCAGTTGTCAGTCCAGCTCATCTTGTATTTAATGACTATTCTTCACACAAATGATTAGAGTATATCTCACAGAGGGCTGGTTGCTGGGTCATCAGCTCATTAGGCCACACTAGTTCTCAAAAGCCAGTATCTAGAAGCAAAGTCCAGTAGTGAAGATTTTTCTTGTAGGTCTTTCTAACACTCATTTTTTTTTTTTCTGGCGCAAGCAATGATGACAAAAATACTGAAGACATGATGAAAATAAAGATCGTACCTTGGATGGACTGTTAGGCCTTGTGTAGACTAAGCAAGGCATTTCAACTTCAAGATATTATTTATTTTCCCAAATTTTACTTTTTTAAATTAATTAATTTATTTTACATTCATTCACTGAACATCATCACAGCATACAAAATGCAGTTTCCCATCCAGAATATACTGTATAGTGGCTTAGTCATAGATGTTATCAACAAATAATTTTCCATTTTTTGTTTCATAACTATCTATCTATCTATCTCTCTATCTTGCTCCCCCTCCATTTCTCACCCTCTGCATTTCCCACTCTCCTCCCACACTATCTCTGGTATCTGCAATTGCTTTCCATTCCTTTCCCCCCAACACATTTTATTGACTAACAAAATATCTTAATTGATCTACTTTCAATAGCAAGTTCAGCTGATATATAAATATCTGTGAACAAATGTTTGACTTTAGGCATGAAACTATGAGTAGAATGAATATACTATAAAATAGCATGTAGCCAAGTGTATATAGCTTACTGTGGTGATTAAATAAGTATTTTTTAAATATATTTTTAAAAATTTCAATAAAGGCAGTTTTAGCTTCAATAAATCAAAATAAAAAAAAATGTTAAGAGAACTTTGCTTAAGACTTAGAGCCAGGAAAGAGGTTAGGATTCTGTTCAAATAGTAGGTACATGGATCTGTTGACAGTTCAAGAGAAGATAAAAATCCTTATCTCTAGAGTACAAAACATAGAAAAAGATCAGTATTGTTTTATACAAAAGTCATAAAATTCTATTTCACCAGCTCAGTTTCATGTACTTAGTCTAACTTCTGTTTTTTATTTTTTTTAAGAAGTTTTTGCTATAGGACGTGTGCGCTCACCAGACAGACAGAGAGAGACAGAGATAGAAAGTGAGAAATCACCCCCCAGAGAGGATGGCCACGCCGCAAACCCTTCTCCTCCATTCTCCTCTCGGGATCTTGGGCATGCAGGCACACGCACCCGGCGTGAGTTTAAGCCACTGGGTCCAGGACTCGAACCGTGGTCGACTAAATGGGAATCCAGCGACATAGCCATTATGCTAACTGCTGGTCCCTCTAACTTCTGTTTTGGTCTGAACTTTCTGTTTAAATTCTGAAAGATCGTATTCTTCTCCAGACTTGTCCTTACCATTAAGCTGGCCCTTTTCTTAGATGTTTTTTTAACATTTATTTCTGTGTGTCTGACTTTAGTTTTCCTGATATAGCAAGCATTACCTTAAGAACATCTTGGAAAACTGGTCTGGCGTTGGTAAATTCAGGTTTAGTTTATCTGAGAATGTTCTTGTCTACTCTTCCCATATGAAGAATAATCTTGCCAGGTATAATATTCTTGGTTGAAATTATTTTTCACTCAACACTTTGAATATATTTTCCCCTTCTTTCCTTGCTCACATTGTTTCCAATCTGAGGTCCGTTGTTAGCCTTATGGGATGTCCTTTGTAGGTAACTTGTCATTTCTCTCTTGCTAGTCAAAGTATCTTGTCTTTTGCTATGGTTTGGTCCATATGGCTATAATGTGTCTTTGGAGAAGATCTTCTTGGGTCAATTCTATTTAGGGTCCTTTGTATTTCTTGGGTTTAGATTTTTGAATGCCTCTCTAGGTTTGAAAAGTTTTCTTCCAGGACTTCATGAAATAGATGATCAATGCCCTTATTAGTCTCTTCACCTTCTGGGATATTGATTATCTGGATATTTGGATGTTTAATGGTATCTAGTATTTCTCGTATTTTATTCTCATTTTTTGTACTATTTTCTCAGTCTTTGTGGTGGATTTTTCTAGGCCAGCTAGTCTGTCTTCTGCATCTGAGATTTGATCTTTTGTATGATCTAGTCTGCTTTTAATACTTTCAAGGGAGATTTTGGTTTCCTGTATTATAGCCTTCATCTCTAACAGGTCTGTTTCATTCTTTTTTTAATGATGTGTATTTCCTCTTTCAGATTGTGTAAGAACTTCCTCACCTCCTGAAACTCCTTGGCTATATTCTTCTGCCTCTTCTGGTATTCATTGTCTCTCTTCTCTATGATCTCTGTTGGCTTAGTCACTGTGAATATCCTAAATTCTTTATCAGACATTTCCATGAGCTCCATTTTAGTGTTTGTGGATAAAGGGGAATTATTATTTTCCCTTGGGGGGAGGTATTATCTTGATTTCTCATATTTCTTGTGTCTTTGTGGTGACTTCTAGTCATCTGATGGGTTATACGTTTCTTCCTAATTTCTACAAGTTCAGTCTGAGTGTTCAGGGGTGTGCAGTGGGAGGTGATCTGCAATATCTTTGCCATTCTGTTTTTATCTGTTTGTGCAGCAGATTCAGTGGGTGTTGAGGAGTATGGTCACCCTAATAGCATTTGGATGTTTGACTACAGTTCCTTTAGGTCTGTGTAAACACTATGTGCGTGGAGACTGAACAGCAAAGTGATGAGGTAAAAGAAAACAGAGAAAGAAGAAAAAAAAAGAAAGAGAGAGAAAAAGAGAAAAAAAACAACTAAAAATTAATTTTTTTAAAAAAGCATAAATTTATTAGCAAGATAGAGGAGGATCTGGAAGCCAAGGGATACCTTAAAATTTTTTTAAAGTAAAAAATTACCAAAAAAAATCCCTATTTTTACTTTAAATCCTTCTATTGTTAAAAATAAGAGAACACTCCAGGCTTTGGTTATATTAACACACTGTATCAGTTCTATATGCTGTGAGGGTTCTAGATGGGCTGATTGTCACCCTCTGTGGTGAGGTACCACCATGTACTGTCTCTGAAATTCTCATTTTAGTAGCAAGCGAACAGAGGGACAATGTTAGAATTAGTGAAATGGAGTCTAGTGTCCATTTCTATCAGTGTTCAAGGACAGAACCAAGAACATTAATTAGTACTATTAATAACTGCTTCATTTGAGTAAAAGCTAAGCTTGTGAAGAACAGACTCTGTTGTTGTTGAGCTGTGCAAGTAAAGCCATGTTTGTGGTCCCCTCTCTGACACCTGTGATGACCCAGGTCACTGGGATTTCATGTTAACCCATATGGCATGCAGAACGACTAACTGTAGGGCAGGTTCTCGACTCTGCAGCCTGTGCTTGCTTTGTGCATTTCAGAGTAGATTTTGGGCACTACGTTAGGACAGGCAGTGAGGTTCCATGTTTGCTTTTTGAAACTCCAGCTGCTGAGTGATGGTGATGAGACGCTGGCATTTGAGCAGGACCTACAGGTCCCAGAGCAGAGAGCAGCTGTATTCAGAGAAGGGAAATCTATCCCTGTGCTCTTTGTGCCCAGACAGACACTCACAGTTTCCAGGGATAAACAGGGACATTTTTAAATCTGTCTTGGATATTCACTCACTTTATCTTTGGCCATGGAATGCTGACAAATATTCAATACGGTTGAGTGACCTTCTGTAGGTCAGAGCAAACTCCATTCTGACTGAGTTTAGAAAACTCATAAATCTGGCCGAGCCTTCAATTTGTCAGGTGTACAGTGCTTTGTTATGGGAGTCTTCAGCCAGATCCAGTAGGGCCGTATTTATTTTCTCTACACCCACCTGAGCTGCCAATTCCTCCTCATTCCTCCAATTGGCACTCATTGGTTTGTGAACACATGTTTGGTTTGTGAACACATGTTCAGTTTGTGGACAGAACTTTTCATGGCAGCCCCGTAAGATAATCATGACACAGACCCAGTGGTGTTTTAATCCCAGCAATGGGCTCATTGCCTTGAACTTTCACAGTTTAAAACAACAAATAAATATATTAGGGTGGGTGAGAACAGCTAGAAGAGCCAGAAGAAATTATGTTTTTAAAGTTGTACAGAGTGACTGATCCAGACTGAGCTGGTCTTATTCCTCTGCGCTAACAGTTTAGCAGACCAGATCACTGAGAATCCTTTTGCAGTTGTTATTTAATTCAAGGAATTTTAGAGCAATAAAGGAAATTGGAGATTATAGATGAAGAAACTGGTGTCCAGAGAAATTAAGTAACTTTTCTATAGTTAAAGAGAGATTAGTTGCCAGAGCCAAGTTAAGAAAACAGCCTCTTCCAACACCCTAGTTTCATTTGTTTTATTTTCTGTTAGTGCCCCAGAAAATGTTTATTGGGGACTGACTGTGCTCAAAGTTCTAGGCATGTTTATCTTGGTCCAGGAGCCTTAAGTAACTCATGATCCATGAACTCAGGTGATATGCATTTGATGAAAAAAACAAGAGTGGAACAAGAGAGAAAGGAAAGAAGAAGATACACAAAATCCAGTGACATTCGTACCCAGCCACAAAGTTTGATAGCAGGGCCAACCCTGTGGCCTAGTGGTTGAGAGAGCTGGATCTTACCTGACTGACCAAAGTTTGAATCCCAGCCCCAGAAACTTAAAACACACACCAGGCACAGGTGCATTTGTGCCTCATATCCTGATAGGATGGAAAAAAAGAAGGGGTTGCAGTGTAACTGTGCACCTTTGCATGCGTACATGTGGGGAGTGCTTTCTTTCCCTCTCTCTCTCTTTCTCTCTGTCTCTTTCTGGTGAGTGCAGGTGTCTTCTAGCAACAACAACAAAAACTTTAAAAAGGAAAGTATGATAGTAGAGAAAGCAGGAAACCCTTTTCAAAAGTAGCCATGGGAGGGAACCAGCAGTTAGCGTAATGGCTATGTCGCTGGACTCCCACGTAGTCGACCGCGGTTCGCGTCTCGGACCCGGTGGCTTACAACTCACGCCGGGCGCGTGTGCGTGCGTGCCCAAGATCCCGAGAGGAGAATGGAGGAGAAGGGATTGCGGCGTGACCATCCCCCCTGGGGGGTGATTTCTCGCTTTCTGTCTCTATGTCTCTCTCTGTCTGTCTGGCGAGCACACGCGCCCTATAGCGAAAAACCTCTCCAAAAAAAAAAAAAAAAGTAGCCATGGGAAAGGCAGCATAGTCATATTTGCCACCTCTCTTTGCCTACTTTTGAGTGCCAGTTTGACTGGCAGACAAAGCCTCTGGGTCAGGTTCCATTTCTACCAGCAGGGTGAGGGATGATATAATCACTAATACTTACTCTGACCAGTTCTCCATTAAGTGGCTTTACCTGCTTATTTTATTTGAGCCTCTTGGTTGGGGTCTATCACTCATTTTCAGATGAGGGAATGGAAGACCAGGGAAGTTGATTTCTCCAAAGTCATCCATCTATCAGAGGCAGCCCTCTGTTCCTTCTGGGCTTGACTTTTTGTAGTGAAAACCAATGAAGTCCTTGATATCATGTGTGTCCAAAGACATGGTTAAAAGGCAGAAGCACATGATGTAGTAAGCCTTTGCACCATAAGGCCACTCTGTGCTCTTGTGTTTAGAAGGAAAAACTTCACTGCGTGAACACTGAGTGCATAAACAGTGGGGCAGAGTCATGCAACACACAAGATAGAGCTCCAGAGACACAGAGGACCCTCATCAGAGGCTCTGTGTGTGTTTTATGGTTGGGTGAGCTTTATAACCCAGAGGAATCCATTATTCGTTTATTTATTGCAGGCCTTAAACAGGACACTTTGCTTTTTCTTGAAACTTACAATGCTTATTGCATGACAGAATTATTTCCCATTTTTCCTTTTTCTTTCAGAACCTTGGAATCCTGTTAGGAAATTTCTAGTACAAGCATTTGGGAGAGATACCAGTACTCGGGTTGGGCATCTGGGAGAGATAGACAAGCTCTTATTATAGCGTGGAGGATGGGGAGATTACCTGGCCAAGTATCATTTCAGGTTGTGGCAGAAAGAGATTAGCTCCAATTTATCACCGCTCACATTTTCCTCTTTTCTCCCAGTTTTCTGAGTGTCATGGAAATGATATTTGTGAATCCCAGGGGCCTCTCACAGTGGTGTCAGTTTAGAGATCTTCCTAGATACATCTAAATGTGGACATAAAATGTAATGGGAAGAAATTGAAAAAATATCTGTTTCTTGATTCTTTATTACTGTGGAGTTAAGAAAGCTATTTCTCATGCTGTTTTATAAATTTGAATCCAAATGTATATATTAATGTGTATTCAGATGGCTTTTGGGTGATTCAAACATGCAGGTTTTTTAAAAATAAAGTTTGTCAGTTTTCTGGCAATTTATAGATATGTGTTTAGACAGTGTATATGTGTACACCTGCCACATGAACATACACTTTATTGTCAAAATTGAGCCTAAGTGAACTATGATGAAAAGTTAAAATAAGTGATCTCATGATGAATACTTTGTATTTGAACTCAGTATTTGATTTTAAAGATATAAACATGAGTGAAATTAATTTTTTGGCTGCTTGCTTCATTGTTTTGCCCACATTAAATTTAGGCCTAACAAATACAAATGTACAAATTTTTCTCTAGGTATAATACTATCTCTGTGACACAAAAGCACACAGATTGATTTCAGACTGTAAAAGAAATTACTACAAGCCCCAGAGAGAACATTTTTAATTTCGTGGGAGGTTTTGTGAGAAAGGAATGCTCAAAGAGAGTTATGTGACATTTAAATATGGCATTAGCTTATTTCTTAATATTGCTATTACTTTTACTAACTAGGGCCAATTACATCATTTTTGCCTAGGCTCTGGGAGGGTTTGGGTTGTATTGTTTTTCATGGGTAATGTGTTCTCTTGATTCAGAAACGCTGTTCTCTTACACTGCTCCATTCTCAGGAGGGCCCGGCTGGAATGTATGGTCTAAGTTGAGGCATAGGAAAGATATTGTTGCTGCCATTTAGGAAGAATTCAGTGAGCTCCCTAATCACATTCAAGTGAGTGTAAGCCACAGGTCTAGCCTGACCAACCTCAGAATCTCACTGCTGCACACAAACTCTCAAAGTGTTACAGCCTTCCCCAGTGCATCTGAGAGCTGCCAGCAGAGCTGGACAGTGAATGTGGCACTCCCCTGTGGCCAAAATAGAAGTAGAGGTGGCGGGATACCTTTTGCATCATGACATCTAAAAAACTCAAAGGCAGAAGAGCTGTTAGTCTCATGTCTTCTGAATTAACTGACTGACAGGTTCTTTAGGACAGAAGTCTTAAAATAGTAGGATTCAGTAGAACCTCTTGTGAAAGGTCTTTACCCACCACTTGGAGGTGTCTAAGGTTTTGTGTGAAGCACATGAGTTCACTTGAATCTTGAGGGTGTGTGATGAGCTACATTCCTCAAGATTAAGTAATTCACCTTGTGAGTAGATAAGTAAAAGATGTAAGGGTGGTTAATGGGGGTTATATACAAGTCGCGATACGAAGGCTGTACGAAGCAATGCCAGTGCCTATGAACTACAAATGAGGGCAAAGAGAGCAGGACAATCTGGGAAGGCCTTTTGGGAGACTTGGACCTTGGGTAAAGCTTATTGGCCATGTGAGATTTATATGACATCAGTCAGTACATACTGGGATGAAGCCTATCATTTGTGAACACATTTACTGAACATCAACTGTATATATCACTTCAAATGACTTCATAAATAATCTATAGTCATGATTCAGGGTGGGTACAAAATTGAAGGTAATAACTCTCACCCAAAACTGGCCTTCATTTCCCTACTATCTTGTCTGGACACAAAATAAGGTCAATTCTGTCTTAGTTTCACTGAGTTCAGTAGAACTGTCTTTAACTGGCTTTTTGTAAGTGATCTTAGACAAGCCAATTAACTTCACTTAGTCTGATTTCCCTCGTTTGTACAATGGGAAAGTAGTGGTGGATGATTTCAGATCCCTTTTAGCTCTAACATTCCATTTGACCCAGTTAAATGCCTCTCATTATTACATGACTGGAAATAGGCCAGGTCAAATGATGTCCCTTCAAGCATAACCATCAGATACTGCTGCACATTGTAAAGATGGATATTAGACTGTTCAACTTATCATCATTAGTCCCATAGTTTAGAATGGGAATGCACTGTAGTTCATATCTGTCATAGTTAGTATTTGGAAGTCTCAAAGCCTGTGAGATTATTCACATATTTATTCCTGTGTACTGCATATGCCATCCAACGTCTCCCCTTCATCATGTGTCTATGACAATATATTGAACCAAAAATCTCCATCAGCTGACTCCAACAGAGTGTATTATTTACAGTGGTGTCAAAATGTGCTGCTTATAATTGACTGGGCTTATAATAAACCAACCTAAGAATCTTTTCTTCTCATATTCCCTCTCACTGGTAAATCCTCTACTTGAATTCCTTCCTTCCATCAACAGCTTCTTCATTATTTACAGGGGAGGGGAACACACTCCAGATGGTGCCTGAGTTATACTGTAGGGTGACACTTTAATCTTGTGAAGGCTCTTGCTCTCTCTTTCTCTCTGACTTAGGATTTTGCTACAGCAATTAAGGGTGAGGGAAATAAAGTCAACTAGACTCAGATTCTAAACCAAACAGGATATACTTCTCAGTTTCTCCCAATTATGAGAGACAATGTGAAATATTGGCTGATAATAGTTGCATGGCCAGTTTCATATTTTTAATCCTCATTTTTTTCCCATTTACTATCTGTGAAACCTTGAAAAAATTAGGGACTTTTTCCTCTGAGTATGATAGTTGTTTCATCTGTAATATGAGGATACCAGTAATATCTAACTCATGGGAATGTTGGAACTATTAATCAAGTAATGCAGATAAAAGAGTTCAATCCAAACTAAAAATAACAAACACTCCTAAGCCAAAACAAACATAAGGCAAAAATTTTCATATGTTAACCATTTACCAATGGAGAGCTCCTAGAATCTTCCTGTATAAAAAAGGCTTCAGAAATAAACTGGGGGAAGTGCCACATTCTCCTGCCCCTATCCAGCAGGACATGGACCTGTACTATTAGGCCTCCCATTCCTCTCCCTAATTATGCACTTGCTCTTCCCCTTTTCCAAGACTCCTTAACTTCATGTACATATTCTGTGCCTGACTCTGGCCTAACCTGATGTAGATGTTCTCTTTTTATTTTGTGGCCCAAATAATCATACATATTAGGACTTAATGGTTGTCTCTCCTGTACTCTAAGCTGCAAAGGACAGAGGTGCCCTGCTCACTAACAGTATTTTCATGGTCATAGAAGTTACCTCCCAACTGACAGCTAGTCTAGGTCTACCTTGAACATCCAAAAAACATTTTCTTCCATTTTCAGTGGATAAAATTTGTCCATGAAAAGTACTAATTTAGACAATTTTTTTTCAATTCAGTCGCTCTGATGAAAAGCCTTGTATTCATATAATTTCTAAAGATTATTGTAAGGCTGTTGTCCTAAAAGGATTTCTAGTTTGGCATGCAAAGTAGGCTTGTTATTGCTAGTGCTATATCACTTGGTCTTATACAAGAAAATTATGATTATCTGTCAAGGCAAAAATGTTTCATTAAATTAAGAAATCAAAGGGGAAAAAAATGCCTCAACCTAGAGTCCTCTGACTGAAATCCATTGAACACCTATCAATGGATTTAATACCAGGCATTTTATATCTTTTCTTATGACCTTGTTTTCCCTCTCAGAAACATAGGTTATTTACCTTAAAATGACAGGGTAGAATAAATCATATCAATGGTCCCTTTTTGCTTTCCAATCAGTTGATATCTCTCGTTAGGGATTCTTAGAAATATTTCTAAATCATTTTCACTGAGCTTCTGAGGTAAGCCTCATGTAGTGAATAAGCTTTTTGGTATTCAGTTGTCTTCTAAGGTGGAGCATTTTACTTTCTGACAGAAGAAGCAGTCTTTCTTCCTTTCTTGTGACTCCTTTTATTTGGGTATAAGTGAAAGTTTGCCCCACTTAAGTCTCATAAAATTGTTTAATTTTAGAGTATAAAAAACCATAATGCTGAACTAATCAAACATCTCAACTTGGGACCAGCAATTAGCGTAATGGCTATGCTGCTGAATTTCCATGTAGTCGACTGTGGTTTGAGTCCCGGGGGTGATTTTTTCTTGCTTTCTGTCTCTCTGTCTCTCTGGCCAGCGCACATGCCCTATAGCAAAACAAACAAACAAACAAAAAAATCTCAACTTAACAGATGACAAAACTGAGTAAAAAACATAGCCAAGGACTAAGTAGCTGTGGAGTTGGGAATAGGATTTTGGTGTCTTCAAACCTAGATGATTGTTCCTTTACCAGCACCCTATCATCTTCTACTTCCATAATAGCTGCAAGGTCCCTGGCACCTCAACTAGCTCAGTGAGGACAAACATTTGTGTACCGCTTCAAATGCTAAACCTGACATGCACCTATTAGTTTAGCTCAAGGGTCTTTTAACTTTGCAGTCTCTTACAAATTATATTTTCCTAAATACTTGCAGTTCACATTGGATACTACTCATCCTTCCTCTGACTGTCCATTACCTGCTCCCTACTCGTGCATCACAGCTTTGAGTAATGCTTGGAGATTGTTTCAATGATAGTTTGATTCTTGTCTGGAATTTGCAGCTTTTGTTCAGTGATTTGCTGACTGGATTATATCTGCTAGCTTTCTGGGATTCTGGGATGGCAAACACACAAGCCATAATATTTGTAATACTTGGTATTATATTGAGAAAAACCAAGGGAACTTAACAGATGAAACCATCTTCAATATCACTTTGCCAGCCATCATTACAGTGTAGTGTTGAGTTGAAGTGTTTTATCCACATTTATGTTTCAGCCACAGCTTTGCTTCTTCTAGACTTGGCAGGTGGAATTTTTCATATCACTATCAACTATCTAGATTTTACTTGCCGTGGGTCATAGGGTGATATTTTGACATTTCAGAGACTATCTTCATTGGATGCTAGAATATTTGAAATATTTTGGAATAGACAAGTGATTGCTTCTGTGGGAGCTTGGAAATTGAAATGAACTAATTTAATATTACCCTCTTGAGTTTATGTTGGTTTCTTCTTCTTCTTTTTTTATTTCATTAAGCATCTTTCTAAGTCATGGTTGTAATAATCTGTAAAGTACAAAGAAAATACATGACTTTTATTTGAACTCGACCTTAAAGAATATCATAAATCCTTTTACTGGTTGAGAAAAAGCCCCTGTCTACAATATTCCTTGCTATGACTTAAATCAGAACAGAAGGACAGTGTTGAGGATGGGTTTATGGACAATACAATTTTCTACTTGGATAAAATAGAGCTCAAATGGAAAGCTGAGTGGATAAGCCCCTAATTCCTCTCCTAAATATTTAACATGACTACTGAATAGATAGTTCTTTACTTCTTGAGCCTCTGGTTTCCATTCCATAAAAGTAAAGCTTTGCCCAGTTATTCTCAGGGCAGAGTGTTTGCCTTTCCCTTTCTTTTGTGGAGGAAAAAAAAATGCTGGCATTATAGAGAAGAGGGTAGCAAGGTGAGGGTTTTCTCTGGCAGGGTTCACCTTGATCTAATCTGAACCAAAAAAAAAAAAAGGCCCCTGCTGTCTCAGTGGACCTTCTTCTCTTTATTTCAAGGCCTCTCCCTAGCTCAGTCCAGCAAAAGAGAACAAAGTGCTTGCTCAGAACAAAGCTGAAAAGGGGGTGTTATTTGATGGGAATCACAAAAGCTATGGTGAAAGCTGGGCTTGAGCAATGGTCTGAATTCATTCTAGGGCAGGAGAATTTGACACTAGATTCAAATAACATTCTTTTTAAAGTGCCCTAATAACTTGTAGTGAACTTGCAGTCCATCAGCTCAGCTTGTTTAGGGATCTCTTCTATTTCTGGGCCAGTGGGTGGTATGGTGATTAATGTGGCTGGATCCCTCATGGCTAAATGTACTGTTCAACTCCAGGATTTGGCAGCTTGAAAAACACATTGGGTGCATGTGCATGCATGCTGTAAGTCCCAAAATGGGATGTGTAGAAAAAGGGACTGTGGCATGACTATCTCCCATTGGAGGTGCTTTTTTATTTTTCCTCCCACCTCTGTCTCTTCCTGTAAGCACATTTATACTCTAGTGAATTGAAACAAAACATCTAGCAAATTTAAAAATAGAAAGAAATCGCTCTATTTCTCTGGTACTCCCCATCCCAAAGAATCTGTATTCTGATGATGTGGTTACATTATCTAAGTGCCCCTAGTTGCTCTTAACTCAGAACTTACCCTATCACATGTTAAAAGATTGAATCAGCTCATGGCCTGGTGATTAAGGGGGCTAGACCCCACATGACCAACTGTGTGGTTTGAGTCCCAGACCTCGCAGCTTGAAAAACACGCTCACAAACATGTGCATTTTTGCCTAAAATCACGACAGGAAAGAGAAATAGAGAAGGGATTGCAATGTGACCCTTTCCCATGCTGGGTGCTTTAATGTCTTCTCTCTCTCTTCACAACCACATGCACCCTCTGACAAAATTATTTTTAAAAAGAGAGAGAGGGGAACCAGCAGTTAGTGTAATGGCTATGTCGCTGGACTCCCACGTAGTCGACCGCGGTTCGCGTCCTGGACCCAGTGGCTTAAAACTCACGCTGGGCACGTGCGCGTGCGTACGTGCCCAAGATCCCAGGAGGAGAGTGGAGGAGAAGGGATTGCAGCGTGACCATCCCCCCGGGGGGTGATTTCTCGCTTTCTGTCTCTATGTCTCTCTCTGTCTGGCGAGCGCATGTGCCCTATAGCCTATAGCGAAAACCTCTCCCCCCCACAAAAAAAGAGAGAGAGAATGCAAGAGGTTGTTAGAGATCCAAACACTAATTTAATATGGTGAATGATATTAACTAAAGGCCAAACTATAAAATGCTTAGGCCAGAAAGAATAAGGAAAAAAAATGTTTGGGTTAGTATGTATGTGAGTTTATATGTTTTGTGACTGTGTGTGTATATGGGGGGGGGGGTGTCTTCAAAATGTTTTCATAAAATGAACTTTATGAAAGAATTACACATAGATTTCAAAAATGTTTTGCCCCAAAATAAACTCATAGTTTTTTTAGAGAGAGATTTTTTTTTTGGGGGGGGGGTGGGGCGGTGGTGGGTGAGGTGCGTGTGCTTTCTGAAGAGACAAAGTGAGAAATCACTCCTTGGGGAGATGACCATGCAGCAATCCCTTCTCCTCCATTCTCCTCTCAGGATTTTTGGCATGCATGCACACCTGCCTAGTGTGAGTTTTAAGCCACTGGATCCAGGACTCAAGCTGCAATTGATTTTGTGTGAGTCCAGTGATGTAACTATTTCGCCATCTGCTGGCCCCTGAACTCATACTTTAATTTCATTTTTCCATAAATTTTTGTTTTTAATTTGCTATTAGCTGGCCCTCCATGAATATTTTGAATGTATCTCTTTATCCAGAATGCTTGGGACCAGAAGTGTTTGATTTGGGAGTTTTTCAAGTTTTAGAATGTTTGCATGTACATAGTGAGATATTTTGGAGATAGGGCCCAAGTCTAAACCCAAAATTTACTTATTTTATATACACCTTACACACATAGCCTGAAGGTAATTTTATACAATACTTTTAAATTGCAGCATTTTGGCTGTGACTTATCACACAAGGTTACATGTGGAATTTTCCACCTGTGCTATTATGTTGGTATTCAGTTTTGGATTATAGATATTTTGGATTAAGAATGCTCAACCCCTAATGCTCAACATAAATATGTGAGTATGGAAATATATGTGAATATATTTACAACATGTAAAATATACACCTATATATTCAGTCTGTGTGAGTGTAGTATGCCTACAAAGTACAGAGCACAGTACAAAGCACTATGGGAAGCACTTGGTGGAGTAAGACACAGGTCCTCAAAGAATCTAGAGGACATGTGATGTTCTAATGCCATCAAATATTCTAGCAATAGGAATGCATACTTTTCACCATGATTTGGTAGCTGATGTAGGATAAATTGTCCCTGGATTTTGTGAACAATAATAAATACAAAGTTGCTATCACAACAGTTGGCAGTTATCAGTTTCTCTCCTTTCTCCTGAAAGGCAGTGATGATACTTCCTAGTTGTGCTTACCTGCTTTTAGAAAAGGTCTTTGCTGGTGTCTCACTAGCACAGTCCCTTTTTGCTTCAGGATCTTGGCAAGAGCGGATTCTGAAGCATTAACATTTTTCATGGCTCTGACTCCCCTCCCAGGTCTGTTTGCTTCTGACCCTGCAGATGCAGGTCATCACGGATGTTTATTTGTCTCTTACCCAAACTCAGGACACATGTACAGCAGTAAATTCTTCATTAGCCAAAGTTAATCACAGCTTTGCTATAGTTTATATCATTTCAACTGCCCATTGGGAAAGCCTTGAAAATATAGATGGGATTTGTTCTCCAGGAAATAAGTTCAACAAACCAGATTGGTGAGACTACACAGAGGGAGAGGTTTGAGTCAGGGTCCTTCCTTGGATAATATCTTATTCCATTCCTGCCAAGGATCAAATTTAAGACTTGCTACATTCTCAAGGACAGACTAGTGACAACTTGAAGCAGAAGGAAACAATAAAAGGTTTTGTTTGCTTGCTTTGTCATTAAACATTTTTTTAAAATTACCATGGAGAATATAATGAATGTTACTGATTTTCCCACCTCTAAATATAAAAATATCTTTTATCGAATTGAGTTCAGATAATTTTTATTATTAAGAAATAAACTATTGGGGGGAAATGATTAATCCTTCACATTCTATTTTCTCTTAATACTTCCATTCTTCCATGTTGCTGCCCCAAAGTAAAATATTGTCTGGCATTTAGTGTATATCTAGTCCAATTTTATGCTTTTACTGCATAGATATTTATAATCAAAATAGCATGGGCATTGTTCTACTACCTTTAAAAATGATCACAAGAACCAGCCCTACAGCCTAGTTGTTAAGGGAGTGGAATGCTGCATCGCCCATGGTTCAAGTCCTAGCCCCAGTAGCTTGAAAAACAAGCTGGGCATGTGTGTGTGCATGCCCCCAGAAACTAACAGGATGAAGAAATGGAGAAGGAATTGCAGCATATCTGCCCTCCATTGGGGGAGGTGCTTTTATCCTTTGCTTTCCTCTCTGTCTCTCTGGCGAGCACATGCCCCCTCTATAATAATAATAATAATTACAACAGGGTTATATCTTTTTTAAAAAAAACAGGGTTATATCTTTTGACAACTTTTTTTATGTGCTCAACATTACATTATTGAGAATTATCTATGGTGATGTACACACGTAGAGTTTATTCATTTTAACTGTTGTGCAGTACTCCATTGTATGAACACAATGCTGTTTATTCATCCATTCCTATACCAAAGATCTTATCTAGATTTTGATCATTACAAACAAAGCTGCAATGCATATTTAAATATATCTCTTTGATGGCATAGATTTGTGGTGGGTTTTCCATGTTTATTTTTATTTTTTAAGATTATATACCTAAAAACAGTCTTCTTACAGACTTATTAGTATACATTTCCAGATTGCTTTCCAAAGCTGCTCTATTACTTCCCAGTCCGGAGAGTTTTTTGTTTTAATTTTATTTACTATTATTATTAATTGTATTTGACCAAAGAGGGACAGAGAAAAAGTGAAAGTGAGAAAGCAAGCTGCCTTGTCTGGGGTTCAAACCACTATTGGCCATGTGGTAGTTTAGCATCTTAACCACCAAGCCACAAGCCAGCCCCCCAGGGAGTTTTAAGAGTTCTTATTTTCATCCTTTCCAACAGTGTATCTAGACTTTTTTTTAAAATTTATTAATTTTTAAATTTCATTTTCTTTTATACATTCGATCACATTATTATTTGGCTTACAAAATGGATATTTCAACAGGTGAACATTTCTCCCTAGTACAATTGATAAAACTATAAAATATCTTCAACAGATAATACCACATTTCTTTGTGCCATTAATGCTTTGCCTCCCTATTTTTCTTCTAAATGTCCTTCCTCAGACCCTCCTCTTTCACACACACTATATGTGGTATTTACATCTATATACCATGTTTCTATATCCTTTAGGCAATTAGTTTCAGTCATATAGTGTGGACACTCGGTATATATATAAAGTGGGGACATGCAATGCCTCTCCTTCATAGCCTGGCTTGCTTCACTTGGCAGTAAATCTTCCATATTCATCCACTTCCTGTCAAAAGCCAGGGTTTTGTTGTTTTTTTCTTTTTTTTATGACTGAATGGTATTCCATAGAGTATATGTGCCACACTTCTTCTATCCATTCATCTGTTCGTGGGCATTTGTGTCGTTTCCATGACTTAGCAATTGTGAATAGTGCCGCAATAAACATTGATGTGTAAGCATTTTTCCGATTAAATATTCTTCTGTCCTTTGGGTAGATACCAAGGAGTGGGATTGCTGGATCATATGGTAGTTCTATTTGTAGATTTTTGAGGAATCTCCAAATTGTTCTCCAGAGTGGCTGGACCAATTTACATTCCCACCAGCAGTGTAAGAGAATTCTTACTTATTTTGCCAATCTAGGTCTAATTTATTATTTTCACTCTTACTTTATTTCTATGTTCTTGATTTTTTAATTTATGTTAAATTTTGTATATTTTATTACTTTTTTATTGATTAATATTTATACTTTTTGGTTTGTTGATTTGGTCTCTTTTCTGTTTGTTTCCTTCTAGTTTTTATGGGCTCATTTAATTCTTTTTTCTCCCTTCCTTACAGTTTAACTTACTTACTTTTAGTCTTCAAATTAGAAAAAAAAAAATACTTGTGTTTACGTATTTCTACATAAGTACTTCTTTAACTTTTTATCTCCAGTGTTTTGCAGTGATTTCTTGACATTTGTAAGTCTACATTTTTTTTAGGGGGGAGAGGTTTTTGCTATAGTGCTCACGTGTTTGCTAGAAAGACAGAGACAGAGAGACAGAAAGCGAGAAATCACCCCCGGGGCAGGGGGGGGGATGACCATGCCTCAATCGCTTCTCCTGCATTCTTCTCTCAGGATCTTGGACACACACACACACACACGTGCCCAGCGTGAGTTTAAGCCACTGGGTCCAGTACTCAAACCATGGCCGACTACATGTGAATCCAGTGACGTAGCCATTACACCAACTGCTGGCCCCAGTCTAAATATTTTGTAATTTTCACCACATTTTTCTTTTTGACCTGTACATCATTTAGGAGTTTGCTGTTTCATCTCTAACTCATGATGTTTTCCCTTTTTATTATTAATTTCTGATTTAATTGCATGTGGTCACAGACACGATCTGTTGGTGTTGATTGTTTGATCATTTTAAAGGGCTTATCTGTACACTAGCACATAGCAAATTTTTTAAGCATGTGATACATGCTTAAAATAATACATTTTTGTTTATTTCCTTCAATCCCCAAAAATGTTTTTTTCTCAGTTTTCTTCATCTCATAAAATAGCAACACTTTTTTTTTCTCTCTCAAAGGGCAAAAATATTATAGAGTCATCTTTATTTCTTACCTTTTCTTATACAAATAACAATTTATTAATATATCTAGTTGGTTCTACCTTCAAAATATAGCCTGAATCTGACTATTGGAACCACTTCCACAGCTACAACTATTGTCTAATTACTGTGTTACCTTCTGAGATGCTGCTACTTGGGTAAACAGTCCAGCCTTTATTCATCAGCAAGCAGAATGGTGCTTTAAATGCAGAAGTTGAGTATGTCATTCTTCTACTCAGAATCTTCTAAAACCTTTTTATTTCTTGAAGAGTAAACCAGAGTCTTTCCAACGGACTTCCAGGTACCTCGTGGTCTAATTTCTTGACGTATTTCTGATCCTATGTTATGACTTTTTACTGTTTTCTCAGGTCATGTTCTGTAACCTCAGGACCTTTTCACTTATTAATACATCTGCCTGACATGTGCATGGCTTTTCTTTTCTTTTAATTAATTGATTTATCTATTTTCATTTCATTTTCTTCCATACATTCATTCACATTATTATTCGTCTTAAAAAATGGATATTTCCACAGGTGAACGTTTCTCCCTAGTACTGTTGATAAAACTACAAAAAAATCTTCAACAGATAATACCACATCTCTTTCATGGCTTTCATTCTTACTGCATTCAGGTCTCCATTCGAAGGACTTATTAGAAATGCCTTTTTTTACTTTCTAAAGAGTTTGTTTATTTCTCCTATGAGAGAGACACACATACATAGAAGAGTGACAGATACCCAACAGGGTCTTCAGTCACTGAGCTGCCCCTTTTCTCAGCTGATCTGGATCATAGGCACACACTTGTCCAGTTGCATTACCACCACCCCTTTGCCTGACCGCCAGAAATGCCTTTTCTGACTACTGTATTAAATTAAATCACCAAGACACCACTGCTCCCTCATCACTTTTTCCCCTTTACTTGGCTTATATTTTGTTGTAGTACTTTCTTTCTCCCCTTGCTAAAATATAAACTCTAAATGCAGGGCTTTTGACTTTTATTCACTATCATATCTCAGGATCAGAAATAGTGTAAGAGTTGGGGACCAGCAGTTAGCGTAATGGCTATGTCGCTGGACTCCCACGTAGTCGACTGAGGTTCAAGTCCCAGACCCGGTGGCTTAAACTCATGCCGGGCGCGTGTGCGTGCGTGCCCAAGATCCTGGGAGGAGAATGGAGGAGAAGGAATTGCGGCATGGCCATCCCCCCTGGGGGGTGATTTCTCGCTTTCTATCTCTCTGTCTCTCTCTGTCTGTCTGGCGAGCGCACTCGCCCTCTAGCAAAAACCTCTCCAAAAAAAGGAAAGGAAAAAAAAAAAAAAGAAATAGTGTAAGAGTTTAATAAGCTTCAGCTGAATGACTGGGGGGGGGGGGGCGAAATTATTACTTGGAAAGTTCTGTATATATTGTTTAATGTTGTATTGCTAATTGTGCTGCTTAGTCTTCTAAAGTTCTTTCTAACACTTTATAGCCACATCTACATGTTACCCATAAAAATGTTTTACTAGTGAAGGTACATGAATAACAATTACAAAATGTAATTGATTAACACACCAGAGTCTTGTACAAAGTCATCTATGTAGCATGTGACTCTCCAGACACCCAGAATCCATTTGGTGACTCACAGATTCAGGCTGTTTTATCTTGAGAAAATTCTGCTTGGAGCTATAGAGAAGAAAACTTATACCCACTTTCTTACACTTTTCTGGGAGGTGACACATGTTATTTCTACTCACAGTCCTTCAGCCACACCTGTTTTGCAGTAGGTCCAGGTGTAGATTTGTCTCTACTTACTACGCTTGGCAGTTGGTATGTGCCTTAATTGTGAGAACTTAAGATCCTCTTAAGTTATGGAAAAGATTTTCCTTGGTATCTCTTCAAATTGCTTCCCAGTATTCCCTTTGTTGGCTAGTTCTGGAAATCTTATTAGGTATAAGATTGAGGTGCCACACTTTTTAATTTCTCTTTCTCTTTTATTATTATTTTTACCTCATTATGTCACAGTGCCATATTCAGAATTATTTCCTTGATACCTTCTTCCAGTTCGCCAGTTTCTCTTTAACTGTGTATATTCTCAGGTTAATTTAGTTGATAGAGTTTTGAAACTTTAATTAGATTATTTGTATCTTCTAGTTCATAAGTGGTCATTTTACTTTGATTTTTTTGTTATTTTTAAAGTTCATTTTATTCGTGATAGGGTGTGTGTGCATATGAGAGAGAGAGAGAGAGAGAGAGAGAGAGAGAGAGAGAGAGAAACACAGTTGTCATTGCCATGATCTGCTTTTTCCTGTCTTTCTGCCTGTCAGTGAGGGTCTTGAGCACATGCACATAGACCCAGATAGTATTCTTGCTGACCCAGGGGTTCCGAACCTGAAGTCAGTCTATAACTTCCAACACTGCAGTTCAGTTTGCTACCAACTGTACCACCACACTAGTCCCCTAACTCATTATTAGTTATTTTCTCAACTTATTATCTACATCATTTTGTTTAATGTTTTCTTATTTAAAAGGATATTATATATATTCAAGTATTTTAAGGTTATTCAAAGACTATTATGTATATTTTTTTTCAGTAGTCAAGTCATCCTCTGTTGATTTTGTTGGACATATTCTTGGTCCTGTTTTTCCTTATTGGTTTTGAATTATAGGTGCTCACTCATCTAGAGTGGAAGTTACTTCTTAAAAACCTTACGGTCAACCCCTTAGTCTAGTGGTTAAGGGAGCCAGAAGCAACGTGACTAACTGCAGTTCGAATCCTAGTCCTGATGGCTTGAAAAACATACTGGGTATATGAGTGTGTGTGGCCCAAATCCTGACAAGTTAGAGAAACTGAGATGGGAGTGTGTCATGACCATGCCCCTTTAGGGGTTGTTCCTGCCCTCTTCTGCCCCCTTTCTGGCAAGCACACATGCCTCTCAGGCACGTTTTGAAAACTCTTTGAATGTCTATCATGTTTTACAGATTTGCAGTGGCATCTAAATAATGACTCCCTAAGACTCAGAGGCTAGAAAAAGGCTCTGTGGTAGTGGGATGAGATTTCAGTTTTATAATAATATTGAAGATAGTACAGATCTAGCACTTAGCAACTTGTCACAAATCTGATATATGCGACTTGCTGTGCTCCTTTCTGGCTCATACATACAGGGTGATACAACCCATAGCCCTTTTTTCTCAGTTTCATTTCCCCCCAAAGATTAGGGGACACTTTTAGCTCCCAGTTTCATCTTGTGAATCCTGCTTATGGCCCTGATTCAGTATGCAGTTGTACACAACTTTCTCATTCATTGTTCTTGTCTGTTTCTGACCTAGGGTAAACAATCCCATGGTTTCAACATCTTCTTCCTTCTGTCTCATATTTTTCCAGTATACAGAGATGTCTGTCTTGTTGGGTATAAATATGACTTTTAATTTTTGAAAATTCAGGTAGAATTGTTTTTAGGAATATATCAAGGAAACAGTATTGAATATGTAAATTCTTACTGCTGTCTTGGCCAGAAATCTTTTTTTTTTTTTTTTTTTGGAGAGATTTTTCACTACAGGGCGCGTGCGCTCACCAGACAGACAGAGACAGAGAGATAGAAAGCGAGAAATCACCCCCCAGGGGGGATGGTCACGCCGCAATCCCTTCTCCTCCATTCTCCTCTCAGGATCTTGGGCACGCACGCACACGCGCCCGGCGTGAGTTTTAAGCCACCGGGTCCAGGACGCGAACCGCGGTCGACTACGTGGGAGTCCAGCGACATAGCCATTATGCTAACTGCTGGTTCCCTTGGCCAGAAATCTTTTTAAAGAGTTTATTTTGATTTTAAGTGAATACACACTCATTATCATAGACTTGGAAACTATTGGAAACACAGAAAATATTTAAAAAAGCAAAAATTGTAATTATGCAAAAATAATTACAGTTAATCAATCAGTGTGTTGTTATCTATCTTTTGCTTTTCATCGAATAGGATTCACATACAATATTTAGTTTTATATTCTCCTTTTATATATGAGACATTATAGGGTGGATTCACCATGCCATTAAATAATCTTCAAAAGCCATTTTTTTAACAGCTCCTTAATGTCCCAACATATGGAGGTACTATAAAAACATAAATCACCCAAATTTTTTAATATCTTTCTTAGCATAAATTAACATGTAATTACCGAGTGAAAGGGTATGAATATTTTTAAGGCATGTGATACATAGTGAAACATTTCTTCCCAAATATGGCATTTCTTTACATTTCAGTGGTAGCAGAACCATTATCCAGCCAGTGCTAAATATTATTTCTATAATAGTGCCAGTTGGTTAGATGAAAAACTTCTTATATGTTTGTGTTTTGAAAATTTACCATATCTGTTTTGATATTTCTAATTATTTTATTTTTCTCTAAATAAGACTCTAGGTTTCTCTCCCTTTTGAGTTTGTCTAGAGATTGTTTTAATATTTTCAGTTCTCCTTAATGTTTGCTTATATGCATTTTACCTTTTTAGCTATTTGTTGTGCATCTTCGTCAAGCTGATTGCTTCATTAATTTAGTTTAGTCATCTTTCTGTTCATAACTTTGCATTCTTTATTACTGGCCTATATATATTTTGAAAACTTTGATATGAATATACTTATTTTCATTATTTCCAAAGTAGGTTGTAATTGAGTTTTATTTACTCTTTGGCGCAATATTTATTTAGGAAATTTCCAGATATATTTCAGTTTTTGTTTAAATATTCTAGTTTTATTGCATCAAGTTTTAAAAGTATAATATCCTTTTCCTTCCAGAACTTTGTGAAAAATACTGAATAAATTGACAAATTTTGAAAACATCTCATGAGTGTTTGAACAAAAACCCTATATTTTCTTTTTGAAGGGTATGGGGACATATATGTATAAGTAAGTTTATGTATTTATTCACATTTATATTATTCAAAGGTTTTATTCCTTTTAATATTTGTTTAATCTGTCATAGACTGACAATTGTATGATGTTTCTCAACTCATTATTTCTGGTAGTTTTTGCTATATATATTTTGGTGTTTGATGATTATATCATCTACGACATAAGTTTTATGTCCTTTATATCTTCATTGCAAAGGATTCTTTTTATCAGCACAAAATATTATCTTCTCTTCCCAGGTTATTGCTTTCTGCCTTGCATGTTGTTGCTATTATTGCTTTTTGCAAGATTTTTCCATTTACCATTATTTCAATTTTTAAACCCCCCTTTACATTTTATTTAAATGTCTTTGGTGATCTATACATATTTAATTTTATAACAAATTATTAGGAAAATTTATAGCATTTATAGCTATTGCTAGAACGTGTATTTAGGCTTAATTTTATCACCATGTCTAACACTTTGTTTTCATTCTAGTTTTATTTTCTATTTTTTGAAGTTTATTTACAGTGAGAGGCAGAAAAAGAGGCAGAGAGGCACCTACAATGATATTCACACTGTGATATTACCCCCAGCCTCAGCTAATCAGGCTGATATAATGTGTGCTTATGCATGGCATGCAAGGGAGACTCAGGGATTCAAACTCGGGACCTTACTGTATGGCCTCAGCATTGCAGAACTTTATGTTATTACTGTACCACTGTGGCTGACCAGGTTTTGTCTACTTCTATATTACGTAGAGGTTTGGAAGATTGAAATTGCTAATGGTAATCTTTTTGTTTACCCAATGCATACTAAAACCTGTATTTTTCTATCGAGCTCAGAACAAGTTCCTCAAGAGGAATTTAAATTATCTGGGCTTATTCTGACTTTCTACTTCTTGGTATTTACCAGTTTTTATTCTTTTATCTGGTGTTAGAGTATCAACTGTTTATGATAAAATTGTGATTTGTTTTCATACATAACATCTTTTCAGTCTTTGAATTTAATTTTGTGCCCATTTTATAACAACTCTTTATATTTGATCCTTAAAAGTTAATTGGTTTCAAAGTTCTTTGCCATTCCTTTATACGTTAACTATTGCAGTCTTGAATTCTTGATTTCTCTTTTTCTTTATCAGTTGACAGGTATTCATTTTTTATGTGCTTTCTTAGGAAGGGAATAAGAATGATTAATCTTTCATGATTTTAAGTTTAGCAAAATGTCTTTCTGTCACCTTTTTACACAAAAAATTTGGATATAAATCTCTCAGGTTATAAACTTTTTCAGTCACTGCTCTGTACAAATTGTTTCATTGTCTTCTGACATTTGATTTGTGAAGAAGGGTAAGGACAGCCTTATTTTTGTTATTTTACTGATAAGTTTTTATTCCTCTTTTGATTTTTGTAGAATTTTAATTTACCATTGAGATTTAAAACAAAATTAAATTTCCCTAATATGTCTAGCCATTTAAAAATTAATTTTGTTGGTTCTCACTAAGCATATTTACTTATAAGCCTTATAAGTATGTAAGACTTATAGGAACTTTCTTTCTCTATGAGTATTTCTTTCATTTGATCTTTGATAATGATTCTCTGTTGCTTAAGTTTCTGTCTCAGTAACACTGCTCTTCTGTTTACATCTGCAATATCTTCCAGCTCTGTCATCTTCTCTTCTATTTCTTTTTTTTTTCCCCTCCAACTATTGGAAATTTTCTTATTTTTTTCTTTACATTATCCCTTTTAACTATTTTACTTTGCTTTTTTTTTTTTTTGGAATTATTTTATCTTGACCAGAGAAGGACAGAGTGGGAGATAGAGTGGGGAGAGAGAGAGAAAGTGAGAAAGAAAGCCACCAGGCACCAGGTCTGGGACTCAAACCAAAGTTGGCCATATGGGAGCCCAGGACACTTAATCACCATGCCACCTGCCGGCCCCTTTTGCTTTTCTTTTTTATAGCTTTCAATATAAGTTTTTATTTTGCCATTATCGTTTTCATTTCTTTAGCCATTTCTTTGATTTAGCCAATTTCCTAATTACATCTGTATTTATCTCAGACAGTTTCTCTTTCAATATTCTCATTCTTTTCACAGAAACAATATTTTCTTATATATTTTTGAGGGTAGCAAATAGATCTGCTTTAAATATTTATTCTGTCTCATGCAGAAGTTAATTTTTAGGTATATTCTTCTTGTCTGAATTAAGGGAGCAGAGCTTATGTTCTAGATGTTATTGTCTTTTTTTTTTTCATAGAACCCTCATGGCATATGTGGTTCTATATGCTCACCTGTAAATAGGACTAGTTCTATTCTAATGCCAACAGGCAGGCTCTGTGGAGTGTTCCTTGTTGCTGTCCCATTCTAACTTGATATGTGTCTAATCTTGAAGTTTGAAGTTATGTAACTTAATTTGAGATGTCTAAGACACATTCCTCTGTGTGGATTTTCTGAGTTAGGTTTTGATATATTTTTACTGACAATCAAACAGTTTAAACAAGCTAGTGAGTGAGATGGACTTTTTGCTTTCCTTTGAACAGTGTTGCTCAAAAATTCTTCAGTAGATGCTTCTCCAGTGCTGTCTTGACATATTTGTGAAGTGATAACTTATCCCCCAAATCCAGTTCTATTTCTTCATTGTTTGATTGAGGATATATAACATGGATATATATATTATACAGAGGGAAGATGATGAGATTGGAAGTAGAAATTAGGATTCTAGACCTGTATGACTCTAAGGTCATTTATCAGAAAAATCATCAAAGTGGTCATGAAGTGGATGGTCTCTTAGGATGTGACTTAAACCAATTACCTTACTTGTGTCCTGTCTCTTATCCTGCTTATTCAATCATACATAAGTGTGGGGAGAATTCAGTTTGAATTTAGATATAATAACTGGCAAAAAGCCCTGGGATTCTGGGTCATTACCTCAAGGACTGTCTTATCTGATTGCAGAGCGGTGTGGAAAGGCTGTGTGAGTTCCCGACCCCCTAACTCCTTTTAACCAAAAAAACTATCACTCACTCATATCTGCAGCTCCTAGAATGCTGGAAAGTCACTGAAATATTATAAAAGTAGAACTTTTTTATTCTAACTTCTTTAATAGAGACATTATATGAAATTTAAGATGAGCAATGAGTGATTTCAGTCAGCAAGAATGAGAACAGAGAATATAAGAGGTAGGAGAGCTGGTACAAAGACGTTAAGCAGAGGATCTAGGAGAAAGCCAGTGTAAGTGAAGCACAGTAGGCCAGTGGGAAAATGGTATGACACCAAAATGGAGAAGGAGGCAGAGTTCAGAAAAGAAAAGATGTTTTAAAGTAGAAAAAGGAGATTGAATTTAATTAAAGTTTCATGGAAGGCTCTAGGGGAAAAATATTTTAAAATGTAAGAAACAAATAACAGGAGATCATTGTTTTATATGGCTGAGTAGTATTCCATTGTGTATATGTGTCACATTTTTTTTATCCCTTCATTGGTTGTTGGGCACTTATGCTAATTCCAGCTGTAGGTAGTGTGACTAATGCTGGCAAAAAGGCTACTCTGCAAATGTCTCTCTAAACAGTGTGATTTTCCTTGGGGCATATCCCACAAAGAAAGATTACTGGGTAAAACAGTAGTTATATAATTAGATTTTTTTAAAAAAAGAATTATTTTATTTAACTTTATTTATTTTAATTTGACCAGAGAGAGAGAGAGAGAAAATGAGAAGGCAAGCTGCCAGGTCCAGGACTCGAACCATGGTTGTCCATGTGGGAGTCCAGCACCCTTAACCACCATACCACCTGCAGGTCCCTTATTATAGATTTTTTTTAAGGAAACTCCATTCTGCTTTCTCCAGTGGCTGTACAGTTTACATTATATATAAATCAGAAATTATAAATTACAAAATAAAATTAAAAGGCAAGTACACAATTAGATCAGTTAACAGAAAAGTTTTCATTTGTTTTATGCATTCATACATTCTTTCATTCATTAGGCAAATATATATTTATCAAATATCCACTACATTTCAGGCACTCTTATGGGTTAAATCTTAGAATCCTTAATCCCTAGTCTGGAGGGTATTTTCATTATGCCATGGGACTTCTCTTACTAGACAGTAAATCCTGCATGAAGAGGGTCTGTACTTCTACATATTTGAATCTCCTGTGCCTTACACAGTACCTGACTCATGGCAGTCCCTGAATAAATTTATTTGTTAGATGAATGGTATGTAATAGTCCATATGCATTCTTTAGAAGTCTCTGAAATAGAGAACTAGTTCTAAAGAAGATTTTAAAATGATAGGACCTATAGTGATCAGGATTCCCTGCTAGGCAGAACTACTTAATATCCTTGCAAGGACTGATCAGCAAATTGGACTGTTTGAATCTTTTAATCAGGGTAAATCTGCTGTTCCTACTATGCATAGACTTGCTGGGATTCTACCATGCAGGTACCAGTTTGGCTGTGTTATGTCGAAGGTTTGTATAGCAAAGATTTGTCTTTTAGTTACCAACTGTAGTTTAGTGTAATCTTAGGACTAATGTGTATGCAAATTTAAGTAGAGCCCTCAAGATCTCCACCTATGCTGTGAGGTCTACAACGTACACATACATTCCCAAGAATTTCAGCAGGGGAACATCTGTTTTACTTTGAGGGAGCTATGATAAGCATCTGCTTGGAGGAATGATCTGAACAAAACCAGGGCACATTTGTTTGCCATGTTATGGATTATCTAGTCTTCCATTGTTTATGAATAAATCATGCAGGATGGATAAACCACTAACCACAACAGCATGTTTCATACTGAGTTTAAAACATAAATTTATGCATTTGTATGCTTTTTTTTCCCTGTAGACACTAAAAAATTTATGTTTTAAATAAAAAGTAGCATGGATTTTGACTGTAACTCAGCAGTTGGGTACATGGATTCCAGAAATTCCTTTGTTAAATTAGAGCCCAACTGGCTGGTTAAGGTCCTAATGTTTACAACTAAAGCATTAAATACATTGAATATGATGAGTCAAATATTAAAATACAGTGTCTTGTGAGAAGAAAGCAAAATAAATAAATATACATGTATACCTTTCTAATTGGTGTAAAATTTTACATTTAATCCTCAAAACTCATTTCAAAGATAAATGTCATAAAGGTTCACAGAGTTCAAGAACTTCTTAAAGTCACATAGGCAAGTAGCAGAGTTTGAATTGAGGATCACATCTTCCCATTTGCAGTCTAGGGTTCTCAGCTTGCACAACTTCTTCATTGATAAGTTATTTTGAAACTATATCTAAGGGCCAATGGTGACATTTAATATGAAACTAAATCTAGAACAATGTCCATTTTTGAATTCTTTCTTGATTCACTGAACATAAAGAGTTAGCAGGATGAATCAGGCACAAGATAGAGGATAGATATATACAAAGGGTTGGTCTTTGGGTGATTGCATTAAGAACTCTGATCTCCATTAATAATGCTGAAGGACAGAATAGAACTAAAAAAAAAAAAAATCCAGTCACCACATTACTTCCTTTGTTAAAGTAGTAGTACTATCTGCATTGTATATTCTCTTGTTGTTTAAAGCAGATTCCACAAAATTGCAGATTTTGGTCACTCTGAGACTATACTGTTCATTGTCTCATATGAGCTATCCTAAAACAAGCAAAAAGAAAGCCTAAAAATAGTGAATAATCACTTAAAAACCCCACGTGTCCCTTTAAATATAAAGAGAAAAAATGGCCTAGTGAGAATTTAGGGTGATTTTGGTCTGTATTCACTCAGCTTGAAGCAAGCTGTTCTCCATCTCCCATGACTTTGGCTTCCCTCATTTGTATTTTCCATTTTCTTTCCCTGGGCCAGATGTGTGGATTTCCCTATTGTGCCCAATGACAGAGTAGACATTTCTAGAAACTGCCAGGACTATTTGTAATCTCCTGGCTCTTCAAAGGTCTCAAATGTTGAGAAGAACAAATTCTGATGTTTCACAGCAACAGGAAGACGGTTAGAGATGTTGAGAGAATTACAGTTGGGTGGAGTTCTTACATATGTTTTTTCTTGATGGAGAATCCAGGGTGGGGATCTGGTATGAATGGAGCCACGCTGTATTTATGCCCTCTATTTTCCTTGTAGCTTGGGAGAGCACCACCATGACTGTAGTTTTAGCTTGGAGCATGACTTCCTCATCCTGGAATGGCAGAATTGGAAAGGCCATTAAAGGTCATGTTGTCCAGTTCACCTGTCAAAATCACACTTAGATGAAGTCTACAGAAGAGAGATTCTATTTATAGAAGAAATTGTCTTTTAGAATTTAAAACTTTTTGATGCCCTTTGAAACAATACTCATGGCCATCCAGAATGGGTAAATATTAGAAATGGCATAAGGGAAGGTCTTAAAGGATATTAATTAGTCAAACTTCTCAATAAAGGCCCAAATCCCTTGTTTATAAATGAAAAATATGGATATATTGATGATATTGGATCAATGTTAAATTCTAAATGTCTTAAAATGCTGTTGGGCCAGCTGGTAGTGTGGTGGTTAAGGTGACTAGACCTCATATAACCAATTGTGCAGTTGGAGTCCTGAACCTAGTAGCTTGAAAACATGCCAGGCACTTGTGCATGAGTGCCCAAAATCCTGAAAGGAGGAAGAAATGAAGGAGAAGGGATTGTGGCATGACCATCCCCCATGGAGGTGCTTCTTCACTTCTCTCTCCTGCCCTTTCCCTCTGTCTCTCCTCCTTCCTCCCTTTCTGTCTCTCTCTGGGGACCACACATGCCCCTCTGACAATTTTTTTTTTAAAATGCTATTTATCCCCAATTCTGCAATAGGTGAGTGATCACCTTTTCCTGTAAGATCTCAAGGTTTGTAAATATATAGAGTAAAATAAGATGGGGGTAAGAATTTAATACTAGCCAGGAGCTTTAAGCATACATGTCAGTAAATATGCTAATGGGCAGGGCCAGCAGGTAGTGTGGTGGTTAAGATACTAGACTCCTACATGGCCAACTGCAGTTCTAGTCCTGGACCTGGTGGCTTGAATCATGCTGGGTGTACGTGCACACATGCCCAATATCCCAAGAGGAGAATGAAAAAGAAGGGATTGTGACATAGACATCTCCCCTGTGGGGTGATTTCTTACTTTTCCTCTCACTGACTCTGTCTCTCTCCTGTAAGTGCACTTGCCCTGTGGCATAAACCTTTAAAAAAATTACTGGTGGTGGGAATCAGCAGTTAGCGTAATGGCTATGTCGCTGGACTCCCACGTAGTCGAAAAAAAAATTACTGGTGGTCTATGATGGATTTCACTGAAGACTCTTTTACCTTAGTCATCTTGGGGTAACTTAAGGGCCTTTCCTAGAACCAAAGCATGCCAAAAGGTCTGTTCTGTGCTACTCCCAAACCAAAATTCGAATTGCAAATCTTACCAGTTTTCTATGGGACACAGACTTTCACCTAAGACCAGGAGTAAACCTTTTGAGAAAGTTGCACTCATACCAGAAAAAAAAAAAAAAAAAAAAAAAAAAAAAGAAAGAAAAGAAAAGGCAGCATTTCAGAGGAGAACCTCAGATGAGGATTTGAGGTCTTTAAACTTGAAATAAAGAACAGTGATCTGATATGTCCATTGTATTTCCTACCTTCCTAGTGTTAAGATTTTTTAATAAACTCTTAAACGAAGACTTTCATTCTTACCACATTACCTCCCTTCTACCCCCTCCCCCTTTTTTATTTTCTTAGGGGCATGATATATTAAACCTGTAAGACAATACTTGGGTGAAATTCTGGCTGTTTTAATCCTTGTCTTTAATTTACTAAGGGATACAAAGGTTAAGTTAAAGATATGAAGTTCAGTTTTCTTTTCTTTTTTAACTGTAGTCTTAGCCGTACTCAGACTTTGAGCATTTTCTGCAGTTCTTTGGACGTGTAGGGATGGTGAGAGTCATATTACATTGTCTTGAATTGTCATGTCTCAGTCCTTAGGATTCCTTCAGGTTTCTCTCTACTGGAGACAAAGAAAGTTCTTGGTGCCAATCTCCCATTTGGAGAGAGTCCTGGGTCCAGGACTCCAACTGCACTTTTCATTTTAATGCTTTTACATTTTCTTTTCTCTGTGTCAACCTCAGTTCAAGTCATGGACAGTTGTTCCTCATTATTCCTAGAGTATGTATCTGTGAATTTGCCTCCTTGCTAGAATTTGTAATCTTAAAGTTAATCCTTGGCATGCTTTCTTGGTCATTCATGGACATGTGCAGAATAGCAAAAAAATTTTCGAGGTACCCAATGTGCACGTTCCCAGCTGAAGCTGAACAAGGCAGTGCTCTGTCTTGTTTCAGCTCATACTGTAAACAAATATCCTTTTTTGCAGTCTATTTAGTGCTATACCTTTCACATATATGTGCTTTTTCTTGGTGTTTTTGCTGTTAAAAATAGTCTCCACCAGTAGTCCAGCAGGTGGTGTGGTGGTTAAGGTGCTGGAGTCCCACATGACTTATCATGATGTGAGTACCAGACCTGGTGGCTTGAAAACCATGCTAGGTGAGTGTGCATGTGTGCCCCAAATCCCAGGAGTAGAAGGGATTGTGGTGTGCCACTCCACCCTCCCCCCACCCCCAGAGGATTATTTCTCACTTTTCCTCTCACTGCCTCTCTCTGTCTCTCTCAGTGAACACATGCATCCTGTGCCAAACAAAAACAAAAGCAAAGAAAACTTTAAAAAATGGCCTCCAAGTATAGTACAAAGGGTTGTGTGGTGTTCCCAAGCAAAAGACGGTTGCAATATGCCTTGTAGAGTAAGTACATGTGTTAGATAAGCTTTGCTCAGGCATCAGTTATAGTGCTGTTAGATGTGAGTTTGATATTAATCAATGAAATGTATTAAATAAACCAGATAGAAACACACAAAGCACAAGGTTATGTCTTAACCAGTTTGACAAAAATGTTGTGACCAGAGGCTTTCAGGAACCTAATCGTATGTATCCCCTAAGAGCAGTGGCTCACTATTTGCTAATGTGGTGTTTTCAGAGACTTTATAAAACACAACTACCACAAATAACAAGAATTGATTGCACTTGCCTAGTTTAGCTGTATGATGAAGATAAATAGTAAAGACATAATATGCCAGGGAAGGATGTACATGCATTAGGTCCTATGTAGGTTACATGAGCGAAATGGGAGGGTTCTCCCTCAACTTACAGTTTTTTATAACAAGCCAGATAGAAATGCATCATTTTCTAGGCCATTTCACTTGGATCGAAGCTTGTTTTCTTTCACACCCCTTGTGCTTTCCAAAAAAAAAAAAAGGCAGTTTAATTAAAAAAAAAAAAATTGGCCTCACAGTTACGTGTATATTTGCAGTCTGAACACCCATGGAGAGAAGCCACCTCTCTCTTCCAGGCAAGGCTGGGTTGTTGAATTTTATGTTAAATTTCGACACTGCAATAAATCTCTGAACCTACATTAGCCTGCATTGGATATTTAATACTGTTTTTATTCTCAATACTAATCAATCTTGGAAGTATGTGCTGTTATGTTTTAGTTACATGTAAACATTGAGATGAATATAAAACGGGTTACTAATAGCTTATGCATTAATTTGCTGACAGTTGTTTTTTTTTTTTTTTTTTTTTTTCAAATTCTGTTTGTCCCTTCATTTGGCCATCATACTACTGTAAATTTGTAGTGTCAATTTTATTTCCTGGTAGTCATACCTAGGTATTGATAGGATATATGGAAGCTTGAGCTCTGTCTCCCAGAACAAGAGTAATATCAGGGTCTGATTAACTAAGAACCCATTTTTAAGTAATGACCTCAGCTCTACATCACATTTTGGAAGCCCTCACATCAAGGCACTGTCGAATCATTCCTATTGGAAACCTAGCTGTACATGGGCCACAGAAATCTGGACTGCACAATACCTTTGACCACTGTGTTCTGTTCTATTTAAAGCAGGGTCCTTAGTAGGAACCTTATGAAGCTTATAAAGTATATTAAAACTATTTTACACTTAATACACACATACCAATAAGACCATTATCCTCAGCCTATGAACCCATCTGAGACTTTACAAACTCCACTCTTTTAGTTGTAAATTCCAAGTGTCAAGACAAAATAGTAAGAAGTCAGTACAATGTGAAGGCTTTCTCAGGCTCATACCAAGAGCCTACCCAGATGCACATTTCTTATTCCTTTTGGTAAATAGATTCAGATTTAGTATTATTCAACAAACTAAAAAATATCCCCTGCTCAGAGCTCGTCTCTGCCTGTTAATTGCATGAAGCTTAACAGATCCTCTACACACAGCACCAAATAAGGGCTGGCTGGAAATCAAAACCTCCTTGCCAAGCACTTTGGATTTTCCAAAGGAACTGTAATGTTCCTGGGGATGTTTATTAATGGAAATGGGAAACCTCATGGAGCAGGGCGAAGGCCCACAGATTGATAGCCTATTAGTGGTGTTTATTATTTTTGACTCCAGGTTTTAAAATCCTCCCCCGAAACTCCTAAAAAGAAACCTTCTCCATCACTTGGAACTGAAAATGGGGGTCAGATGCAATACCTTATACAGGAATCCAAATTAGACAAGCCCAGATTTTTGCCCTCTGTTCTGTATTGCTCTGCCCCAAAATACAAAACCTAATTAGTGCATCCAGAGAAGCGTTAAATGGATTTCATGCTATTTAATAAATGCTTTACGTGCTTTGGTGCCACTGCAAAATGTGTGGTTGAGTGCGGGTGGGGATCAGGAGAGGAAGTGGTTGCTGTTAATGCTTCTGCCAGTGTCTCGCACTTCAGGGTGAACATCAGAGATATGTGTTTATAACCCAGGCACTTCTTGTTTTCACTCAGATTGTCCTCGCTTTGACTATGTCATCAGTTTCCTGAGCTCTTCTTCCCACAGGTCAAGTCTTCAAAGGCTTATAAATGTCTACACTCTAAATGATCAGAACTCTCAAGTGACTGATGTGCACTGAGTCTTTACTGTGTGATGAGCTCAAGACACAGGAATTAGGGGTGCATTTGTCACTGGAGAACTCATGCCCTTAATACCTGATTTACAAGGTAGAACTTCAGTCTGCTTTTCGAAGCCCTCCATAGTGTCTTCCTCACTTAGATAGTGGTCAGTGAATCTCTCCTAGAGGCTGGCCTTTATTGTCTTCTACATCAGTGCTTGTCCAATTTTGCCGCACAGTGGAATCACTAGGAGAGCTTTAAAAAACTCAGTTTCTAAATTGTACCCTTTCTCAGTGTTTTGAGAAGTCCAGCAGGCATCATCATAACCAGAGGATATGTTAAAACAGTGTTGTGCTCCACACCAGTGTTTCTGAGTCAGTAAATCTAAGGTTCAAACATCTATATTTCAGGTAGAGCAGGTGGTGCATTGGTTAAAGCACTGGACATTCCCACATGACTGACCATGGTTCTAGTCCTGGACCTGATGGCTTGCTTTCTCACTTTCCCTCTCTCTGTCTCTCTCTTGTCAAATTTAAAAAATAAATGAATGAAAAATAAAATTAATAGTTCTTTTTTAAAAAAATCTGTATTTCTAAGACTTGTTACTAATGCTACTTAGTCCAAAATCACACTTGAGAATTGCCCTTAAACAATTAAGTTAGAATTTCTGTGTGGCTTCAGTATATTAGTAAATTCTTCTGATGATTCCATAGTGCAACCAGAATTGAGATCTATGTCTTACACCTCCCTTGGAAATTAATGTACATGATAGAGGCAGATTATTATCCTCCACCATGAATTCTGCTGATTATTTACCAGGATTTGGCTCTTTTTCTCTAGCCATATAGTAAAAATCTTACTAGCAGGAGCTTTATTTCACAACATACAATCTTGCTGCATTCTCGGACTGTATATCCTTAACTTATCTTGACTCTCCCTGGTGTCCAACACTGGGTGGACACACGGAAGTGTAGTTTGAATAGTGTTAACCAAGGAAACTTGGAAAAGTGGATGGGGAGAGTTACAAATAGCATCGGCACTCTAGGCCGCCCCATTCTCCAAAAATCCACAAAAAAGTTATTTTCTCCTACTTAGGGATTTTAAAATACATTGCAGAACTACCTCCTTTTGCCTTCTCTTCCCTTCCATGAGGAAGGAAGAATGTGTTTTTAAGGTTTACCTTTAAAGAAAGCAACTGCAGAGAGTACTATATTCACAGTCTTTAAACCTGTGTTCACATTCCTGGGCTCTAATGTCTTTACTTTTATGATCTGGAAACATTATTTAAAATATTCAAGTCCCTATTTATTCATTAATAAAATAGGGGCAAAAACATTTTCACAGACTTCTGGGAATTAAGAGTCTTTGCTTAAAATAGTTGCAAGCACAAAACAAAACACAAAGGGTATATAAGCCTTTTGTTTATATGCACATTGTAGGAGACACACCTGTTCCTGGAAAGATGGTCGAGGTGCTCTAGGCTTGTGCAGAGCAGCAAGGGGACATGCTTCATCCTGCCATCATGACATGTGGTTTGGAAGTATCTAGGTCTGTCCATCTGGAGCCAAAAACCCGCCCAACAGAAAATCTCTAGTGACTCCATAATTAAGATGGAAACATACATTGTTGAATTTCATTGCCAGTGAACTCTACTGAAACGTCAGTCCTATATTCGCATAGCTTATTTCTTAATGAGGAAGCAAGCTGTGAGAACTCAGATTTCCACAGTAACCTGTTGGTACCTTGTGTCCAGAAGGATTCACATGAAACAAAGTGACCTGGCACCATCCTTACTGATTTTCAGCCAATGCTGTCCCCATAGGTAGAGTACCCTAACTCTAGTTATATAAACATGTTTTGAGAATGCAATAAGATTACATGTTGTGAAATAAAGCTCCTACTAAGGGACATAAAGAGAGGAGAGCATGGGGGTGGTTAACTGGAAGCTCCAGGAATCCTCCTCATGCCATTGTGGGAGGCTCCGTCCTCTCAGAAGTGTTGTCTGTAGGAGTCTTCTCTACTACTCACAGGGTGGTCCACACAGAATTTTCTGGGCTCTTGTTAAGAATGCAGACTCTTGGACAATATTCTAGAATTCCTGAATCAGAATCTACATTTTTCTCAAGATCTCCAGGTGATTCATTAATTAAATATTAAAGTTAAAGAAGAAAGACAGGAAAATCTATTAGAACTAGGCTAGGAATGAGGAGATCTGACTGGTATTATTTTAGTTGCATCTGCACCTCAGTTTCTGCATGTAAAAGAAAAAAAGACAGTAGAATTAAGTCTTTTTCCTTCAGTTGAAGGGAAATGGTAGTAAAAGGATCCCAGCAGAAAATGTCTGATGTCAGGCCAGCCTTGTGTCCTGATGGTTAAGGCATCCAGATCCCACATGTCTGAACTCAATTTGTGTCCTGGCTCTGACAGCTCAGAAAATATGTCAGACACGTGTGTATGTCCAGAGTCCTGAAAGGATGAAGTGATGGAGGAGAAAGAATTGTAACATGACCCCACCCTGTTGAGGGGTGATTTCTTCCTCTCTCTCTGGTGAGTACACGCATCCTCTCTCAAATTTAAAACAAAACAAAACATGAAAAACAAAGGAGAAGGAGAAGGAGAAGGAGAAGGAGAAGAAGAAGAAGAAGAAAAGAAAGAAAAGGTCTGTAAGTCTAATGGCCAGAGGATCATCTTTTTCTTACCCACCTCCTCTTTGGCAACTTTTTTGAATGTCCATCTTCAAGCTGCCTTGGGGTTTGCAGGCATGACTAGAAGTCCCAACTCTACCCAATTCCAATTATGTGAAGTTCACACTTTCCCATGGACACACAGTTCTGGCATCCCACACCATCTCTTCCAAAGCCTAGTAGAATAGTTCTGGAAATACAGCCTTCCCAGTTCCTCAGCGCATCCTGCCTTGGACAACTGGGAAAGTACACAGGGAACAGTGGGGGATTTCAAGCTCAGCAAGTGTTCCCTATAGTGCATAATTAAAGAAAACACCTGTGTGGCTGCTAAATCACTTCCCGCTGTTCCCTTGTGCAAATGCTGTGCTCAATAACCTTACAAGTGCCTCATTCCTTCCACCCAACCGAGGCAGCACACAGAGCTTCAACGCATAAAGCTGGCAAGTTATTAGTTCAGGACTCCTGAAAAGGATCTCTTAAGATTGATTTGTTACTAGTCCAGTGGGCCTCTCAGTCAGTCTAGCTGCAGTTTTCTTGACTGCAGCCTCAGGAAGGCTCATGGATAGGCAGTGGGCCTTCTCACTCCAAAATGCTTTTTTTTTTTTTTATTTAATTTTTCTTTTTATCAGCACATCTCTGTACCCAAAGTAAGCCCATGGAAGAGCTCTAGAGCTACAGGAGTCAAAAAGCCAAAAGCCAAACTTAAACACTATATTTGTGAGCCAGATGCTGACCCAGGGGAAAGCAGCCAGCAACAGTGAAATGGGATGCTAGTGGGACCTATGGATTGTGTTGGAAATGCAGGAAAGGGAAATGACATAAATCAGAAGGCTAGGCTATCATTCTGAAAGGTCCTCTTCCTGCTGCTGAAGTTTATGGGCTGCTTTGGTTACCACCACGATCTTGTGGGGCTCTGGCTGCCCAGAGCAAAGGAGATAGACTCTCCTAAACCAGCAGGTGGATTGGTAACAGAATTCAGTGTGATGACAGGCTAGTGTTATAATTTACTTCTTCTAGGGCAAAGCAACACCGTTTTCACTGCAAGCTTTAGAATATTTGAGCAGATGAATGAACAAGCCGAGGAGACCCAGTATAGAGGACTGCTAGATGTTAGAGGTGGGGAGGAGAGAGAGCTGCAAAAGGGCGGGACTGTATTTTGAGAAGAAAGGATAGCTATAGATTCACCCATGCTCAATCTCTGCTACATTAAGGCTTTGTTCTCGCACAGCTTTTGTCTCTCACTATAATGATCACATTTATGTATTTGTTTCCTTGTTTGTTATCCATTTTGTTCCACTAGGACATGAGTTCTGTGAGAGCTAGAATCTTGTCTAGCTTTCTCACAGCTATAACTCCGGAGCTAGTCCAGAGTTGGCACATAGAAGGTGCAAAATAAATGTACACGGGGCTTTCACAATGTTAATGGAAAACTGGAATAAAACAAAATAGTTTGTTCGGGGCAAAAAAATTGAAATCCATGCACAATTTTTTTCATAGTACACATTTTCTATGAATTTCTTGAAGACCTCCTGTGCTGAATGAAGAAGTGAGCCTTTATTATTTGAGGACTGTAATCCTGAGTATTTTTGTTTTGGTGTTGTTCAGAACTAGCATAGATTATCTATTTTGGTGAACGGTTGGTCGGAGTTTTATTTTCCTTCATGGGAAAAATAGCACATAAAAGAATGTTAAAGGGCTGCCTCCTTTGAGGAAGCCAGATCCCACACGGCCAACCATAGTTTAAATCGCAGATCTGGTAGCTTGAAGGACACACTGGTCACATGTACGTGCATGCCTAGAATCTTGACAGGATGGAGAAATGGAGGAAAAGGGATTGCAGCATGGCCATGCCCCATTGGGAGATCCTTTCTTCCTTCCTCTTTTTCTCTCTCTCTGTCTTTCACCAGTATGTGCATGTATTCAGTGGCAAGAAAAAGAAAAAAGTAAGATCATCTTCGCCCTCCCCCAATGAGACTATGTAGTTCCTTTTTTTTCAGTCAATTAAGATTATTGTAAAAGGCACTTTGGGTGTCCTGTGGTGTAGTTCTTAACAAACATTTGTTAAGCACAGTGTGCCTACACTACATGGGGAATGGGGTGGATATGAGATGAATATGACTATTTCCTGCCCTAAAGGAGATCACAGTGTGCTGGAAGTAATAGGCTACGAACAGGCAATGAGTCCACTTATACATAGGCCTATGATAGAGTTGTGTGTGCAAGTTACACTAGGGGAAACACCCTGGATTTTGGTAGAGAATGGAAGAAAGGCAGTAATAGCTTCTTGTAAGAAATTACATCTGTTCTGAGTCTTGAAGAAGGAATGGGAATTGGATCTGGGTTAAGATGGTAGGAAAGATATTCTAAGAAGAGAAATGATTGTTGTGATGCTCCAGAGGCCAGAGAAACTGGTATGCAGGGAATCGCAAGTATGAGTAGACAAGTAGTAAGAGTTTAGATGGGCCTGGTTCCCAGTCAACATGCCTACAGGAGGTGAAGACCTTAAGAAAATCACTCCAAGGTAGTGGCGGGCTCCCTGATGAGACAATGATGAGGGGAATTAGATGCACTCAGTACAAAGTTACCCATTGACGGTTGAACCAAGGACCATTCATTTCTCCTTATGAATGGGTTATCTTTTCAGCTGCTACTTCTTATTCTTAAGTTGATCTGTTGGCTAGTTTGTTAGGGAAGACCAGTTAATACAGAAGTTAGTTAAGCAGGTTATTCATTTTTCTAGGGATTCTGTAATGTATACCATAGGCTGAGTGGTATAAATAATAGATATTTCTTTTCTCATAGTTCTGGAGATTATAAGTCCAAGATCAAGATGTTGGTAGAATTGATTTCTTCTGAGGGCCGTGAAGAAGAAACTATTTAAGGCCTTGCCCCTTGGCTTGTAGATGGCCATCCTTTCCCTGTGTTTTCACATGGTCTTCCCTCTGTGTGTGTCTATGTCCTATTCTTCTTTTCTTATAAGGGCACCAGTCTTATAGTATAGGGCCCATCTAGTGACCTCATTTTAACTTAATTACTTCTTTATAGACACTGTCTCCAAGTAATAGTCACTTTCTGGACTGCTGCAAGTTAGAATTTCAACATAAGATTTGTAGAGAGACAATTCAGTCCCTAACAAATGGGTATTGGAGGACTGAAGCAGTTAGGGAGGGAATACTGAGAACAGATATTAGCTGCAAGAAGCAGCCAACCAGCTCTAGGGCAAAAGGGGAAAAAAGAAGAGGTAGGAATTATGAGAACTTAGGAGCTTCTAGAAGGAGTCTTACAGGACTGGCCTCCAGACCTCTCAGGAGGAAGGCTGTACTAGTGGCTGATCCTGGCATTTCTGAGGGGTATGCAAGGAGACTGGTGCTGGGAACATAGAAAAAGCTGACAGGAGCATATTCTTTTCTCCCTCTTTCAGCTGTCAGGTCTGACTTTAGTGTTCCTTATAAGCAGAATATAACAGGTATCCCTGGCAAAGGAGAAATGTATTCTGTAACTCATAGCCCCAGCATTACAGGGCACTTCTTAAAGTCTGGATTTAAATGAACAGACAATAACTTAATAACCAGTATGAACTCCTTCAGCTTTAAAAAAAAAAACAAGATATATCCTTCCCTATAACCTTTTATTACTTAGCAAAAAAGTCTAGTGTCTGTACTCTTCCAGAGCATGAGCTGTAAAGGCTGCATTGGTATATCTTAAGGATGTACCATAATTTACTTAACCACCTTCTTAGTCCATCTCTCTCTATCTTTCTGGCAAGTGCATACACCCTATAGTAAAAACCTCTCAAAAAAAAAAAAAAAAGAATACATTTAAAGGTAAGAGAACAGTTAATGGTAGCATCTGCCTCAGTTGGGGAAGACACATGTTGTTACTGATTTTTTAAAAGATTTTATTTATCATTATAATTATTATTCAGTTTTCTATAGGACACATGTGCTCACCAGAGAGAGACAGATAGAGAGAAAAGGAAAATGAGAAAGCAAATCACCAGGTCTGGGACTCAAACTGCAGACAGCCATGTGGGAGTCCAGTGCCTTAACCACCAGTCCACCTGTTGGCCCTGTGTTACTGATTGTAATGCAGTTGCGTTCTGTTTTAGCAGAACTGATTTTGTAAAGCACTCTCTTAAATACTTTCACTTGGTGCTTATGCTTGAACAAAGGAACTGAGTTTCATCAGTATTTATGAAGTGTAAACTTGTAGGAATTAGTCTGGCTAGAGGACAGTGCTATAAATCTGTAATGACTGTTGTGTTTTCGATTCCATCTTTAGTTTCTGAATTTCAGCCTTCATAATTAAAAATCCATATCATAAAGTATTGGCTGATGACAATTTTATTTTTCTCCTAGGATGCTGTGATTTTTCTGAGGTATCCTTCGCTTGGTCCTCTAGGGAGGATACATGTTTGGAGAGTCCTGAGCTCAGTATTTTAAGCTCATATTTGTGAAAGGTATTTGGCATGCCAATTTGGGTGCTACCTTTGGAAAATCTAACTCCGAGTCTTTGCTGGCTCCCTGAGGACAATTATGAGAAAGTCACTACCCCTTGTGCTGGTTTCTGGTGTTGGGTATATACATGGTTTTATAAGACTAAATAAATTGATAAATTCAGCTGATTCAGAGCGTTTACATAATCTTTCCAATGTCAACAGTCATTTAAATTATCCTAACTTTATACTGAATCTCCAAAATCCAATTACTAGCTAATAATAATTGTCAGTTTTACTTTAAACCTTTAATGATAGGTCACAAGGGATGTGTAGCGGCAGGATTAAATCGCTGTAGACTCTAGCTATGCCCAGCCTTAAATTACTCGCCTCTTATCTCTGGCTAACAGAACCACTATATGTTTTGTCACCATTTTTGCTAAATAGAATAAATGTCACCAAAATTAATTTCATCTCCCTTAAATTAGCTTCTTAGTGTGATTTCTCACTTCAGTCAAAATTTATTTCTTCGGGAATTTAATTTCCTTCTTCATCTCTTTTATTTGAGAGAGTGAGACTGTTCCAGAGCAAATGTCTTTTAATCACTGGCTGGCAAATTTTGAGGCTTGCTTTTCATTAATAATTGCTGACCCCTTTAGGGGGAGTGTTAGAGGATATTTCTGTTTTATTTCAGCTATTGTATGCTTTTAAACAGAGTAGACTGGGTTCTTCTGAGGAGTCTTAGAGAAATCCATGAGGCTTGCATAAAGCAGAAAAGATAAAGTTACCACAAAGAAACATTTTTATTTTTTCACATGTGGGATGATTCAGCAGGGTGGTTGTAATTAGGCAGTTTACCTGTAGTCCCTTACTACTTTTAAATCATTTTCAGGTATACGCTCTGACCATAGCTATCCTTTAAATAAGCCATGTGTTTGGAAAAACTGCAAGAATTTTAAAATTAAACTTTTCATAGTACAAGAGAAAAACACAGAAAAGGTGCCTAACTCTGAAAAGTCTTCTAAATACATAATAATAGCACCTGTCATACATTCTCTGCTCACCAACAGAAATTCCAAGGCATCAAAACATTGATAAGAAAGATGGCGAGAGAGGAAGAGAGAGTGAGATCCCTTTCTAGAACGGCAGTGTCAAGAGTTCTATAACAGTGAAATTAGCATAACTGATGAAGATTATTTAAAAAATCCTATTACTTCAAGTCTTTGGATATTTTCTTAAGGGACTAGAGCAAATAAAGAAACATGTTTTTAAGAAAATCCACCCAAATTCAGAAAGAACAATGGGATTCTATGGCACTTGAATCCATTCCCTGCCTCCCATCCCCAGATTAATCTTAGCAAGGGACATAATGTCTTACTCAGAAGAACAGGCTACAGCAGGTTCTGGTCCCTTCAACACTGAGAGATTAAATTTCTGGTGAGAACAGTCAGGAGGTTGGGTCTTTTCTCTACTCAACCTCCACATCTAGTGTGGTGGTTCAATCACAGTGAAGCAAGGGCCCAGAGAATCTAGAACCCTGATAACTCTTGCCCCAATTTCCTTATAGTGTAACAGTTCCACATGGGAGAGACAAGTTGGGAAGTTCAGAGATTACTGTCCCTTGTCTTGTGTCTGGGGCAGTAGCCCAGAGATTTTTCCAGGGAGGAGAGGCAATACATAAGAACAGAGAGCTCTAAAACTCTCCTTTAAAAAATTTTTTTGAAACAAAATGTCGGGAAGTTTGAGGCTAAGGGGACTCTTTTAAATAATGAAGATTTGGGTGGTAAGCAGTTAAGATGAGGCTAGTAACTCTGACAACAGAAAGCTAAATTAGAATCCAGGAAGTTTACCAGAGGTAACTATGGAAAGAGATGGTTAAAAAGAGTTCTCCTGGGTTCACAAATCAACTCAAGGAATAGCCTCAAAAACTATCCCTGCTCATGTACAATTCAGTGACATTAATAACATTTACAATACTGTGCAACTACCACTGCTATCTACTTCCAAAACACATTCATCACTCCAAGAAGAAACTCTGGTAGTATTAAAGCAGTAAGTCCCCATTGCCCTCTTCCTCCATAGGCATGGGTCAACAACTAACTTCCCATAAGAAACAATAGAGGCCAGGAGTCAGTGGGATGACATATTCTAGTGGCTGAAAGAAAATAACTGTCAAAGGATTTTCTTTTTTTTTTTTTTTTTGCTATAGGGCACATGCACTCTCCAGAAAGACAGGAAGACAAAAAGTGAGAAATCACCCCCCCAGGGGGAATGGCTATGCCACAGTCCCTTCACCTCCATTCTCCTCTTGGGATCTTGGTCACACTCACCTAGTGTGAGTTTAAGCCACTGGGTCTGGGACTCGAACCATGGTCGACTACATAGGAATCCAGCGACATAGCCATTATGCTAATTGCTGGCCCCGAAGAATCTTATATCCAACTGTCTTTCAAATATGAAATTGAAATAAAGACATGCCAAGGTAAACAGCAAGAAGTTTCATGCTTACAGATTTGCTTTACAAGAAATATTAATGGAAGTTTTTCAGGCTGAATACAAAGGAACCCAAACATTAGTTCAAAGCCATACAAGTAAACAGAGAACACAAGTAAATAAAATTATATAATAATAAAAAATTAAATGCATATTTTTTTCTCTTAACTAATTTAAAAATCAATTGTATGTAAACATAGAATTACTATAGGATTCAACAGTTCTACTTCTAAGTATTATACATCCCAAAGAATTGAAAACAAGGACTCAAACAGATACTTACACATTAATGTGTACAGCAGCCTATTCACAACAATCGAAAGATGAAAACAACCCAAATGTCCCTCAGTGAATGAATGGGTAAAATGTGGGATATACATACAATGATTATTATTCAACCATAAAAAGAAATGATGAACTGATACATTATATGACATGGACTATACGATCCATTTATTTGAGGCACCTAGGGCAGGCAAATTCATAGAGACAGAAAGTAGGATGGAGGTTACCAGGGGCTGGTAGAGGGAAGAGCAGAGAGTTATCATTTAATGGATACAGTTTCTGTCTTGGATGGTGATAAAATTCTGGAAATACATAATGGTGATATTTGCACAATATTGTGAATATACTAATGTTACTGTATTGTATACTTAAAAATTGCTGAAATGGCAAATTTTATCAAATATATTTTTAAAATATAAAAAAAATTTAAATAATTAACTCGAAAGAAAAAGCAGTTAGTAAAACAATATATGTGTAATTATATTATTGGCCTTACACTGAGATGTAATATATCTGCCAAAAACAAAGCAATGGAGATAGGTAGAAAAACAAAACAAAGCAGAGTAAGGAAATGACACCAGATGGCAATTTAGGTCTGTAGGAATAAATAAAGAGAATGAAAAATAAATATATACTTGATCTTCTTTATTCTTTTAGCTTCATCAGTAGGCACAAAATTACATAAAAATAATAATTATGAAATGTGTTGTTTGGTTTGTAATATATTTAGATATATTAATATGACAGTTATAGCACAAGAAGGGGAAGATGAAACAGAGCCCTATAGATGTAATTTTTTTAAATCTCAGTGCCATTAATTTAGTATAAATCTGAAAGAGATTCTGTAAGTTAAGTACTATTAAAATGATTAAAAATATATTCAAAATTATTAAAGAAGCCATAGTGTTACACTAGATAATATTCATTTAATGCAAAAAAGTAGTCAATAGGGCACAGAGGAACAAAAATACATTGAGCATATAGAAAAGGACAAATAAAATGACAGATATAAATCTACTTTATAAATAACATCAAATATGAATGAATTAAACACTCTAATCAGCAGGCAGATTAGATAGTATTAAAATAGACTGCATTAAAAATAGACCGTGCTAAAAAAACGTAATCCAGCTATATGCTATTTACAAGATACACACTCTAAATTCAAAGATACAAATAGTTTGAAAGTAGAAGGATTAAAAGATATATCATGCAAATAGCAATCATAAAAAAAACTGGAATTTCTTCACCAGTATTAGAAAAATACAGACTTTAAAACTGAAGAAGTTGGGACCAGCAGATGGCGTAATGGTTAAGTTGTTGGACTCCCATGTAGTCAACTGTGGCTTGAGTCCCAAATCCCGTGGCTTAAACTCACGCTAGGTGCATGTGTGTGTGTGTGCCCAAAAATCCTAAGAAGAGAATGGAGGAGAAGGGACTGTGGCATGGCAAACCCCCTCGAGGGTTATTTCTCACTTTCTTTCTCTCTCTGTCTCTTTGGTGAGCACAAGCGCCCTATAGCAAAAGCATCTTAAAAAATGAAAAAAATTACTAGAGATAAAGAAGGACTTTTTATCATAATAAAATATCAATCTTGTAAGGGTGTATAACAATTATAAATGTGTGTGTGTGTGTGTATATATATATATATATGTATATATATGTGTGTGTGTGTGTATATATACATATATATATATGTATGTATGTATGTATGTATATGTATATATATGGCCATAGAGCCTCAGATACATGAAGGAAAAACTGATGGACTAGAAGGGAAAAATAAACTATTCAACAATAATAGTTGGAGGCATCAATGCCCTGTTTTTAATGACAGGTGGAACAGCTAGACAGAATATTAACAAGGAAATCAAAAATGAAATATTCTATCATCTAGGTTGACCTAACAAGTATTTGTAGCCCTACCAGACAAGGTGTGGTATTATACTCATACCACAATCAGACAAGGCATTGTAAGAAAAGAAACAAAGTTATATAAAATAATTCTTTTTTTTTTTTTTTTTTGGAGAGGTTTTTTCTATAGGGCGCGCACACTCGCTAGAAAGACAGAGACAGAGAGATAGAAAGTGAGAAATCACCCCCAGGGGATGGCCATGCCCCAATCCCTTCTCCTCCATTCTCCTCTTGGGATCTTGGGCACACACGCACACATGCCTGGTGTGAGTTTTAAGCTACCGGGTCTGGGACGCGAACCACGGTCGACTACATGGGAGTCCAGCGACATAGCCATTATGCTAACTGCTGGTCCCTATAAAAAATTCTTAAAAAAAGAAAAGAAACTATAAATATGGATTTATAGTTTTCTATTTAGAAAGATTTCTGAATGAAGATTTCTGCAGATTTCTTATGATTTGTTAGCACACCAAATCCAGTAATATATGAAAATGGTTATAAACAATGACCACTTGGCCATTGTTTAAGCAGTGCAAGATTCATTTAAAATTGGAAAATTAATCAATATAACATGCCATATCAACAGAATGAAAGACAAAAACTACATGCTATTTCCAATATAATTTTTTTTTAGTTTATGTGGAGTTTATTAGTATATGAATAAGGTGATATAGAGAAAGTCTTTTCCCACACAACACATTTATTCCATTTTTTTCCAAAAATGTTCAGCCAAATTTCCTCCAAGATAGTAGAAATGCTACCCTTTTTTATGCACATATTGGAGCACATAACATATGTTCTATTAGGTCTTTAGTAGACACCATTTGTTTTTTTACCTTATCTCATTAGCCTTCGATGAACCCAATTTTAAAATCAGTGCTTTGGGTCATGAATAGAAAAAAACAACTGAGTTACTCTCACAGCATCTTTGCCCAGTCAGCTCCCTTGTTTTTTTTTTTTCTTTTTTTTCACATTATTTATTATTATTATTATTATTTTGTATATACTTTCAATCATATTGTTTGGCTTACAATGAGACCATTTCGATATGTGAACATTTCTCCCCAGACCCATTGATCAAAATATCTTCAACATATAACACCACACCTCCCCATCCCGTCAATGCTGTTCCTCTGTATCCCTTCTCCAAATGTCCTTTGTTAGGCCCCACTCCTCCACATACACCTCATCTGACATTCACATCCATCTCTTGTGTTTGTTCAACTGTTAGTCAATCAGTTTCCGTCATAGAATGCAGACAAACGGTATATGTTAAGTGGGTACATACAATGTCTCTCCTTCATAGCCTGGCTTGCCTCACTCAGCAGTACATCTTCCATATTCTTCCACTTTCTGTCAAAAGCCAGGGTTCTATTGGTTTTTATGGCTGAGTAGTATTCCATAGAGTATATATGCCACAGTTTTTCAATCCATTCCCCACTCCTCGGTATCTACCCCAAAGGACAGAAGAATTCTTCATTGGAAAAGTGCTTGCACATCGATGTTTATTGCGGCACTATTCACAATTGCTAAGTCATGGAACCAACCCAAATGCCCCCAATATCATTTTTTTAAAAAGCATGTTGACTTTGTCATACTTTATGTTTTCAACATACTTTTATAATAAAAACACCTAGCAAACAAGGAAGACAAGGGAACTTCTTCAACATGATAAAGGATATGTATGAAAAATCCATGATGGGACCAGCAGTTAGCATAATGCCTATGTCACTGGACTCTCACATAGTCGACCGCGGTTCGCGTCCTGGACCCGGTGGCTTAAAACTCACGCCGGGCACGTGTGTGTGCGTGCCCAAGATCCCAAGAAGAGAATGGAAGAGAAGGGATTGCAGCGTGGCCATCCCCCCAGGGGGGTGATTTCTCGCTTTCTTTCTCTCTGTCTCTCTCTGTCTGTCTGGCGAGTGCGCGCGCCCTATAGTGAAAACCTCTCAAAAAAAAAAAAAAAAATCCATGATTACCTTTATATTTAATGGATACAGACTGAATGTATTCTCCCTAAGATTAGGATTAACACTAGGGTATCTACTATCACTTTTACTCAACGTTTAGTTGACATTCTAGTTCAGCAATTAAGCAAGGACAAAATAAGATGGGTCCAGACTGGAAAGGAAGAAGTAAGTAAAACTCTTTGTTGCAGAAGACATGATCTCGTATAGAGAAAATTCTAAGAATTCTGCTAAAAAACAAACAAACAAACAAAAAAAAAAAACAAAAAAAACCCCTAGAACAAATGAGTTCATCCTTGTCACAGAATACAATATAGAAAAATCAGTTGTTTTTCTAAACACTTGCAGTAAACAATCTGAAAGTGAAATTAAGAAATAATTAGATTTATAATAGCATTAAAATAGTACAATATTTAGAAGTAAATATTTTAAAAGTACAAAATACATGATAAATAAAACATTGTAGAAATAAACTGAAAACAACCTAAGTAAAAGAAATACATCCAACATTCATCGATGTGAAGAAGGAAGTACTCCCTTACATTGATCTACAGATTCAACACAATGGACTCTTCTCAATTTGGAAGCTTACTACAAAACTATAATCATCAAGGCACTGTTTTACTGGCATTGGATAGACATCTAGATCAATTATATGGAATTTAGAGTTCAACAGTAAACCATTGTATTTACAGTCAATTTATTTTTATTTTTATTATCATCATAATCTTCTTTGTATTACATTGGAATACATATAACTTTACAGTGTATTACATTGCTTTTTCAAAAGGGAATGCCATGCATGTCAGTCAATACAGAGACATTAATCTCCCTGTTTCATCATTAAATATCTTTTCTATGTTTTTACCTATCACTGTTATTGTTATTCTAATTATTATTTTTTTTTCTTTTTTTTTTTTTTTTGGAGAGGTTTTTGCTATAGGGCGCGTGCACTCGCCAGACAGACAGAGAGAGACAGAGAGATAGAAAGCAGGAAATCACCCCCCAGGGGGGATGGCCACGCCGCAATCCCTTCTCCTCCATTCTCCTCTCGGGATCTTGGGCACGCACGCACACGCGCCCGGCGTGAGTTTAAGCCGCCGGGTCCGGGACTCGAACCACGGTCGACTACGTGGGAGTCCAGCGACATAGCCATTACGCTAACTGCTGGTCCCTTATTCTAATTATTTTTTAAAAGTCAATCACTATTTCTCATTTTGCTTGTAAAAAGACTTTACCCATCATGAAATACTTCTCAGACCAATCCAGTTGAGAATACTATACATTGTCGTCATCAACAGGTAATAAGCCATATCTGTTTCTCGCTAACGTCCTGCCTCTCTATTGTTCTCTTGCTATCTTTCTCTATCCTCTTCTCTTCACCCCACCCCCAGTCAATTTATTTTTGCTAAGAAAATTCATGGAGATAGGATAATTACTTCAACAAATCATGTTGAGATAATTGGATAGTCACATGCAATAGAATGAATTTAGATCACTACCTCACACCATATACAAAATTAATTCAGTTTGTATTAGAGATCTCAATCTAAGAGCTGAAGGTATAAACCTGGTAAGAAAATATAGACATGTGTGACCTTGAGTTAGGCAATAGCTTCTTAAGTGTGGTAGCAAAATCACAAGGGTCAAAACAAAAATAAATAAATACATTGAACTTTATCAAAATTTAGCACCTCTGTGCTTCAAAGAACATCTTCAAGAGTGTAAAGAGACAACCCACAGAACCAGGGAAAATTTCTGTAAATCATATATCTGAGAGGATATCTAAAGTATATAAAGAATATTTATAACTCAATAATGAAAAGGTAATTATCCCATTTTTAAAAATAAGCAAAGGATTTAAATAGACATTTCTCCAAAGAAGATATTTAAATGGCCAATAAACATACCACCAGATGCTCAACATAATTAACCATCAGGGAAATGCAAATCAAAACCACAGAGATATCACTTCACATCCCTTAGAATGGCTATAATCAAAAAAGACAGACAACAAGTATAGGATGTGGAGGAATTGGAGCCTTCTTACAATGCTATTGGGACTATAAAATGGTGAAGCCACTTTAGAACACAGTCTAGCAGTTTCTCAAAGGTTAAACACTGATTTTCTGTATGATCCAGCAATTCTACTTTTAGGTACATATACATAATTGAAAAGATATGTACACAAACAAACTTGTGCATGAATATTCATGTCATCATTATTCATAATAGGCCAAAAATGAAAATAAACTAAATGTCCATCAATTAATTATCTTAATACATGGACTAACAAGTTCTTAAAGGAGGTCTTTGACAAAGTGGGACAGTGGCAGAGGGACTTTGTGCTTATAGTAATCAAGAGGGCGCCTCTCATAAAGAGCCAGCTTCATGGATGTGCAAACTATTCAGTCACACAGAGCCCCATGGCATTCTCACAAGTGTCCTTGTTGATGTAATTCTCTGCTATTGCCATCTTGAAAATTTTTGTTAGTCTTCAACAATGAATTCAACATTTTCATTTTATACTGAGCCCTACAAAGTATGTAACCAATTCTGATCCCACAGATAGTGGGAAGGGTCTGAGGACATTTTAATGTCCTGCAGGGCACAGGGCAGCTGCACAGCAAATAATTGCCCTGTCTAAAAATGCCTTGATGAGAAACACTGATTGCTAAGTAGTGGTTGAACTTCAAATGACTGCAATTTCTAACTAGCCAAGAACCTAATCTGAAATTTTCAAGAGTAGTGTTTTATTCTTTAAAAAAGTTGCTTTGATTTATTTCATGGACCTAAAAAAAGAGCATGGAAGGTCTAAGGCATTTGAGGGAGGTTGTTCCTCATTTTGTTTACTGAGTGATAATATATCATAAATAAATAAGCCTTAACTGTGCTTCTAATTAGCCTGTTGAAATTTAGATAAGGAACCAGCAGGTGACATGGTAGTTAAGGCACTGGACTCCCACATGGCTGATCATGGTTTGAGTCCCAGACCTGAGAGATCACAACAGGCACATGTGTGTGTGTGTGTGTGTGTGTGTGTGTGCCCAAGATCCCAGGAGGAAAATGAAGGAAAAGAGATTGCAACATGGCCATCCCCATGGCAGAAGGGAGTGATTTCTCACTTTCCTTCACATTCTCTTTCTCTCTGGAAAATGCATGTGCCCTATGTCAAAAAACAAACAAACAAACAAAAAACTTTTAAAAAATTAGATGATTATAACCTTCTTAAAAAATAGACTGCAGGACTAGAAGCCACTGAGGTTTGGATCCCCAGTGAACCTGAAATGTACCAGGCACACATGTACATGCTTAAGCTCTGAAGAGCTGGGGATGCTGGAGAAGGAGGACTGTGGCAGGATAAGACTTGCTCTTTCTCTCATATGCACACACACTTTCATAAATAAAAATTTTTAAACTCTGTTTCAGAAAACAAAACACCTTTTTTGGTTTTGGACCAGCCACAGGGCCTACTGGTTAAAGGAGTTGGATCCCTTATGAACAATGCTGTGATTTAAATCTCAGCCCTTGTGGCTTCAAAACGCGTTACATTTATCTGCTCGCGTGCCAAAAATCCCAACAGGATGGAGGAGGAATGACTGTGGCATGTTCTTGCCCCCTTCAGGGGCGCTTTCTCCATTTCTCTTTCTGGCAAGTGCATGTATCCGGTGGCAAATTAAAAAACAAAAAATAATCTTTTTAAAAATAGAGAATAAATTGCCTACTCACTAGGCTTTTTTTGGCAAAAGCAATTATTATGCTATATAATATCTGATTGATAATAAAATTCTAGACTAAGCATTTTACTTATATTGTTTCATTAAATTTTTACATCAGACTTTTTGGTTAATTATAATTATTCCAACTTTACAGATGAAGAAGCAATCTCAGGTTAAGAGAAAAAGTTTAGATGAAAATGATGTACTTTCTTCTTGACTTTTCAACTGCAGATTAATGACACCTGACATTCATAGGTATTTATCTTTCTTTAACTTTTCCCCAAACATATTAGGTCCTATAGGAAGAATTAGTGTTGGAGTCCAGCGCTACATGGTACTTACTGTTACACACTCATCTCATCACAAGGACATACGGTGATGTGTTTTTCTGGTGCACCAAGGATTTAGTATATATCTAAACTGATAAGATAATATTCTAACATGAGACAAAAATACTGCATTTGAAAGATTCCATTATTTTTAGCCATAAAACATTAGAGCTGGAAGAAATATTAAAGCACTCCCGTGCCAACCCATAGATTTTACAGATGTTGAAACTGAGGTTCAGATAGGTTTAATATCTTACCTATGGTCACATAATTTATGTAAGACAGTAGAGACAAAGTCAGGAACATAATTTGTGGGTTATAGCGAAATCTTACTTCACCAGTCTTGCCAAACATGACCTTGTCTTTCTTTGGTCAATTTTGTCTAACTGACATAACACAAACAGTTCAGTGGTTTGACAGATTTCTTCTTCAATAGAAATTAATGTATAGGGTTTGGAGAGTCTGTGACTATCCTCTAAGTATGAGTTATAACCTTTTGGAATTTCTTTTTTTTTTTTTTTCTTCTTTCCTTTTTTTTTTAAAGAGAGATTTTTTTTTTTTTCCTGTAGGGTACAAACACTCGCCAGAGAGACAGGGAGAGGTAGAGAGACAGCAAGCCTGAAATCACCACCCCCCACAAGAGGGTTAGCTGTGCTGTAATCCCTTCATCTCCATTCTCCTCTTGCAATTTTGGGCATGCACAGGCACTGAGCATGAGTTTTAAGCCTCCAGGACTGGGACTCAAACCATGGTCGACTATGTGGGAGTCCAGCAATGTAACCATAATGCCATATGCTGGCCCCAAGCTTTTGGAGCTTCTTTATCTCAATATAGTGTTGTCTTCTCTGAAGTGGACTTTAACTTACTTATGTTCAATTCTATGTAGAACCCAGCAAAACGTAATTTCTCTGTAAGGTCAGAAAACAGGTTATAGACAAACATATATTTTAAGGAGCAAGAAGGTCTGTTACTGTGGTCATTAACTTAATGATATGAATGCTGGGGTTGAAATTGAATATGGAAAATTTAGAGAGGTTTGAGATGTTCTAATTCCTACTTTTGGAGCAATTTAGAATTGAGAAGCACTTCTTTGTAGGTCTTTACTTTTGGAATCCATCAAGATGTAAATGTGGGCAACTTCTTAAATTAACATGGATCATGTGGACTACTTGAGTTCTTTCTTTCTACAACTCTATTAAAGGACTAAAATCTGGGATTCAAAGCTTATGGATATTTTCTCTATTCAATTGTACACTTAAAAATAAAAACAAAACTCTACAAGACACATCTCTTACCGTACTGTGTTTGATTCTAATACTGTAACCTTGATAAGCTCAGCCGTAGGCCTCCTTCTCAGGTTTCTGCAAAGGACCTAAAATGACCTTCCCTAGGCCTGCTGTTTCTGAAGAGCAGACTCAGCACATTTTTGACAGAGATGAAGGCCAACTTGTTTAAGACCTTCTTTAGGGAGATATAAATCTCTTGCTGCTTTGGAGCTGCAAACAGTTTATAAGCCAAACTGTATGTCCCCACAATGAGAAAACTTTCCTTTGCCAGTATTGCAGGGTTTCACAAGGATTACTGGACATGCTAGCCACATTGAAAAGAAATAGAAAATTATAGGGAATGATCTTACTAATTGGTCAAAGCTCTCAGGTATACGTTTTAGCTCTTTTTTATTCCCAACTTCTTTTGTGTAATAGGAATAAAGATGATTTTTTTTCTTTCTTAATTCAACTTACTGTTCTTTTGGGATAAAGTCAGTCCATAAGACCTTGGTCCCAGTTCAATAGGTTGTTTCCAGGAACAAAAGCCCTCCTAAGTACCCACAGTACTGGGTTTATCTAATTTCATAAGGTGCTTGTCATTAGCCGTCCTTATATCATACTCCATACATACTTCTTGGGTAATACATCCATTTTAATGAGCCTCAAATCACTCCATACCTCTTAGACTCAGAAATGTATATCACATGGGAACCAGCAGTTAACGTAATGGCTATGTCACTGGACTCCCACGTAGTCGACCGTGGCCTGGCGGGTTAAACTCACACCAGGTGCTTGTGCGTGCGTGCCCAAGATCCCGAGAGGAGAATGGAGGAGAAGGGATTGCGGCGTGGCCATCCCCCCTGGGGGGGTGATTTCTCACTTTCTGTCTCTCTCTGTCTGTCTGGCGAGCGCATGCACCCTATAGCGAAAATCCCTCCAAAAAAAAAGAAATGTATATCACATGACCTCTGTATTTATTGATCTCCATATCTGTGTTTCCAATTGACTTAGATGTTTCCACCTAGATTTTCTTCAGGAGACTCCATGTTCCTCAGAAAGCATTACTGTTCTTGTATCAATACCATCTCTTTCCAGTATACCTTTCTATTTTTTTCTCTTTTATATTTTCTCCCTTTATTTATAAACTATAAGTGTTCATAAGTTTATTGTTTCATTCTATTTTTAATGGACATTTGGTTTGTTTCTAGTTTGGGGTTGTAATAATGCTACAATGAACACTCTTGTGTTTCATTGTACACATTTATACCTTCCTGCTGGGCAGACACCCAGGAATGGTCTTGATTGTGCATAGGATATGTATTTGTTAGTTTTAGTATTTTTAAAGTGGCTGTTCATATTGTAATCAACAGCATAGGATTATGTTCAGTGTTCTGCATGCCCATTAGCCTTTTTTATTTCACAAACCTTGTTCATTTCAGTCAAAATGGTCTATGGGAAGTGTTATTTAGTTATGGTTTTAATTTGCATTTTCCCCTATTGACTGAAGAAGCGAACATTCTTTTATACATTGTTTGACCATTTGGATATTTTTGGTTATAAAGTGGATTTTCAGTTTGTCTTTTTTAAATTGAATTGTTTATCTTACTTTATACTAGTGTCTGTGTCTGATTACGAATTATAGTTTTTTCCTACCACATGTTACCTTACATTTCATTCCCTTAATGACTTATTTTGATCAACGAAAGTTCTTAAATTTCTTATGGTACAATTTATCATTGGTTCCTTATTATTATTGTTTTTCATATTCTATTTAAGGAATATCGATTGTTTTTATATAATACAAAGAATCTTTTGACGGCCAACACACAGCATAATGACACTGGGATAGATGAAATACAGAACTCTTTGTGAGTTACAGCTATAAATGAGAAAAGGCTGCTCACCAGGGCCCCACTAGGGGTTGCACCTGGGGACAGAGTAACAGCAAGCTGGAGCTGCAGGTGCAGTTTATGTATTGCAAGCAGGGTAGGCTTAGCTGAGTTTCACAGGCTTGCTGTGAACTGACTAATTTGAATAGTATCCAGAACTCTGAGGCACAGAGGCTATTCCTAATTGTGTGGTACATGGCCCTGGAAGTGATAAAAATGGATGTATAGTTGACCTGGTATGTAAAATTCAGTAGGAGAAGTGGTTGAATTGTGACCTTAATCAACTGCTCAGAAAGGATACTGACTATCCTAGCCAGACCTCAAGATTTGAGTCAAGAAAACATTTGTTTTTAAAACTGTATTATAGGGAACCAGCAGTTAGCGTAATGGCTATGTCGCTGGATTCCCACGTGGTTGACGGCGGTTCGCGTCCCGGACCCGGTGGCTTGAAGCTCACGCCGGGCGTGTGTGCATGCGTGCCCAGGATCCCGAGAGGAGAATAGAGGAGAAGGGATTGCGGCATGACCATCCCCCCTGGGGGGTGATTTCTCGCTTTCTGTCTCTCTGTCTCTCTCTGTCTGGCGAGCGCACGCGCCCTATAGCAAAAACCTCTCAAAAAAAAAAAAAAAAAAAAAACTGGGGAACCAGCAGTTAGCGTAATGGCTAGGTCGCTGGACTCCCACGTAGTCGACCGCGGTTTGCGTCTCGGACCCGGTGGCTTACAACTCATGCCGGGCGCGTGTGCGTGCGTGCCCAAGATCCCGAGAGGAGAATGGAGGAGAAGGGATTGTGGCGTGACCATCCCCCCTGGGGGGTGATTTCTCGCTTTCTGTCTCTCTGTCTTTCTCTGTCTGTCTGGCGAGCGCACACGCCCTATAGCGAAAAACCTCTAAAAAAAAAAAAAAAAAAAAAAAAAAAAAAAAAAACTGTATTATAGACTACCACATTGTTGTATTGTTCATATTTGCGTCTAAAGTTTATCAGAAGTTAACTTTATTGTTTGAACTAGATTCAGGATTCATTCTTGGCCATATGGATATACAATTGGTTCAGTACTGTTCATTGAAAAAAATTCCCTTTATAATCAGTTCAACTGCCCACTTACCTCTTTTTCTACCAGTACTGCACTGTATTACATTATCTGCAGCTTCTTGATATTTACTCATGTAAGTTCTCCATCTCCTGCTGTGCCTTCTTTGTTGTCATGGACATCCTGTTCTCTTCCTCCCTATTCTATTCCTCTTCTTTCTCCTTCCTTCTTACCTTTTCTTTATCCTTTTTCCTCTAATCTTCCCCTCTTCTTCCCCCCTCTTTCCACTTCTTCCTCCTCAATTATCTTAGAAATTTCCAGCTCTTTGCCTTTTTAAAGAAATTTTAAAGGTTGTTTCTCAAACTCCTTAAATTTAATTAGAATGGCAGTGAAACAATAGAATAATTCAGGGGGAGAAATGATATCTTTATAATGTTGAGTCTCAGTCTATGAACATGGTATGACTCTCCAGGTATTTTTATTTTTATTTTTATTGCAAGTGACTTTGTGCCCTCATCAGCGAGAGAAAGCAACCTCCAATGGAGTGTAGTCATCCTGCAATTCTTTTTCCTCCATTTCTCCATCAAGATTTTGGACGTACACACACACACACATACACACACACACACACACACACACATCCGGTTTGTTTTTCAAGTTTCTGGGGCCAAAATTCAAACTGTTGTTGGCCATGTGGGATCTAGCTGTCTATCCATATGTCTATCTGTAACACGTAAGTGCTGTGTTATGGGGCTGACCTGGATTCTACAGTTATTCAAATTGCCTTTGATTTTCTCCTTTGGTGTTTGGTAGTTTTCAGCATAGCATTATGTATATATTTTGTTAGTTTATGCTTCAATATTTTTGTGCTATTTAATTAGTGTTGCTTTTTAAATTTTTACTTCCAACTTTTAATTACTACTAGTATACAAACATAAATGATTTTTGTATAGTAATTTTGAATCTGTGATCCTGATAAAAATCATTTATCAGCTTTAGATGTTTTCTGTAAATTCTGTTGGGTTATCTATGTTGCCAGTCATGTCACATGCAGATAAAGACAGTATTACAACTGTAATTTAATTTATTTATTTATTTTTTTTTGGAGAGGTTTTCGCTATAGGGCGCGTGCGCTCACCAGACAGACAGAGAGAGACATAGAGACAGAAAGTGAGAAATCACCCCCCAGGGGGGATGGTCACGCCGCAATCCCTTCTCCTCCATTCTCCTCTTGGGATCTTGGGCACGCACGCGCACTCGCCCGGCGTGAGTTTTAAGCCACCGGGTCCGGGACTCGAACCACAGTCGACTACGTGGGAGTCCAGCAGCATAGCCATTATGCTAACTGCTGGTTCCCATAATTTAATTTATTTCTGTTTACCTATTTCTTCTTGCAATTATAGAAATGTTTGCATCACACTTTTTAAAAAATAATTACTTTATTTAACTCTATTTATTTATTCATTCATTTTAATTTGTCCAGAGAGGGACAGAGTGAGAGAGAGAGAGAAAGGGGGGCAGTGAGAAAGGAAGCTGCCAGGTCCGGGACTCGAACCACCATTGGCCATGTGGGAGTCCAGGGTCCCCAAACCACCACGCCACCTGCCAGTCCCTGCATGACATATTTTTGATTCTCTGTTGTTAGGTGCATACATGTTAAGTATTGCTATACTTTCCTGGAGAATTCATCTTTTTCCATTATTTGATACCCCTCTTTATGTCTGATCATTTATCTTTTGTGAAGTCTGCTTTGTCTGAAATTAATATGACAACTCCAGCATTCTTTTGGTGAATGCATGGTATACTTCTCTTAATTCCACTTTAAATCTTTGTGTTTATATTTAAAGTGTGTTTCTTTTAGACAACATATAATTGGTTCTCATTTCTTTTTCTTTATCCATTCTGACAGTCTCTGCCTTATAACTGGAATATTTAGATCATTCTAACTGAAATTATTATTAATATCTATGACTTTTCATTGTTTTCTCTTAACTGAACTTGTTCTTTTTGTTTTTCCTTTACTCTGCCTTCCCTGATTTTGACTATTTTATATTTCCATATCTGGCCTTTGTTAGCATATCAATTAAATTTCTTTGAACATTTTTCCTAGTGGTTTCCCTACAGTTTGTAATATACATTTGTAACTATTCTAAGTCCCGTTTCAAATATCACTACATACATATCATATTATGGATAGTATGGGGTACCTTGTACCAGAGTATACATAATTATTCCCACTTTTCCCCTGTCAATTTTGTCAAGTTCTGTTATTCATTTGTCAGTTTGTCAATTTCTGTTATTCATTTTACTTCTCTATATGCTATGACCTAATACAGCGCTACTATTATTACTTATACCAAGTAGTTATCTTTTGGGTCAATTAATAATTAAAGAAAAAACTTTTATTTTATGTTTATTTATTTTCTAATACTCTTTCTTTCTTCAAGTATATTTGAATTTCTGACATATGTAATTTTTAAGAACTCTGAATATTTGTCACAGATCAGGTTTATTGGCAATGAATTATCTCAGACTTGTTTTTCTGAGAAAGTATTTCTTTTTTGCTATCAAAGGATAATTCCACTGAATATAGACATCTTCTTTAAATATTTTCATAGATCTATGAGATATTAAAGTTAAATAGAACAGTAGATGATTATAATTTTATAAGAAAAAAATCATGGACTTGAGTTTGAGCTAGAGCAATAGAAATGAAAAACACAGGGGAAGTAAAAGATATATTATGGTAATTTCTTTGACTGGACAGGGTATTTATTCTGGGAAAACTCATTTTCCATGCTGTAAAGATAAATAGTGATTGAATGTAAAAAATAATAAGAAAAAAAGATATATTATGAAGGTAACACTGAGGCTTCTTAGAAACTGACTAGTCCTAGAAGATGAAGAAGGAGTGCATTAAAAGATGACTCAGAGGAAGTATCTTGTATGCACATGAGGATGATGATACCATACCTAGATGAGAAAATGCCAAGGAAAAGTCTAGGAGGTATGAGACTGGATTTGAGAATGGAGGTTTGGGATATCTCTAGGATGTCTACATAAAGTTCTTGAAAACCTACCATGTTATGTTTGAGGTAGAGTTAGTATAAGACCCACCTTTCAAGCATTGACCATCTATTAGTGGGACTGAGAAATGAGATAAAAGAAATAACAAATTCAATATTTTTGAGCTCTTTATATTCTAAGCACAGGTCATGTTATGAACATTTAAAATGTATCAGCACAGTAAATCCTCACCATAACCCTTTGAAGTGGGTACTGTTAGAATCTACATTTTTAGATGAGGGGTTTAGCAAGTTGCCCAAGATCACACAACTACCAAGTGTTAGAGCTGAGATTCAAAATCTTGTGTCCTAGCATCTGTGCTCTTAATCCTTCTACTATTATCACATTATTGTACTTTTAACTTCTCTAGCTATCAGATTCCTCCTTTCTAAACTAAAGATAATCTAGTAAAATGTATGTGATAACAAAATGACATCATTATATAAAGAACCTAGAAATAGTAGGTGCTCAAATTACATGTGTTGTTTTCCTTTCTTTAGGTGGTTCACATTTTTTAAAATGCTGTTAGAAAATAATGTGTCTATAACTATAAGTCCTAGTTTCCAAACTTTTGCTTATTTCTAAAGAACTTCATGGAAGTTCAATAAAAATTTCATAACACTGGAAATTCTCTCCAGACAGTGAATTGGAGATCACATCATTTGTTTTCCCTCTCTTAGGGTACACTGTCCTATGATGCCCTATATTTAATGTCTAAAAACTGTTCTTTTATATATTTTGTCCAGCACTTCAGTTGTTTCATGTGGGTAGGGAGTAAATATGATCCTTGTCATTCTATCTTGACTGGCATTTTATTTATTTATTTATTTATCAAGAGATTTTTGCTATAGTGCACGTGTGCTCACCGTATAGACAGAGAGACAAAGAGACATAAAGTGAGAAATTACCCCCCCGTGGGGATGGCCACACCACAATCTTTTCTCCTCCATTCTCTTCTCAAGATTTTATGCAGTCATGCACATGTGCCCAAGAGTGAGTTTTAAGCCTCTGGGTTCAGGATTTGAACCATGGTTGACTACATGGGAGTCCAATGACATAACTATTGTGCCATCTACTTGTCTCTCTTTTTTTTTTTTTTTGGAGAGGTTTTTCGCTATAGGGCGCATGCGCTCGCCAGACAGAGAGAGACATAGAGACAGAAAGTGAGAAATCACCCCCCAGGGGGGATGGTCACGCCGCAATCCCTTCTCCTCCATTCTCCTCTCGGGATCCTGGGCACGCACGCACACTCGCCTGGCGTGAGTTGTAAGCCACCGGATCCGAGACGCGAACCGCGGTCGACTACGTGGGAGTCCAGCGACATAGCCATTACGCTAACTGCTGGTTCCCTTTTCTTTTTTTTTATTTTATTTTATTTATTTATTTATTTATTTTTTACTTTTTTTTTTTTTTTTTTTTTTTACTTGTCTCTCTTGATTGGGATTTAAAGTATAATAAAACTGTATTTTGAATTGGCATATTTTTGACGTTTGGTGATTCTTTTTTTCTTGAGAGAGGCTTTTGCTATAGGGAGTATGTGCTCACCAGAAAGACAGAGAGAGACGGAGTGACAGAAAGCAAAAAAAATCACCCCCCAGCAGTAATGGCTACACTGCAACCCTTCTCCTTCATTCTCCTCTCAGGATCTTGGGCATGCATGCACATGCGCCCAGTGTGAGTTTGAGCCGACAGGTCCAGGACTTGAACCGCGGTCAACTACATGGGAGTCCAGCAACATAGTCATTGTGCTAACTGCTGGTCCCAAAGTTTGGTGATTCTTAATTATTATATTTCAAAATTTTTCTTAAAAGCAAAAGAGACAAAGGCCAAGCCATCTTTCCAAGGAAATTATAAGCATTTACTACATCCCTAGGCCCTGATGCTTTCTTTGGAGGCTTTGCCTTTGGTATCTAAATGTGGGAATTTGTTACAATAAGGAGAATCTGTACACCTGGCTAAGAAATTGATGTTTCAAAAGACCTGGATTACTCTGCTAAGTATAGACGTGAGAGAACCCTTAGTTGTTAGGCATAACAGGAAGAAAGAGGTATTAATACTGTCATGGTGACTTTTTAATGGTCTAAGAAGATATTCACTCTACTTTATTTATTTATATTTTTAGAGAGAGAGATTTTTGCTATAGAACATGTGTGCCTACTGAAGAGACAGAGATACGGAAAGTGAGAAATCACCCCACAGGGGAATGGCCGCGTTGTAATCCCTTTTCCTCCATTCTTCTCCTAGGATCTTGGGCATGCACGCACACACATGAGCCTGGCATAAGTTTTAAGTTGCTGGATCTGGGACTCGAACCATGGTTGACGAGAGTCCAACAACATAACCATTGTGCCTTCTCCTGGTCCCCAGTCTACTCTTTAACTGTGTATCAGTGTTGTATTCCTATGTAGATTTCTTGTCTTACAAAGAACAGAACAGATTCATTATGGTCAGCTGTGTAAATTAGAATGGAGAGAATTCATTTTCCTTGTAAGAACATAATAAACACTTAAGAATGAGAACTATAATAGTAACTTTAAAATGTCTCTTTCTCCTTCACTCACTTCCTTGACATCTGTTTAATGGGAGGGTGCACATTTATGACCCTTGCCTCTCTTTATTCCCCTTTAAAAAATATTCAACCTTTCTCCTTTTCCTTTTTTTTTTTTTTTTTTTTTTTTTTTTTTTTTTTTTTTTTTTTTTACATATTTTAAGTAAGTAGAAGGAGCCCAGTGTTACACACAGTTTCGTAGTTCATGTGTGCCTAGACCTAGATTTCAAGTTTTTATGATAATAAAGAATCCTGATCTGGCTTGATATTCCAAATATGAAGTAGAAAAAGTTGCCACTCTGTACCATTGTTTTCTTGTGGGACCCTTAAAGACTAATATGGAAAAAATTTGCCTTTTTCAAGAGAGTTCAAGCCCATCCCTCCCCCTCGTGCCATGTCTTCCAATATGCCTACAACTCCAAATCAAGAATACCCCTTACTGATCCCATGCAGTAGAGTGATGATAAAGGTGTCAGATTATATTCTCTTCCTCCTACTTCAATTCCATATTTGAAGAGGAGACAGAGCACCAACATATTTACATCTTGAACTGGCCCCAGATAGGATATTTGTAGTTGGAACCAAGTCTTAATGAAAACCATGCAGGGAAATAGAGGCAGCTCTTGGGCTGACACTGCAGTGAGTTAAAATCTGGCATCTCCACATCATTGACAAGCTTGACAGCTGGAGCAGCAATCACCTCATCACATCTCTCAGTTGTGTCTCTCCTGGTTTTTGGCATCCTTCCTGTCTAAATTTTTATCAGATGAGCACTTTTCCTTGGCAAGTACTTTAAATACCTTCAACTTGTTTTATCTCTGAACTGTAGCCCTTTGCCCTCAGATGTCATTTCTCACATGTATGACTGGACGATATTCGAAACAAATTAGTTGAGAATGCAGCTTCAGAGAGCAATTTCTGTTGGCCTTCTCCGCTCTCCATTTGCTCCCAAAAGAACAGAGCTTCCTCTTAAAGAGACCTCTGTGGACATTTATTAATTTCATAGAAGCTGCTTAATGCTCTTGCAAATTGAAACAGTTGTTGGGAGTTCTGATTGTGACACCACAGAGCTAACACCATGTGTGCTCGGTCTTCAACTTTGTTTTCTTTGGCTTTGCTTCATTCACAATAATCAAGGACAAGGGGGTGCGATCAGCATTAGCAAACCTTGAAGGCCTCTCATATATCCCAGCCAAATACTGTGTTTGGAGGTTCTTCAAGATTAATGGCAACTCAACTCTCTGTGGCTATGCTGAGATCTGAGAGAAGGTACAGTTAATTTGGCTTCAGAATTTCCACTCTGACTTCAAAACCAAGCCGGAGATGGGATGATCTACAAGTGCCAAAGTGAAGAATGTGGGCCTGTACAAGGTACCACCTAAATGTACCATAAGCTCTCCCTGTCTGGCATGCAGAGATCTTGAGAATTTGCTCCAAGATCATTCCTATAAAAACTCCTAGCTTTTGTAAGCCCAATTATTTGACCCTCCAACACACCTGGACCATTTTTTCCCCAATGCACTGAGGGCGGAACAAAGATATAACCCTTTGAAAAGTGAATGCAAAAATATTTAATCGATTGTTTAGTAAATAGAAAGATCTATAAAATTGTATTTGATTTATAATTTCTTTCCTGTGTCACAGTTTGTCCTTGTTACCTGCCATCTTTATCAGTGCTTGAAACGAAAACAGGCTCTTTTCTAATGGCTGGTCTGTCTTTAGGAGAGAAAGAGATCATTTGGTTCCCCAGTGGATAGAAGACAGTTAAGAAATAACTAACTCACCCAACCCCCAGCATATTTATGGGCCTTATGATGCTTAGTGAGGACACAAACAAAGCAACAACAGTAATAATAGTAGAGATCATTATTGTCCTCCTCCTCATCATTATGAGCCACATTTTTAGAGCATTTACTATGCTCCAGGCATCCAGGCACTATTCTTAAAAACAAAAACAAAAACAAAAAACAAAAAACTACCACCAAAAAACTTCCTTGAGATTTAATTCACACACAATAAAATTCATTCATTTAAAGTAATAGTCCAGTACTTTTTAGTTTATTTGCAGAGTTGTACAAGTATCGCCACCATCTAATCTTAGAACAATTTCATCATTCCCATAAGACACACCATATTCATTAACAGTCAATATTATATTAGCAGTCAATGTCCATTCCCTTCTGTTGCCCAGCCTCTGCCAGCTATTAATCTACTTTCTCTGTATATATATTTGGCTATTCTAAGCATTTCAGAAAATGGAATGATACAATTTGATCTTGTGTGACTAGCTTCTTTTACTTAGCATGAGACACTCAAGGTTCACCCATGCTTTACCATGCATGAGAACTTCAACCTTTTCTGAATCAAAGACTATTCCAGCACGTGGGTACACAGTTGGCCCTCTGTATGTGCGAGTTCCACATTGATGAACTCAGCCAATGATGGATCAAAAATATTTGAAAAAAAAAGTGACAATTCAATACTAAAAAAATACAAATTAAAAAAATGCTATAGTGTGAACCAGCAGTTAGCGTAATGGCTATGTCGCTGGACTCCCACGTAGTGGACCACAGTTCGTGTCCCGGGCCCGGTGGCTTAAAACTCATGCTGGGCGTGTGTGTGTGTGTGTGTGTGTGTGTGTGCCCAAGATTCCGAGAGGATAATGGAAGAGAAGGGATTGTGGCATGACCATCCCCCCTGGGGGGTGATTTCTTGCTTTCTGTCTGTAATGTCTCTGTCTGTCTGTCTGGCGAGCGCACGCACCCTATAGCGAAAATCTCTCCCCCCCAAAAAAAATGCTATAGCAACTATTTACATAGCATTTTTGTAGTATTTAGTATTACAAATAATCTAGGGATACTTTAAAGTACACAGGAGGATGTACATGGTTTACATGTAAATACTACATGATTTTATATGAGATTTGAGCATCCGTGGGTTTTGCTATCCCAGGACATCCTGGAACCAGTCCTTCATAAATATAATTGTTGAAGGACAACTATACGACATTTCCTAATTTATTCATCAGTTAATGGAGCATTTTGGTTTCCAAATGTTCGAGTTTTGTTAGGCATCAGGAACAATTATTATTAATCTTTCATTTTGAATTAATTTTAAAATGTTGAAAAGTTAGTATAAATGATTCCTGTATACTCTTCTCCCATATTCTCCAGATGTTACAGTCTTTTGTAACCATGGTATAATTATTAAACATTGATATAATACTGTTGTCTAAAGACCTTATGCACATTTCTCCCTTTGTTGCACTACTATTCTTTTTCTAATACAGGATCCAACCCAGGATTACATATTGTATTTAAATGTCATGTTTCCTTCATGTCTTTTAATCTGGAACAGCTTATTATTCTTTCTTTTCTCATTTCCATTGGATTGTCATACATCTTTGTGATGCCTATTATAGATTTTCAAAGTATGCATACAATGTTCAGTAATCAAATCAAGGATATTACCATATTCATCTTTTTTAACAAAGGACAACACATTGTGATGTGTATCTTCAGTTTTTGCTGTAGTCATTTTTCTGTTTTTTGGATACACACACACATAGAGACACACATACACATGCACACATATAACTGGCAATATCTGCTTTATTCAGTTCAGTGTGAAATGCCACAATCCATGTGCTCTGTCTCTATGCATTTCTGTGTCTCTTAAGTGCTTTCTTCCTTAGCTCCTAACAACTTCTCTCCTCCTACCCCTATTGTGTCTTTGTCATTAAGGCTTTGACATTTTGGAGAGCACTGGCCAGTTATTTTATGGAATGACCCTCAATCTGAATGTTTTAGCTGCTTCTTTATGAGTAATCTAGGTGATGCATATTTGGTAAAAGTAATGTTTTGTGTACTTCTCAGTGCATTATGTCAGCAAGTAAAGGTATAAATTTGTCCCACTACTGGTGATACTAACTTTGATCATTTAGTTAAGGTGGTGTCTGTCAGGTTTTTGGGAAAGTTGTTATTTTTTTCTCATCTTTCATAATTATCCTATGGGAGCATATCTTGAGTCTATGTAAGTGTCCTGTTTTGCATCATAGCCTCCTTCACCAATTTTAGCATCCATTGGTACTTATCTAAATAGTTATTACTGTGGTATTTGCCAAATAATGATTTTCTATTTCTACCATTCCTTCAACATTTATTAGTTAAAATTCTACTGTAAGGAAGCATTTACTATGCTCTCCTATTTATTAAGTATTTATTTATAATATAGTCCTATGGTTTCTTATTTTATTATATTGATTATAATATATTACTAGCATTTTTAATTTGTTGTTCCAACTGTTTAAGATTTGCCAATTTGCCAATAGGAGACCCTTTCTTTCAGTTTACTTTTTTTTTTTTTTATATTTTTGCTCTTTTTAGCATGTCCCAATTATATATTTTATTATTCTTTATATTTTTTTTCTAAAATTTTGCTGAAGGCATGTGGGCTTACAAGGGAGAGACAAAGAGACAGAGAGGGAAAGAGAGAAAAAAAAATGAGAAAGCATCCTCTATGGGGAACAAGCACGCTTCAATCCCCTCTCATCCATTTCTCCCTCCTCTTTGGGATTTTGGGCACATATGCACACACATCCAGACTGTTTTCTCAAGCCATTGGTTCTTTTTTTTTTTTTTTATTATTATCATCATATTCTTCTTTATATTACATTGAATTACATATAACTTTACATTGTATTACATTACTTTTTCAAAAGGGAATGCCATGCATGTCAGTCAGTACAGAGACATTAATCTCCCCGCTTCAACATTCAATATCTTTTCTATGTTTTCCCCAATCATTATTATTATTCTAATTATTTTTTAAGACAGTCCATCGCTATTTCTCATGTTGCTTGTACAAATACTTTGCCCATCATGAAATACTTCTCAGACAAATCCAGTTGAGAATACTATACATGTCAACATCAACAGTTAATAAGCCATATCTGTTTCTCACTAATGTCCTACCTCTCTATTGTTCATTTGTTATCTTTCTCTATCCTCTTCTCTTCACTTCCCCCATTCCACACTGTCCTATTCTCATTAAGTATCTTCACTGCTTTTATGTCCTCCAATTTTTTTTCACTATCATAGAATGCTGATAGTCGGTATATATTGAGTGGATACATACAATATCTTTCTTTCATATCCTGGCTTACTTCACTCAGCAATATATCCTCCGTATCTGACCACTTTCTATCAAATTCCAGGGCCTTGTTATTTTTTATGGCTGAGTAGTATTCCATAGAGTATATATACCACACTTTTCCAATCCATTCATCAGTTTGTGGACATTTAGGTTGGTTCCATGTCTTGGCAATTGTGAATAATGCTGCAATAAACATTGATGTGCAAGCACTTTTCTGACTGAGCGTTCTCCTGTCTTTTGGGTAAATACCCAGAAGTGGGATTACTGGATCGAATGGTAGTTCTATTTGTAGATCTTTGAGGAACCTCCATATTGTTCTCCACAGTGGTTGAACTAGTTTACATTCCCACCAACAGTGTAGGAGGGTTCCCTTTTCACCACATCCCCGCCAACACTTATCACTTTTTATATTCTTAATCTTTGCCATTCTGACAGGGGTTAGGTGGTATCTCATTGTAGTTTTTATCTGCATTTCCCTTATGATGAGGGATGTTGAGCATTTCCTCATATGCTTTTTGGCTATTCGTATGTCTTCCTTAGAGAGACTTTTGTTCAGCTCATTTTCCCACCTTTTAATTGGGTTAATCATTTTTTTTCGCATAAGGCACTTGAGTTCCCTATGTATTCTGGTTATCAGTCCCTTGTCTGAGGCATATTTAACAAAAATATTTTCCCATTCTGAGGGTTGTCGGTTCACACTTGTTACTGTGTCCTTTGCTGTGCAGAAACTTCTTAGTCTAATATAGTCCCACTTGTCTATTTTAGGGATTATTGCCTGTGCCTTGGGAGTCTTATTTAAGAAGTCTTTGCCTACTCCAATGTCCCCCAGAGTTTCCCCAGCATTTTCCACCAGTAGTTTTATTGTTTGAGGTTTTAGGTTAAGATCTTTGATCCATTTTGAGTTGACTGTTGTTAGTGGTGAAAGATGGGGGTTCAGTTTCATCTTTCTGCAGGTGGATACCCAGTTTTTCCAGCACCATTTACTAAAGATGTTTTCCTTTTCCCAATGGATTGACTGATATCCTTTGTCAAAGATCAGTTGGCTGTAAGCTTTGGGGGTTATTTCTGGGGTCTCTATTCTCTTCCATTGGTCCACATGTCTGTTTTTATGCCAATACCATGCTGTTTTGATGACCACAGCTTTATAGTATATCTTGGGATCAGGGAGTGATATGCCTCCTACTCCACTCTTCTTGCGCAGGATTGCTTTTGCAATACGAGGTCTTTTATGGTTCCAGACAAATTCTATGATTGCCCTTTCTAGATCTCTGAAGAATATCTCTGGTATTTCGATTGGAATTGCATTAAACATGTAGATTAATTTGGGTAGAATTGCCATTTTGATTATGTTAATTCTTCCAATCCAGGAGCATGGGATATCCTTCCACTTTTTTATGTCACTTTCAATGTCTCTTTTAAGATTTTCGTAGTTTTCTTTATAAAGATCTTTGACTTTCTTAGTTAGGTTTATCCCTAGGTATCTTATACACCTTGTGGCTACGGTGAAAGGGATTCCTTTCTTCAGCTCTGCTTCATTCAACTTGTTGTTCATAAATAGAAATGCTATAGATTTTTGGATATTGATTTTGTATCCTGCCACTTTACTGTATTCACTTATTACTTCAAGCAGTTTTTTCATGGATACCTTTGGGTCTTCTAAGTATACCATCATGTCATCTGCAAATAAAGATATTTTCAATTCTTCTTTGCCTATTCGAATGCCTTTAATATTGTTCTCTTCTCTGATTGCAATAGCTAAGACTTCCAGTACTATATTAAAGAGCAGTGGAGAAAGTGGGCAGCCCTGCCTAGTACCTGTTTTCAGAGGAAAAGTTTTCAGCTTTTCCCCATTCAGTATAATGTTAGCTGTAGGTTTTTCATAGATGGCTTTTATTGTGTTGAGAAATGACCCTTCTATACCAATCTTACTGAGAGTCTTAATCATAAAAGGATGCTGTATTTTATCAAATGCTTTCTCCGCATCAATTGAGATGATCATATGGTTTTTATCTTTCTTTCTGTTAATGTGGTGTATTACATTTATGGTCTTGCGTATATTGAACCATCCTTGCATCCCTGGTATAAAGCCTACCTGATCGTGATGAATGATCTTTGTTATATGTTGTTGGATACGATTTGCGAGTATTTTGTTGAGAATTTTCGCATCTATATTCATCAATGATATTGGTCTGTAGTTTTCCTTTTTTGTCATATCCTTATCTGTTTTGGGGATGAGGATGATGGAGGCTTCATAAAATGAATTTGGAAGGTTTCCTTCCTTTTGAATCTTTAGAAATAATTTTAGTAGGATAGGGGTTAACTCTTCCTTAAAAGTTTTGTAGAATTCACAAGTGAAGCCATCTGGGCCTGGGCTTTTCTTTGTTGGGAGGTTATTTATTACTGATTCAATCTCCTGGCTTGTTATAGGTCTATTCAGGTTCTCTATGTCTTCCTGATCCAATCTTGGTAGATTATATGCATCCAGGAATTTGTCCATCTCCTCCAGGTTATCTTGTTTGTTGGCGTAAAGTTGCTCATAGTATCCTCTAATGATATTTTGTATATCTGCTATGTCTGTGGTAATATTGCCTGTTTCATCACATATTTGATTAATCTGGTTTCTTTCTTTCTTCTTCTTAATCAGTCTAGCCAATGGTGTGTCGATCTTGTTAATCTTTTCAAAGAACCAGCTTTTGCTTTCATTTATTTTCTGTATGGTTCGTTTATTTTCTATTTCATTTATTTCTGCTCGAACCTTTATTATTTCTTTTCGCCTGGCATTTTGGGGATTTGTTTGTTGTTGTTTTTCCAATTCTCTGAGGCATGATGATAAGTTATCTAGTTGCCATCTTTCTGTCCTTTTCTTATGTGCACTAATTGCTATGAATTTTCCTCTTATGACTGCTTTTGCTGTGTCCCATAGATTCTGGACACTTGTGTACTCATTATCATTAGTTTCCATAAATTTTTTTATTTCAGCCTTAATTTCTTCAGTAGTGAAGAAGTCATTCAGAAGTAGGTTGTTCAGTTTCCATGTGTTCGTGTATTTTCGGGGTTGTGTCTTGAAATTAATCTTGAGTTTAATTCCATCATGGTCAGAGAAGATGCTGGGTACAGTTTCTATGCCTTTGAATCTATAAAGGCTTGATTTGTGTCCTAATATATGATCTATCTTTGAAAAGGTTCCATGTCGGGGTGAGAAAAATGTATATGTTGTGGATGTAGGGTGGAAAGTTCTATAGATATCTGTCAAGCCCATTCCATTTATAGTATCATTTAAGTCCTGTATCTCTCTATTTATTTTCTGTCTAGAAGACCTGTCTATAGGAGATAATGGGGTGTTGAGATCTCCAACAATTATAGTATTTCTCCCTATCTCTCCTTTTAGCTCCAACAGTCTTTCCTTCACATATTTAGGCGCACCTGAGTTGGGTGCATAGATATTTATAAGGGTTATGTCTTCTTGCTGGATTACCCCATTTACTATTATATAATGCCCTTCTTTGTCTCTTCTTACAGTCTTTGTCTTGAAATCTATTTTGTCTGAGATCAATATCGCTACTCCAGCCTTTTTTTGATTTCCATTTGCATGGAGTATCTTTTTCCAGCCCTTGACTTTTAGTCTATGTATGTCTTTATCCATAAGGTGAGTTTCTTGTAGGCAACAGATAGAGGGTTTCTGTTTTCTTATCCAGTCAGCCAGTCTATGTCTCTTAACTGGAGAATTTAATCCATTGACATTCAATGTAATTATCGATATTTCCGTACCTGATCCTATCATTAAGTGAGCCATTTTCTTGGTTGCTCTTTGTTCTCGTATAACTGTCTCTGATTTTTTAGTTTTCCTGGTATAATACTCCCTTCAGAACCTCTTGAAGAGCTGGTCTGGAGTTGGTAAATTCCTTCAAATTTTGTTTATTCGAGAATGTTTTTATCTTTTTTTCCCATATGAAAGATAATTTTGCCGGGTATAATATTCTTGGTTGAAATTGTTTTTCACTCAACACTTTTACTATGCTTCCCCATTCTTTCCTTTCTTGCATTGTTTCCGCCGAAAGATCCGATGTTAGCCTGATGGGGTGACCTTTGTAAGTAACCTGGCATTTCCCTCTTGCCAACTTTAGTATCTTGTCTTTGTCTGTTGTTTTTGCCAGTCTGGCTATAATGTGCCTTGGAGAGGATCTTCTTGGGTTGATTCTACCCGGGGTCCTATGTATTTCCTGGGTCTGGATATTTGAGTGCCTTTCTAGATTTGGAAAGTTTTCTTCCAGGATCTCATGGAATAAATTATCTAGGCCCTTATTATTTTCTTCCTCTTCTGGAATACCTATTATCCGGATGTTGGGGCGCTTGATAGTATCCAGTATTCCTCGTATATTATCCTCATTTTTCATGGTTGTTTTCTCAATCTTCTTGATGCTTTTTTCTAGGTCAGATGTTTTGTCTTCTACGTTAGATATTCGATCTTCTGCCTGGTCTAACCTACTTTTAATACTTTCAAGGGAGGTTTTGATTTCCTGTATCACATTCTTCATTCCTAGAAGTTCCATCTGGTTCTTGTTTAAGGTATCCATTTCTTCTTTCAAGTCATTGAAGGACTTCCTCATCTCCTGGAGCTCCTTGTCTCTTTTCTCTTCCATCTCAGTTAGTTTGGTCACTACAAATAATCTGAATTCCTTATCAGACATGTCCACGACGTCCATTGTATTGACTGTGGGTGATGTAGGCTTGATGATTTCCCTTGAGGGAGAGGCCTTTTGTTGGTTGCTCATATTTCTGGAGCCTCTGCGATTGTTCTTAGTCATTAGGTATTCTATATGTTTCTTCCTAACTGATTGTTAATAGTTGTACAGGCTTAGAAAATTGATGATTTCCCTTATGGTTGGCCTACCTGTTGCTCACAATTACCATTAACTGTTGCCACTACCCTGGATGGCCCAAAGTCCTCACTGTCTCTAAGGACAGGTGAGCCTACAATTGACTGAATAAGCAACACCCCAAGAGCAAAGAAAAAGCGCGCCGCGCGCTATTCAGATCACCAGAATTCAGACTCCAAAGGCTAGTGGGAAAGTGTCAGAAGATGAGTGACAGGACCAGGTTGGTCAGGTCTGGAGCCTGAGTCCGCCTGGTGCCCGGAACTGCTGGCCAGCTCGATCCGGATTGCGGGTGGGGTGGGGTGGGAGTTCGCCTTAAAGTCCCAGACAACCAACCTGGGGTCCAAGGAGGAGAAACGGTGGGGATGCGTGGAGATTCGGAAAGGTCGGGCCTGCAGCCTCAGTCCGCCTGGTGCCCGGAACTGCTGGCCGGCTCGATCCCTCAAGCCATTGGTTCTTAACCACCATGCCACAGACTGGCCCCTTTCATGCTCTTTTTCAAGTTTATCTTACATGTCTTGCTCTGACCCAGAGTTAGCCATTTTTCCAAGGAAACATGACAACTTTTACCAGAGAAACAGAGTTAGGGCCTATAATTGAGAAATTATTCTAAAAACTAATATTATTTTATTTTTTTCCTTACAAGTTGTTTACAACTGGCAATCTCATTTTTTTAAATTAAAGAACTGAGGCTTCAAAATGTTAAGCAAGCTATATAGTTTCATACAACTAAGTGGTAGAGCTATTATTTGAAGCCAGTTATCTTAACTCCAGTGCCTATACTTAAATTTAAGTATGATTGATTAACTTTATTTCTTCTCATGACCCATCCCAAACATATCACCAACCCAGCCAACCTCATCTATCCCCATAGTGCTCAAAGGGTACTTCCTAGACAGCAACTTTACCATCACCTTAGAAGTATGTTAGAAATGTACATCCTCAACCCTTATCCATACTTGCTGAACAGAATATCTCAAAATTAAAATACTTTAATTTTAAGGAATTGAAAAATTTTTCCAGTGTCTCTGATCCTTCTTACCTTTATGTTGTCTGAGGAAGGACATTAGGGAGAAAAATAGAGAAGCTTAGCATTACTGGGACAAAGAACTGGGGTATTATCTGTTGTTGATAACCTTATAGTATTATCAGCTGGAATGGGGAGAAGTTTACACGTGCTGGAATATTCACTTTGCAAGCTAAATAGTGTGACTGAATGTATAAAAGAACTTGAAACAAAATTTTAAAAATGAATCTAATAATATTTGCTTCTCAGGGTTCTTGTGATGTTTGAATGAGAGGACACAAGGGAAATGATCTAGCATAGTATTTGTTCCATAGTGGACACTCAACTATATAAGCTGAGTCTGACTTAGGTTATTCACTTAGTAAGTATTTATAAGCTCCTACTGTGTTCTCAGTACTATGGTAGAAAATATGCAGAGTGAAAAAGGTTAAAATATATGGTCCCTTCCATGTAGGACCTTGTAACTCAGAAGGTGAAACTAAAATGTATGCAATTTTAACCAAACATCATAAATACTGGAAATTTTTGAATATATGTTCTAAGATTTTAAAGAATGAAAAGGTGAAGAAACAGATATTTAAGTGGAACCTTCAAAGATGATGGGACTTAAATTATCATAAAAAAACATGGAAGACTGAAAGCCTGGCATATTGGATATAGTTCAAGACTGTGCATTTGTATACCAGAAATAATTATAAGGAGAGGGGACAACATTTGCTTTCCACTTCCAAATCATGTCTTGCACAAGAGAATGGTCTCTCCTGGGAAGATGACCTCCATCCTACCAAATAACCAAGAAATGTGTACATCTCTGCAATAGGACCTCTACCTATTGGCCTGATTAATTTTTTTTTCTAAGTGTGGAGTTTTTTTATATATTTTTTATTTCAATTTGTTTTATACATTCAATCACATATGTCACTTAGCTTGCAAAGTGTATATTCCAACATGTATACATTTCTCACCAATCTAACTGAGAATACTATACACATTATCTTCAACAGATAATAACCCATTTTTTTGTCCCATAAATGCCTTGCCTCTCTCTTTTTCTCCTTAATGTCCTTCCTCAGATTCTCCTCCTTTGCCAGCCCTCTTCCCACACTGTATCTGGTATTTATAACCATTTTCTATGTTTCTATATCCTCTAGTCATTCAATTTCAGCTATAGAGTGCGAACAACTGGTATATATTAAGTGGAGATACAATGTCTCTCCTTCATAGTCTGGCTTGCTTCACTAGCCTGGCTTGCTTCACTCGGCAGTAAATCTTCCATGTTTATCCACTTTCTGTCAAAATCCAGGGTCTTGTTGTTTTTTATGGCTGAGTAGTATTCCGTAGAGTATATGTGCCACACTATTTCAATCCATTCATCTGTTCATGGGCATTTGGAGAAACTCTCCTACACTGCTGGAGGGAATATAAATTGGCCCAGCCACTATGGAGAATAATATGGAGATTCCTCAAAGTTCTACACATAGGAATACCATATGATCCAGCAATCCCACTCCTTGGTATCTACCCAAAAGACAGAAGAATCCTTAGTCCAAAAAGTGCTTGCACATCGATGTTTTTTGCAGCATTGTTCACAATTGCTAAGCCATGGAACCAACCCAAATGGCCTGATTAATTTTATAACAAATGCCATTGGTAGCAGTTGAGTCACATGGTGACAGATAAATAGATTTAGAATTTTCAGTTAATATTAACTTTGCTGGGGTTCCCAATGTTCAATGTCACAGTCACATCTGGGTCTAGAAAATTGGTTTGCTATTTTAGTCAGATTTTTTTCCTTTCATTTAAATTTTACTTTTTTTTTTTTTTTTTATTTCATGACAGTGACAGAATGAGGGAGAAAGGGAAAGAGGGAGAAAGAAAGACAATTGCAAGACCCCACAATCAGGGTTTCGTGCCACGATTCTTCGAAGCCTTCCTGAGTATATGAGTCTGGCATTTATAGGGCCTCGGGGGAACCAAACTTGTGACCCTCCACATGAATCCAGCATTGCTTAAGCAGCATGTACTACTGCACAACTGAAACGACCTGTTCCAATCAGATATTTCTGAAAACATCGCTTAAAATTCAATAACAAAAGTGTATGCTTTCATTGGCCCAGAAAATAAGTTCTAAATGATATATATGTTTGCTTTATTTTAACACTTTAACTACAATCTAAAAATCATGAATTCTACTCCTGGAAATTTTGAGGGTGGATATTACATTCTCTTGAATGCTCTGCAACTCCCATGAACCTCCAGAAATTATTTACCAAACTTTATTAGTATGTATATTTTTCCAAGGAAAGATTCAGTTTTCATAAGATTCTCAAAAGAAGTAAAGAAATAAACAAAAAAAATTATTTCACTCCCAAATATTGAAATACTGTTGTCCCAGAGCAACACCATCCAGTCCAGTAGCCACTTGCCACATATACCCATTTATATATAAGCTTATTAAAAGTAAATTAAAAATCAGTTAATCAGCTACACATTTCAGTGCTTAATAACTTCAGGTGACTAGTGGCTACTATATTATATAGTACAAATATAAGAAATGGTTTCTGTCACTGCAGAAAGTTCTAGTAGGCAGCATTGCATGATGTTGGTTCTCAAACTTAAGCGTGCATAAAATAATTTATGGACCTTTCTTAAAAAGCAGATAGCTGAGCCCCACTTTGACAGATTCTCTTCAGTAAGCATGGATAAGGGTTGCGGACTTGCATTTCTAACATTCTTCCCAGGTGATGGTAAAGCTGCTAGTCCAGGAACTATTCTTTGAGCACTGTGGGGATAGATGAGGTTGACTGGGTTGGTGGTATGGTTGAGGTATGTAATGAGGAGAGAGAAAAACTTCTACTATAAACTTGGTCATACCAAACTTCTTGGCATTCAAGACATAGGTCTGGACGAGTGCATGGGTCTTTCTCTAATCTGTCCTGTCAGGAGTCTTCATATTTGCCTCATAATCAATTTTGTCATGCCAGGACTAAACCCAGAACAATATGCCTTTTGGAATCTTTTCTTCTGAAATTTTTCCACAGGAGAAAGGTATATTTTAACATGGCTTCCAACTTGCCTAGAATTTGAGAGCTATCCAGGCCTTGGTATGGAGCATTGTCAGATTATAAAAAGAAAATGGTGTTACTCAGAATGTTTGGAAAGAAAGTGGATCTCAACAAGGCCAGCTATGTGTGAGATTGCAGGTTATGGTATCTCCAGGAGAGGTTAGAAGTCCAGCTTAGGACTCATAGAATGAAGCTGTTACCCTCCTCCCCTTTACAGTGTCATTACCCTACATACATCAGGGCTCAGCACCATCCAAGATACCTGCTGATTATTCTTCTATAGCCCAGGCTAAGGTATATCACTAATCTCTTATGGCACTCTTTCCTGTCAGTCCAAACAAGTGGAGAATCCTTTCTAGACGGGACTTAGGCAGTCAGCACTAATCAAATGAAACATATTTACTACCTTAGAACTAGATGAGGAAGGGTGGAGAGACCAGGTGTGTCTCTATCAGAAAGAGGCAGAGAACACTGACCCAGATTTTAAAGCATCTTGCAACCTTCATTTCTATTTTGAAACAATTCTTGAAATTATGCTGATGTGGAGACTTCCAGGCAACACAGAGGACTGGATGTATACATGAATACACAAAGGACACAAAGGGTCCTAACTTCATAAAATGTACTATGGGATGATAAATGCAACTACTATGCTAGCTTGTTTTAATTTTAGGAAATGAAAATCAGTGGGTTTTTTCCCTCCTCTGGCACTGATTGGTGATCTTTAGAATCACTGTATGGGAAAGACCTGAGCGTGGAAAATACTAAGTCTGCCTGTATGAAGACAGAATTCCAAGAACCGTCCCATTCCTAGGATGGTTCCATTCTAGCCCTGGGTACGACACCCAGGTCACTGCACATGAAGGTAGACAAGCTTAAACCATAAAAAGTGATACCAAACTGTGCGTGTGTTGGAGTGGGGAAGTGGGTTTGGTCCAGATTATCTTAAACTCAGACTTTAAGCTGAGTGCCTGGACTACTATACCCAGATCTAAAGGAAAGCGCTAAGCTGATGTTTAGGACCACCATACTCCAACCAGGCTGTGAAAGTACCTGGGTATCCCAAATCCCCTGCTATGTGAAGTTTCAGACAGTTTGTAGCTTTTTTTTTTTTTTTTTTTTTTTTTTAAAGTTGGCACCCAAGTCATTTTCTTCCTTATCAGAGAGGAGAAAAAAATGATCCATGATGATTGGATTCCTTCATCTGATAACCACAGTTTTTCAAGAACCACAGAGAGAGCTGATCTTACATGTATACTGATGACATGAAGTAGGAATGATGCAGATGGGGAACTCATAGAATGAGGCTGTTCCTCCTCCTCCCCTTTACAGTCTAATTTTACAGTTTGGGAGTACAGTCAGTAGAAGTATTTGTTCTTGTAACTCTGCATTTAAGTATGAAGCATCTCTGAATATCTCCTTACACAAAGTTTCAAGAAAATAAATGTAAAGATCAAACAATATGTCAATCCAAAAAAGACTTTTGGAAACTTTGATTAGTTAAATGTTATTATTTGAGACAAATTTCACCTTGAATTTAGTATAATTCTCACTAACATAAATATTTCGGTTACTTTTAAAAATAATCGATGCATATTAGAAAACATATTAGGCAGCCTGAATACCCATCCTTTTACATATATCTTATTTTTTATGTAAATAATTATTGTTAATACACTTCTGGTGACATGCAGATAGGAGAAATCACCTAAGGTGGGGGAAAGAAAAGAGCTGAAATCAGAAAAGAAAGCAGATATTTGCCCCAAATCCAAAAGTTGGAATAGGGAGATAGAAGCCTTGGGCCCACCATTAGTTAGGAAATAAGAGTCAAAATTCCTTTATTAAATCTGGGTTCTTAAAATTTCATCAAGTGGTCTCAAGTCTGTAGCACAGATATTTTCCAGAAGAAAGCTTCGTCAAATTAGGCTCAGCTGGGACTAGTAGGAGGCATGGTGGTTAAGGTATTAAAGCCCCACATGAATGACTGAAGTTTGAATCCTGGATTTGGCAGCTTACTTTCTAACTTTCTCTCTCTCTATGGTGAGTGTGTGCCCTATAGCAAATAAAAAAAAAAAAAGATATGATAAATAAAATTAAATAAATAATTTGAAAAATTGCTTCCCTCTTAAAACAAACAAACAAACAAACAAAACTTAGATTGTCAAGATTTCCACAGGTTAGAAAAGGCACAAGTGAGCTCACAATTAGAAATTACCAAATACTCAAGGAAATCTCACATGAGAGTTAGTGAAAGAGAAAGGTTTAAACCCTCATAGCATCAGACATTAGAATTATCATGATCAAAATATAAAACAAATGTGTATAAAATTATTAAAAATAAATATGAAATAAAACAGAGAAAGCCAAGAGAAACTTTAAAAAGTAATCAGTTCATTTGAAAAATACTCAATGCAGTTTTCAGTATAAAAGTATTATGATGAGAGTCATCAGGTGGCATAGTGGTTAAGGTGCTAGACTTCCAAGTGGTTGACCCCAGTTTGAGTGCCAGAGCTCACCAGGTGCATATGTGTGCATGCCCAAAATCCTGAAAGAGAATGGAGGAGAAGGGATTGTGCTGTAGCCATCTCTCTAGGGGAGTGATTTCTCGCTTTTTGTCTCTCTGTCTCTCCAACAAGTGCATATGCCCTATAGCAATAATCTCTCACATTCACACAAGCTATGATGTATATTTAAAAACTCACAGTTAAATATATCATTAATAATAGAATATTAGTAAACTAGCAAGTAGGCGTAAAGAAAGTATATGGAATACAATATAGAAATACCATGAGCAGTCAAAGTTTAGATGATGTGAAGGCTAGGAAGAAATCTTACATTCAGCAAATCATAGCTCTAGAAAGAGAGAGAAGAGAAAATCTTGGAAGGCAATCCTTGAGGAAATGGTAACTGAAAGTTCTTCAAAATGATGAAAATGTAGAGGGATGCTAGGTAGAGCAAGCAGATACATTTTTAGAAGTTTCACCTAGACTCAGCTGCAGTGACATAAGTGGGAGAATGTTACTGTGCAGGGGCTGAAGCCTCCTGGGAGGCATGAGTCCAGTGCCCAGGCCAGTCTAACTAAACAGACTAGTGTGGTAGCACATACTGTGGCCCTCACCACTTGGGAGACTGAAACAGGAGGACTGTGACATGAGACCATGTCAAAAACAATGATTTTACGCTCTCTCGTTTTTTCTCTTCTTCCATTTTGCTCCCCTTCCTTCTCACTCTTCTTTGTTATCTCTCTTTCTCTCCCCATCTCTCTCATTCTCTCACACTTTGTCACCAAACATTCTCTCACACTTTGTCACCAAAAAACAACAAGAAGACAGTCTACCTAAACAAATTTCTTAAAAGTGAAGAACACCAAAGTCAAAGAGAGGATTTTATAAATGGCTAGAGAGGAAATCAAATCTCCTACGAAGAAATGACAACTAGACTCAAGGCAGAAAGCAGAGTTTCCCACATCAAAAGTGGAAGAAATGGAATAATACAGGAATTTCAGAAAGTTCATGGAAAATAGGATTAAAGTATGGATTAATTTAGATGCAAAAAATTTAAAATTCATACTTAGTTTTCATATGTATTTTCCATTAAATTTTTGAAGACCCCCCCCCCCTCATAAATTCAGAGGGCCAAAAGAAAAATGTATCAGTGTAGAATTGTGTTTGATGTGAGACTCTGGGACCAGACAGTAACACAGTTGTAATGTGTCACTGTATTGCAAAGCCCATGCCTATGCTTTGCAAGGAAGACCACAGGAAGCTTGCAGTTTGCATTTGAAGATCTCTCTGAATACGCTGAGCACACACATGCCCCTGACCCAGGCTGGCAGAAGCTGGGAGTAGCTTGTGATATCAGGACCCTGTCAGAGGGGTTACCTCAGCCTCTCTTCAGAGGCATTTTCTCTTTCTTTCACTTAGGTAATAAATAAATATTTTTAAAAAGCGAACCTAATTTTCAAAAACAAATGCAAAATAGAAAAAATTTGGTGTGAACAAAACATAATTTACTATCTGTATACTCAACAAAAAGAACTTCTAAAAAACATACCTGAGAAAAAGTAGAAATAATCTTGGGAGGAAATTATGCAATCGTTTAAAGAGATAATGAGCAAAAAGATGGGTAAACATGTAAGTAAATCTAAACAAGGATTTTCTTAATGAATAAATTATTTGTGAATTTATTTTTAAGTTTTTTGTCATAGAGTGCATGAGCTCCCCAGAGCGAGAGAGAAAAGGAAAGTGAGAAGTCACTCCCCAGGGGGGTGGCCATGCTATCCTCCATTCTCCTCCTGGGAATATGGGCATTCAGACATGTCCCCGGAGAGATACTCAAGCTGCCAGTTCTGGAACTCAAACTGTGATCTGCCATGTGAGAGTCCAGTGCCTCAACCATCATGCCATCTGCTGGTCCCAATTACTTGTGGATTTTAACAGAAGGGCAGAACTAAATAGCTGTCAAACCTAACAACCAAGTTTAGAGAAAGTGACCAGAATTCAAGTGCTTAGACAAACAGTTTACGATATTACCATTAGTTTCCTAGGTCAGCAGAGGATTACATCTTTTAAAAAATAACCACCATGAAAAAAAAATAGAGAACATAAATTCCAAATCAGTGGAGAAGGGAAAATAGAAGCATATATGTATCTCCACACACAAACACACATATATACAATTATTATATATTACATTTATCATATATATTTAAATTAAAGAAAGAAAAAAGCTTAGAAGTAGGACAGTACATAAAGACAATATATATACATAAAGACACAGGATGGTTGAATATATACCAGACAATGGCAACCAAAACAAAATGAGGACAGCTGAATCTCATACAGAATATATATCACACATATAGAATTCAAGAAAAACATGACTGGACATAACAGAACCTCCCATAAGGAAAAGCATTTTGACAGCAAAAAAAATTGTTAAAAATCTAAATTTGTACATACCTGTTTTTAAAAAATCACATTTTACTAATCAAAGATGCCAATAATTGTAAGACACGCCATTACTTTTTTTCTACCACTAGAAACAACAACAACAAAAATCTGCTACAATTAAGCTATGATCTGATGCTTTCATGTTATGTCAATTGTGAGACCTCTTTATTTCAAGATGTAAAATGTGAAAAAAGGGTGCCTTAGAATCAGTGAGCAAGACAGCGTCCCACCATATAAGGCAAGAACTTAGAGTAGAAAAGGAACATAAAGGTCAGCATAATAGTCAAAGATTTTACAACATTTCTCTCAACTTGAAATAGAGCAAGTACATAAAAGTAGAGACACAGAAGATAAATACAATGAACCAGTTGGTTTTAGCAGACATTTGTAGAACTGTGCATAGTGAATATGCATTTTTCTTAAGTATATATTGGACATTTTAAATATTGACCACACCCAAAGCTATAAAAGCAAGTTTTAACAAATCTCGAAAATTAGATATCAGATACATGTTCTCTGAGTACAATAACATTTTAGAGATTAATAATAAAAAGTTTACTAGTAAAAACCCTTCTGTTTAGATATCTTGAAAATAACAGCTGTAACTTGTGGCTCATAAAAATAATGGAAAGAATGGAAAAATCCCTGAAGCTGAATGTTCATAAAAATACTATAGATTAAAATAGTGGTATGCATTTATTTATAATGAAAATCTCTCATGGAATAAGAAATTGAAGGCAACTTCTTAGATAAATAAAAAGTATCTACCATATACAAACAGAAAAAGAACTATAGCATACTTTGTTCTTAGTGGTCAAAAGTCAAAAGCTTTTGTTAAAAAACTCAAAATTGAGTATTCAGGGGGTGGAGGCAGCCCAGCAGTAACACAGAGGAACCCACAGGAGAAGATTCAGGGACCTTGCCTGGGCAATCCCTCTATACCTGGTCTGCACTCCTGCCCATGGTTTGGGCCATGGGGACTGAGGATGAATCACTGTGTGAGGATCCTGTGGGGAGTGCTTGTCTCTCTCTCTCTCTCTCTCTCTCTCTCTCTCTCTCTCTCTCTCTGTTTCTCTCTTACAAGGAGAAATAAATTTTTAAAAATAAAGAATATTCAGTGAAAAAGAAGCCATACTTTGAAATAGACTGTAAGAGGCAAAAACCCAGTTCAATATACTTTGGGGAGGAAGAGAAATTTCTTGCTTTAGTTGGACTTTTTTTACCCGTTTTTTTTTTTGGAGAGGTTTTTGCTATAGGGCGCGTGCACTCACCAGAAAGACAGACAGAGAGATAGAAAGTGAGAGATCACCCCCCAGGCGGATGGCCACGTAGCAATCCCTTCTCCTCCCTTCTCCTCTCAGGATCTTGGGCCCACACATGCACACGCGCCCGGCATGAATTTAAGCCACTGGGTCCGGGACTCGAACCTCAGTTGGCTACATGGGAGTTCAGCCACATGGCCATTACGCTAACTGCTGGTCCCTTTTTCTTTTTAATATTTTGACACAAGATACATGCACTCGCCAGAGAGAAAGAGAGAAAAATTGCCCTCCACATCACAATTCCTTCTCCTCTGTTCTCTCAGGATTTGGGGCACACATGCACACACACCCAGTGTGATTTTCAAGCCAATGCTTCCAGGACGCAAACCACAGTTGGCCATGTGGGAATCCAGCGTGTGAACCACCATGCCATATTCTGGCCCCTCTTTTGAACTTTTTAAAGTGTTTGATGCACATTGATAGTTTTAAAAAAAAAAATACCAGTATAAATTTCTACCAGCAAAAGTTTCATTTTACTGTATGATCACAAGTATTATGTATTACCATTTTTTTAAAAAATAGCAAAACATCCTTTAAAAATTTTTGCTGGTGCCTTTATAAAGCTAGATATGCTTGGTAAGTTTATTGTCTATTTTTACTTTTATGTCATAAACAGCAGTTCTTATTGTTTACCCATTTCCCTGTAAAGATGCTAATAATTTTCATTTTGACTTAAAAGAAATATTTACTAGGTTAAAAAAAAATACTTTGTCATAGAGACCATTTTTTCCCCCAGTTTTCCAAAGGGCGTGTTGTTGGCTCACTAGGGAGTGATAGAGCGACAGAGAGGGAGAGGGAGAAAGCACCTCCCAATGGGACACAGTCATGCCGCTGTCTTTTTTCCTACTTTTCCCCATTTTATTGGGATTTGGTGCATGCACACTCATTGCCCAGTGTATTTTTCAAGTCGTAGTGCTCAGGACTCAAACTGTGTGGGTGGCAATGTACAATCCAGCTCCCTTAACCATCATGCATGGGTGGGCCGGATCGAATTCTAAGTTTGTAATTTGAGTTTTACTTCTTTTCTGTTGTTTCCCAAGTAGAGGTTTTAAACTTCTTACAAGGCCAGATCTGAAAATACTTTGCTATATTATTTCTTCCATTTTTTTCAAATAGAGAGGGTTTCCAATTATTTTTGTTGTTGTTGTCGTACAGTTACTTTTCTTACATTTGATCGTCTGGTTAGGATTACAAGTTCATTTAGTCTCTTTTACATCAATTAAAGAGTGCTTTATTTCCTCAGCTTCATCATCGTCTAAATTCCTTTATAATGAAATCCACTCCTTTTTTCTATTTTGTACAATTAATCTCTATGATTTTTCTTTACAAGTTCCATGTTTAGTTACTATAGCATTGTGATTTATGTAATGATAATTCTTATAACTCGCCTAATTCTTATTAAAATTTTCCTCTTTTTATTACTTTATAAAAATTATAAACATTATATTTTTCTCTTTTAAAATGACCTCAGCTCTTCTTTTTTTAATTTATTGAATTAAAATGAAGGGCAGAATCACTTTCCAAAGTTGTGAAATATAAACTTAACCAATCTCTTTGATATATAACTTTTCATTTTTAAAATTTTATTCAGTCCTCACACTTGAAGGATGGTAATGAGGATTTTACACACCCATTATTTTAGAAAGGAGAATGCAGAAAGGAAATAGTTACACTTTGACAAAACCAAAGTTTCAAAAAATGTATCCAGTGTTATTTATCTGACATTATTTCTCCAAAGTGCCTCATCTACTCCAGCCAGACAGTCTCTTCATTATTCCTGCTTCAGGCCATGCACATTTCAAATTCTCAGCATTTGCTGAGGATGTTCTTTGCCAGGGATATTCTGTCTCTTCCTTTCTGTTTATTAAAATCTCTTTTTTTAAGGAATCTATGAGGCCAAACTCTAGCTCCTCCAGCGCGAAGCTGTCTTTCAATATTCATAGCATTTATTATCTGTTGTACACAGCTTAAACATTTTAGAACTTTTTCTAATTATAAAAGCAATAAAAGAAACTCATATAATATTTGATCAAGAGAAAAGACCCATTTTGTATACTTCTAACTTTCTATTACAAATAATACTCTCTTATGGTATTTTAAATATTGAATACATCATTGTAGACTCCAGTGAACTTACAGTTTTGCCTGCCACGCTAGTATTTTCACGCTTCTTGTTTCATTACTACCATTTTACTACCCGATATTTCAAGGTGTTGGTGTACTATTATTTACTTAATTTTTGCTTTATCTGCTCCTTATAAGAAGAAATTCTATAGTGAAAATTTTTGTTTTGTACCTTTCTTGTCTTTGGGGGATTATTTCCATAGAATCAGCATCAACAGTAGGAATTAAAGAGAGAAAAGTGTGAGCATTTGAAAGCTCTCAATACACTCTATCAGATGACTCTCATTGATCAATTTCAGTGTAAGAGTTCTAGTACCCCAATAACCTTGACTTACGTGATATAATTTTTTAAGTTATTATTTTAAAAGGAAGAAGAGGCACGTTAAATACATTGTCCCTAATTCTCTGTTGTCTTGTATTAGTTAGCTCTCAGATATTGTTTTTGTCTCCTCAAAATGATTTTAGAATCCTTACATAAGACTATGATAATGGTTTATATTAGGGACTTCAGAAAGCTGGTGGAAAGTGGAATTAAAGTATGAGTATTTTGATGCAAAAAAATCTTTTTGATATCCATGCATAATTTTTTCATAATATGCATTTTTTCATGAACTTTCTGAAAATCTTTCATATTTACTCTATGTCCACAGTCTCCCAAAAAAAGTGGCAGATTTGTTGTCTACAGTATTTGCTTCTTAAGTGATTGAAACCTTCACAAAACACGAAAGTCCTTCTGTTTCTAAAACTCAATTACGACAGATGTGTTTGGCATCCAGCATATCAGTGGAAGCCATCTCTAAAATCAACCTTACTCTAACCTCACCTAGACTTATCCTTAAAATTTTCTGACATTTTCAGTAATATATACCTGTATATTGACTTTGTCTAGAATCTCAGTTATTTTATTTAGTTTTCATTTAATTAATAAATAAGACATAAGCTGTTCAACATCATTTTCAGGGTTTGCCCACGAGAAAGATAAGACAAAGAATACAGTATTCTGAAACTAATATCCTAGAATACTTACCTCCACAGGAAAGTAAAAGGCACCTATGTTAGAAATAACCTGTTGCCAAGAGTTTGCAGTTACAGTTGTTCCCCTCTTTATCCTAGTTCTAGAACTGTGCTGAGGATATGATAGTAAATATTTGCTGAATGGTTGAATGAATGAATCTGTGTACTTAAGCTGTAATAATTGCTCTACAAATGTTTATTGAGCTCCTATGAGGTGCAGAGCCAGCATACTAATTACTATGAAAAAAAAAAAAAAAAAAAAGCAAAAACAAAACAAAACAAAGAGTGGCCAGCAGGTGGCATGGAGGTTATAGTGGCTGGATCCCATGTTGCTGATTCTGCAGTTCAAGTCCCATACTTGGTGGCTTGAAAATCATGCTGGGTGCATGTGTATGCATGCCCAAAATTCCAATGAGATTGGAAGAGAAGGGATTGCAGCATGGTCATCTTCTTTGGGGAGTAATTTCTCACTTTTTCTTTCAGTCTCTTCAGTGAATGCATCTACCCAATGGCAAAAATCTAAAAAATAAATAAATGAATAAAAAACAGAGTTCTTGCTTCAGCAGCACATATACTATAACTGGGATGATACAGAGATTAGCATGGCCCCTGTACAAGGATGATGCACAAATTCGTGAAGCATTACGTATTTAAAAGAGAGAGAGAGAGAGAGAGAGAGAGAGAGAGAGAGAGAGAGTTGGTGGATCCTATACATGGCAGGGGACTAGATCTAATGACCTGAAAGTTCTGTCGATGCATTTTTCTACAATTCACATGTATTCTTTTTGATACTTACATGTCCCATCCACAAGCCAAATAAAATTCCTCAAGCTGCCTTTCTGTGATGATTTCCCTCCACCCCCATCTCCCCAGGTGGCCTGAAAAGGAGTTGCATACTGCTGATTTTTGGTGCTAGTGACTTCTGAGCTGGGACAAGGATGGCTCCAGATGGATGCTTTTGTTGTGGGCTCCCTTTTATCTCTGGCTGTAAGCAGTCTGGGCAGTTGTATTATAAATGGGTAATTTACCACCTCCTCCCCAAGGACTCCTCTGCTGGCTCTTTCATGGACCTTGTTACCGAAGGTTACCAGTGTGCCTGGTGCCTTTGATTTCAGTGGGCACTGCAGACCAGAGAAAGAGCCGTTGCCTGAGCATCTGCACACTGGCTTGTACATGTCCTGCAAATGGGTACCTGCCAGCCATCTTGCCCAGATGTCGTCCTGACCATTGATTTTCTTTTTTTGCTGCTCCCTATTGCAGTTATTAGCCACAGTGAGGCCTGGGCGTGGAGCTCTCCACTTTAATTATTCATCCTTATGAAGAAAAATTTCCCCCGTGTGCTTTATTCTCCTCCAGCCCGACCTGAGCACACACGGACTCCTCCTTCCTTCTCTCTCCAAAGTGCCTTGTGAGTGGAAGGGCCTTTCACTGGGGTGCTCGTTCCATTTATGCGTTTAATATGCATTTTGTGCTCTGCCAAGGGGGTCAGGAGGGCACATGGAGAAGCCAGATGGCTTACCTCTTCCCTCAGGAAACATGCAGCTATTTAGCTGGGCACCTTCCCAACTCGAGGCAGGGTGAGATTCTGCTGTTTTGGGGAGAGTTAGTTCAAATGCCATTGTCCCCGAGATTACAGCTCCAAGTTCCTCTAGGCGATGCACTTTTCTACTTCACTGCCACTCGCTGGAGGTTTCTGCCAGAAACAGCATTTTAGGAGACATTACAAAGGGGATGGGGAAGGAGGGATGGGAAAAAGCAACCCCTGTTATTTATGGCCTTTGCTCAGACACAAGTTTCCGTTATTTTAATCCGACTGAAATAAGAAACCATAATCCATGGATGAAAAACAGTGGACAAACTCAGTTCAATCGCAAGCACCCCGAGGATGTGTGTTTTTCCCCATTTCTGGTTTTTAATGTTCCTTCCCTGCTGCTGTTTCCCAACTTCAACTTTTGAAAAGCCAAGCAGTTTAACTGGCCAGGCCCAGGAAACTTATTTGTATGCAGCACAAATTTCAGAATCTGTTCTCAGCCTGTGCCGAGTGAAAAATGGCCTGCATTTTCTTGATAGCCCATGTGGTTGTAAAGAATAAATGGCTAATGAATTACAGATGAACATTGACGCAAATTAATCTTCCCGCTGTCCCTGGGTTATATGGCAGCCATTTAAAAGTTTAATCAATACACTAAAGTTGAAAACATGCAGGCACTGCAGTTGTTTGGATGTAATAAACATCACAGGGAACCGGGAGGTTTGCACCCAGTCCATGTATCATAATGACAGGTATTTATGTTTAATGGACTAAATATTTTTTATTGGAAGGGAGCAAATGTCAGCTTAACTTTGTGAGCCCCGCATTCAACTTTCCTTTGAGGTTGGTGAAAGACGGCTGACGTGTCATTGGAAATGAAACGTTAAGGGGGGAAAAAGGCAGAATGAGACAAAGCAAGGATAAGGAGCCGTTTGGAGACGTGAGGCTGCACTCGCATTCTGCAGCGCTTCATTAACGAAAACGTACACTCAGATATTCCTAATGTTGCTGTAAAATGGTTTACTAGGAACAACTTTAATGCTTGTTAGTGAAAACAAGTGCCCAGATCTGCCAGATAGCCCATTCAGTGCAGCCTTTTGTTTGAAAACTCTTTACCAGGTCATATTTGCTGGAGATTTATAATTAGTCTTTTTTCTTAATGTGGGAAGTGGGGAGAAACAGCATGACGGCTCTCAGCCCTTGTATTTCATAGATCTTTCCTTTTGAACGGTGTCCAATGACTTTAAATAACCATGTGTTCTCTTTTGGAATACTTATATCTTAATTACTTTTCAAGTCGATATTGTGTAGCACTGCTGTGAGTCTGGTAGGACCATGGTGACTAAAAGAAAATGGCCTGTGCCAGTCACAGGGCCATGTTGCTAGTCAGAAGCATACTCAAATGAAAGGAGAGATGTGTTTTCATCTAAACAAAAATATGAAGCAAAAAGCCTACAGACATGATTCAGCTTTTAAAAATTTTTTCCCCTCCTAAAATAAAGCAGACAAACCATGTTATCACTGTGGAGCAAGGGGTCTTGGAAAATGGCACACACATTATAAAAATAATTAGAAATGTTTCAGATGATGGAGAGTGTGTTTTTAATGTCTCTCTGTAACCAGTTGTCCCAGGTCCTCTTTGGTATCTGAGGGCACACTTCATGGCCGAGCTTTGAGGACAATAATTCAATAGATCCTGAGGTCTGGCTGTAGGATAAGGAAAACAGGGCGAGGAGCTAAGATGCTTAGCAATCTAATATTTCGATCTCTCAAAGTATGTGAATTGCATCTTTTCATACATTAAATGATTTTGTAAAGTGTCATGATCTTATTTTTCTGTTTGTTTGTTTTTAATGTTTGCCAGGGAGTACATGCCCTTGCCAGAAAGAGACAGAGAAAGAAGGAAAGTAAGAATGCACTCCCCACGCAGAATAGTCATGCCACAATCCCTTCTTCTCCATCTCTTCCTCCTTTTGGGATTTTAGGCATGCACACACATGTGCCTAGTGTGTTTTTCAAGCTGCTGGGGCTGGGACTTGAATTGCACACTTGGAAATGCTTTGATCTGTGCCACCAGGTAACCCCCAAATTTGTTTTTAATGAGCCTAGCCTAAGAGTCAGAGAAAATCAGGATTATGTGACATTATATTAGTTAACCAAATTATTAGATAGATGCACTGGCCATTCATCTTCCAGGGAGAAACTTCTTGTGATGATAACCAAAGCAGTTAGTGTGACAGCATCTCATCACCCCCTCCACTCCCCCACCCAACAGCCCCTGAACTTTCTTCTGTGTCTTCCTATCTATTCTCAATATCCTAGAGGATTGATTTGCCTAATTGTTCATCTGGTGTTTCCACCATGCTAATACAAGCTCCATGATGCAGCAGGGAGGCAGAAACATCATTTCCTTTTTGTCTCCTATAATCCCAGGGCTTGACCCTTAGTAGGTTCATATAAAGGGCTATTATTTTTTAGTGTTTTAATAATTATAACTATAGCCACTTTGGGATCACCTGCTGCGATTTCTAAGTACTGTGATAGTTGTTTATTATTTGATACTCGATCTTCACTGTAAGCCCAGAAGATAAAAGTTATCATCCTAACTTTACAGAGGCAAAACCTGAAGTCTAGAGAGTTTAAGCGAGTTATTGATGATCACTGTTAATACATAGCTATTCCAAAATTTGTTTGTCTCTGTATCGGCTATATGCCACTCTATGTTTTTGCCCCTTATCTTATCACCGGTGATTGCAGTCTCACTAAGTGACCCCAGCTTTTTAACCTAGTTTGTGACCATCCAGATCCCCAACCTGCTGCTAATGAACAGAAAGTTTAGGTTCGTACTTTCCCTCCTAACCCTGATATCCTGAGGCCTACCTATTGTGAATATTCACTGACTCTGAAGTTGTAGGTATAGGCTATTTGCGACAGTATGATCCTTAGATATGTGTTTTCCATGGTCTGGGAAAACACAGGATCTCTGGCAAACTGTGAGGAAATTGTATTGGATAAAATTTGTTCGCTGCAAACAAAAGAAATCTACCAATGGTGGCCTAAATATACAGGCATTGTTCTCCTCACATAGAAATAAGAATGGACATAGATAATCAAGGACTGTTAAGTGGTTAAAAGAGCAAGAACTGAGCCATCAGGCTCTGTAATGGTTAGGGCACTGGACTCCAACATGGTTGACAGCGGTTTGAGCCCCAGACCCAGTGGCTTGAAAATCACACTGGGCACATGTACATGCACGCCCAAAATCACAAAAAGAGAAGGGACTGTGATATAGCCATCACCCTAGGGGGTGATTTTTCACTTTTCTTCTCTCTGTCTCTTTCTGGCAAGTGCATGTGGCCTACGGCAAAAACCTAAAACACCAACAACAAAAAGTTCAGGCTCTTTTTGTCCAACTGTTTCATTTTTAGCGTCCTGGGATGAGGAGAAAAGGTCTTTTCCTTACAGGGCATTTACCTTTTAGTTGTATATGAGTGGTTTCCTAATGGTCTCTTCCCTTTCTTAATGCCCATACCATGCACTGGGAGACTGGAAAACTGGCTATTTCTGTTTTCATGCTTATATAAGTAGAGGAAGTCAAGATAAAAGGGAATTAATCCATAATGTCTGCTCCACAAGATAAATCACATTTTTGTGTATTCATAGTAAAGGCCTGGAATTTTGCTAGATGCTATATTTATAGACCAACTTGGGTTGTTTATTTATATATCAACTTGGGTTGTTTTTTAAAACCAACTTGTTATGGAAGATTATTTATTCCCATTACACTAGGAAATGGTGGATTTGAGCCTGCATTTGTTTGATTCCATCCTAGGCCTCTTCTCTAATGTTCTCTAATGTTCCTTTAGCTGCCATTTTGATTTCATAGTGAAGGATGATAGGGCCATTCACAATTGTTCTGCCTTACAGTCAACATGCTGTCTTCTGAATTTACTTACACCAGGTTTACCACTTTGACACAGCAGGAGGCACTGCCTCCAAAGCCTAAAAAGTAGATTTAGCTAAAAGGTACCATTGCTTGTTGTTTTATACTCAGCCATTGAAAGTTCTACACAAAGTTGTTGAGAAGGTAGGCTCTAAGGTCTGTCTGACAGATCCCAATCTTGGCTCCATCACTTACCACCTGCGTAAGCTCAGACAAAATTCTATAACTCTATGCTTCATCTGTAAAATGGGAATAAATGGGAATAATAGTAATTTCTATAGATGAGTGTTTTGAAGTTCTTGGAACAGTGTCTGGCTTTTTTGTTTGTTTGTTTGTTTGTTTGTTTTGCTGTAGGATGCATGCGCTCCAGAAAGACAGAGAGACAGAAAGCAAGAAATCACCTCCCGGGGGCATGGCCACACCGCAATCCCTTCTCCTCCATTCTCCTCTCGAGATCGTGGGCATGCACACACACACACCTGGCATGAGTTTAAGCCACCAGGTCCAGGACTCAAACCACGGTTGACTACATGGGAGTCCAGTGACATAGCCATTATGCCAAACTGGTCCCTATTGCCACCATTATTATTCATGATTTTGTTACATTTTTGTCTTCATGACTGGATTGAACTTTGGAAGGCTGTTGGTTTGTTAATTTATTTATTATTTATTTATCTATTTTCCCTTTTGGTATTTTCCCAAAGCACATTAGCAAGTTTCCATTTCACATTGGAAACACTGAGTAAAAACTCATTCTAGAATCACACTTCAAATTCTGTTGGGTTGTTGGAAAAGTCACGATACATTGTTGCAGGAAAAAAAAAAAAAACAACAGAAATATATGTCGTCCATTACGCTAACTGCTGGTTCCCTGTCGTGACTTTTCCAACAACCCAATGGTTCCATTGATTTAACATATTTTAACATTAGCTCAGGAGACTAATTCCATCTACCTCATAGGATTGTAGTGATAGTTGAATGAGATAATGCACTTAAGGTTTTTAGAATGGTGTGTGAGGCATAGAAAAAGTACAGTGTTGGTTATAATTGTTATAATCATTCATGATTTGTCAGTATTCAAACACCAAACTTGATGGGATATAATATAATCCATAATGATTTCAAGGGCAAGTTTTCTCAAGTCCTCTCATGCTATTATTAAGAATAACCACATCCTTCTGGTGAAGCCATATTGAATATATCTTGTGTTCCAGGAGGTGTGGTAGATGTTAGAGATATGAAATACATAAAACATAGTAAAAAAGAAAACACAAGGAATGTATATGAGCCATGTTTACCCTCAATGATAGTCAAATGCTTGAAAAGTAAAATATCCTTATAATACCATTTTTTTCCACCCATTAATCTAGCAAAGATAATCAGATAACTGTAACTGGTTCTGTTAAGTGAACTGGGTGTATATTGATACATTTTTAAAAGGTATTTGGTCCAATGCATTGAGTCTAAAAATATTATATCCATTGACTTATTAATGCTACACTTAGGAATATATCCTAAGAATCTGACACGTATAAACAAAGCATCTTTGTACACTAACATTTACTATGGTAATATTTTATAACATCAAAACACAAAAAATGATCACTATCCAACCAGATAAGAAAGCTAAGTAAATTATGTACATCCACCCAACGTGTCACATAGCATTCAAATGATGCTTAAAAGCATTTTAAAATATGAGAGCCAAATATTAAGCAATAAAATGAAGATATATTTGTACTCATTCACATTTACAGAATATAGATAGAAAAAATATTATAATGTTAAACTTCAAAATGCTAACTGTGATTATTTCTGGGCAGTGGAATTAAACATGGTTTTCAGTTGGTGTAATGGCTGTGTCGCTGGACTCCCATATAGTTGACCACAGTTCAAGTCCTGAACCCAGTGGCTTAAACTCACGCCGGGCATATGTGCGTGTGTGCCCAAGGTCCCAAGAGGAGAATGGAGGAGAAGGGATTGCGGCGTGGCCATCCCCCCTACAAACAGTGGCTTTAACAATACTGTCTCATGTAACATGAACCCCAGATGAAGGCAGTCCATAGCTGGTATGACATCATTAGGAACCTAGACTGCTTTGATTTTTTATTCCATCTTCCAACGGATTGGCTCTTAGTTCAGGTTTGATTTATGATCATCATATTATTACTATTGCACCTGGCCTTATTCCTGTGTTCCAAGTAGTAGAAAGAAAAGGGAAAGTCGACATTGCCATGCTCAACAACATAGGGGCTGTGTGTGTGAGGTGAAAAAGAATATGGAAACTGGGTAGCCAGCCCTACTGTCAGATTTTAATCCCAACTCTCCCACTCAGTAGCAGGTTGATTTTAATAGAAGGTAGTGCTTCAATGGCACCGAAGAAGCCTCAAGAAACTTCTCAACCAGGTGATATATGCAGCCACTATCATCAGCTGTGCTTTATACTCCAGATGATTCCCAAGTCTTTGGCACCTCCTATGATTTTGGTTTTTGTCCTTTATAGTTTAAAGTAGGCATCATGAAAATGTCACTGTCTTTTAGCATTGTGGTGCTGATAGTATGATTTTATAGTCATGAGAGGCTGTTGGAAAGGCTAAGTGTGCTATGCAATAGCAATTTTCATGAGACTAGTCATAGCTAATGAGAGTCAAGTGGTCATTACATGCCAGTCACTGTTGAGCTCTTTATATGCAGCATGTCATTTAACCATGTGAATTAGACATTGTTGTTTTCCCATTCTACAGATGCAGATATTGAGACCCAAAAAGATTTAAACCCAGATTGTCTGACTACTGAATCTATGGCACTGGTTCTCAAACTTTAGTGTGTGTAGGAATTACAATACACTTGTTAAAATCATGTGTTTAAGATCAGAAAAAAAAGATTCTGTAAACTACACTTAATTGCTGTCAATTCTACCAACTCTAAACTCTAATTAACCAGCAATGGGGCAAAGAACACTGCTCCTCAGACACTAGACTCCTCTCACTTCTGAATTCTGCTCTATGCTTGATTTTCTCTAGTAGGAAGACAACAGCCAAATGGATATTTTGGGGAGCATCCCAGTCTTTTGGGAGGCTTTATCATGTCACGTGGAAAACAGGTCACTCTTTTCTGAGGCTACCTGTTTTCCTATTATGCAGAAGTGTAAGAATTCTTAGAAGCAAGAAGTCTCAGGCCAATAGGTTTGGCTTTGTTGGTTGTATTTTCATTATTTTCCAAAGAAAAAGTTTTCTTTTTTTTGTTTGTTTGTTTTTTTTTTGAGAGGTTTTTGCTATAGGGCGCGTGCGCTTGCCAGACAGAGAGAGACAGAGAGACAGAAAGCGAGAAATCACCCCCCAGGGGGGATGGCCACGCTGCAATCCCTTCTCCTCCATTCTCCTCTCGGGATCCTGGGCACGCACGCACACGCGCCCAGCGTGAGTTTTAAGCCACCGGGTCCAGGATGCGAACCGCGGTCACCTACGTGGGAGTCCAGTGACATGGCCATTATGCCAACTGCTGGTCCTAAGAAAAAGTTTTTGAGGGCCAACATAGAGGTTGACTGGACAAGAGAGTAAAGAGTTTCCAAGAAGATCAAGAGTGTTTACCACACATCTTAGTCTTCTTCTTTTTTCTTTTTTTTGAGAGGTTTTTGCTATAGGGCACGTGCGCTCGCCAGAGAGACAGAAAGCGAGAAATCACCCCCCAGGGGGGATGGCCACGCCACAATCCCTTCTCCTCCATTCTCCTCTTGGGATCTTGGGCATGCACGCATACACACCCAGCGTGAGTTTAAGCCACCAGGTCCGGGACTCGAACCGCTGTTGACTACGTAGGAGTCCAGTGACATAGCCATTACGCTAACTGCTGATCCCCACACATCTTAGTCTTGAACTTTCCTCTTGGCTCACTAATAGCAGAGGCTCAATGAAATCTGTGTTTGGCAATGGGTAGACTCCTCTAAATAAGGCATGGACTGTGCCATTTAAAGCTCACAGGAGATTAATTTTAAACTTGAATGCAGGAAGACTCTCAGAGTTAACTGAATTTTGGAAACATTGTTGTCTCTATTTACGACTGTTCTTTCTTACAGTGGATCAGAACTAATAGGGCAAACCATAGGTTGTAATGTATTTATGCACTGAGGATATAGGAAGAGGGAATAAAAGCTATGGGCAAGGCTTTTCATGAACTACATTGTAAACTTATTCGGTGGGTCCCAGGGAGAACATAAACACTACCTCAAAGGACTCATGGATTTGCATTTTGTTTATATCCATTTTATAGGCAATCTGTAAATGGGCCAAAATAATACTAGTACCTCATAAGGTTGTTTATCATAAGGTTTTTTTAAAGTACCAAGTGATGAAATAATCCATATAAAATACGTATCGCAGTGCCTACACTTAGGAAGCTCAATAAAGTTAGCTATGATGATGAGAGTGATAAGGGAAGGGAGAAAAGGGACAAGAGGAGGAGGAGGACAAGAAATCTGCTAAGATTCTGCTCCATAAAAAGTCTTTTAGTTAAAAATTTTCACGGAAAAGGAGAAGCTTTTTCTTTATAACTGAAAAATGCATTTTCAAAACCTTATTATGAAAGGAAATACAAAACTTTAAAAAGTCAGACATCACAAAAACACTTCCTTTTGCATTTCTTCTATGGCTCATTGATCCCTAAAATGATCTTTGTTGTAAAAGAAGGAACACTGGATTGGAAATAAGAACAACAGAAAACTAACAACAGCTTTATCCTGTAGTATTTTTGTCCCTATGAACATATTTAATCATTCTAAGTCTTCTCATCTTCCTTAGTTTCCGTGAAATTTTCTTCATCCATGGACATATCTAGTTGCTGTGGGGACTAAATGAGATGATATTCTTTAAAATATTCATTATAGCGTTTTGCACAGGGAAGATGATCAGATAAATAACTGATGTAGTCAAGGGCTATGGTAGTCAACAGAATTCTTCAGAGTGTGTCATGCTTCTGGGAGATAATCTACATTCTGCTTTGGTCTGTAGGGACATGCCCAAGGTAGAATATAATTCTACAAAAACGGCACTTTATTCAGCATGGAAAGTTTTTTTTAATGTTAATATTTAGATGGTCTAAAGACTTATTATTCCATGATTTGGGAGAAAGATTTAGTTTTGCCTTTCCTGTTAATGTTAGAAAGAAAATCCCACCGCTACTGCATTGCAGTCACCACGGTACAGTGCTGCTCAGTATGTCCCAAGTACTTCCTGCCCTTGGGAATCTGCATAGTATGAGAGGCTAGCCTGGGTACTGATGCTGCCAGGAATTGTAATTGTCTTTAATGTCCAAGAGTGGTTTGACAGATATGCCACATATTTCCTAGAGCACATGAGACTAGATAGTTCAAGACAAGAATATGGGGATAAGCGAATTGAATAGCAGGGATGAATGTAGATAACCCATTTTGTTCCTGGTAGAGAGCAAGCATTCAGCCTTTTAGTTTTAAATATGATGTTAGCTATGAGTTCTTGGTAGATGACCTTAATCAGTTTGAGGAACTTCCCTTTTATTCCTACATTGTTGAGAATATTTATCATGAATGAATGTATGTTAAATTTTGTCATCCATTGAAATGATTGCACTTTTTCTGTTGCTATAGTACATTATATTTATTTTTAAATATTGAACTAACCTTGCATTCTAGGATAAATCCCACTTGGTCATGTTGTATTATTTTATATACTGTTGGATCTGATTTGCTAGTATTTTGTTACAGATTTTTGCTTAATGTTCATGTGGAATGTTCTATTGCTTTCTTATATTTGTCTAGTTTGGTATCAGTATAGTTTTTGGAGTTATAAAATAATTTGGACAGTATTTCAGTTAAATCTTTGAGTGAATTTGCCATTAAGCCATAGGCCTGGAATTATCTTCATATACTCATATTAAACTATGAATTTAATTTCTTTAATAGATACAAAGTTCTTCAGATTATTTATTGCTTCTTTCATGCCTGTGGTTTTTTTTAAAAAGACACATTTAACCTCCTTTTAATCTCTACTTTTAATCATTATAGCCATCAAATAACCATTGTGTTTTTTCATGACTCAATTACAAATTCTTCTCATGACCTCCTAGGCTTTCTAGTTGGTAAACAAACAAAGTCTGGCTCATCTCTACTTCATTTATTTGTTGATTCAGCAAACATTTTAGCCACACGCCCAATTCAAGGACTTGTGATAGGGGTTATAAATTCAAAGATGAAGGGAACCAGCAGTTAGCGTAATGGCTATGTCGCTGGACTCCCACGTAGTTGACCGCGGTTCGTGTCCCGGACCCGGTGGCTTAAAACTCATGCCGGGCGTGTGTGAGTGCATGCCCAAGATCCCGAGAGGAGAATGGAGGAGAAGGGGGTTGTGGCATGACCATCCCCCCTGGGGGGTGATTTCTCGCTTTCTGTCTCTATGTCTCTATGTCTCTCTCTGTCTGTCTGGTGAGCGCATGCGCCCTATAGCGAAAACCTCTCCAAAAAAAAAAAAAGAAGAAGAAGAATAAAGATGAATAAGACAGTATTCCAGAGTTCAAGTAAATTATACTTATGTAGGAATAATAATACAACATGGTTGACTCTGGTGTGGTGGGATATGTGCAATGGTAGTGTGATGACGGATGCACAGGGAGAGCAAACTAGGAGCCACACACTCCACCGTGGGAAGACAGGGTGGCTTCTCAGAAGAAATAGCATTTGAATTGGGCTTGGAAAGATAAGAATTTTATCTGACATAGAAGGGGAGTCATATCACATGGATGTCATGAGATGTTTGGGAGAATAAGCCATTTTATATTTTTCTAGGATAAGAACATTCGCTTTAGGAATTCATCGTTTAAAATAGGGAACCCTAAAATCAGCATGGCAAATGAAAAAGCCAAAGTGCTTTAGTTACAACATACTTCTATTTGTGTGTTCATCAAATGCAGTTCCTTTCATATGTGTCATAGTCTCACTGCAGAGTAGACTTTGTTGGATGATTGCTTCATGGTAATTTTTAGATTTTTAAAAATCCTCTTTTTTGTTTAAATGATTACTTACATAGTCATAATAATGAATAACAACTGTTGTAAAAAAGATATGTCCTTGGGACCAGCAGTTAGCATAATGGCTATGTTGCTGGACTCCCACGTAATCGACCGCGGTTTAAGTCCCAGACCTGGAGGCTTAAACTCATGCCAGGCACGTGTGCGTGCATGCCCAAGATCCCGAGAGGAGAATGGAGGAGAAGGGATTGCGGCGTGGCCATCCCCCCTGGGGGGTGATTTCTCGCTTTCTGTCTCTCTGTCTCTCTCTGTCTGTCTGGCGAGCGCATGCGCCCTATAGCAAAAAAACCTCTCCAAAAAAAAAAAAAAAAAAAAAAAAAAGAAAATATGGCCTCTTTAAAATGGATCTTAGAGTTGAGATTCCAGTAAGAAAACAAGGAGGACATCCATTTGTAGATAGATAGTGAGGGAGAGAAACTGAATTACAAACCCCGGTAATGTGTGACCATAAGTTACAAGTAGAACATTATGGAATTTCTCCCAAAGTGACTTGATCGTGATTATTTTGTTTTAGCTTGCACATGTTGCTTTCACCAGTCCACCTTACATTGATATATCCATGTTCAACTGAATTCATTATTTTCTGAATATATCATGAAAAACAGTGTCTGTGTCAATTGTGAACACCCTTACTTCTCAAGGTTGACTGTACCTAGGTATTTGCCATATAAAACCTGAGTTTACCTTTGTCATTGTTGCAGTTGCTCTTTTTTGTCCCTTTTACACAGTCACATTGGCCTTCAAGAACACCTGCTATCACCCAGGGTCTTGCAGATCCATTGCTTGGATTAATTAATGAAAGTTTTTTGGAAGACTGATTTCCATTTAAAAGATAGATGCTATCTAGTTGATTTGTTTTTTACTCTTTTATACTAAAATATAATTCTAATGGCTTTATGGCATTGTCAGTTATTTAAGTATTCATGAGTATTTAGGTAAAGCCTGGATGGCTTGACGTTATTCTAACTAACTTATAATTAAATGTGTCATCAAAATTTTCTCTAAGAGTATGCTATAAATGGATATACTTAATTGGGGTACAAATAATAGTTTTAGGTTTTAAGACATAAATTCTTAGGCCAGCAGATGACGTAGCAGTTACATCTCTGGATTCCCACAAGGCTGACCGTCGTTTGAGGCCCAGACTGGGTGGCTTGAAACTCACACCAGGTGTAAGTACATGTGTGCCCAAGGTCTCAGAAGGAGAATGGAGGAAAAGGAATTGTGATGTAGCTATCCCCCAGAGGGTGATTTCTCACTTTCCCTCTCACTGTCTGTCTCTCTATGGTTAGCGCATGTGTCCTAAGGCAAGAATCTCTTAACAAAACATAAATTCTTAACATATATTTACTGTTTGCTATCTACTAGGTGCAGTGCTAGGACCATAAGAGACTGCAGTAGACAAATGAGACTCTGTTCTCAAGAAGCATGGAATCTACTGCATTGTTCATTCATTTATTAACCTGTGAATGCATACTAAATTATGTGCCAGGTACTAGGATAGGTGTTGTATTTTTGCTACTTGTGTGAAAACATAGTATAATGTTGTACCTGGTAGATAGTCCACCCACAACAAATATTTACATAATTGTGAAATTACCCTTCCCATTCTCTTTCACATATTATATTATTCTATATTAAGAAAAAAATGTGGAAGGAAAAAAATGGTCATAATAGCAAAGATTACCTTATACACACTGAAATCCACATTTTATTCCTCTTTTATAGGTACCAACCTAGACTTCATTTCTAGTCTCCTTGGCAATTAGAGTATAAGTTAGCCTAAGAAATGTTAGTGGGAGAGAGAGACATCAGTTCGTGACCAAGGCTTTTGGGAAATGGTTGTGTCTCTTTCATACATATTTCCCTTTCCACTGGGCTGATATACACAAGATGACTTAATAGGTAGAAGCACAGAAATCACACATGGAAGAAGCTGTGTTCATTAGGCAAAATTTTAAGAAGAAAAGGCATGAACGTCTGTTGTGTTAGACACAATGATTTGGGGGACTTATTCATTTCAGCAGCTAATATAAAACTAGTACAATAATAGGACCATTAAGAGGTGGCTCATTATTATAAAAATCATAATGAATTGTTAAGGCATATCCCATGATATACTATCCTTCGGCAATGATAATACATATTATTTAGCAGCTGTGGTTCTTCATAATCACCATGATGAATACATAGGCAAGAATTAGTAATCTGATTCTAGACATGAAGCTTGAGGGTCACATAAGTCATGTCACCACCCAAAATTCTCAAGTGTGGATTACAGAGGAATCAGTATGAGCATCAAGATATTCTGATAGGTTCTTAATTTTAGACTTTTTCCTTGTTTTACTATCTTTATTATTTTTATATGTAAAATAATTATAATTCTTTATGTCTACTTCTTATTGCCTGTACTCTTGCATTAGGTTATGTGTCCATGAGCTGAGACCGTAATTGATGCCGTATCCTCATCTATTATGATACTGCCTGCCACATAGAAGGATCTCAGAAAATAGCTCTGAAATGTGAGGAAGGTTGAGTCAGGGACCAGAAAATACTTCTTCTAGTCAAGTATTTCATAATGTAAATCAAACATGGGCCTTATACATTTTCATAAAGAAAAAAAGGAAGAGAAGAAATAACAGAAGGATGAATATCCACAAGAAATTCTTCAAAAAGTTAGTGAAAATGTGTGTGTGTGTGTGTGTGTGTGTATACATACATATAAGTTGTATGGATTTTTATTTGTTTTGTACCTCAAATAAACTCATACTTTAATTCCATTTTCTACAAACTTTTTGGAGTCCCCTCATATGTGGATTATGTCTGTGCGTTTGCATGTATTAAAAGAGGAAAACACAGGGTAATGGGATTAGATGGTGAAGGACTGGTAATTTTTCACTCATAAGTACTTTTTTGGACAACTGATTTTTGTTTGAGATGCTTAAATAGGTCACAAGATGGAATCAGGAGGAGAAGTCAAAGAAAATTAATACATATTTGGAAACCATTCTTGGAATTACTATTCTACAATGACAAATAGCATAGGAAAAAAGAAGCTTTTCCTTCAATGTTATTACTATGAAAACTTTCAGACAGAGAGTTAAAAGAATAGTACATGGTTACCTACATTCAATGTGTAATTTCACTTTTTACATGTTCTTTTTTGTTTATGAGTTCACATGAGAGTATATGCACATTTTTTAATAAGACACTTAAATACATTGCAGATGCTATCACACTTCATTTCTAAACACTTCAGCATGCATCTCCTATGAAAAAGTACATTTTCTTCTGAAATACCTTCATCATAGCTAAGCAATTAACATTAATTTGAAAGTATTACCTACTAAACAGTCCATAGTAAAATATTCTCAATTTTTTTAATAGATTATCTCAGAATTTAGAATTTTTTTTGTTAATCGATTATCCAATCCCATTTGGATTTGAAGTCTTTACACATTTACACATTTTAAGTTGCATTTGGTAATCTTTACACATTCCATTTGCTTAAGTCTTTTTGAATCTCAACAGTTTTTCTCAAGGGTGGTCCCCAGACCAGCAGCATCAAGATCATTAGGAAACTTGTCAGAAGTGAATCTGCCCCAGACCCACTATGTGAGAGATACTCAGGAGGTAGACCCAGCAATCTGTGTTATAACAAGCCCTCCAGGGGATTCTGATGAAACTGAAGAACTACTGGTCTAGAACTTAAGCCCTATTTTTTTTTTTTTTTTTTTTTTTTTTTTTTTTTTTTTTTTTTTTTTTTTTTGCTTTTCATGATATTTAGCTTTGTTCTGAAAATTCAGGTCAACTTTATTGTAGAATGTCCCACATTCTGGACATCTTATTGTTTCCTCATGGTTTGATTCAGGTTAAATATTTTAGCAAGCAAAGGTGATATTGGATCTATTCCATTGTATTATATGGGGAGGCATGTGCTATTTAATCATCCTTTTTTTTTTTGAGAGAGAGATTTTTGACATAGGGTGTGTGCACTCTCTAGAGAGACAGAGAGAGACAGAAAGTGAGAAATCACCACCCCACCTGAGGAGGTGGCCACACTGAATTTCTTTCTCCTCCATTCTTATCTCAGGATTTTGGGCATGCACAAACATGCACTTGGCATGAGTTTCAAGCCTCCAGGTCTGGAACTCAAACCATTGTCGGTCATATGGGAGTCCAGCACCTTAACCACTACACCACCTGCTGACCCCTAATCATCCCATTCTTAGTGATGCCAATTGATTATTTGATTGATGTGGTTACTGCCATATGCATCTCTTCTAAAGATATGTATTTTCCTTAATAATAAATAACTTAACAAATGACAATCAAAGGCTGTGTGAATTTTTCATTCTCTAATAAACTTTCACTCAGTAGATGCAGCATCAATTGATAATACCTGCCAGAACTGCTACAATAGAGTACAGTATTTTTCCTACTATTGTCATTCATTCCTTCTATATTAATTAGCTGTCATTACTTAAGAGCTTTTTCTCTTCCTTTGTATATGTTTCTATGTTGCTGTATCATTATAGATTGTAGGGTTTTTTAAATTCAATATGTCAAATAATTACTATCATTATTTTTTTGATATTCATATTATGCCAAATTTGGCTACAGAGGGTCTCTTCAAGCTACCTTCTGTGTTCTTTTCCTGCTTTTGGCACAGCTATTGTAGGCTCACTTAGTATGTTTCCTGCCCCGTATTCTGAATCAGAATTTCTTCAATGAGCCCTGGTTATCTATAGCAGAAAGTGTCTTTTGAAACCAGTATCTAGATGCTAGGTGTCCTACACACACACACACACACACACACACACACACATGCATTTTTTTAAAATTATTATATTTTAATTAATTAATTTATTTCTTTTCATTTGACCAGAGAGGGACAGAGTAGGGCGGGGTGTAAGAAAGCAAGCCACCAGGTCCAGGACTTGACCTGTGGTCAGCTATGTGTGAGTCCAGAGCCTTAACCACCATACCACCTGCCAGCCCCTATGCATGTATTTTTTTATTCATAATTTTTACAAGTCTCTTCAAATTTGGGGTGGCTATTATCTTTTTCTCCTTCTCACCCATCCTGTAGTTGTTTTCTAGGACTAATATAACAAAATGCTATAAACTTAGTGGCTTAAAACAACATAAATTTTTGCTCTTATTATTCTGTACGTCAGAAGTCTAACATGGGTCTTCATGGAGTTAAACTCAAGATGTCATTGGGGCTGCATTTCTTTCTAAAGGCTCCATGGAAAAATTCTACTTCTTATCTTTTCTTTCAGAGGCCACCCACATTCCTTGGCTCATGGCCCCTTCTTCCATCTTCAATTCAGTGATGTTGCTCTGTCTGACCATTCTTCCACAGTCATTTCTGTCTTCGACCTCAGTCGATTCTGTCTCTGACCAGTCTTAAAGCTTCTCCCATTTAAAAGACTCATGTGTTTACATTGAGCTCTCCCAAATAGTCCGGGGTAATGTCCTCACCCAAGGTTCAGATCTTAATCACATCCCTTTTGCCACATCAGGTACCATGTTCACAGGTCCCAGGGATTCGAGTGTGAACATCTTAAGGCCATTATTCTGCCTACATTATCCCTCATTCCTTGTTTAACTTTCCATCTCTCAGTGTGAAAAACCCACTTCCAACAACTGCAGTATCTTTACACATTTTCTCTACCCTACAGTATACACAAAATAATTTGTAAATGATATCAGCAGTAACACTAATGACGATACACCTATTAAGTAAAACCCAAGATTTCTTTGTGTGTTTCAGTATTCAGAAGGTATCTCCCTCAGGTTGAGCAGTTGAAATACTACTGTGTTCCAGCATTACTTTAATGGATTTCTCTGTGTAGTATATTATCAATTTAGTGTGTAATTGGGTTTATTATTTTTTGCTTATATTCAATTTTTTTCTATGAAGTAATTTTTTAATTATAATTTATAGAGAAATGTTTATAAATGCATATTTATAAACTTATTTTTAAAAGATAGATTCACAAAGAACTGTAAGAAGTTTCCCTCCAATGGAGATTATAACCTATACAAATCTGTGATTTAAAATGAAAAAATATGAGGACCAATAGGTAGCATGAAGGCTAAGGCATTGGGTCCCACATGGCCAACTGTGAGGTTTGAGTCCCAGGTCTGGTGACTTTAAAAATGCCAGGCATGTGTGCGTGTGCTCATGTGCACACACTCCAAATCCCAAGAGGAGAATGGAGGAGGACTGAGGGCTTGCCTTTTTTGTTCCTTTGGATTAATTTTTTGAATACGTAATATAAATTATTATAAAAGTAGATATATTCAGAGAAGTCTCAGTACCATCCCATCTCCTCTTATTTCCACCCACCCACCACACACAGTCATCCTTATTAATCTGTGACTTTTCCTTCCTGCCATCTTTTGGAAAGACAAAGATGAACATGTGTATTTTTTTCTAACTATCTTTTTCTTTTTTAAAATTTATTTATTTACTTATTTTTCCAAATAATTGTTTAACTTTATTTATTTATTTATTTCAATTTGACCAGAGGGGGGGTATGGGGATGGGGGAGAAAGTGAGACAGCAAGCCACCAAGTCTGGGACTCGAACCATGGTCGGCCATGTGGGAGTCCAGCACCTTTAACCACCATGCCACCTGCCAGCCCCTTTAAATTTTTCTTATCCTAAAACAGCTGAGTTGGTGCATTCTCTTGCTCCTTGCATCTTTACTTAGTATATCCTGTTTTCATGTATATACTTGTGTACACACACACACAGTATATCCTGGGAATCAGTCTGTATACACAGACATATATATATATATATATATATATATATATATATATATATATACACACACACACACATACATACATACACACACACACACAGACATATATATATGTGTGTGTGTGTGTATATATACTCTTTTTATGCTGTTTAATATGTTACAGCAAACATGTATTGTATTTGTGAACTGACACAACTAAAAGAAAACTACACTGAGAGAAAATATCCTCTCTGTATGCTTTTTGCTCACCTTCACTTGGCAAGGCAGAGCTAAATTTTTTCTTGTGTTTACATAGTATTATTATGAAGTTTTGGGACCAGCATATGACAAAATGGCTATGTCATTGGACTCCCACCTAGTTGACCACAGTTTAAGTCTCAGACTCAGTGGCTTAAAACTCATGCCAGGCATGTGTTTGTGCCTGCCCAAAATCCCCAGAGAAGAGTGGAGGAGAAGGGATTGCAGTGTGGCCATCCTCCCTGGGGGGGGTGGGGTGGGGTGGGGGGGTGATTTCTCACTTTCTGTTTCTCTGTCTCTCTGGCAAATGCACATGCCTTATAGCAAAAATCTCTCTAAAAAAAAAAGTTTTTACTAAAGTTTTTATTTGATAAATCATCTCCTTTTCTGATCTGTTAGTTCCTTGAATGCAGAAAAACCCTCTCCCTTTCTTTCCCTTTCTTTTCTTTTCTTTCCCTTTCTCTTTTCTTTTCTTTTCTTTTCTTTTCTTTTCTTTTCTCTTATTTTCTTTTCTTTTTGCTCACCCGCCTGCCCTTCCTTCCTTCCTTCCTTCCTTCCTTCCTTCCTTCCTTCCTTCCTTCCTTCCTTCCTTCCTTTTTCAATATGGGTTGAGTGTCATTGATGGTGCCTGACATGTGGTACTTCCCACTTACTTGTTTTGCCTGAAACTCCATTAGATATTTATTCAGTTGGTCTAGTTTATAGTAAGTATCTATTTTGACATGTGAAAAATATCCTAAAATATATTAGTTGATTGGGGAACTCGTCCTTTCTTAGACAAGATGTGAAAGAAGGGTCAGGTAGTGAAAAAGAACAGTGATGTTTTGATTCTAGAATTGAAATGCCAAGGAAAGCAAGAAGGTGTCTCAGCATTATAGACATTCTCCAAGAAAAAGAGGACAAATCTGGAAAAGAAAAAGAGGGACACAGAAAGAAAAAAGGCTCTGTCACTGTGTCAACTTTCTAAGAACCTACTGGAGAACCTACTTTGATGATGAGAGGGGAGCTCTCAGGAGCATTTTCTCCAGATACTGAGAAACCGAGGTCCAGGGAGATAGAATAAGTTGCCCATGACAGTCACTAACTGACTAGGAGCTAGAATCTTAGTCCTTTAACCCCACCATACGCCACTGAGTTGATGTGATCTTTCTCGAGGTTTTAAGAAGGTATTTTTGAAATCGTGTCAGTTCCCCATACCCCTGAAGATGGACAGAGGATTGCGTTTTCTCCCCTTTTAGAACTTTCAAAGTTGGTCTTCTGATCTCAAGACCGAAATGTTCATTTCTGTCTGTCTTGACCTCGTCCAGTCAAGTCAACTGTATTTGTGGCATGATAATGTCAATATTCACACCTGTACACACCATATATACCATGTATATATACATATATATAAAATACACTCACAAACAAGATAAACACAGCAAGTATACACACATTGTGTATAATACAGTTTACAAGACAGACTTACACATAGAACAGTACACATGCAAGCACCCACATACACACATATACACAAAACACACATGTACACTATTGCATGCACACACATACATACACATGAAGTAGTTCCTGAGTATTAATATAAAATGTAACTCTTGCATCTGCCAACTTATCCTACATTTTATTTTGATGAAAAGATAACAGTAGAGGGAGAAATCTCTTCATCAGAAAATTCAGTGAAAAAAAAATTCCCAAGACATTGTCATGTATTACTGGTTATTTTTGGTGGTTAAGAGAATTATTTGAAAACAAAGAAGCCTTTCACAAAGCCTCTAAAATACAAAAGATTTAATAACATTTACATCTGTGTATCAGCCATGTCTGTAATGCAAGTCATGAATAACACATAAACCAGAGCACAGAAAGAACAGAAGTGCTCACACATCATTTAAAATCCAACCCACCCCATCGTCAGTGGAATCAAATACACAGCAGGAGCAGTTCCAGTTGATACACACACAATATAGTCATCGGAAATGAAAATATATTAATTATGTTCCTTAAAGTTAGGAGGGAAATGCTAGGATTCACCAAACCTGTCCAACTTCTTTGTTGAAAATCTATCCCAAAAAAGATATGGCTATCTCTTTATTTCTCTTAAGAAATTGCAGAATGAGTGTGTGTATTTGTCTTATTTTACTGTTCATTTAAATCCACACTTGGGGCTTAGCCTTGTCTCCTTGCTGTGCTGAAAATGGAAGAAAGTTGGCCTGTGAAGATGGATCTTTGTTACAAGTGAGTAACTTGCAAAAAAGAATTCATTGTTGAGCAATGATATTTAAAACAACAATACCTGCACAGTTCCCAGGGGTAGAGGAGGAAATTCACACTGCCTTGAGATTAGCCATGTACTATCCAGATCGAAAGCCCATGTAGCAACATGTTTGATTGGGAAGGAAATCCTTCCTTAGTCTGATTCAGATTACCTTCTTAGGCCCCAATTTGAAAATGTGCATTCCCAGATTGGTTCATTTGACTCTTGTGCATTTGTAGGGGTCTCCTAGGCTTTACATATACACTGATGACAGACTCACACTGCTGCAGGGAAGCATCTGATGCCTAACCAAGGAGGACCAAGGAAGGAAAAATGAACTGGATGATTTTTTTGTGTGTAGGCATTTGCATTTGGTGTTTGTTCATATTCTTTTTTTTATATTTTTTTTGTTTTTAATCTTTTTATATTACATTTAATCACATGTATCTTTACAGTGTATAACATTCCTTTTTCCAGCATGATTACCATGCATATCAGTCAAAACAAAGACATTACTGTCCACATCATCATCATCATCATCAAATAGCTTTTCATTTTTTTTCAGATTATTATTATTATTTTTTAAACATTCAATCACTATATATCATTTGGCTTGTAAAGAGAATCTACCTAACAGGTAATAAACCATTTCTGTGTCCCACAAATGTCATGCCTCTCTATTTGTTCTTGTGCTATCCTTCTCTATACTCTTCCCTTCTCCTGCCACCCTGTTCCACACTGTCTTTAGCATCCATAATTATTTTCACTGTTTTTATGTCCTCCAACATTTTAATTTCTACCATAGAGTGCAGATAGTCAATATACATTAAGTGGATACATACAATATCTTTCTTTCATAGCCGGACTTGCTTCACTCAATAATAAATCTTCCATATTTGACCACTTTCTATCAAATGTCAAGGTCTTGTTGTTTTTTATGGCTGAGTAGTATTCCACGGAGTATATGTGCCACACTTTTTCAGTCCATTCATTCGTTTGTGGACATTTGGGTTGGTTCTATGTCTTAGTGATGGTGAGTAAGGCTGTGATAAACTTTGATGTGCAAGTGCTTTTCCTACTGAGCATCCTCCTGTTCTTGGGGTAGATTCCCAGAAGTGGGATTGATAGATCAAATGGTAATTCTATTTGTAGATCTTTAAGGAATTTGCTCATATTATTTAAGTCAGTGTTCCTGTTTTTCACTTCTAGGAATTAGAGGATATTCAAATGATATTAATCATAGATCAGCACCCTCTCACTTGCTGGCTTTTGCTTGTTGTTTATTTGTTCATTTAAGTTCCTTTTCCTCTTCTGCTCATTGTTTCCTCTCCTATCTCTAGGCCTTCTGTTGGTGTCACACCAGTGGATGCTAATTAGCTTCTCTTTTTCAAGTTTACTTATTTATTTATGCATCCATGGATGAGATAGACAACAGAACGAGAGACAGAACCCCCAACTGTGTCTGGACACCCCAGCTTCAGTCAGCCCTAATCACAGACATGCGTATGCCCAGAGTAGTCAGGGAAGTCTCTGGATGTGAACCTGGAATCTTCCCAAATAAGTCAGCCTTGAAGAGTGTTGTTTTATTGTTGCACCACTGTCTAGCCCCAAGTCCTGAGTAGTTTAAAATGAGCCTTGTAAATGTCATGGAACCCCTTCCCCTTCCTCCCCTATGTATCTCATTTCAGTGTGAAATTTCAAGCACTTCCCAATCCTCACTGCAGCAAAAGGTTAATAGTCGTCTCTTTTTTATGTACTATAAATGCTCAACTCCTAAGGATAGTGTTTCAGGGCAAGTTGAGTGTAATTGCTAAATAATGTAGTCATTCTCATTTTAAATGAGTAATACTTCCGTTGTTCCTGGTGCCTCTGCATGTGTGTGTGAGTGCTTGGATGTGTGTGTGCATGCTTGTATGTGTATGTAGCCAGGCATGGGTGAGGCCTCCACTGAGGAAAGCTGCAGCCATTTCATAGGAGTTTGCACATTTGCACATTTGGGTTTTAAATGTGCCGCATCCTGGGCCTTTTAGGCACTGCAGATTATGTATAATAGATGACCTGCATTTACAGAGATGTGTGCTATACAGATGTAAATGTTATTATAGCTTTTATATTTTATGTTCTTGTTGAAAGATCATTTTGTCTTTGAATAATATGGCTGTTCAATTTTTTTTTGAGGGGAGGGGGTTATCTTTAAAAGAGAATATGAAATGGATATTGCACAGCATATATTTCTTAAAAGTAATTTGGAATTTTAGGGTCTGGGATTGGGGCTGACTGATACACTGCCGCGATGAGATATAACCCTTGGAAAATAACAGCACCAGCACATGCCTGCATCTGTCTAACCTCATAATTCACTTTCACATTGGATTATGGATGTCTGCGTTCAGTGAGTCTATCTTCCCTTTAGGTATTATTTCAGCCCTTTGAGATAATAAGGAAAGTTTAATTGCGTTGTTAATTGATTTTTTGCACAACATTATTACCTTGATTGATTGCAGAGTTGATGAAAATGTTAGACACAGGCAGCGTGGAGTATCAGCCGGGCAAGGAGTGGGAGCCTTGTGGAGAATAGATAACCTTGATGTTAAGAGCTATATCCTTCAGATATGTCTTCCCTTGACATATTGATGGCCCTTGAAAAGGGAAAAGCTGATTGTATGCAGAATGCAATCATTAAACCCACTTCAGCTCACTGTTGATTAATTTGTTTTTTCCTGAAGGATCTAGTTATAGGGAAGGCCTCACTTATACCAACCGCAGCCATTTTCCAGGTTCCAGGCTGTGCTTAACCCTATAGGCAAAGAGAAATAATGAGGCTGGTATGATAGAGACAGGAAGATTATGTACCTGATGCTCACAAGGCATCCTCACACCCAGAAACACTCTATTTACACTGCCATATTGCTTATTTTTCACAAAATAGCAGTTCTTTAAAATGCCAAAGCCAGGGAACCCTTCATTGAGACCCGGGGTAGGATGAAATGGCAACTTTTGGATGCCTGGAAGGTTACTCACCAGGCTTCTAGTATATTAGGTAAAACCTTACCATAAACTGGCTCCCGTGATTAGAGAATTTGGTTGTTAATGGGGCGTATGTGTATGATGTGTGTATGTGTAGAGGGGAATAATAAAAAAAAATATTTCTGGAAACAGTTTAATATATTTGTAATCATTCTTCTTCTTGGTCCTATATGATTGTAAGAAAGCTGGCATCTTTATAGCAATGCCCAGGGCCATCTTTATAGTACCAAAAGTCAGGTTGATTGATTAGTCAGTTTACTGATTGATTAATAGGATTTCTTCTGTCCTATCTCTTTCTTGTCAATCCTCACCACTTCGTCCAAAGCTGCCCTAACCTGGACAGAAACTCACCTTAATTGAATGCAAAGTTGATGAACAGAGCCTGCTTTAGGGGAGAAGAAGTTGGTTTTGCAACTGTGGAAGAATGGAAGCTCCTGCACATACAAGAATGGGTGGCTTCCTCTTACCTCCCCACTTTTCCCTCTTCCCCTTTCCCCAGTAATCATCCTAGCATCTTTGCTTATTACCCATGGATCATTCTGACTTATTCTGTCCTCTTTTACCTTCTGAGGCTGTCCCCATTATTTGCTTACACCGAATTTTAATTGTGTGACATTTTTGGAGGCCTACCAAAAGTTCTATCATCTTGCTGGAGTCCTGAGCTTCCCGGGTTAGGTTATTGGACTTCAGGACAGAAGAGAAACCATTTGCCATTTCCCAGTGTCACAGAGCACCCCGTAGACTGCATTCACTCTATGATCCAAAGCCTCAGTCTGCCCCACCCCCCTCCATTATGAGTCTTTCTTCTCCTGAACTAACCACTGGTGCTCAGGGAGTCTAATATCCACAGAGTCTTGGCCCTCAATTACCGTAATGGCTTGTAATGAGATTTTGGCCAAGTAGCAGGTAGCAGGTTATTACTTCCTGCTCAGCGTGGGCAATGTCTATGCTGTTAATTTGTGTTGCCGAATGTGGCTCAGAGCTGGGCATCAAACTGTCAGAGCCAGATGTATTCCATTAGGTGTGAGGCACACCGGCCTGTAGGCACTTTTTTTTTTTTTTTTTTTTTTTTTCCAATATGGAGGCATGTTAACTCACCACAGGGTGAATCCTGACAAATTTAAGTCAGCCAAATGAAAGGGGTAATATCCCAAGTCATCAAAGTAGTACATTCCAGGGACAGATAACACCTGGTCCCACCTACTGTCCACAATGGCTCCCTGACTGCGGCTGTTCCAGGGATAGGCAAAAAAATACACCCCTCTTAATATTGCTAGAGACTCTGGTGCCTTCATTAAGTTTTAATGAGCCTAACCCTAACAAAAGCCCTTTAATATGATCTTCTACTGTTTACTTTTTCTTTATCTTGGGGAAAAAATGTACAGAAGATTCCTATTGTGCTTATAAAGTACCTTCTGCTATTAATTTTTAACCTACACTTTAAGACATGCATACTCTTTTTTTTAAAGTAGGTTAGAGGATGGGAAGTTGAAAATCAAGGAATAATGAAAATATTTTGGCATTTGTTAGGGGGATTTGGTAGTGCCCAAGATTTATGCTGCATTTTCTGCAAAAATAGACTTCTGGTTATTTGTTTGTTTGTTTGTTTGTTTAGGAATGCAAAGTTCTTTTAGTTAGCTTATACATGGGCAGATTCCTTTTGTTTTCCTTTCAAATAAAGCAAATTTAGGGTCTCCTAGAATTAGGAAGATTATAATAACATCAGTACAGAAAAAAATTTGTTTGGATTATAATGAAGGGCAGATGGAGGCTAGACCAATGGGCCCAAGAAATTCAGAAGGCCTTTTCCATAATCCTTGCAGGTTTTGAATTATGACAAATCCAGTTGTTACTGGATCTGCTTAATTTTATTTGAGAAGTACTTTTTTTGTAGCTTGAAGTTGTTCTTTTTTTTTTGTTTAAAGAAAAAAAAGTAACTTGTCTTTATTTTCAATGACTCTCTTGAGAAATTTCAGCCTGCAGAACCAGACCAAATTGTGGATGTTTTCGCCCTTTTGATGTTAGCTCTCTAATAGGAATAGATCTGAACCCAAAAGCAAATTTCTGCTTGAGAGCAAAGCCAAAATTCCCATTCAAACTCTGCAGGAGGACCCCCACTGCTCAGATTTGTTCATGTAAGATTCTGTCAATTTACAGGGAGTCTAAAGACTTTCTGGAAAATTTTTTCTACCAGTCTTTTTTTTTTTTCCTTATACTTTATAAATAATGGCTTTCAGGTTCAGTTCTATTTTGTTTATTCCAAATCTTTTCTTCTATTAATGCTATCTGCACATAACTTAGAATTTAAAATTTGTGGATTTTATTTTATGTTAGAGATAAAACAACCTTTTACTATTATACTGGGTTGTCAGAAAAGTCGTGACACATTTTTTCATAGAAAAACAGAAAAAATATGTCATATATTTTCTGACAATGCAATATTTCTTAATTTTAGGTACCATTTGTTTTTAGACTGCTATTGGGGAGAAAATAAAATATACGTTTACAAAATTTACACACACCAGAGTGGTCAGTTAACCAGGTTTTTGAATTTATTATTTTGAGTAATCTTGATTTTACAAGAATAATAGCTAATGTCTGACTGACCCTGTAGCAAGTTGGTTAAATGCTGTGTAGAGGGAACTGGGTCCCAACATGGCCAACTGCAGTTCTGATCGCAGACCTAGTGGCTTATACATGCATGTCCAGAATCCTGACAAGAAGGGAGAATTGAGAAAAGAGGATAGCGACATCACCAGGCCCCACAGCCAGGGTACAGGGCACTTTCTTTCTTTGGCACGTGCATGCACCCTCTGACATAAACAAAACAACAAACAACTAATGTCAAGGAATAAAAGAAAATGGGCTCCTTTTTGGGATGTTTTAAAACACCGTTTCTTCAAGATATCTCTTACCATCAGCAAAATGCAGATTCTTGGCCCCTAACTCAGATCGACTAAATCAGAAACTGGGAATGGAGCCTGGCAATCTATTTTTTAGGAACCCTGCTAGGGCTGTTAGCCCTACTACTTACAAGAGTAAGTCAAAGAACTGCTGTCTTGGGGCCAGTCTGTTTTCTACCTGTACATCCCCCGGGATATACTGGAAGACATTCGAAAGAAGTGTGTTGAGCTCTTTTCATTTATTCCACTGAAAAACAAACAAACAACAATCTATTGAGTACCTCCTATGCCCCAGGCTTCGTGATACCTGGGTGGAAAGCTGTTGTCTTCAGATGTTTGGAGCTCATAAAAACAGGAGATCCTAAGAACACGAGAAATGCTCAGTCAGCCTAGCTCTACTTTCTATCATCCTTACTATTAGAACGCAAAGAAATCCTTAGCTGTGGTCTCTGTGATGTGCCTAGTAAAACAATGGAATTGACTTTGATGTTATTATAGCGTTTTGTACCAGAGAAAATTCAGAAAGGTTTCTAAACATGAGTTAATGAGATAATTTAATTAAATAACTAGAGTCCAACATTCCTCTGCTGGCTAGACCATCACATGACCATTGTATCAGAAAAATAAAACAGAAGTACCACACGTGAGAGCCACGTCTTATTTGTTTCACTGTCTACTTGACTGGCCTCAGCCCTGAAATAAAGAGTCACACCTGCCTCTACTCTGGTTTCCTTGCCCAGAAGTACAGTAACTCTGGTGTTGTTTACTCTCTTCCCTGATTAAATTCACTTATTTATTTTCATCCCATAAAATTTTAATTTAAGATGTCATTCCCTAGTATCTTATACCTTTATTCCTGTCTTAAAATCAATTATAAGGGGCTGGCTCTGTGGCCTGGCAGTTGGGGCAGCCAGATTTCATAGCCAACTATGCATTTCAAGTCCAGAGCAGGCAGCTTGAGAAACACACCAGGTACATGTGTGTGCATGCCCAAAATTCCAAAAGGAGAGAGAAAGGAGAAGGGATTGTGGTGTGGCCACGTTCTGTGGAGGGGAGCGCTTTCTTTTCTCCATCTCTCTGGTAAGTACATGTGCTCCCTAGCACAAAAAAATAATAATATTAATAACGATATGTTTGAAATCTCTGGAAGCCCATGAATACCTCTTTCTCCTAAAGGGAAGTGGTCATTTGTTGTTCTGTGCATGAAAACAGTCATTTGGTCACATGCCAGAGACCAGTGATGGGGACCAAATGAGGATCAAATACCAGCTGGAGTTACTGTTTTATAAATATATATTTGGCCAAAGAGCATGTGCATGAAGGGGATGGGGAGAGAAATTACCCCCCAAGGAGGCCTAAATATGTCACAACTATTTTTCTTCCACTTTTTCATCCTTCAGGATCCTGGGCACACAGGCACACACCTGAATTGTTTTTCAAGCCAACAGGGCTGGAACTCAAGCCTTGATTGGCCATGTGGTATCTGGCGTCTTCTGTATAGCCCATAAAGGGCTATCTATGCTTTATACACTGTGCTATGGCACTAGCCCTTTGGCTATATTTTTATTTGAGTAGTTTCTGCCTCTCTTTTCTAATGTATCTGGAGCAGTTACTCTGAGAGGAAAAGACAATGGCTGGATAGAGCCTTAAAAAAAGGTAGCTATGATTTGTGTATATTGATCCAATTTTTATATAATTTTATATTTTTGACTACCAAGTGACAGGAACTGCTCGCTATTGGGTGTCATTTTTCTTTTTGGGTTTCCGTAGTAAAAATTATCTTTCTTAGGCCAGCCAGGTGGCATTGTGGTTAAGGCACGGGATCTCTCCTCACTGCCCCACTTCCCTTAGCCGATTCCATGGTTTGAGTCCTGGATGCAGTGACTAGAAAAACACGCTGGGCGCATGTGCATATTTACCCAAAATCCCCAGAGGAGAGTGGAGGAGAAGGCATTGCAGTGGGGCCATAACCACCCCCTCCCCGGGGGGAGTGATTTCTCACTCTCTCTGTGTCTCTCTCTGTTGTGGGCACGCACAAGCCATCTAGCAAAACAAAACAACACAAATTATCTTTAAGAAATGGGAAGGTACTCTCAGTTTGCATGCTTCTTTACATTTATGCAGGTGATATACAACAATCCCCAACCCTTGAGCCTGGAAAATTAATTAGAGCAATTGATGGGAAAGAAAATCAGTCCCTGGAATGAGGCAAGAGGAGCCCAAAAGGGGATGGGGGAGGAGGAATCTGGGAGCTCCAGTCCCAGAAAGCCTTCAGCACAGATTGAGCAAACATGACATATTGATCATTACGGAACCTATAATTGGTGACCAAAAGCACAGTGTGGCTTTAATGGCCCTCCCTGAATAGTTGCTGTCCTTTATTTATTTTTATTTAAAGAAAGCTGCTGTTTTCCTAAATTCATGCTGCCCTCTAGTGGCTGTGCTTCTGACTTCAGTTAAAAGGAGCAAACGATGAATGTACAGATAACGGTAGTGAAAGGGTGGATTTTTTTCTTTTTCCTGTCTGAAAGATTTGTGAGTTCCTCAGTCAGAAACTGAGAAAGAAACGTGAAACCATACCACTTGACCACTGTCCATTTTGACTGACAGCCCGGTTCATGTGACAGCCATCACTGAGCTGCACTGAAAGGTACTTCACAGATCTTACCTGATTTGCATCCCATCTCTCAGGAAGCACTTTGGAATCCTGCCCACCTCAAGTCCATTAAGGCCCACTTAGAATACATGGGAGAAAGGGGAAACACACTCACCACGATCTGTTTCTCCCTGTGAAAAAGTAGGTGAGAATGCACGTAAATTAGGGTATTGGCGATCTTTGAAGTTCTCAGGAGGACTCTAATTCCTGTGATGAGAATTAATCAAAGAAATAGAGAATTTGAAAAATATACTAGGAAAATAAAACTCTTATTTATGCCCTAAAGCCAGTATCCTATAACTCAGAGATGCACTGGAAAGGTAGAATGCTTAGGTGTCTGGCCAGGACATTCACATAGGCAAGCCAGTCAGAAGCTCCTTTCCTCCTCTGTAAAATGAAAGACTTCACCTAAAAGGAGGATCTTTAAATTGTGTCCTAGCTTAAGAATCTTCCAATGCAGTTTCAAAATATTTTTAAAGAAAAGTTTCGCAGTCTGTGTCTAAGCTTAATAGAAAGTACTAAATGAGGAGTAAATAATGAAGTAACCTTATAGGAGAGAGTAAATAAGTCACTGGTTAGGGAGTGCAGAGTAAAAACTCTTTCTGGCTTCATTTTTTTGGCTGGAACAAAGAATGAAAAACAAGATATGGAGGCCAGCAGGTGGCATGGTGGTTAGGGGTGTTGGACTCCCACATTGCCAACCGTGGTTTGAGTCCTGGACCTGGTGGCTTGCTTTCTCATTTTCCCTCTCTCTCTCTCTCTCTCACTCTCACTCTTGCTCTCACTCTTGCTGGGTCCCTCTCTGGTCAGATGAAAATAAATAAATAAATGAATAAAGTTAAATAATTCTTTTTAAAAAAGCCAAGATATGTGTTTTTAAGAAGACAGCTTATTTTGAAGAGATGAGTTTTTGTAACTATAGTTTGATCTCTCTTATTTATATGTTCTTATATCATTGGCTTTTTACCTTTATACAAGCTGTTATTTCAAACTTAGGAGAAAACTTCAAAAAATTCATGGAGAAATGGAATTAAAGTATATGGTCTTCATATTATGATGTTCACAAGAGAGCTGGTGAGCCCACCCTTGGACCCGAGGTTCTTTCCTGCCAGTTCCTGCTCACCTCTCACCAGCCCCAGTACAAAAAAATAAATAAATAAAAGTAGAAAGGGAACTTGAAAAGCATTAGCATCTGAGCAAAAGCATCTTGACTGTTTCCTTTTCAGGATTCACATAATGGAAACATCCACCACCAGATAACTTTTAATCTGTCAACCTAATATTTTCTTGACATGGAGAGAAGACTTAGAATAGTCCAGTCAGGTCTGGGTAGAGCCATGGCATCTACGACTTGAGTGTGGGCTCCAGGGGCTCCAGGTGGGACAGCAGAGCTGGTTCCTAGGATCCACTCAATGGCCCAATTATGTTTTTGGACTTAGACCAGCTTTTCCATTTTCTACTAATGAATTATGTGAAGGAAAAACATACCCTGCCTTTTTTCTCCTCTCCTTCTTTTTAGACCTCCTTTCCTTCTTTTAAGATGACAAGCTCCCTTGCAGCTGCCCTGGGAGCCTGGAGTGCATTTTCCCCAGGCTATGGTTTGTCATCTGTGACTGTGTCTGCAACTCTGGGGCCCATTTGTACAGCCTTCCCAGTCCAGTCTGGGGGCTAGCGTCTCAGCTGTCAGGCCCATCATCTTCAGTATGGATTCTGCCAAGAGCTTTTCCCTGCTGACACTGTCCTTCCCCTGCTTTCTCTTCCTTACAAACACACAAGTGAGAGCCGACAAGGCCCAGTGCTTGTCTGAGCAGGCTGTAGGAGGGTACTTCAGAAAGTCCATAGAAAATGGAATTAAAGTAAAACTTTCTTTTGGTGCAAAACACTGTTCAAATCAACACATAATTTTTTTCATAGTATGCATTTCCCATAAAACTTTTGAAGATCTTTCATGTAATCTGTTTTCTCTCAGTAGAAGATTTAACCTCCCATCAGACCATACTGAAAGGGTCTTGGTATTGGGACCAAATGCCCTCTTCTCAAGTTGGCATTTTTTGTCAACTTTCTTCCAGGATATGGAAGTATCCCAACCCTTGAATAAGTGGCCAAAGCATGTTTTATTTTGTCTTTTTCCTGGTGCTTGGTACACAGTAGCATATCATAACTCCACAGTTTGGATCCTATTGTGTACCAAGAGCATTTAAAATGAATAAAAGCTATCATTTACTCTAATTCATGATGAACATTCCCAGTAGAAATAATCAACTCAAAAGAAAACTAACACCAACGAACACTTGCACATAATGCAACTTACTATGGATGGAAAACTGACCAAAGATTTATATCTTGCTATACTGAAAACTGTACAAGTTCATGGGAGGGACGACACTGACCTTGGCAATGTAATGCCTTAATAGAAATAATGAAAACAAAATAAAATTGAAATGAACTAAAACTCTGCTCATTGAGATTTGCTAAACTTTAACAGAAGGCCCAAATCTTCCTGTCACAACTTAGATCTATAAAATATCACTTGATGAAATGAGATTTCATACAGATAACCAACTTTCAATGAGATTTAGAATGTAGAATTGGTAAAATTTTATATTTACATAGCTAGTTGAGAAATTTAACCTTAATGTAAAAATTATGTAGAAAGGAATTGGCCCCAGAAAAGAAATTCAATAAAAATAGGAATGAAAACGTTAAAAATATAGACTAGTTGAACTTTCCATTTAAAATTTGACTAAAGAATTAAATTGGCTAAATAGACCTGGCTATGAATAATTGATCTTTTCTCAAAGAAAAATTACTAGGCTAGTTTACATGTCTGTATTTATAAGTCTGAAGTCAAAGTATTCTTCTGTCTATACAAAATATCAGGGTCAGCAGAACAAAACAGTGCTCCTTAGAGGGGTCATTGGCTATAATAATGGAGAAGGGGGGAAGCATGGTTTGAAGTAGTGGCTGCATAGTTAGCAAAGACATTGTGCAGTGTGCCCTTGACTCCTGGCAAAGGGAAGCAGGAGTCCTACCAGACTCTTTTCAGGTTAGCAATTATGACAACCGTAGCACCTCATTGCAACAGTAGATGCAGGTAATAAACCAATACCCTTGCCTGAAGTCATGGTCAGCTAGTTTGGGAAAAGAATTTCACTTCTTCTTTGCTGCCTCTATCCTCCCCTGGGTCAGTGGAGAGTCTTTCCACTTTTCATTTCCAACCTGAGGAGTTTAAGAAGGGCCCATGGATCAAGGAAATGTATGTCCAGCATGGAGGAAGGACTTTGTCCTTGTTTCACAAAATCTGCTCTCAAGCAACCCCTCCTTTTAAGACCTTTCAAAGCCTCCTTCTTTTGACTGGCCTAGTATTTAAGTAGCTTACACAGGAGGATGTTGTGCTGGGAGCCTGTGATTCTGCAGGCTCCGCTAAATCCTGTGTGATATCCACAAGCAGAGCCGATAGCATATCTCACAGGCTGACCCTGGAGTATTGCTCCAGCCACTTCTCAAGATCATAAAATATGGGTGTTTATTCCTTTCCAGTTCCCGGTTTACTCATGGCTTGCACATAACAAAGACCAAGGAACGTGCTGCAGGAAGGTCCCTTTCTGGTGTCTGATGTTTACAGCTCTTAAAGCTGGAAGATAACATTCACTTTACCTCTCTTTCCAACCAGGCATTGTGATTTTGTGTGTGTGTGTTGTGGGGGGGGGGGGGAGGGAAGTGTTTTAGGAATTGAGACTATTGTCTTCTGTTATTATGCCCCTTCTGCATTAAGGCAAATATTTACTCGGTATATATTTTGAAGATACTAAACATCTGAAGTCATACCAGAGGTTAAAGTGTGAATGTTCAACAATTGAAATTCCTAACCTTGTGGATGCCATTTATATTTTCTATACATAATCATTTTGCTAGTATTAATATACCCAACACATATTAATTGAATACCTTCTCTGTACCAAATAATATTTTAGGCACTGGCTGTTCTAAATAAGGGAGGAGGAAGAGTATTGTAGAGTGGTATTTATGGATAGGTAGAGTATCCCATGAAATCATTCTAAAGCCTTCCATAGAGGACTAGGACTCTCCTAATACCATTTTTGTCTCTTTCATTGGGTCCACTTGTTCACAACACTATCATCATTTTTGCAGAGACCGTGAAGAGTCCAGTTTCTTCTTTTCCTCATACAGATGTAAAGAATGGGAGTTCTGCAAGGAACCCTCAGCGCCTTGCCGGTTTCATAATGCTGTCTAATTGTGAGCTCCTGGTAACCACAATCAGATCATGATCTGTTTGTCATTACCCAGCTACACTTACAAACATTTATGATAATAGTATTTAAAATGATGATTACCTACACCAACAGTAATGATAATGAAATTGATACTTTAATTTCATGATCTTACAAATAGGAATTCATTGGTCTAAACTGCATTCCATCACCACATATTTCTGTATATATTTATATGCAGACTTTTTTTTTTCTTGCTACTAACATACTAGCCACAGACCACTTGCTTTGGTGATTAGACTAGTTCTGTTGAATATAGTTATGAGACTTGGGCTTCTGTCAAGAATAGTGGGAGGTAGGTTAGTTAGTGGTCAACACTTGTTACTGTGAGCATGAAACATAGGTTGTAAGAAAGTTGGTGGAAACGCTTTCGTTGGGGGCTTGAAGGACCTTACAGAGACTCCCTTCTGTCCAGGATATATGATGGGAATATGGGATGGATAGGTTTCAGGACTAAGTCCAAATTAAGTTGTTTATTGACTGACCATTGGATTTACCTCCTTCATCAGGCATTATTGGATCTTGTCTTTTCAGAAGGGAAACATTTGGGAATACTAAATGATCTGTTCAGAATTAGAATGGACCTCCAAGATGATCAGGCTCCTTACCTTCATTTTACAAATGGGAAAGCAGCCCAGTGAGGCAAAAAGATGTGTACACATTCACATGACCATTGCAGGCAGAGCTGGATTTAAATCTAAGCCTTCCCCCTCCTCCGCTAAACAGATGGTGGAAAGGCAGATGAAAGTCCAAGGGCTTCCTTGAGATTAGGGGATCCTGGAGGCTCTGCCGGACTCAGGTACATGGTATGCAGGAGCTCCCTTCCTGGACACTCAGGGTTTTCCCCAGCAAATTCGCTGGTACTGTCCAAGCATCACAGCCTTACACCCAAGAAAAGAGGCTGATTCCCACCCCTTAGGCAGCCCCAAGGTCATAACTTAACCTGCATAATTAGAACATCCATTCCAGAGGGGGGAAACATTGAAAAGATAAAGGGCCTCTTTTAAACAGATTCTTCCCAATACATTTTTTTCATAATTATAGCTTTAAGAGCTTATGATGATGGGAAAGCCAGCTACTTAAGAAAAATTAGGAGTCTCATTTGGCAGGAGAGGATCCCCAGGGGACAGCACACTGTCATTTGTCAGGGCCCCCGAAAAAAAATCCCACACAGACAGCTGCATGTTGGCCTGATACATGGCAAGCCTGCTTCCCTTATTATGGCCCAAGCCAGATATTTTAATTAAAAGCACTACATATGCCATTAAATGTGTTGTTCCCTCTCCAATTCTGAGACATTACAGTTTGAGGAGATACAAACAAGTGAATCCATTGCAGACGTGCACAGAAACCATCTCCTACTGAGCCTCAGCCAGCGGCTGCCCAAATTCTTACCTTGGAGCACCTCCCCATCAGAATATTCTTTGCAAGCAAACTCTTTCCCCTGTGATGTTCACAGTTTTTGGCAGTTACCATGGTGGTAGAAGGAGTGTGATGGGGAGAGCCAGGGAGACAGAAACACAATGCCAGCATCTCACCTGATTTAAGAGCAGAGATGATTATTTTACAAATAGCCTTTACTGTTAAGTCCTTTAGCCACGCATGGGACTGTGCTGCATTTTTTTCCTTCTTGGTTAATTTTTAAAAATTATTATTATTATTTTTTAATACAAATGCCTACTGGGGGTAGTCATATGCCAACTATGAGCTCGGGTAGGAGTCTCAACAGAGGCAACATTTGCTACTTCTGTGTCATAGTACAGTCTGAGCTCAAAAAATCTCGGATGATTTTCACTATCACTAGCCAGAGCACCTTTGTCCCCAGGCGAGCACCAGCAGCTGGATCTCATTTTCAGCTGCCAGACCAGCCCCACGCTTTCCTAGAGCAACTCAGAGACTGAGTGCCTCCCCTTTAAGGATTTTATTTAAGGTGACAGCTCCTTACACGTTGGCCTTCTGATCACCTCAAGTAGTGGAGATATCAGTGGGGACGAATGTGCTGTTCCTGCAATGTCCAAATTTAGATTGACTGAGGTTATCCTTAGGCCCCTTGACCCCACCGCTCCAACAGAACAGGGCTGCCAGGAACTTTACAGCTGCAGCAAGTTTCGTAATGATGTCTGGGGAGAAACGTTCTGCAGGAGCGGGCCGAGAAGACCCCAAGTGATAGGGAGTGATGTCAGCTTTCGTTAGAGAGGCAGACGGCGTTAGAATATCCTTGGCATAATATGGCGCTGGTATCTCTGTCAGCATCTCTGTTTTCTGTCACAGCACACAATCCTGGGCCTGTCTGTAGTCCTCACAGTGTCTTTTCAGATCAGGTTATTGCCAGTACAGAGACTAGCTCAGCTCCTCACCACACAGCCCCTTTGTTTGAAGTCTGCCCTTTTGTCATTAATGCACTTGATGTCTATTTAAATCTGACAGTGAATGCGGTATCTGTTTTCCCGTCAAGAGATCATTGACAATATTAATACCTCATGTCCTTGCCTCATTTTCCAAGCGCTGACACCTAGCCACAGTCTCCTGCATTCATCAAACAGCCTTCTCTCACCAGGATGTCTATAAACATTCTTGCTTCCAGGCCCAAAGAAACAGGGCAGGCCTTAAAAAGGACTTTTATCAATGCCAACTAGAGAGAAGGCCTGGGAATATGGCTCAGAACACATCACACACCACATTGCAGGAGCATCCAGCCTGTTTCCAGGGTGGCACTCCCCATTCAGGTTGCAACTAGGTGAAATCCAGAGTTGAAATTTACCGAGGACAATGGATAGAGAAAAGAAATAGAATTCCTGAATGCACTGGAGAGTTTACTGGAGAGAGTATATATCCATGTTGGGGTGTGGATGTGCATGTGTGTCTGCTTTTCATTCTTTTACACAAGAGAAAAACTGTGTTCTTTATGATATCTGACAGCCCTATCCATTTCTTTTTATACAAATTCATTCTGTCCTGGAGCCATTGAAAGAAATTAACATCCTTCGTCCCTTTTCTTCCGGATTCAAGAGGCTTTACTTGAATCAAAGATGTTTAAGGAAGCCCAGTGTGTATTTTCTGATACATCTGAGGCACCCGGGCCTGACTGACCAAGCCCACAGATCATCAAGATCCTGGCATTGGTGACAATACTACAACGCTGGTTGCTACATGCTTCAGCATAACAAAGGGACGGTTCAGCACTAACTGCTAAAGAGTAATGTAGGCCCCAAGAAGGGGCTCAGTGAAATTCAACTCAGCTCAGTGTTTCTAGGCACCAGGCCAGAACCGAAAACCAGAAATTGAGGATTGGGGGCCAAGGAGAAAGCATGGCCCAGGGGGAGCATAATCCACCGTAAACTTGATCATGGAAACATGACAGGAAATAGAAGTAGGGAGTGTGAGCCCGAGACCTGTTTTGAGGGTGTGGAATGATGTCGCCCTCTCCATGTTGCCAACTCTAAGATTCTGTGGCCCTAGTACTTGCCAACTTTGTACCAGATCATCAAACCAGGGAGCATGTTCCCTGTTCTTCAAAGTTTATAAGAGTCACATTAATCTTTACTTAACAACAAGGTTAAAGTACTGTGGTGGAGACACATCGTATACGTATTTACTCCTATTACTTATATTTCCATTTAGAACTTCTGATGTGAAGAAAACTTGGCTAATTGCAAGTGCTAATTTATCCCAGATTAACCATAAATGATGATCATTGGTTTCATACTATCAAACTGGTAGGAAAAAATAACCATGCATATAGGTGGCTATTTTCACAAGCAAATCTGTGGCTTGTGAACTACCGCTTTATGGTAATTTCCTTTGTTTTCTTCTAATTGTGTATACTTCAGAAACTCAAGTCCTATTCATTCTAAGACAACTGTCTGCCACTGAGTTTTTAAGTTAGTTTTTCTGAACTTAGGAGGAAAAACAGTGGCAAAAAGCAAAATGAAGTTATAAATATTTTCTTGGAAACACTGATTTATTTTTCCCTTAATAATGCTACCAAGGTTTCCAATAACTGTGACAAGGATTTTCTTATGGGTATTTAGAATAAATTATGACTTGATTAGCAAAGTCAACCTTATCCTAAGGCTGTTTTTCATAGTCTAGTCTCCTATAACCTTCTTGTAGGAGAGGATAGCTTTATATGGGGCAAAAAAAATAAAATAAAACAAGAAAAAAACAAAATGCATTGCAGCCTGAGAAGAGAGTTCAGGATGCCCATGAGACCAATGCGTTAACGTCAGAGGCTCTGGTTACTTCCATGTGGTGTTTTGTCAATGCCACCTCTTTTGCTTAATCATTTGATAGGTACTTCATGCCTCCTAGAATTTGGAAGATTCTCTCTGGAAGTTAATGATACTAATTCATGATAAAGGACTTTAACGCAATCATATTCTGTTTGCACTCTCAGGTAGGGATAACGATTGGACTCTATAAAAACATGGAGAGAAACTATGGATACTACCGACAGTGTGGGAGCAGGATGGGCAGTGGGAGGGAGGGAACCAAGGGCTAGAAAAGCAAAACATTTAACAGACACAAAGATAGAAAATTATCTGTTGCTAATATGAATGGCAATATCTTTAACTGGACACATATACAGCGTATAGTGTACTCATGCTAGGAACATCAATCTGCTATAAGATGTACAATGATTAAATGTAAAAAAATAAGAAAATAACAAATGGTCAGATTCTTTTTTATAAGATTTCTTTTTTTTTTTTAGAATTCTTTTCTTTAACTTTATTATTTATTTATTTGTTTATTGTAATTTGACCAGGTTGAGACAAAGCGAGAGAGGCAAAGTGAGAAAGCACGCCGCCAGGTCCGGGACTCGAACCCGGTTGGCCATGTGGGAGTCCAGCACCCTTAACAACCACGCCACTACTGGCCCCAATAAATAGTCATATTCTGAGAAGATTATTCTACATCTTTTGCTTGGGCTGGGCCCATCTTTAAACTCTTAATTTTACATTTTTAGAACTCTACTAAGAGAACCTGGAGAGAAGAGAACGTTATGCTATATTTTGGGGAGTAATTGACCAAATTAGAATAGTCCCTAATATATGTAAGAGAAATCATGTGGAGAACATGTTATTCCTAGGAACCTGTACTTGGTAGTAACATTTGATTTGAATGTCAAGTCTGAGAACAAAGTAGGGTCCTTTCCTTCTGGAGCTTAGTCCATTTCATTGCCACCCATTGTATCGGTGATCGCATTGCATGTCTGTTTTGCAGCCCCTGTGTTTCTCTGCTATGTTAACTGAGCCACCCGTAATGATGTGTTTCTTTTTACTTGCAGGTGTCCTGGGGAAGTGTCGCTACGTTTACTATGGAAAAAACTCAGAGGGCAACAGGTTTATTCGAGATGACCAGCTCTGAAGCCAAGTTCTGTATACCTTTACTCATTTTGTCAAAACAAAAGAAAAAAGGGAAATTAAAAATAAAATGCTAAAGAAAAAGCAATGGCCCATATTTTGTCTCTTTGGGAAGGCTATGACTTCAGCTTTTGGTACCTTCTGCTGACTTTGCCAGGGCCTGTCAAAATCATCCTTCTGCCATAGACTGAGTGGTCACATAGAGATTGACATGATTGCCCCTAAGCAGGTCTCATCCACCAGGGTGACAGACAGCAGCGGCGAAGCACCAGGGCTGACAGCATGAACACCATGATAGATTGCCTGGTCCCTCCACTGCTCACAGGGGAGCAGAGGTCACACCTGGGGCCTCCCTGGGCATGCTCAGTGACTGCTGTCAAGTGAGAGAGAGTGTTAAGATCCCTCTGTACCAGTACGTTGTGGGTTTACTTTTAGTGAAATAGTCACCATGTAGAGAAAGGCCCACTCCCTTATTTCCCGTAAATCTTAACTATTTATATTCTGTATATGCCTATGTGCCCGCACCCTCAGCCCCAGACATCACCATCCTTTACCATGATGTTTTTCACAGGTGACACGTTTAGTTTGGTTTGCAGGCTTTCAGAGAACATAAGGGCATAACATCTGAGGCGGGTCATACATTTGTGGACAGTGTCATGTTGTTACAATCCCTGTGTTGGAGTAAATGACTTTCTTTAAATCCCTGACTACAAAAGCCTGGCCTTTATTTCATTTCGTTCAAGTCTAAATCCACTTCTTACCCAGTATATGATACAGTGTGAGGCTTCTTTCCCAGTGACTCATTTATTTATTTACATTTTAACCACACACACTTTCAGCTGTGACTACAAGCTGTATTTGTGCTTAGACTTACTTCTTTGGTGTTGTTTAAAGGTAGTAAGGTGATGAAAGACAGTGATGGGTCAGGAGGTTAAAAAGCAAAACGAAGACTACAGAAAAGACTCACTAGACCAAACAGAGATAGTAGAGGATATAAATCTTTTGCATTTCATATCTTTCTCAGGATCTCTCGGAAGTTAAATCTGCAGCTTATGAGGGAGTACTATGTCTTTGTACATCCTTGGCTGTATTCTAGCACTAAGGTGACAGGAAAAATGAGCACAATCATGCTAGTTGGGTGACTCTCATTTCATTTTACTTACTGTCAGCCTGGTCAAATCACTCTTAAAGATATTTGAAAGGCTAATTGCACTTGACACAATAACATTTATGTTCAGTCTTCTATTTACACCAGGTGTTCATTGTCCTGAGTCTCCCGGCATTAGATTAATTTGATGATAGTAACACCTGAAAGAACCCCTCCCAGTTGTAGACGCTGAGTGACTAGGCAGTTGCTATTGTAAAAGTCTGGAGACTCCGAGTCCCTCCTCTTACTGAGAAGAACCTATTTTCCGAGCTCTAGACCATTTACATAGCCTCTGGTCTACTGAGTCAACCCTGTCCTTGAATGACATGTATTGAGGCTGGCAAGAGTCCTGCTTGTAGATTATGTAACCTTCATTAATCAGTTATTCAGACAAGTTAACATTAAAATCCTCATGACCATTAATAATGAGAGAATACCAAATGTTTGCCTTCGTTTCTCAAATCCATTAATAACCAGAATAACTTTTTTTTGGTTTGATCTACAAAATGCTGAGAGGATAATGCTTTAAATTGGCTGCATTAGGTACCGCCCTGGCTCTTTGTTTAGAAGTATCAACACATGTTTTGTCCATGGCATATTATGGGCAGCCAGAGTCGGAGCAAGGGCAGCTAGACTAGTCCAATGTCATATCCAATCTAGCAGCACATATATCCTTGTCTTTATAAAAGGCTTTAACCCTGCCTCAAACAATAAAAAAGCACTTGTGAACTGACCACAGAATTTTTCCATCTTTATTTTTCTTACTTGTTTACTTTTCTTAATGTCAGAACCATTTGTATCATGCACAGGAATGTCTCCCTCAATGTGAGCATTGGAGGCAAAAAATATTTTTGGAGTGAGTTATTGACCACACTGTTTTTCTCTCTTTGGGTTGTTTATTTTCTTCTAAAATGGTGTAATAACTTTAATTAAGATTAGCTTTAATTATAATTTACGTAAAGGCCATCACTACAGCATATTCATCTTACTGATAGAATTATAGTGAGTTTTGTTTCTCTTAAGAAGGGATAATGATAATAAATTAGCATCGGGTTGTTTACAACTTCACTTTTTTTTTTTTTAAGCAAGATTTGCTGGGCTAGAGCTAGATTTTGGTCAGAGTTGGAAGAGAAAGAAGCCATGTCACATGTTTATTTTAAATCTTCAGGAATTTCCCAAACCTTGTTTTTCAAAGTCGAGAATTAGAAGGTAATAAATTCAATCAAACTTAGACGTGTTTCACACACCCATTGCCCCTTAGTTTTTCTTCCTTTTACTCCATTCTACCGAGTTTGTTTTTTGGGGATCATGGTGGTGCCTGGCAAACCTGTCTAGCCTTTTCTAGGACAGTGATCTGAATGGAGAGACCCCTGAAATCTAAAGCAGTCCTGAGTTCTCTGTTACCTCAGCCATGTCAGGGTGACTGACTATCTCTTCCCTAAGTAAGGTAATTTTATAGAACAATTTGTTCCTTGGGGAATAATGTTTTAGATGGTGGGGAATCCTATTAAAAGTACAACTATTACAATCGTTTGCTTTTCCTTTTACCAGCCTTGCTCATAAACCCTCCATCTGTTTGTTGCTTTAAATAGAAGCACATTATAAGAGATAATCACTCGATCAGGCTGCATGTCTGAGTGTTGTGTGTTTTCACATATTCCTGTGTACTAAGGAATAAAAGAAAGCAAACTACAGATTCCGGATGAAAGGAATTTTCATTTGTATGTGTGTGTGTGTGTGTGTGTGTGTGTGCGTGTGTTTCCAGCAGAGAATATCTTGCACATTTTCAAGGGAAAATGTCTTTCTTGCTGTTTCTAAGAAATAACCTGGCTGTCTTTCTCTTCTTTGTTAATATGCAGATCAAAAACAATCCACAGGGCTCTTTTCATCAAAACAATAATAGTGTTCAGTATTTGCTACTCACAAGGGCAGCCTAAATCAGATCTGTGTTGGTGCCAAATGCTCAGGGTGAACACAATAGGATTCACAGAGACTTAACGTGTGTCCATCCATTGTGGCGAATTCCACGAGAACTTTCACTACCTGCTTTGTCTAATTCTGTTGCTAAGAACCAGCTTTCACTTAAGAAGGGTGTTACTATTACTTGATTCTGGTCTCTCTAACTTGTCCAAATACCATACTGTAAACTATTAATGACCTGGAAAAGCAAATGAGACCAGAGGAGCACAGAGCATATTGGTGACTTGTTCGTATGATAACCAGACCATCAGCCCTTGGATCAGTGTACATTATTTCTAATGCATATGCAACCAACTAAAGGATTTGAAGAACATGAAAAGACACAGCTGTCCAAAAATACTATCTTTCTACAAGTTAATCTAGAGTTTCCCAGCACTGGTAGGATTCCTCTGGGTAATTATAAATTTAAATGTTAATTTGTCATTTTGTGAGTGCGGTTGGTAATAAACTATGGTATTTGTGAATATTAACTTATTAGCATATGTTAATTCTTGTACAGTAGTGTAGGATGTGGCCCAGAGAATGTGCAACCAAGAACAAAGGAGTTTTGCTAAGAAAGAGAGGGGGGAATTCTAAGTATAGATATGTATGGGGGAGATTTTGGAGGTTGGAGATGATATAAATGGCAGTCTATGGGATGATGCCAAGTGAAAGTATGAAATGTAATTAAAGTGTGGAATCTTAGTGGATAGGAATAAAATAGGATCTGAGGGAATAATGGGAAAGAAAGAGAGAAGACAGTTTTCTACTCTTTAAAAGATTTGCTGATATTCAATATTAAAGTGATGTTTAGGATTATTTTCTCCTCAAAATGCAATCATCTCTGATTCAGATGATTATCATTCACCTGTTAATGTTTTACAGGTTTCTCCACCTAAGGCAAACAGTGTAGAAAATTGGATCAAAAGATGGGAATAGATGAGTGTGTATATGATGGCAACCTATGGACACAGATGCTGGGTCCTGCCTTCTAGCCACAAAACCCAGCGTCCTAGGGTAAGTCCCCTGGCTGCTGAGCTATCTGGGCAGTAAGCTCAAAGAAAAAAAAAAAAGTTCATGTTTATGCCAAACTTCCATGTATACATTAAGTTCAGAAACAGATGTGCACCTTGATGCATAAACAAAGCTATTTAAGGGAAAAGATGAAGGCCTCTATGCAAAGCTAAGACCTGAGTGTCCCTGTGAGCAGGTAGCAAATAAAAGCTTATAGGGAGTGTGGAAAACACCTGAGTTCAAGTGGATAACCTAAATTAACGTGGAGAACATGCTGGAAATAATGTTTAAGTTATGTCACATCATTTACTTTAAATCAACTTTTCTTTTTTGTATTGAAATAATTCTCAATTTAAAATGCTTCTGAAGCATTTTAACTTAATCTGACCACACCAGGTCATTGCACAAAGTATGACACAGCAATTTTTTGTTTCAATTAAGAGATAGCTTTGGTACTCCAAGAAAAATAAGTACCCAGATATCTCAGAAAGCTAGTATGTAAAACCAAGTCTCATTTAAAATGGGAATTAATTTTGATAGTCCTAAAGATAATTTCCTTTAGATACTAACATTTCAATTTGGGCATTTATCATAGGAGCAAATCTGTAGTGCTGGGCTTATCCACGGTATTTTGACTATTCCAGTTATGGAGTATCAAAAGGTAAGACTAATATACATTATTTACTCATGAGGGTTAAATTTGTTATATCGTAGTTTAAATGATAATCAAATGCTCCTATAAAATAAATTCTACTTGAAGCAAAATATAAATGAATTTAGTGCCCAAATGCAGTGTAATATTTTAATTTTTATAATATTACAATTTAACTTAATCTTTTATAGAAAAATTTACTCTGACTTTCTACTTATAAAGATTTTTTAGGATGTGGTTATGTTATAAACAATTTTAGCGGCATAATATAATTTAATTAAAGCACTAACGGTGACAACTACAAAAAAATTCTAACATTCCTAATTACAAGGCTTATCAGGAAAATGTATCAAGTCCTCCTAAACAATCTGAAAAGAGAAAATACATGTGAGAGATTTCAGGATCTGGATAGAGAATTCCTATTAATGACATTGTAAATAATTTAACTTTTCCCTGGATTCCAAAATATGTTAGCATTTATTCCTGTCACCAAGTGACATAGCAAAATGCATCTATTTCATACCTAATTGATTAATTTGAATTGATAATCTCCATTTTATGACTTGCTTGGGCCCTGGTATAGTAATATCATGATGTCTTTTTCCTTCTGAAGCATTTTAACTTAATCTGACCACACCAGGTCATTGCACAAAGTATGACACAGCAATTTTTTGTTTCAATTAAGAGATAGCTTTGGTACTCCAAGAAAAATAAATACCCAGATAACTCAGAAAGCTAGTATGTAAAACCAAGTCTCATTTATAAACTGTTATATTTCCCTATTTGTTTACATTCACTTCCAATATCCATATTTCCCCATTTGCATACAAAGTTGTCCTCCCCCAGATGACTCCATTTCCTACAGAACTATCGCACAACACCCACACTCCATAGTCACCCTGGCCATGTTACTCAAACAATAAATGTGGGAATGCTTCAAAGGGAAACTTTTTTCCTCTTTCCTTTTTAAAAACTTCATTAGGTATGCCCACTCAGAATGACTCATTTTTGAGTCATTAGAGTGTAAAAGGTTTATACTTAATGGCTAACACATTCCTTGAAGGTCTAAATATGTACAAGGCTGATGGAAGTTGCTATCACCAGAAAAGACTCAGTATAGATATTTGACCAGTGCCAGTCATAATCCCAAAAAATGCAATCCTGAATGCTATATTCTGGACCGTTGAAATCCCTAAATGTCAAAATATCTAACGTCTAAAGTAGTCTAAAATCCTGAAAAATCACAATACCAAAAGATTAAAATCCCAGATGTTGAAATTCTGAAAATTAATCTCCAAAACTGTAATTTCTGTTAAAAAAATAATTACATAAGAGGATTATTCTGTTAGGAGAGCCATGCCTTAAAATTAAGAAAAGAAAACCCAAGCAGCTATTCATCATAGTGTAAGATCTCAAGATATAGTTAATCATCATGACAGTCAGCTCATATGGACAAACTCAGTATAATTGCCCATAATCTATCCCTGTAATATGCTTTTTCATACATTGATTTTTTTGTTTTAGTATTTTTCTCTATTTAAAATTTTTACCATTATTGTTTACAATTTGCTATGCTATTTTATCTTCACATCATTTGCAATACTGGAGGTATAAATTATACAGACTTTTGAGAGAATTTTAATTCATTTTATGCATTTTTTGTAAATTTGACTCAGAGTTTGACATTCTGTGTAAGAACTGTACATGTGAAAACATGGAAATTTGCATTTTTACATTTCATTTTTTAAGTTTATTTCTTTCATAAGAGAGAAAGAGGAGAGAGAGAAAGACAGGTATTCTTGATAAGATCTTGTCATACTGCAATGCCCCACCTGCAGCATTCTACCTAGCCAGGATCACAGCCATGCCCGTGGGTAAAACCAGCATGGACAGATCACCCTGGGGTCTGAACCCGGAGCTTCCTATATGGCTCCAGTATCATGTAATAGCACCCTACCACCTTTGTCACTGAGGCTGGGACTATGTTTCACTTTTGACCTTTTTTTTTTTCTAGAGGTTTTTGCTATAGGGTGTGTACGCTCGTCTGAAAGACAGAGACAGAGAGACAAAAAGCGAGAAATAGCCCCCCTAGAGGACACAGCCATGTTGCAATCCCTTCTCCTCCATTCTCCTCTTGGGATCTTGGGCATGCATACGCACACGTGGTGTGAGTTTAAGCCACTGGGTCCGGGACTCGAACTGACGTCAACAACATGGAGTCCAGAGACGTAGCCATTACACCATCTGCTGGTCCCTTGACCTATTTCTTTATGAATACAACTTTCTCATAACTTTAACTCCTGCAACTGTCATTAGGTATTTATGTTTGCAAAATATGTATGTTATTATTACTTATTTTATGTTTTTCTTAATTTTCCATATATATATATATATACACACACACACACACACACACACACACGAAGCCTGTTAAAAATGAAAAGCCTGTTAAATAATTTAAAACTCTAACATCTGCATTTACTTTTGATTGATTCTCACCACTATTTGGTCACTGATTTTCATATGTATACATATGCACTTAACTATGCTGGAAAATTGGAAATACAAGGAGAATAAAAGAATATCTTACTTTTTTACAATTTCTGTATGGAGGAAACTAATATATAAACAAATAATTATAACTACAGGAAAGAAGTCATCAAAAATTATGGTGAGGAGTTATTTCCAAATGTAACAAATAATCGAACTATTGGGTTATCAGGAAAGTCATGACACATTTTTCTATGCAAAAATGTGTCATGACTTTCCTGATAACCTTATATATCTACAGTTACCATCTTCATTTGCCATAATTTTCTAACCTAGATTATTAATTATAACTATCTCCTTTCCAGTCTCCTCATTCCATTTTTGCTTTTTTTTTAAGAGAGATTTTCGCTATAAGGCACATGCACTTGATAGTGAGAGAGACAGAAAGTGAGAAATCACACACCGCACCCCCCCCCCCCCCCCCCCGGGAGGGATGACCATGCCACAATCCTTTTTCCTATTCTCCTCTTGGGATCTTGGGTTCACATGCACATACACCCAGCATGAGTTTTTAAGCAACCAGGTCCGGAACTAAAACCACAGTTGACTATGTAGAGATCCAGTGACATAATCATTATGCCATCTGCTGGTCCCCCATTTTTACCTTCTTAAAACCTATTATTTACAGAAAAGTCAGTGCAATCTTCTATAAAGCTGAATCATATACTATGGTTCTCCTACCCATTTCCTGTGAGTGGTTTCCTATGTCACTTGGAGTAAAAGTCAGAGTCTTTACCAGCCCCTACATAATCTTTTACAGAGAAATCCTGTGACCAAATAATCATTTGTGTGCAGAAGAAAAAAATACAAATATCATCCCCTACCATTCCCACCTCATCCTCTCCTTTCTAACCATACTAGCCTATAAGGAACATACTCCGGTTCTGGGATTTTGCACTTGCTTTTCACTCTGCCTGCAGTGTTCACCCTCAGATAACCCCATTAGATGCTGTCATTTCATTCAGGTATTTGCTCAAATGCAACCTCATTAGAAAGAACATCTCAACCATCCTATCTAAAGTGGCACCCTTACCCACACATGACACTACTTACTTTGCCTTGTTTTACACTGTTATACTTATCACCCCGTGCTTGACATATGAGGTACTTATTTGCTTTCTCATTTATTGACCAAAGAGAAGGAACTTTTTCTATACAGAGCCTAAAGGGTACCTTGTGTGAAGCAAGCACTTGATAAATAATCATATTACAAATGAATGAAAGAATGGTTCCAATTCACAGAAGTCTACTAGGTTATTTTTACAAACATATTTTTGCACATTAAACAGGATGAATCTTTTTCATCAAAGAAGTTTTCATTGAAAATTTTTCCACCTTTCCCCTAACCTGGATCAAGCAAACAAATACTTCATTCAGTTTCAGAACAATATACAATGAGGAGGCATGAGGCAATGAAAATTGGTTAAGATTCAAACAGGAAAGGAAAACAAATGCCAAGAAGTAGAATGACTAGATAATATGCAACTTGACATTGAATGAATTTGAACTACACCATAGGCTTTACAGTGTCTGTTTTTCCAGTTATATTCCATGTTATCAGTAGGCTGTAGGGATTTGATTGTGAACATGCCAAAGCGTTGTACGTTAGGCATTATATGTGGAAATGGAAGCTCTTCTCTTTAATCTAAGTAAGAGAGGGAGAACCACCAAGAGCGACACTGACTACAAGCTCATCTTAGGGAACTACAAGGATCTGCCACCCTAGAGAGAACTCTGAACTCCTCCTGCACCCCATACAAACCCCAGGTACAGCAATACCTTGGGAACTGAATCAGGAAGTTGTCAACTGACTGGTAGGACTACATGGCTACTTTCCCCTCCTCTTTGCTGGTACACAAGAAGAATCTCCCTGCCTCCTCTGTTGTTTTCTACAGAGAAACCCCTCTGGGTTTCTCCAAATAGTTAGGTTTGAGCAAAGGAATATGGAGGGGCAACTGACGGAGGAGGGTGCAAGGAATTTCCCTTTTTTGGGGATGGGAACTAGATGGGGCATTGCCCTGCCAGCTTTCAAACCCCAAGAGTCCAGTCTTGCAGGCCAGTGAGGGTGACTCCTACTGAGCCACAACCAGGCATAGCTCCACTCCTTCCAGCAGCACAAATATGCACAAGCTGGCAAACCTGTCTAAATATTCCAGATGAGGTTCAGGAGGAAGTTTGGGTAGACTCACATAGGTTAGTCCCACTCCCAGGCCCTGCAGGTATGCAGGAGTTTCAGCCCTACCCCTGTGACAAAGACATGTACAGGTTGGTAGTCCCATGTACCTTTTGCCACTGGCTGCATGTAATTCCTGCAAGGACCCACACAGCCTAGCCATGGGAGAATCATGCTGGGCACATGTACATGCATGCACAAATTACTGAGAGGAGAAGGGATTGCTGTGTGACCATCCCCACTGGGAGGTTATATATCAATTTCCTTCTCTCTTTGTCTGTCTGTAGTAAGTGCACACACCCCATGGTCAAAAATTTTAAAAAAGAAAATAAAAAGATTATGATGATAACAAAACTCAGTAATATACAAGAGAACACAGACAATTTCAGGAGATGAAAAGCAATGCATGATATAGGAGAGATGAGAGAGAGAGAGAGAGAGAGAGAGAGAGAGAGACATCGACATCTTAAAAAAGAATCAAACATAAATCCTGGAGATGAAGAATACAAATACAATGCAGGAAATAAAAAATTCTTTAGAGAGGACCAATAGCAAGTTAGGCCATGCAGAAGAAAGAATCTCTGAACTTAAAAATATACCTTTCCTGATATAACACTCCCTTTGAAATAGTCCATTCTATTATATATATGTATATATATAATGTGTATATATATTGTGTGTATATATATATACAATATATATACAATATATACATATATACATATACATGTATATGTATATGTGTATTAAAAATGAAGAGAACATATGCAAATTACAGAACACAATTCAATGACCAAATATCCACATAATGATTACTGAAAAAGGCAAAGGGATGAGGAAAGACATAGAAAATCTATTTCATATAAAATTAACGGAAAATGTTGAAATCTACATAAAGATACAGACATCTAGATCCCAGAAATCCAAAGGATACAAAATGGATTCAACATAAGAAGATCTTCTCCAAGGCCATTGCAGTCAAAGGCCAAAGATAAAGAGAAAATCCAAAAATGGCTAGATATAAGTGCCAAGTTACCTACAAAGGATACTCCATCAGGCTAACCTCAGACATCTCAGGAGAAACCTTGCAGACCAGCAGGAAATAGAATGAGATATTCAAAATTCTGAAAAAGAAAATAAAAAACTGTTACAATCAAAAATACAGTATCCAGCAAAACTTTCCTTCAAATTTGAAGAAGTGAAAAATTTTCAAACAAAAACTGAAGGAATTCACTGATACTAGACCAACTTGTCAAGAAATACGTAAGACAATGATGTAACTGGAAAAAAAATAGCACCATGGAAACTCATGATGCTACAAAACTCACCAGAACAACAACATATAGAAGAAAGAGAAATGATTCAATCTTTTCCAAAATGGGAATCTACAAATAGCAAAAAGAAATCATTGATAATAGAATACAAAGGAAATAAGAAAACACACAACAATCAGTGACCCCTCAAGAAAACTGTAAATGTGTAAATACTAATAATGTAATTGGCTATAAAGTTATTCAACTTCTCAATCAAAAGATCCAGATTGACTTAGTAGATTAAGAAAAACCAAGTGCCTTCTATATACTGCTTGCAAGAAGCACTACTCACTGGTAGACATGCCGAGACTGAGAGATAAAGGATAGAAGAAGTCATTTCTTGCAAATGGAAACCAAAAAGTAAAATAAAATGGCAGGTGTTGCTATCCTGATAGCAGACAAAATAGAATTTAAGATAAACTCTGTAAAAGAGACAAAGAAGGTCACTATATAATATTAAGGGGATTAACTCACAAAGAAGATGTAACACATAAATATTACATATCCAACATAAGGGTACCTAAATAAATAAAATAAAGACAGTTAAACTTTAAGGGAGACAGAAACCTAACACACTGATAGTTGGAGAGTTTAACACCCCACTCTCACTATTGACTAGGTTATTAAGATAAAAACTAAATAAAGAGACACTGGAATTAAATAATGCCATAAACCAAATGGACCTGACAGACATTTATAGAACATTTTACCCAACAAACTCAGAATATACATTTTTTTTCAGCAGTACAAGGAACATTTTTTTAAAGACTGTCCATATAAGACAAAAAAAGTCTCTATAAATTTAAAAGAATAAAAATTGTATCTAGTATATTCTCTGACAATAATGTAATTAAAATTAAAATCAACAAAATGAATTTTTAAAAAATACATAAATATGTGGAAATTTAAAAACATGCTACTGGGACCAGCAGTTAGCGTAATGCCTATGTTGCTGGACTTCCACGTAGTCAACCGCGGCTCGAGTCCCAGACCTGGCAGCTTAAACTCACGCTGGGTGCGTGTGCATGTGTGCCTAAGATCCTGAGAGGAGAATGGAGGAGAAGGGATTGTGGTGTGGCCATCCCCTCTGGGGGGGTGATTTCTCACTTTCTGTCTCTCTGTCTCTCTCTGTCTTTCTGGTGAGCACACGCACCCTATAGCAAAAATCTCTCTCTCAAAAAAAAAAAAAAAAAAATGCTACTGAATGAGTTCAAGTCTACTGGAGAAATTAAGAATCCAACTAAAAATTTTTTTAAAACAAATGATAACACTATACTCCAGAACCTCCACAATACAGTAAAGGCAGTACCAAGAGGAAAATTCATAGTCCTGATAAGACATTGAGAAAGATTGCAAATAAACAAGTCAATAATGCATCACAAGGAATTAGAAAATCAAAAACAAGGTCCACACAAAAATAATGGAAGAAAACAAACAATAAATATCAGAATAGAAACAAATGAAATAGAGAAAAAAGAGTAATCCATGGAGTATATCTACCACATATACTCTATGGAATACTACTCAGCCATAAGAAAACAACAAGACCCAGGCTTTTGACAGAAAGTGGATGAATATGGAAGATTTACTGCTGAGTGAAGCAATCCAGGCTATGAAGGAGAGACATTGTACGTCCCCACTTAATATATACCGAGCGTCTGCATTCTATGACTGAAACTGAATGACTAAAGGATATAGAAACACAGCAAATGATTGTGAATACCAGATATAGTGTGGGAAGGGGGTGGGTGAAGGAGGAGAGTCTGAAGAAGGACATTTAGAAGAAAAATAGAGGCAAAGCATTAATGGGACATAGAAATGGGGTATTATCTGTTGAAGATAACTTTATAGTATTATCAACTGGACTGGGAAGAAATGTACACATGTTGGAATATTCACTTTGCAAGCTAAACAACGTGATTGAATGTATAAAAGAACTTGAAATAAAAAAGAGTAATACAAAAAAATTTAAAAAATCAAAATCTGGTTCTTCAAAGGGATAAACAAAATTGACAAACTATTAGCTAGATTAACCAAAGAAAAGGGAAAGAAGACCCAGATAAATAAAATAAGAAGTGAAACAGGACATTACAACCACTCCTTACTTAACAACCCATCTGTTTAATAATCACTTGTATTTATAGACCAGTTCTCCAGTATAGGGAATCCCTTTTCTCAGTCTGTGTGAGTCTCAAGAATCCCTTTTCTTGATCTTGTTTCATTTCCACAGCCTGTTGGTATTCACTACATGAAACATTCTTAATCATGCAAGTCTATATATTTTGCTTATAAACTTGTACTTTTTTATGTACCCAGATTAGTATCTAGAATAAATAAAAATGAATACACTGGATTTACATTATTCTATTGTGGTGTGTCTTGTCACTTTCTGGTTCTTACCAAGTATGTGCTTTTTTTGTATGGATAGAATTACATTATTCTAGTATGACATTGGATGATAACTATTCAAAAATATTGGGGTTTGGGGAAATTCAAGATGCGTTTTTTGCACAGAAAAATATGTCATGACTTTCCCATCAACCTAATACAGACCCTATGGCACGACAACACTCTACAAGACATCTGCCTCTAAGCTCCTTACTTATCCACCAGTTTGCTTAAAAAACTACTTGTAGGAATGGAACTTGGTTTTTAAGTGTGGAGTGCTTTACAACAAATATCATAGAAATGTGAAATTTCATTTGGGATTACTCTGAGTGACTATACTAAAGCAATGGACATGTAGAAGAGATAGACAAATTTCTGCACACATAGTAGCATACCTAGATGAACCAGGAAGATACAACAATCCTGAATAATCCAATAATACATAACAAATTTGAAGCAGTAATAGTATCCCAACAAAGAAAGGTCTAGATTCAGGTGGTTTCACTGCTAAATTCCACAATCCTTTAAAACAGAATTACCTTCAAACTATTCCAAAAGATTCAAATGGAGGGAATCCTCCCAAATTCATTCTATGAAGTCACCAAACCTTGAAACTAAAAGCAAAGATACCACAAAAACTGATAACTATAGACCCATATCCTGATAAAATCCTCAACAAAGTACTAGCAAATGAAATCCAACAATACATTAGAAAGATTATATTCAATGACCAAATAGGATTTATCCCAGAGAAGCAAGGATGGTTCAACATATGCAAAACAATAAATGTAATACACCACATTAACAGGAGGAAAGATGAAAATCATGTGATCATATCAATAGATTTGTAAAAAGTTTGATAAAGTACATCTTAAGATTAAGAGTTTCAACAAAATAGAAGGTATGTATTTTAACATACTAAAGACCATATTTGACAAACTGTTAGTCAACATCATACTCAGTGGAGAAGAAAGCTTTTGCTCTCAAAACTGGAACAAGATAAGGATGGCACTCTCTCTACTACTATTAAACAAAGTACTGAAAGATCTAACATATGAAATCAGACAAGAGAGTGAAATAAAATACATATGAATTGGAAAGGATTAAGTTAAATCATACCATTGTGGATGATATGATTACATATTGTAAAACAAAGAATTTACTGGGAACCAGCAGTTAGCGTAATAATGGCTATGTTGCTGGACTCCCACGTAGTCGACCGCGGTTCGCGTCCCGGACCCGGTGGCTTAAAACTCATGCCGGGCGCGTGTGCGTGTGTGCCCAAGATCCCAAGAGGAGAATGGAAGAGAAGGGATTGCGGTGTGACCATCCCCCCTGGGGGGGTGATTTCTCACTTTCTGTCTCTATGTCTCTCTCTGTCTGTCTGGCAAGCGCACGCGCCCTATAGTGAAAACCTCTCCAAAAATAAAAAGAATTTACTGAAAGACTCTTGGTACTAATAAACAAATTTAACAAAATTGTAGAGTATGAGATCAATATACAAAATCTGTAGCATATTTGTACAGTAACATAGAATAAATTTGGACAGAAATAAAAATATCAGTTCCAATTGTAATAGTCACACACCCACACACAAATTAGAAATAAATCTAACCAAAGAACTAAAAGCTCTCTACAATGAAAATAATTTTTAAAAAGAAAACTGAATGAAGTTGAAAAAGTCAAGAAAAAATGGAAAGATATTCCTTATTCATGAATTGGAAGAATCAACATAGTTAAAATGTTGATATTACCAAAAGTGATCTATCAATCCAGCACAATTCATATCAAAATTGCAGTAACATTATTCACACAAATATAAAAATAATGTTAAAATTGTCTGAAATCACTAATGGTCATGCATAGTCACAGTAATACTATACAAAAAGAATAAAGTTGGAGGAATTTCACTACCTAACTGCAAAATATATTACAAAGTCTAGTAACCAACCCAACATGACACCAGCACAAAAACAGACACTTAGACCCATGAAAAATAATAGAGAATTCAGAAATAAGCCCAGCACCATCTAGCCAACCGGTTTTTGACAATGGGCACAAGATAATCCAGTGGAGAAAAGATAGTCTTTTCTTTTTTTTTTCTTTTTTTTTTTTTCTTTTTTTTTTTTGGAGAGGTTTTTGCTATAGGGCGCATGCGCTCGCCAGACAGACAGAGAGAGACAGAGAGATAGAAAGCAGGAAATCACCCCCCAGGGGGGATGGCCACGCCGCAATCCTTTCTCCTCCATTCTCCTCTCGGGATCTTGGGCACGCACGCACACGCACCCAGCGTGAGTTTAAGCCGCCGGGTCCGGGACTCGAACCGCGGTCGACTACGTGGGAGTCCAGTGACATAGCCATTATGCTAACTGCTGGTCCCGCAAAGATAGTCTTTTAAACAAGTGGTGCTGGGAACACTGGATACCCACCTGCAGAAAAATGAAACTGGACCCCCATCTCTCACCATTTATAAAAATAAACTGAACAATGGATTAAAGACTTAAACATAAATCCCCAAACAACAAAACTACTGGAGGAAAACACTGGAGAAACATGTCAATATATTGGAATAAGTAAATATTTCTTAAACAAGATCCTTAAAGCTGAGTACCAACACTAACACTAGATAAGTGAACTTACACCAAGAAAAAAAATCAGGGCCAGTGGGTGTCATGGTGGTTGAGTCTCTGGACTCCTATGTGACCAACTATGGTTCAAGTCCCAGACCTGGCAGATTGAAATTCAAACCAGGTGCATGTACAATGCCTGTCCAAACTCCAGAGAGGAGAGTGGAGAATGGATAGCAGCATGACCATTCCCCCTTGGAGGGAGATTTCTTGTTTTCTGCCTCTGTGTTTCTCTCTGTCTCTCTGGTAAGTGCATGTGCCCTAAAGCAAAAAAAAGTCTTAAAACAAAAAAGAAAGAAAGGAAGAAAAGAAAAGAAAAAATCTTCTTTTTTTTTTTTTTTTTTTTTAAGAAAAAAATCTTCTTCACAGTAAAGGAAATAATAAACAAGCCACAGGATGCGAGAAAATAATTGCAAACTATCCTCAGATAAGGAATTGGCAACCACAATATACAATATAAGGATCTCAAGCAGCTCACCTAAAAAACAAAACAAAAACAAAAACAAACAAAAAACTAATAATTTAATTTTAAAATGGTGGGGCCAGCAAGTGGTGTGGAGATTGTGGCACTGGCCTCTTACATAGCCAACTGTGGTCTGCATCCCAGACCTGGTGGCTTGCTTTCTTACTTTCCCCCTCTCTCTATCTCTGTGATCAAATTAAAATAATAATAATAATAATAAATAAAACTAAATAATTCTATTAAAATTAAAATGGGCAATCAGCCTGAACAGACAAGTCTCAAAGGAAGACATACAAATGGCTAATAAAACCTTTAAAAATTTTTCAATATCTCTTATCATAAGGAAAACACAAATCAAAACCACAATGAGGTATCACCTAACCCCAGTCAGAATGATTATGATTTAATAAAAGAAGAAAAGAAAAATATGTAAAAGAATAAGATGTGCTGGCAAGGTTGCAGAGAAAAGGGAACTCCTGTTCACTGTAAATGGGAATATAAATTCTACCCAACGTGGCAAACAATATGGAGGTTTCTCAAAAATCTGAAAATAGAACTACTGTTATGACCCAGAAATCCCACAGAGGGTAGATCTAAAGGACAGGAAATCACTCAGTCAAACAGTTGCACATCCTTGTTTATTGCAGTGTTATTCTCAGTAGCTACATCATGGAATCAGCATGAGTACTCAGCAACTGATGAATTGATTGGGAAAGTACTGTATGTATCCAGAATGGAATACTACTTAGCTATAAAGAATAACAAAATCCTGTTATTTGACACAAGGTGGGAGAGCCTAGAAGATATAATGCTAGTGAGGTAAGTCTGACTATAAAATACAAGTGTAGTATGCCTCCATTTAACATATTCTTAATATCTGCACTCGGTTGCAGAAACAGATGGGCTCCAATGAATAGAAATATTGAGATTAAGGGTAGATACCAGAAGTTGCTTGAGGGGAGAGGATAGGTGGGAAATTCATGAGAAAAATTTTAATGAGTATGAGGATGCATGCAAATTAAGAAAAGAGGCTATTACATTTTGTACCACAGCAGAGTAAACAATATGGACAATTTACTACATATTTCAGATTAAAAAAAGTACCAGAACTATTAACAAACATGCATAACATAATGTGCTGAACAATATTAAGAATGAATATGTGTCTATCTTTGATTTAATCATTATATATAGTATGCATGCTTTTAGAAAACCATACTGTTCCCTACAAAGATATATGTCATAAACCAGAAATCATAATTTTAAAAAGTAAAAAATTAAATCATCTTTTTTTATTATAATTCATACTCACAAGATATCTACAAAGATTTAAAAAGAAATTCAAAAGCATGAGATATTTATAAAACAAACTTTTTTTTTGGGGGGGGGGGGAGAGGTTTTCGCTATAGGGTGCGTGCGCTTGCCAGACAGAGAGAGAGAGACATAGAGACAGAAAGCGAGAAATCACCCCCCAGAGGGGATGGTCATGCTGCAATCCCTTCTCCTCCATTCTCCTCTCGGGATCTTGGGCACACACGCACACGCGCCCGGCGTGAGTTTTAAGCCACCGGGTCCGGGACGTGAACTGCGGTCGACTACGTGGGAATCCAGCAACATAGCCATTACGCTAACTGCTGGTTCTCTATAAAACAAACTATTGATAGACATGATTGAATTGAGTACAACTCATTTAAACTTGATAATTTAGCTTCAAACTTGCTGATTGGTAACTGTAAAATAAATTTTTTTTTTTTTTCAGAAATGGTTGAGGACAGATTTTCCTATTGAAATAATGATAATTACAACTAATACAAATGATGTTATGTGCTCTTTACATATGTTAACTCTTTTAATCATCCAACAACTCCATGAGATATATGCCATTATTATATCCATTATTATCTCTAAACTGACAGGCTCAATACCATGGCCTCAGTCACCTACAGTAGTAGCGGTGGAAGCCAGGATTTCACCCAGGCTGTCTAGATGCCCTTCACTCCTGCAACATTCCTATGAAAGAAATCCTTTTAATTTGTAAAGTCACACATTTTTCTGATGATGGAGCTAGTGTTCAAAATAGTGTCAAAACTTCTCTTTTGGAGTAAAATTTCAAATTATTTTCTAAATCTTTCCTAAAATAATGTTGCATGTTCACAAAAGGAATAAAAAGGCATTATATAATTCTATGAGCCAATTCATACACTGGAATAATTTTTTAAAAAAATCAGACAAACAAACAAAAAACCCCACATACTTTGGATAAATTCAAGCTACCCACAAGAAATATTTTCGCTGGCAAGATTTTCAAGACATTATATAAACAATTAGTATAGTGTAATGAAGGAATCAATAGTCCAGAAATCCCACATCCTAATTTCTGCCATCGAGTGAATCAACAGTTGTTAATATTAAAATCTGGCAAAACCCCATCTCAGTGAACAGTTGAATACTGCACCAGAGCCACAGATGTGGGTTGGTTTTCTTCCCTGTTCCTCATTGACTGCACTCAGGTCTCTGAGTTTTAGTTTGTGTTCTCTTAAAGGGAGGAAGCAAACCATCTAAAGGCAGATGTGGCTGCCACCACTGAAGACAGTGTAGAACTCCAATTTCTCTCCAAACCTGGAATTTGCTGACTTGGTGAGATGAAAAATATATATGAAAGTGCTTTGCAAAACAAACTGCTCAACAATTATAAGTAATAATACGGTAAATTGCAAATTCTGAAAACATTTTCACAAAATTGTTTAAACTTTTTTTATACATTCAATCACTGTATCTCATTAGAGCATGCAAAATTAATTTTCCCAGGGTGAATACATTGTATATTATTCCAGTTAAAGATATTATCATACACATTACCATCAACAGATTATTTTCCATTTTTGTGTCCCTTAAATGTTTTGTTTCTTTAAGTATTTTAGATGATCAGGTTCATCCTTGGAATCATGGCTTAATCTCTCAAAATGACTACTTTAAAGCAGATCAAACTGCAATATTTGCATCATTCCTGGTGTGGGGGACTCTAAGATTAGTCGCTATTTTAGAACTAGGTTTTATATACTCAGTTATACCTGCTTTAGTGTTGTTACAGCTTTTTGGTGTTTTGTTTTTATTTTGCCATGGGAAACGTGTACTCACTGGAGAGAGACAGTGAGAGGGAAAGTGAGAAATCACCCTTCCCTCCAAGATTAATGACCACACTGCAATCTATTCTCTTCTCAGGATTTTGGGCTTGTGCACACATGCACTTGGCATGATTTTCAAGCCACCAGGTCTGGGACTTGAACTGTTGTCAGCCAAGTGGGAGTGCATTGCCTTAACCACTATACCACTTGCTGGTCCCAGTGGTGGTATTTTTCATGTAACATATTGTCATTTGGTTATAATCATTCATTGATTTTCTCCTACTTGGTGTACTCATCATAATTGGAAGATATGAATTTCACATTGCTTCTAGCTCCTGTTTATTCACTGGGGCAAGGCTGAAGGAACCACCTGCTATACAAGCAATTGAATGTAGACACCAAAAATCTCAGTAATAAAGATAAATACTATTTTGATAGAATATTTTTAAGATATCAAAATCAATGCCTAAACTTCATGCTGAACAAAGTATCAAATGGTAAATAAAACCTTTTCCTTTTGCCTCAGGCTCTAGTAGGGTGCAGCGTAACACTATATTCACTGGTTCGGTTCTATCCTTAAAAAGCATCAAAGCCAACAAATGTATATTCCATATCCCTTGCCCTATACTTGAGTCCACGCTTGTATGCTAAACACACTGACTTCTTTTTTTATTGACAAATATTAATTCTACATATTTATAAGGCATGGTATGATTTTTTCAGTAAATAAAATTGATGTACAATGACCAAATCAAGGTGATTATCATATCCATAATCTAAAACATTATAAAATATTCAGGAAAGTGATTAATCAGAGAACATTCAAAGCCCTCTCTTTTGACTATTTTTAAATAAACAATGAATTATTGTTAACGACAGTTACTGTCCTGTAGAATATTAGACTTATTCCTTCTACCCTATTGTCATTTTAACTTATTTAATCATCACTCAGAGGTCTCCCTTTCTCTTCTTCATTTCAGCTTGTTTCATCTGTTCTTATCTCTCTGATCCTACCCTACATTCCGGATTATATGTCTGACTTTAGTGCCACGTCCAATTTTGGCCATTCATCCCCATTTGATTTTTATAATTCTTGTGGAATTCCTCCTGGCTCTTTGGGCCTTAACACCTCTACCCAGATTTTTATTTTTCTCAATCTTTTGAGGTCCCCTGTTGCCTTAGGTAAGAAATTTCATGTCAGAACACTATAATCCCAATCTTGATTAGGTTACACCCTTAGGAAAGAATGGGGAGAATTTGGACATCACTAATTTGATGTATATTTTAAAATTCTTGGACATCTCAATGCTCAACACTGGTTTAATTTACAGCTAGAAATCCTAAACTGTGGTTTTGTAACTGGCTTATTACTGAAGACTGTTTTATCTGTGATATTTTCCCTTGCCTTTGCATATCTCCCATTTAGCTATTAAAGCAATTCCCTATGGTTTTCAGTTCTTCTCTTGGACGTTGTTTTCTTCTTCTATATTGTTTCACATAAACTCAAAAAGATTACAGCCTTCTGTTCATCAATGTTCATCAATGTTTTCTATATGAAAAGAATGAGCACCCGTATTTGTCAGCCCTCTCACCAATTATAAAGCACTGTTTCTCCCAACCTAGGAAAACTGGGAATCAGTAAGTACATGCATATATGTATGTGTTTTTAAAATATTTCATTTTTAGAGCAGTTTTAGGTTCACAGAAAAAATGGAGAAGGCACAGAGATTTCTCATATCCCTTTCTATGTACATGGATTCTTAAGCCTGTACAATGTCCTGAATCTTTTTGTTTTTCGCTTATCCCCCAAAGAATGAAGATGGATGACAAAACATTGACAAAGAAATACAAAATTAAAAAGATATTATGATTATGAATGCATATACATATATCAATGTAGGCTCAAATTCATATGTAAAAGAGAAGCAGAAAGAGAAAGAACCTTTACTAATTATAAGTTTGTAGACACTCATTATGCAGAGTGTTTCGAAATCTTAGTGAAGTTTAATGACTGTTGGATTTTAAATGCTACATAATTCCAAAAATATCATTTAACTGTGTAATTATTTACATTGCTCTTCCACTTACATTTCTGAATGTTGAGAAGTAATTTTTTATTTTAATTGACTTGGGGTGCCACAGTTTGGCTTAGTCGGGGAAGACTTTTTGCCGGGCCACCTGTGTTACCTGATTTGTCTCTATTCAACTTTTCCCCATAAGGTTACATCCAAACATCATGTATTCATAAAATCCTCATTCTTTGGAGGATCTTGATGCCAGGACTATAAATATAATTCTTTCTATCCCTGAGCAGCAGCCGAGGGAAGTTTTCATGAAGACTGAAAATCAACTAGAGTGATGAGTAGCAGGAGACAGTTTATGTTGAATTTTAACAAGAAACACATCAATATTTTAAAAATAAATAGTTAATGTTTCAAATATTGTTCATATAAGTTAGTAGTTAAACTTTTGAAGTGATTAAAGCTTTAAACAGCTCTTAGACTCTTGGGTCTATCTGAATAATCTGGATACTAAATCTTAGCATTAATGTATGAATAAAAATCTTGTGTGAGTCTGTGGTTTACTTCTTAAATTTATTTATATTCTTTTGGGGTAATAGTCATAATTCAGATATGATCAAATTTCTTAAGTTTTATGATACATGTATCGATAAAAGGTGCATACACTCTGTGTGTGTGTGTGTGTGTGTGTGTGTATGCATTCAACATAGTTGGAGGTTCTAACACTCATCTCTTAGTAATTAATGACAATCTATATATAAATTACTAAGGGCATAAAAGGCTATAAAAGAGAAAAAGATATATATGCATACTTATATAAATCCATATATGCACATACATATATATTACATATATGCATACATGATATAAACACACATATTAGAATCTCTATTTCATTTCCTTTGTATAGTTGTCTTTTCTTGCACTAATATTATCTTATTCTAATTGCTATAGTTGTATCATTTTCTTCCATTTTCCCTCCCTCTCTACCTCTCTTCTTCCTTCTGTCCTTCCTTTTATTATGATTTATATACAGTAAAACATAAATGCCCTTGTAAGTTTAGAATTGAATTGTACCAAATACATACACCTGCATAATTACAACCTCAGTCAAGATATAGAACATTCTCTTCACCCTCTGAAATTCCTTCTTGCTCCTTCAGAGTCAGAACTGCCAACCATAGTCAACAGCTGATTTATTTCTGTTTCTATAGGTTAGTTTTGTTTTGCATGAAATTCATTTAAATGCAGTCATATAGCATATAGTACTTTTTTGTGTCTGGATTCATTTGTGCAGTATTATATTTCTGAGATTTGTTTATTGGTTGTCCTACTAATGTTCTTTGGCTAATCCATGATCCAAGAGTTTATCAGAGTTAACTAATTTTTATTATTTTCTCTGAGAACCAGGTTTTGGTTTCACTGATTTCTCTCTTGAGTGTGTGTGTGTGTGTGTGTGTGTGTTCCATTTAGTTAATTTCTAGTCTTGTTTAATTACCTTCCACTTACTTTGCACAGTTTTCACTTTCCTCTCACCCCCCCCATCCCAGTTTGCTAATAGGAGAACTTAGATATTAATGTTTTATTACTTCCTAATATACACATGTAAAGCAGTAAGTTTCTTTCTAAATGTTGCCTTAACTTCATCCTTATAGTTTTGTATTTAGTGACTGCTAGGTCATTCAGTTACAAATACTTAGTATCTCTTTTTTTTTTTTTTTTTTTTTTTTTTTGAGAGGTTTTCGCTATAGGGCGTGTGCGCTCGCCAGCCAGACAGAGAGAGACATAGAGACAGAAAGTGAGAAATCACCCCCCGGGGGGATGGTCACGCTGCAATCCCTTCTCCTCCATTCTCCTCTGGGATCTTGGGCACACATGCACACGTGCCCGGCGTGAGTTCTAAGCCACCAGGTCCGGGATGCGAACCGCGGTCGACTACGTGGGAGTCCAGCGACATAGCCATTACGCTAACTGCTGGTTCCCACAAATACTTAGTATCTCTTGTGAGGTCTACTTTGACTTATGGGTTATTTAGAAGTGCCTTTTTAAATTTCCAAATGTTTGAGAAATTTTCTGATTCGGGAGAGTATTTCCTATTAAACTGGTGTGCATATGGAAAGAGAACATACTCTACATGAGTTTGATCTTTCTAAATCTTTGAACTTAGTTCATAGTTTTGCTTGGTGTTTTTTGCGCACTTTAAAAGAATGTGTATACTTGACTGTTGTTGGGTGATTGTCTTATAAATGTCAACTAACACTAGTTCGGTTTTATTATTGTTCAAGTCTTTTATATCCTTACTGACTTGTATATACATTGTCATTAATTACTAGGAGATAGCTGTTAGAACCTCCAACTTTAGGGACCAGCAGATGGTGTAATGGCTACATCACTGGACTCCCATGTAGCTGACTGCAGTTCAAGTCCAGGGCCTGAGTCTTTTGGTCTCTCTGTCTGCCTCTCTCTGGCGAGTGCACACACCCTATCACAAAAACCTGTCCAAAAAAAAAAAAAAAAAAAAGAACGTCCAACTATAATGTTGAATATTTCTATTTTCCATTTAGTCTTGAAGGTATTTTTTTTAAAGTTTGTCATTAAATGCCACTTTCATATTTAGAATTGTTATATATTCTTTGTTTGTCTGTTTTGGAGAGGTTTTTGTCATTGGGCATGTGCGTGCTCCAGAAAGACAGAGAGAGACAGAGAGACAGAAAGTGAGAAATCACCTCCCCCCCGCCCCGGAAGATGGCCATGCTGCAGTCCCTTCTCCTCCATTCTCCTCTTGGGATCTTGGGCATGCACACACATGTGCCCAGCATGAGTTTCAGCCACCGGGTCCGGGACTCAAACCGCGGTCGGCTACATGGGAGTTTAGTGACATAGCCATTACGCTAACTGCTGGTCCCAATAATTGTTATATATTCTTGATGTATTTGTCAACTTAAAATATGTAATGCCCTTCATATTTTCAGTAATATTCCTCATCCTGAAATCTGTTTTGTTATTAGAGTAACTATTTCAGTATTGTATGATTTATCTTTATTTATATTTTTACTTTAACCTATTGTATTTAAAATTGTTTTCCTGTTTATAGCTTACAGTGACTTCTTGCTTTTGAAAAAGTCAGCTGAATAATCTGTACCTTTGAACAGAGTGTTTAAATTATTTACATGCATTAAATTCTTGTTCTTAATTCTATAATAGCTATTCTCTTTCTATTTGTCTTGTTTCTGGTTTACTTTTTTTCTTTCTTTTCTGTTGAATAGTAGCTTTAGTATTTCAGTTTACCTTTTTTTGTATGTGTTTTTGTTCTGGGGTTTATAGTATGCATCTTCAATTTATTACAGTATATCTTTAATTAATATTCACTTCTTATGCAATGTAGTATCAATAATAGGATATTTCATTCCCCACTGATATCATTTGTGCTTTTATATTTTATTTCTACATGCTTACAAAGTGCATAATAAATTTTACTTAGCCGATAATCCATAAAAGTTATGATAAAAATAAAAATGTTTCATAGACCAGCAGATGGTATAATGATTACATCACTGGACTCCCACATAGTTGACTGTGGTTTAAGTCCTGGACCCAGCCGCTTAAATTCACACCAGGCACGTGCATGTGTATGCTCAAAATCCCAAAAGGAGAATGGAGAAGAAAGGATTGTGGCATGGCCATCCCTCCAGGTGGTGATTTCTCACTTTCTGTCTCTCTGTCTCTCTCTGGCAAGTGCACGAGCCCTATAGCAAAAATCTCTTTTTAAAACAAATAAAGTTTCATACACACAACATATTTGAATTGGGCTACAAAAGTTTATAGAAAAAAATCCATATAATAAAAAATAGTGCGTATGTATTTTGAATTTTTTTTTGCATCAAAATGAACTTGTACTTTATTATTTAATTGCCAAAGGGCACATTCACTTACCTAAGATGGAGAAAGCACCTCCAATTAGGGCATGGTCAGGCTGCAATCCCTTCTCCTTCATTCCTCTATCCTGTTGAGATTTGGGGCATACATGCACACACATGCAGCATGTTTTTCAAGCCACCAGGGCCAGAATTGAAACCATGCAGTCAACCATCTGGCTTCTAGCACCCATAAATGCTAGAGAAGTTAAAAGGATCAAGCCATAAACTTGCACTCTAATTCCATTTCCATAAACTTTTTGAAGTACCCTTACATCTTTTTTCATTTCCATGTTTACCACTTCCAGTATTTTTCATTTTTTTGTGTGTGTAAATCTGAATTATCAATAAAAAATATTCTTTAGTATAGAAATTTTCCTTTAACATTTTTTACTGTGATTTTCCTTGTAATAAATTCAGATTTTGCTTGTTCAGAAATGGCCTTATTTCACCTTCATTTTTAAAGGATATTTTCTGTGGCTATAGAGTTGTAGGGTGACACTTTGTTCCTTTAAGCACATTAAATATGTCATGTCTCTGTGGTCTGTCTTGTATCATTCCTGATATGTGGTCACTCTAATCTCATTTCTCTGTATAGAATGTGGCTTTCTTTCTTTCTCTCTTTCTAAGGGGAAGCATTGAAGGTTTTCTCTTTGTCACCAGTTTTCAGCAATTTGACTATGATGTGCCATAGTGCCATTTTTGTTTATTCTTTTCAAGATTTCTTGAGTTTCTCAAATTTCTAAGTTTATAGTTTTCACCAAATTTGAAAAGAAATAACTATGATTTTTTACTTTCAAACAAAAATTATTTTTGGACTTGCCTGTTTCTTTCCATTTAGATTATTTCCTGTCATTCATGGGGTGTAATTTTCCTGTTTGTTTTACCCGATGAATCTCATTTTTTTCTTCTTATTATCGTTTACCTTTCTTCATCTTGAGATTTGTTTTCCAAAATAGGACTCGATGCTCAATGCTATGAAGGTATTTTGATTGGTATTTACTCTTGAAATTTACCTTTGCTAAGAGCCCCCCAATTCCAGACAGATAGGATGTTCATGTTCTCCTGCTAGTTCCCTGACTAGGAGTGGAATGTAGCTGTGAACTCTTTCCCACACTGCACAGACCTGCGTTTCCAATTTCTTCTGAATCTTTTATCACTCATTGCTTAAAGTGGTTAGTTGGATACCAGGCTAGATCATTCCAGGCGCAGAGCACTGTTTGGGTGATCAGATTCAGCTAATTATACTTCAGGGTTGATTCTGAAGCATCCTCCCCTAAGTATTTATTGTATTCAAATCGAATGTCTCTACAGGCCACTTGCCTTTTATTTCTTTTCTTTGAGTTTCTTTTTCATTGTGGAAACTCACACTTTTCCTTTTTTTTTTTAAGATTGTGTCTATGTGTTTCAATATAAACTTTAAATGTTTGCAGTGATGAAAATTTCTTTCATAAACTATACAGACTAAAATTCTTACATGGCTTCATTCTTAAATATGAATGGAAAGCCAAGAATTTCTAAATGTTTGAAGAACAAAATATGACATGAGATTGATTCTAATGAAAACAAATAAAAAGAAGGCAATCCCAAGGAAAATATAGATATTGAAGACTAGAGAGGAAAACATCATTATTTATATCTTCAGAGACATATAAGCTGATATTGCATCTCCACCATGATGCTATGGAAATGGAAGGGTCAGAAAACAAGAATGAGATCTTGATGGTCAATATATTATTTCTAAACAAATGGTCAGTAGAAAAATTGAGTTGAAGGACTGAAAGAAAAAATTCTTGTATTCCTTCCTCTTTGACGTAATATAGAGAAGAATATATGATTAAAAAGGTAACAGAAGACCAGTCCAGGAGCTCTAAGAGTCAATTAATAGAAGTTACAAAAGGAAAATACATTAAAAAATTTAAAAAGCTCAGCCAATGTGAGATAGTGCTAACCCTGTGTCTTGCAAGGCTGGAGGCCATATGGCCGACTATAGGTTCAGATCCCCAGGTTGGCCTAAAAACATGCTGGGTGCACGTGTGGGCCCCTAGGATCCTGAGGAACTGGCGGGCTGGGGAAAGGGGGTTATGGTATGACGACGTCCCCTACTTTCTCTTTCTTATGTTTCATGCACTGTCTTTCATTAAAAATAAATAGATAAATAACTTAAGATGGTAAATTTTATGTTTTGTATATATTCCCATGACCACAAAATAGAAAAAAAAAAAAATGTCCTTCAACTATTATGGCACAAGGCCCTGTTAAAAATCTCTCTCTCTCTCTCATATCCACATGCATACGCTATCATAAAAAAGGAAGTAAAGGGACCAGCAGTTGGCATAATTGCTATGTCGCTGGACTCCCATGTAGTCAACTGTGGTTCAAGTGCCAGACCCAGTGGCTTAAACTCATGCTGGGCATGTGTGTGCGTGCATGCCCAAGATCCCAAAATGAGCATGGAGGATAAGGGATTGCAGCATGGCCATCCTCCCTGGGGGTGATTTATCTCTTTCTGTCTCTGTCTTTCTGGCAAACATACACGCCCTATAGCAAAAAACCTCTCAAAAAAGAAAACAAAAAGCAAGTAAAATATTCAAATAAATCACAAATTTCAAAGAGCTAAAGATATCAAATATCCAACATGTGAAGTGAAAATAAACAGAAAAAAAATCATTGGGAGTTTCCAAACATGAATGTAAAGAACAACTTTCAGAGACTTAAACACAAACGAATCAGATAAATATGATTTCTCTGTAGGACTGACCTGCTGTCCTAATAGTGAAGGTTAGATGGGATAGAGAAATACTTTCCCAAAATTCTGAAGGAAATTATTTTCAACTTGAAATTCTATACTTTGTTAAAATATGATTTAAAAAATTATTTATGTATGCATCTTGATTTTCAAGCTGCCTGGTCCAGGACTCAAACTGCGGTCTGCTATATCCTGCTATATCCAGCACCTTAACCACCATGCCACCTACTTACCCCAATATGAAATATTTTTATGAACTATAAGGAAAGATATTGTGAGCCAGCCCATAGTATGGTGATTAAGGTAGCTAGATCCCAATGACTGACTATGTGGTTTGAATCCTGGACTTGGCAGCTTGAAAAATGTATCAGGTACATGTGTGTGCCTACATGCCCAAAATTCTGAAAAGAGAAACAGAGGAAAGATTGTGGCATGACCAGTCCTCACAGTCATGCTCCCTTACATTCTTTCCCTCTGGTGAGTGCTCATGCCCTCTGGCAAAATTAAACAAGAACAAAATAAAAATTTTTCAGACATGAAAGGTAGAAAAAAATCTGTTCTCCATGATGATTCCTTACTATTTTTTGTTCAGCAACAGAAAACAATTTTTAAACGCATTCCAGCTAACTAAAAAGTTAGATTTGTCTGACTCCCTTACAGCTATGGATAGCTACCTGACTATGTTTTTCTCAATTATTTGCAGTGTATATGTTATAAGGGAGCCTTTAAGAAGCTATCTTTAAAAGTGAGGGGGATATTCTCATCTCATTCTTCCTTCCAATTTTCTGGAACATAGACAATGGTAGTTCGGGCTCTTATAGTCACATTGTCCATGATTTACTTGAGAATGAAGGCCATAGACAGAGAATAATGAAAAAGAAAGATGGAAACCACCATATATAATATGAGACCATATATATAATATATAATATATAATATATAATATATAATATATAATATATAATATGGTTGTCTCATATATAATAATAATAACCAGACTGTTCTACCTCTCAATTTCTCTTTGTGATACAGAAATGTAATCTTATTGAAGTAGCTACTATTAATTTTTATTTTGTCATGTAAAGCTGACCCTAATCCAAACCAACACAGAAAGCTACTTGAGGATATATGTTAATCAATGGGAAGCTGGAATTTACTTTTGCATTCATCTGACTATGTGACCATGGTCTAGGCAATAGTTTGTAGCAGTAATTTCATGAGGAGGCTTCAAAGAACAAGTATATTTAATTAAAGAGTTATCAAAGGAAAAGTCAAGAAGCTATCTGTGCAAAATCTTAAAGAAGGTGATCAAAACATATTCAGGGGACCAGCAGTTAGCGCAATGGCTATGTCGTTGGACTCCCACGTAGTCGACTGCGGTTCGCGTCCTGGACCCCGTGGCTTAAACTCACGCCGGGCGTGTGTGCGTGCATGCCCAAGATCCCGAGAGGAGAATGGAGGAGACGGGATTGCGGCGTGGCCATCCCCTCTGGGGGGTGATTTCTCGCTTTCTTTCTCTCTGTCTCTCTCTGTCTGTCTGGTGAGAGCACACGCCCTATAGCAAAAACCTCTCCAAAAAAAAAAATATATATATATTCAGGAGTAAAATAAATGCAACTAGAAACTCCAAAGAAAATATAAAGCAGTTTTAAATGGTATTACTTTGTTCTGTTAGGGCCAATAGAACACAATCACAGTCATTTAAACAATAATAAGGGTCTTTAGGAAGGAAGTTTTCTTCCAGAAATTGCCACTATTTGCTTCTTCTACTAATCTTTATTTAAGCTAATTGTTTTATGAATTAAATTTCTTCAGAATTTATTTAAATTTTGGTTTATTTTCCTCAATTTACCTGATGTGTGGGAAGTTCTTTGTAGTCCCACTCTTAATGAGTTTGTGAAATTTTAAAAACTGTATGTATGATTGTCATATATATTTTACTGGTTCTTTTAACTTTGCTAGGAATGCCAATCAAAGAACCTTGCAAATACCCCAATAATTGTAGAAATAACCCTTCACTTTGCTTGCCTAATTTTTTACTTCCTTACTAGACTGTGAATCATTGATTTAGTAAACAGTGTTTTTCATTTCTGTATTCCCAGAACTTAACCCAGCATCAGTCATATCATAGGTGCTCATGATTATTTAATGAATTAATGCAAGGAAATTTCATTATTTATAAGAACTTCTTCCTTTTCTCCTAAAGGAAGGAGAAAAAGAAAACAGTGAAAGAAGATGTGATTGAAGAGGAAAGGAGACTACTGAACACATTTAATAGATGTCCCTTCTCCAAAGCACTTAAGAAGCAGCAAGCATACCCTCAGAGCATGTCTGATGATATTTTGGGGCTTCTTCTCACAGATCACCTTGCAATCTCAGGTCACAAGGTAAGAGCTGCCAGCAGTCAGGGTATTAAACCACCGCACCAGCTTCCAGTCCTCCCTTAAGTGAGGTGGCTTGGGATGGACTAGCCTAGGGTAACTGTGCCAACCTAAAGCTGCCCTGTTCCTGTCTTCCTGCCAAACAGATTCAGACTTCAAGCGAGTAGTTTCACAAGCCTGCGAGGAACAGGTATTTATAAAGACAAGTTATGTCGTGGTCATGTTCACATAGCATCATCATCAGCTCAGCATCCAGACAAACCAGAGCCTTCTCCTCTGTGAACAGTCAGCTCTACTGAATGCAGAGCTCTAGAAAGAGAGACACATGGTCAATGAGGCATCGGTGGGCTGATTAACTCAACCACATGGAAGCCCACAACCTTTCTTCTTTCCACATAGGGTCTTTGTTAGAGGCGCTTGAGATTTGGTGGAAAGATCATGCAACTTAGAATTAATGGCCCTTGTCCTTTGGTTCAGCTCTTGTATATACAAGCTTTGTGTCCTTTAATATATCCTTTCCTATATCTGGGCTTTGCTTTCATCATTTGTAAAATGTGTACTTCATAGAGTTATTATTTTTTTTTAGGATTATAAAGAGAAAACGAATATGAGTGTCCTTTGTAAAATGTAAAATATTGGGTCGTCGGAAAAATCATGATATATTTTTTTATGTTTTTCTATGCAAAAAATGTGTCATGACTTTTCTGACAACCCAGTATTTTGCTCTTTTTCAAGTTGAAAGATGCCTCAAGGCTGTTCAGTGTATCGTATTCAACCCCTACATAAAGAATTGTTAAAAAGAAATATTACCAAATCAGGAAATACTGCTTATGTTAATAAGCAATATTACAACAAGACAAAAAAAAAACCTTTGCTAATATTTAACATCCTTGTTTGTTAATCTACTGGTCAAATATTGATCACATCATTACCGTCATCAAAAACATTTGAGTGTCTTCTATTCACTTGCTCAGTAAACACTTACAAGTGCTCAAGTGAGAGGCACTAGGTTGGCCCTCATGAGTGAACTAGTAAATAAAAAGAAGGACATTATTATTTAGAGTTAGAGTATTATAGTAATTCAAGGTTGTGCTACATAAGGCTCATATAATTAGTTTCTAGAATCACAGAATATCAGACCTGGATATCAATATGATACTTTACTCCATTTGACTCTTACCTAAAGCAAGATTTCTGTCCAATAACTAAGAATTAAGCATGTGCAGTAAAGCCGACATTCTCTTTCAATTAGATCTAATTATTAGAAAAATCTACCCTATATTCACCATTTGTTTTTCTCCTAGCAGAATAAGCTTCCACACAGAATAAACTAGCTTCCCCTTCCACATGACCACTACATGGACATTTTAAGATGGTCACATCGCACCTTCTCTACCCACGCCTCTTGTCAGGAGATACAGCCCTGACTGGATCCCATGGTTCCTGCCCCTCACCATCCTACTTTGTCTCTTTGGGACTGCTCCAGTTTTTGCTGTATCCTACTCAGAGTATCATGTCCAGCTTTACCTTAAAGCTCTAGACGTGGTTAATAAGGGCAGAATGGAATGAGACCCTAATTACTCATGTTAAAGTTCTCATTGGCATTCACAATTTACAATCCTAGAGATTATCTTAAAAAATCTAGTTTTCTTTACATGGGGCCTATCTCCCCTATATTTGTAGCTACCCTTCCTCATTGCATATTGGTGAAGTTTACCTTTTAAAACTGAGTTCACAACTTTACAGTTATATTTACTAAATTTTATCTTTAGATGTTGTCATAAGTGCCCACCTCCAACCACGAGTGACTTCTACTACAGTACAGAACATAATAGGGCCATGGGGACAATGACTCAAGAGTCAATACATAGTTTGTAACTCACACACTGCCTTCCTGAGCTTCCCTTTGATTCACTTTTAATCACTTCACGCAGTTCTCTGTTATGATGTCAATGTTTCCCAACTTAGGGATTTATCTCCAAGAATCTCCTGTTGAGATTTTGAACAATTTTTCCTTCTAGGACTCAAAAAAGACCATTAAAAATAGATACAGAAGTTGGATAAGTGACACAAATATGAGCCTTACTGTGGACTGAATCAGTTTTAAGTAAGTGCAATATTGTGGCTTAGGTTATCACTGTGCACTCTGTCTGCAAGTCGCTCAGGGAAGGGGCTAGCTCCTGCTCGCTTACCTACACTTCCTGGCAGTCAGAACAGAATGTAAAGCACTGTCCTGCAGAGACAGGTGCATAGCATAGGAAGAGAGCCCAGGGCCCACGCTGTGCACACTAAGGCAAGGATTCTAATGTCCCCCACCTGGTGCACTCCTCCCTTGGGATTAAGGGAGGTGCTGCTCAGAAAAGTGACATTGCCATTTGTTGAACCAAAAAGGATTACTGAGCAAGTAAGAGATGGGTTCCCTTTACTTCTCCTTGCTAGACATATAGTCTCTGAGTCCAGTGGCCACTCTTGGCTGTAGGAGGCTGGCTTGGATGGCCATAGGGCTCTCTTTCAAAGCCACCTGCCTGTCCACATATACACTCGATAGCAGTGCCCCTTTTCCATGGCCCTGTCAATTTTTGTCAGAGGGGCTGACAACACAGACTTCAGCTTGGGAATGGCTCACATCTTTTTCTGGCATATTGTCCCCTCTTCTTGGAACCCTGCTCTCTCAAAAGGCCAGTGTTACTTGACATCAGGCACCTGGACTTAGAAGAAAGTATCTGCACTGTGGGTTTGTTTTCTCCCTGCAAAGCCCCTGTGCTCAATGCTGCACTACCCTGGGTGTGAGCTGAGGACAGCAAACTAGCCAGAGAAGGCGGACATCACTGTTGACGTGCCCCTTGGTCCCATGACTTGGAGGACATTTTGGAGATACATACTTGTATTCCTTTCCTTTCTCAATATTCTTTTGACTCATAAAATGAAGGCTGGAGAGTCTCTTCCCATTTCACTATTGCCCATTTTGATCATCTTATCTTTTAATTTCTTGGTACAAGTAGCTTTATTTTGTGCAAGTTGCTTGGAAGATTTGCAAGCTCCTGTTCCAACCTAGAACAATGGAAGTGTGCAGATATTTCTTACAGTTTTCCCTGCTCCACTTTGTGCCCCTACTTACAGAAATTATTTTTCTAGATAAACATATATTCTGCCTCCCTATACATCTATATAGTGTTTTTGAGGAAAACCAAGATTACAGAACCTATTCTCAGGAGTGAGAAGATACATTTGTACTAATTATCTGAACTGTCCCTTTTTTTCTGGTACCAATAATACCTGTTTATTTCAATATTTTTACAATCATTATTTCATTTGAGCCTCAAAACAATCCCATGACTAGGCCAATTATGATTTTATTTTCCCTATTTTATATCCAGGGATAGAGCACAAAATACTGAAGTCATTTGCCCAAAGTTTAGAGAGCGTTGGGGGCAAAACTGTGCTCAGATGCTGACTGTGGCTCCAAAGCTGGTACATTTTCTCCTGCTTCTGGCTGCACAGACCTCACAGGAAAGCTCAGCACCCCCAGGACTCTAGCAGGGTTAGCAAGATGCTGTCCCATAAGAAGCCAGACAAATTAGCCTCAACTGAATGCGCTGCTTTGGTGTAATCACTTGTAAAGGAGCACACCCAGAGTAATTGAAAGAAAAATTTTTTGCTTAGTAAAAAATATGTATGTATTTTGGGGCCAAAGAAAATGTAATATTTGAAAAATATACAATATATATATATATATACATATATATATATATGTATATATATATATAAATATATAATATATGTATAATAAATAAGAAACATCACAAGTTTGAGTGGCATTTTGGCAGCAAGAGCCAGTTTCAGTCCACTGGAAATTGATGGGGAATGAAACAGCAGAGTGACACAGTTTAACTACAAAAACTCTAGCTCAGAAGAACTGAAAGTCAAAGAAAAAGAAAAAATCTTATTTTGTCTACATAAAAGGCTGGCGAAGGATATGATACTCTCTCTTAAAACCACTAGGGAAAATATGGAGGGACTAGAAGCAGCACTTTCTCATTGACATATTTGCCCAAATTATGTTAATATAGAGTGAAGCGCAGATACGCACCCACACAGAGCTTGTAACACTGTGGAAGGTTAATTAAGATCCGTGGTTTTGCCCTAATTTTTATTAAAACAAAAGTATTATTTAAAAGAGGGGGGAAGAAAAACAATAGACAAGTAAAGCCTCCCACCAAGAAAACCTCTACTGTTGTGAATAACTCATCTGACAATTTATTCCACGTTGCTGGAAAGAGCAAAGAAATGCAAAGGAATTCATGTGTATGGATGACTTGAGTGCAGCCACCCATCTCCCACAGCAGCACATTTCCAAAGGGCAGAGATAGCCTCATGCCATGCCTCTTTTGTTTGTTTAATTTCCTTGTGATGCATCATTCTCTAAGGAGACGTGCTCAAGTTCTCTCTCTCCCACATTGTTTTCAAACCTGGTTACCACTGCATGCATTTTTAAATGACAAGGCGACTGGGTCTAAACTTTGATATGTTGAGAGAAAACCCAAACTGACAGTTGGAGAAGGCAGAAAGAGGAAGGCACTACCCATCCCTCCCTCATTCCAAATGTCATCCCCTCTTTGCTCAGGCTGCATAGGCGATCCTGATGAAGAAACAAGCAGACACTTGAAAGTTTCTGACAGGTGTCATGGGCGCAGCCGCTGAGTGGCCACGAGGGATGGAGCTTGACATGACAGTGGCAGAGCCATCGAGGCTGGCTCCAGGACATGCAGAGTTTGGTGTATGTCAATTCCTATCCTTGTCATGCTCCAACTCCAGATTGGTGTCTACAAATGGACAGAGCTAGCAGAAAGTGTTCAGAAAACTTAAAAACATCTGTGCCTGCACAAGGATGTTGCCAAGCCTCAACAATGTACACTTATCCACCCAAAGTGTGTGTATTCCAGCCAGGGGAGGTCAAGTGGTAGGCATGGTTAGTCACCCTAGTTTGTTGCTGAGTTTGTTTGCTTTTTCTTATTTTCTTCATTGCCCTCCAAGTCAAGGGCTTCAATCTGCCAGTACAACCTTTTCCACATTCCTGTACGTAATTTTTGTGCTGCCAGCATTTTCCTCACCAATAACTTCTGATGAGTCTTATTTTTTTTTAATGTAATGATCTCTGCTGCAGATCCTCCAGGATCTAAATATTTGCCAAACCTGCTCTTCTGACCCAGCTGGAGAGTGATTTAGAATGGGAGAAGAGCGCTAGCTTCTCTATAACACTGTGCAAATAGTTTCATAAATATTGCTCAGTTGCATTATTTTGAAATATTACTCTTTTTAACAGTCTGCCAAATTCAAATATTTTTGCTAAATAAAAATCCATGGCCAGGCCTCTCCCCAGCCAAGTAACAGGTGTAACCAAGCTCACCTTGTGGGAGAGCCCAGCTTGATTAGCTCCAGCCCAGAAGTGGTGGTTTACTGGCACCATGGCGTGATGGATGACAACAGATGTGTATATAATCTTTAATCCAGCCTTCCAGCCTGTTAACATGGTATGTGTTTATTTAATAGTTCTTACGTTAATATATTGCCCTGTAGTTAAGCACTTTCAAGTAACATGAGACCTTGGTAAATGTTTTTATTTTTTTTAAATCCAGCAAACAATTATTTGATTTAAAAAAAAAATGTCTGTGGCATACACAAGCTCTGAATCTGATTTCCCCTGAAAAATCTCTTTGAGCCCTGGGCAGGGTGACAAATCAACTGTGGTATTGGTTTCCCTTTCCAAATGCCATGAGTCAATGCCAAAGTGGAAAGAGAGCATGTCAGGACTGACATTGGAGAATAGCAGGTACCCAGAGTATTTTTATGATAACCTGCACTGTAGAATTTCAAGATTAAGTTTGTGCTACATACACTGCTACCTCTTAGTTTCACCCATTTTCTGCCTTCATATGGTGTTTGTTGACATTTTGCTAACTGCTGGTCCTGAGAAGGTCTCTATTAATAGTTGTCCCATAGAAACTATCGGAGATTTAATAAAATAAAAAATGGTACTATTATAATTATTAAAATTTAGGGACCAGGAGTTAGCGTAATGGCTATGTCGCTGGACTCCCATGTAGTCGACAACGGTTCAAGTCCCGGACCCAGTGGCTTAAACTCATGCCGGGTATGTGTGCGTGCGTGCCCATGATCCTGAGGGGAGAATGGAGAAGAAGGGATTACTGCGTGGCCATTCCTCCTGGAGGGTGATTTCTCGCTTTCTGTCTCTCTGTCTCTCTCTGTCTCTCTGGCGAGCACACATGCCCTGTTGCAAAAACTTCTCAAAAAAAAAAAAAAAAAACCTTATAAAACTGTTGTGAAGAATCAAATGTTTGTAGTCCCCTCAAAATTTATATGTTTAAATCTGAGCTCTCAATATGATGGCATTATGAGATGAGGTCTTTGGGAGAAAATTGGGTTATGAGGATAGAACCCTTATACATGGCATTAGTGCCCTTAATCCCCAGAAAGTTCAGAGAACTCTCTCACTATCTTTCTACCATGTAAGGCTACAAATCAGCTGTCTGAAACCTGCAAAAGAGCCCTCATCAAAACCCAACCATACTGACACCTTGATCTCAAACTTACAGCCTCCAGGATCATGGGAAACAGATGTTAAGTCTCCCAGTCTATGGTACTTTGTTGCAACTGTCTAAACTGACTACAAGACATCATTGAGATATCCTAAGTCTGTTAATGATCCTCAAAAGGGCCAAATAAAATGACATACACTAAAGAAAAACTCACTAATTTTGTACTTCCTCTTGTATACTGTAAGTGGTAATTATAGACTGCCAATAATTTTATTCATAAAAATGATGTTTTAGGAACTAGCAGGTGGTGTGGTGATTAAGGCATTGGATTATCACATGGCTGTCTGCCGTTTGAGTCTCAGATGTGGCAGCTTGAAAATCCCACCAGGCACGTGTGCAAAATATCAAAAATACCAAAAGAATGAAGAGAGGGGATTGTGGTGCAGCCATCCCTCTAGAGGGTGATTTCTTACCTTCTCTCTCATTGTCTCTCTTTTTGTCTCTCTCCAGTGAGCACACGCACCCTATGGCAGAACCTTAAAAAAATTATACCTATAAAGGTATATTAGAAAGATAAATAAAAACAAAATAAAAAATCCAAAGTAATCAACTAAGCAAATAAAATAAACTCAACCTGCTGAAAAGATACTATAATATATAGTCCATCTTAAACCAAGCTCGAAGACAAATAAATATGAACTCTTAGCTACTATCATTTTGATTACACAGCAAGGAAAGGAAGAAGAGTCTCAATGAGTTCACAGCCCAAGCTACTAGGGAACAATTTGGGACACATAACTGAGGCATTTAGATTACAGACAGCACCCACCGAACAACAAAGCACACACTCTGTGGATTATTTCCTTATTTGTTGGGGGTTTGCACATATAAATCTTCAAGCAACATCTATGATCTACCATCTTAATATCAAAAGAATAAATCCCAGTAGCATAACTGTGTTCCTGTAAATTTACTTTGCTATATTCATTGACTTTCTCCATAAAGCTTTCTGAGGAAAGGAAAACAAAGGGTGTAAAGTCCACTAGGTCTGGAAGAAAAACCAAGTATTGAAGAAAAGTGAAAATGTCTCTAAGTAAACTGAAGAAATATCATTCTGGGATTTTTTTTTTATGGCAGGTAGGATAGTACAGTGGCAGGAACACAAGTTTTAGAGTTGGACCTACCCCAGTGACTGTGGGTGTGTTCTTTGACCTGGGTTGGTTTGCTCAAGAATATGATCAGATATTGGGACCAGCAGTTGGCATAATGGCTATGGCACTGGACTCCCACAAAATCGACTGTGGTTCAAGTCCAGGACCTGGTGACTTAAACTCATGCTGGGTACATGTGTGTACATGCCCATGGTCCTGAGAGGAGCAAGGAGGAGAAGGGATTGTGGTGTGGCCATCCCTCCTAGGGGGTGATTTCTTGCTTTCTGTCTTTCTGGCGAGTGCACATGCCCTATGGCAAAAACCTCTCCAAAAAAAAAAAAAAAAAGATCAGATAGACATTAAAACAAACTTCAGAGGGACACATACAATGCCACACAGTTATCTTCTTTTTCTTTTTTCTTTTGGAGATGTTTTCGCCATAGGGCGTGTGCGCTCGCCAGAAAGACAGAGAGAGACAGAGAGATAGAAAGCGAGAAATCACCCCCCAGGGGGGGTGGCCACGCTGCAATCCCTTCTCCTCCATTCTCCTCTTGGGATCTTGAGCACACACGCCCACGCTCCCCACGTGAGTTTAAGCCACCGGGTCCAGGACTCAAACCACGGTCGACTACATGGGAGTTCAGCGACATAGCCATTACACTAACTACTGGTCCCACACAGTTATTTTCTGATGATAATGAATACTGTTTTTATTATGATTAATGACCTCCACCATCTTATCTAAAATATGGCAACTGTACTTGGTTGTTGGAAAAGTCATGATGCATTTTTGCATAGAAAAAGTATGTCATGACTTTTCTGACAACCCAATAGAATTGCTCTACCTATGGCTCCCCTCAACAGGTGTTTTGGAAAATAAAACTGATCCAGTGCTCCTCGGCCACTCTGCAGTCAGGCTACCTTATGACGCTGAGTGCTGCCTGCAATTGAGTTTCCACAACAAAATAGCCACAGAATACCCTCCTTAGACCCATTGCCCCTGGTCCTGTATGCGTGGAAAGAAATGAGACACACATTGCTCGTATCCAGGGAGTAGACAGGAACAAAGACTATTTGCTGAGATACAGTGGTAGGGAAGGGCTTCCAAATACAGCCAGAGCAAAGAAGGGGAGGCCTGCAGATGTCGGGAATGCTTTTAGAATAGGATCAATTGGAATAATGTCCCTGTCTAAAGGTTTTCACTAGCTCTGTTATGTCTCAGTGTCCAGCAGGTCCTTTATTCAACCCTTGCAATCTTGTCACTTTACCTGTCCTCTCTTGCTTAGAAAGGGCATCTTCTCCAGGTCCCAGATTGCCTAGAATTCATCATGACTTAGAGTTTTACCTACCGAATACTTACAAATTAGGTAAAAATTCAGAGTAACAAAGAATTAGGGCACCCCAGTGAAGAGCAATAGTAATACAGGAATTGAGTGACTTGGCAAGGCTATAAGCAAGGACCATGGGTAGCACTGGCCTTATAGACTTTCTCAGTCTATCACACAGTGTCTTGGTGGTGCCTGGTCAATTGCTGGCACAAATCATGCCTTCAGGGGACTCGATCAGGATCAAGAGGAGGCAACAGGCTGCCTTAAGTCCTCCTCCTACAATGGAGCCCTTGGCTTGGTGGTTTCCATCTAAAAGGATGTTCACAATGACCAGGTTACGTGTTTCTTAACTAAACCACACAGCCAATCTCCCAGGAATTCATTCCCCCCTCAGCTAGACCTCAGAGATCTTCCATGAGTTGCTTTTAGAGGGAGACCTCATTTGTTCCTTCCTTCCTCTTTCTTCTTCTACTACCATTCCCAATTAGAAAGCAGGGATTTAGAACAGATAAGTCCCAATGTTCCATTTGCCTATTGATAGATGAAGCTCTCAGCACATCCACATTTCTTATGGTTGTCACCCACCTCTTTATTCAGAATCTTTGCTCTACCTATGGCTCTTGAATTCTGACTCTCTGATATTAAAATAATCACTGTAAGCTTCAGGTGGGAGAGGAAGGGGGATAGGACTAGGGGTAGAAATCCCATTCCTGGTTCCAGTAGCAGAAATCACTCTCTCTCCACACCCTCAACATAGTCACATTGTTCACATGTTATAAAATGATAGAGTGCAACATGGTTAAATACATCACTGATTTGCCAATAATAGGTATTGGTGTATAAGTCTAACTGGCGGTACAGCTGCCTGAGATATTGATTTTACTGTCTAACGGTTGAGAGAGATGTTATCTTGATTAATTAGAAGTCAAAAACAAATGCATCTTCCATTAGATCTCTTGTGGCATTCACCTAAAAAAAAAATCTACACGTGTCTTCAAAATGCTGGGAACATAAAAGGACAGGGTGAGGAGGGAGCAAACCACCTTTTCCGCCACCTGTCCCAAATGAAGATAATGTCTGAGTACTGGGCAGGCTGATGTGAGCTTATCGACCAAAAAAAGGGGCTCCCAGATTTTTCTTTCTTTCAACTGCAGCCTTAAATTCAGAAATTAAAAAGAGAAAGCACCATTGAATACAGAGCGCTCTCTGATATTCAGAACTTTGGCCTTTCTATTCTTAGCCAGTGTAAAGATTCAGTGACCCTGTCATCCCCAAACTGGCAGTCAGGTACTAGATGTCCTCTACAAGAGGCAATGCAGAAGCCTCCAGAAAATACTCTCCACAATCCATGGACAGAGTGAAAAGTGACATTATTCTTAAAGATGAGAGACATAGCATATCACCCACATGATTGCTAACTTTTGGACAAAGGATATTTCTACAGTCCACAATTTTAAAGGTGTTAGGAAAGAGAAATATTACTTAACATTTTGATGAACTCCAAAAAAATTATTCATTAACCTTAAAATATCAACCCACAAAGCATAATAATACACAAAAAAAACTATAATGAGAGCTCATTTTCTTCAGGATTTATAAGTTAGTTTTTATAATATAACCTACATTGGGTTCCTGGAGTTATTATTGTTCTATATTTTTCTTTATGGTCTACAACTTTCTATAGTTCTTCAGCTAGAACACTACCTGAATCTACCTGCTGTTGTAGGCATGGCAAGAAGCTGAGTCATGGGCATACCTGAAAAAGTCCTGAACTACTTATGCTGAAAAGTAACTTCTGCCATTTATGAACTATTTGACAAGGGGAAAATTATGTGCCATTTCTAAGTCATGGCATCTTATTACTTGCCAATGACTTATTCTCCCTCTCTCTCTCTCTCTCTCTCTCTCTCTCTTTATATATATATATATATATATATATATATATATATATATATGTATATATATATATATATATGTATGTATATATATATATATACACACATATATAGATAGATAGACAGATAGACACACACACACACACACACACACACACACACATTTTTAAAGTGTTTGTCATAGGACCCACGCACTCACCAGAGACAGAGAGAGGGAAAGTGAGAAATCACCCCTCAGGGGAGTTGACTGTGCAGCAATCCCTTCTCCTTCATTCATCTCTTGGAATTGTAGACAGGCATGCACACATGCCTAGCATAATTTTCAAGTCACCATGTCTGGGATTCAAACCAGTCTGCCATGTGGGAATGTAGCACTTTAACTACCATGCCACCTGTTGGCCCTTCAACAAATGCTAACAAGATTTTTGCTTACAGAGCCCAGATAAAAGAACTGTTGTTACCAGTGTCAAGGTCACCTTGCCAAAGGCTCCTGAATGCAGCCCTCTTCTATAGCTTGACCAAGTCTATTTTTCTTACCAAGAGTCTGAATACTACTCTTTCCTTGAATATTTACCCAATTTCTGTCATTCCACAATCTCCACCTTTGCCTTACCAAATTGGACCAGATCTTGGCTTGAAGTTAATTTGTCCATTCAACTGAGGTTTCCAGAGTTCCCATTTTAGGGTCAACATTGTGTCATGAAGTCACAGGCAAAGCAGAGGGCTTCGCTGCCCTCCTGGGACTCTTAGTTCAGTTGAAGTTCTTTAGGGATGTTCTAGCTCCTTTTATTTATTTTTTTTCAATTTTGAAGAAGTACAGAAATGAACACTTGGCGGCCTGAGGGTGGGTGTAGACATGCATAATAAATAATCTTCTAATCCACCTATTTCAGTGAGAATGTGTGCTTAGTAAAAAGAATGGCTTAAGAAAGCTGCCCTCAGCACCTCACAATTTATAGGCAGAGAGTGGTTTAAAGCCAATTTTTAAAGCTTCATGTTAAATTTATGTAAGTTTTCCCAAGGAGTTTACCAGGAAAAAAATATATATGTATACATATATATATATATATATTTTTATATATATGTGTGTGTGTGTATTTATGTGTATGTGTATATATGGATATATACACATATATGCATGTATATACATATATATACACATATATAAACACATACATATATATATGTGTGTGTATATATATGTGTATATATATATATGTATATATATATACATATATATATATACACACACACATAGGTATATACATGTATAAAATATTCAGTTTAGCTACTCAATTATCTCCTTTCTCCAAATAGAAAAGGACTTCATAAAGAGAAACTTCTTTGCTCCAACCCACTGAAATCATTCACTGAAAATAAGAAACACAAATTCCTGCTAAAGAGCCCAACACATTTATCAGATGTGCTACCAAGGAGGCCTAATTGGCATCCCTAGTATATGTTCAGGTCTTCAGAATACATCAGCTCACTCAATAATTCAATAAATGGTCAGTGACTATAGAAATCATGGTGACGCAGATTTTTTTCTCTAGTTTTTTGGGATATTTCTGTATGGCCGTGGTCAATGGCTAACAGCTTTTGAGTCTCATGTGTTTATCTTCTTGGGCATATGAAATCATATCAACATAATTCCTCCTTGGAGATTATTCAGTTGAACCTGTTCATTCCACAGAAGGGAAAACTGAAACTCAAAGATGAAAAGAATTTTTCCAATATTGATAAGAAAGTCAAACAGCCCATGATAGTCATTTCTCTGTGTCCATTAAAATCTCACCTATTCTACAAGATCCAATTCAAATCGCACCTCTTCCCGAATACATTTCTAAACCCTACTCATTCCTCTAAGTTTTGTCTGGCTGGCTAGCTCCTTCTACTCCTTCAGCAATGATTCCTAACCACACTTTATCAGAGAACCCCTTTGTGGTCACTCCATCTAAATTAGATCTCCCATGCTTGACACTCTTAGTAGATTAAAAGCACCATGAAGGTAGGAGCCAATGTCTACTTGATTCATCAAATTAAACCCAACTCTTAGCCTAGTGCCTATCAAAGATTTTTTGTTAATGATGAAAGATGGGGATTCAGTTTTATCTTTCTGCAGGTAGATACCCAGTTTTTCCAGAACCATTTACTAAAGAAGTTTTCCTTTTCCAGTGGATTGACTGGTATCCTTTGTCAAAAATTGGTTGACTGTAAGCTTTGGGATTTATTTCTGGGGTCTCTATTCTGTTTCTTTGGTCCTCCTGTCTGTTTTTATGCCAATATCATGCTGTTTTGATTATTGCAGTGTTATAGATAGTATATCTTGGGGTCAGAGAGTGACATGCCACCCACCCCACTCTTCTTGCACAGGATTGCTTTGACTATACAAAGTCTTTTATGATTCCAGACAAATTCTATGATTGTCTTTTCTAGATCTGTGAAGAATGTCTCTGGTATTTTGATTGGATTTGCACTAAATATGTATATTAATTTGGATAGAATTGCCATTTTGATTATGTTAATTCTTCCAATCCAGGAACATGGGATGTCCTTCCACTTTTTTTTTTCTTTTTGGAGAGGTTTTTGCTATAGGGCACGTGAGCTCGCTAGACAGACAGAGAGAGACATAGAGACAGGAAGCGAGAAACCACCCCCCAGATGGGATGACCACACCACAATCCCTTCTCCTCCTTTCTCCTCTTGGGATCTTGGGCATGCATGCACACACGCCTGGGACTCAAACCGCGGTCGACTACGTGGGAGTCCAGCGACATAGCCATTATGCTAACTGCTGGTCCCTCCTTCCATTTTTTATGTCCTTTTCAATATCTTTTTTTAAGATTTTCATAGTTTTATTTGTAAAGGTCTTTGACTTCCTGGGTTAACTTTATCCCTAGGTAACTTATACATTTTGTGGCTATGGTAAAAGGGATTCCTTTGTTTAATTCTACTTTATTCAACTTATTCACATATAGAAATGCTATAGATTTTTGGATGTTGATTTTGTATCCTGCTGCTTTACTGTATTCATTTATTAGTTTGAGAAGTTTTTTCATGGAAACCTTTGGGTCTTCTAAGTAGACCATCATGTCATCTTCAAATAAAGATGTTTTCAACTCTTCTTTGCCTACTTGAATGCCTTTTACATTGTTCTCTTTTCTGATTGCATTAGCTAAGACTTCCAGCACTATATTAAAAAGCAGTGGAGAAAGTAGACAGCCTTGTCTAGTACCAGTTTTTATTGTAGAAGCTTTTAGGTTTTCCCCATTAAGTATAATGTTAGCTATATGTTTTTCATATATGGCTTTTATTTTGTTGAGAAATGACCCTTTTACACCAATCTTACTGAGAGTCTTAATCATGAAAGGATGTTGTATTTTATCAAATGCTTTCTCTGCATTGATTGAAATGATCATATAGTTTTTATCTTTCCTTATGTTAATTGATGTATTATATTTATGGTCTTGCATATGTTGAACCACCCTTGGATCCCTGGGATAAAGCCTACCTGGTTGTGATGAATAATCTTTGTTATATGCTGTTGGGTAATATTTGCAAGTATCTTGTTGAGAATTTTTGTATCTATATTCATTATTAATATTGGTCTGTAGTTTTTCTTTTTTGTCATGTCCTTATCTGTTTTGGGAATGAGGATGATGGAGGCTTCATAAAATGAATTTGGACGGTTTCTTTCCTTTTGGATCTTTAGAAATAATTTGAGTAGGATAGGGGTTAACTCTTCCTTAAAAGTTTTGTAGAATTCATGGGAACCAGCAGTTAGCGTAATGGCTATGTCGCTGGATTCCCACGTAGTCGACCGCGGTTCGTGTCCCTGACCTGGTGGCTTAAAACTCAGGCCGGGCGCGTGTGCGTGCGTGCCCAAGATCCCGAGAGGAGAATGGAGGAGAGGGGATTGCGGTGTGACCATCCCCCCTGGGGGGGGTGATTTCTCGCTTTCTGTCTCTCTGTCTCTCTGTGTCTGTCTGGCGAGCGCACGTGCCCTATAGCGAAAACCTCTCCAAAAAAAAAAAAGTTTTGTAGAATTCAGAAGTGAAGCCATCCGTACCTGGGCTTTTCTTTATCAGAATGTTATTTATTACTGATTCAATCTCATGGCTTGTTCTGGGTCGATTCAGATTTTCTGTGTCCTCCTGATTGAATCTTGGTAGATTATATGCATCCAGGAATTTGTCCATCTCTTCCATTTTCTCTTTGTTGGAATATAGTGGCTCATAATATCCTCTAATAATGTTTGGTATTTCTACTATGTCTGTTATAATATTTCCTGTTTCATCATGTATTTGATTTATCTGGTTTTTTTTCTTTCTTCCTCTTTATCAGTCTAGCTAATGAAGTGCCGATCTTGTTAGTCTTTTCAAAGAACCAGCTTTTGCTTTCATTTATTTTCTGTATGGTTCTCTTATTTTCTATTTCATTTATTTCTGCTCAAATCCTTATGATTTTTTTTCACCTGGCATTTTCTGTTTTTGTGTTGTTGTTTTTCCAGTTTTATGAGGCTTGATGTTAGGTTGTCTAGGCCACCTTTCCATCTTTTTCTTATGCATGCACACTAATTGCTATGAGTTTCCCTCTTATGACTGCTTTTGCCATGTCCCATAGATTATGGAAACTAGTGTACTCAGTATCATTTGTTTCCATATTTTTTTTTATTTCAGACTTAACCTCTTCAGTAGTTAAAAAGTCATTTAGAAGTAGGTTGTTTAGTTTCCATGTGTTTGTGTATTTTCGAGGGTGTTTCTTGAAATTAATACCAAGTTTAATTCCACCATGGTCAGAGAAGATGCTAGATATAGTTTCTATGCCTTTGAATCTGTAAAGTATTGATTTGTGTCCTATCATATGGTCAACCTTTGAAAAGGTTCCATGCTGGGGGGGAAAATGTATATTTTGTTTAGGGTGGAAAGTTCTATAGATGACTGTCAAACCCATTTGATGTATAGTATTATTTAGGTCCTGTATCTATTTATTTTTTGTCTAGAAAATCTGTCTAAAGGAGATCATGGTATGTTAAGATCCACAGCAATTATACTGTTGCACCCTATCTCTCCTTTTAGCTCCAACAGTCTTTCTTTCACATATCTAGGTATTCCTGAGTTGGGTGCATAAATATTTATAAGCGTTATGTCTTCTTGCTGAATTAGCCCATTTTTATCATATCATGTCGTTCTTTGTCTCTTCTTACAGTCTTTGTCTTGAAGCCTATTTTGTCTAAAATCCGTATCGTAACTCCAGCCTTTTTTTGATCTCCATTTTCATGGAGCATCTTTTTCCAGCCCTTCAGTTTTAGTCTATATATGGATTTTTCCATAAGGTGTGTTTATTGTAGGCAACAGATAGAGGGTTTCTGGTTTTTTATCCATTCAGCCAGTTTGTGTCTCTTAATTAGAGAATTTAATCCATTAATATTCAATGTTACTATTGATATTTCTGAACCTATTCCTATTATTAAATGGGCCATTTTCTTGGTTGTATTTTGTTCTCTTATAACTGTCCATCTGACTTTTTGGTTTTCCTGGTATAGCACTCCCTTCAGAACCTCTTGAAGAGCCAATCTGGAGTTGGTAAATATTTTCAGGTTTTGCTTATACAAATTTTTTTTATCTTTTTTCCCACATGCAGAATAATCTTGCTGGGTATAGTATTCTTGGTTGAAATTGTTTCTCATTTAACACTTTGACTACATTTCCCCCTTCTTTGCTTGCCTGCATTGTTTCCAATGAGAGGTCCAATGCTAGCCTGATGGGGTGACCTTTGTTAAGTAACTTGATGTTTCCCTCTTGCCAATTTTAGTTCTTGTCTTTGTCTGTTGTTTTTGTCAATCTGGCTATGATGTGCCTTGGAGAGGATCTTCTTGGGTTGATCATATTTGGGGTCCTAAGTATTTCTTGGGTCTGGATATTTGAATGCCTCTCTAGATTTGGGAAGTTTTATTCCAGGATTTCATAAAATAAATTATCAATGCCCTTATTGTTTTCTTCCTCTTGTGGGATACCAATTATCTGGATGTTGGGGCGCTTGATGGTATCCAGTATTTCTCATATATTATCCTCATTTTTCTTGGTTGTTTTCTCAATCTTTTTGATACTTTTTTCTAGATCAAAGGTTTTGTCTTCTACTTTTGAGATTCAATCTCCTGTGTGATCTAATCTACTTTTAATACTTTGGAGGGAGGTTTTAATTTCCTGTATCACATTCTTCATCCCTAACAGTTACATTTCATTGTTTTTTAAGATGTCTATTTTTTCTTTCAAATTGTGAAAGGACCTCCTCATCTCCTGGAGCTCATTGTCTATTTTCTCTTGTATCTCAATTAGTTTGGTCACTACAAATACTCTGAATTGCTTAACAGATATGTCCACGACTTCCATTGTGTTGTCTATGGGTGATGTGAAATTGTTATTTTCCCTTAGGGGAGAGATTTTGTTGGGTGCTTATATTTCTTTTGCCTCTGCAATTGTTCCTACTCATCTGGTGATTTATACGTTCCTTTGCAAATTATTCAAGGTACCTTTGAGCGTTCAAAGGTGTGCAAGTGTAGAAAATTGGCTCTCTCTCTTCTTCTCTGCCTCTCTGTTGCTCACCAATAACTTGCACTGTTGTCACTGGCCATGAGTGACCCAAAGTCCTCCCTGTTTCTAAAGAGCAGGCACACCTACCATTGAGCTGCTGAGCTTCACTTCAGGAGCAAAGACAAGCTTGAGCATCTTGCATTGTGCGCTGCACACTATCCAATACACTGCAGTTTTGAGAGTCCAAAGGTGAGTGAAAGGGGGGCAACGAGCCCTAGGTCCTGGCCGTTAGGGTCTGCAGCCACAGACAGCCTGGCATCCAGCATGGCTGCTGCTTGAACCAGTCTGGATGGGGTGGAGAAGGGCACAAGTTCATCCTAAAGTTCGAAGACACAAACCTGAAGTCCAAAGGCAAGGAAGGGGGAATGAGCCATGGGTCCTGGCTATTAGGGCCTGTAGCCATGGCAGCCTGGCATCTGGCAAGGCCATTGCTTTTCTCCACATAGATTCTTGTAGCACATGCTTTCAGTGTCACTTGACAGTTATTAAGCTACTTGTATATTTTTGTTATATTTTATGTATGTATGTATTACCTTTCCTGATAATACTATTACTACTTATTAGTAATCATTTATGTAGCATTTGCTATTAATGAAGCATCTTACAGATATTAAAGCAATTTAATTTTTAAAAATCTATTCTAATGGTAAGGAAATACATTCAGAAAAACTAAAAGTATTATTTTTTTTAAATGTTGCCAGAGGGTTGTGCTTATCAGAGAGAGACAAGGAAGGAAGGATAAGGCGCCCCTCCAGTGGGGTATGACACATCACAACCCATTATCCTCCATTTTTCTTTCCTGTAGGGATTTTTGGCACTCATGCACATATGCCGAGCATGTTTTTTTTCTCTTTTGTTTTGTTTTTGTTTGTTTGTTTTTGTTTTTTTTAGGGGCTTTTGCTATGGGGCATGTGCACTTGCCAGAAAGACAGAGACGAGAGACATCCCTAGGAGGGATGGCCATGCTGCAATCTCTTCTCTGTTCTTGGGCACGCACACACACACGCCTAGTGTGAATTTAAGCCACTGGATCCGGGACTCGAACTGTGGTTGACTACATAGGATTCCAGCGACATAGCCATTATGCTATCTGCTGGTCCCTGCCCAGCCTATTTTTAAAGCTGCCAAAGCCAGGATTCAAACCATACAGTCAGCCATGTGAGATCTGGCTCCCCTAACCACCAGTCATGGAGCCAGCCCACTAACAGCATTGCAATGCTGGGTTTGCTAACTCTTTTACAGCAGGAAAATTGCTTATAGTAAAGGTAATTAACCATCCTTGAGTGCCCTGGACTGTCCTGGTATTTCCACTGAAAGTCCTGTATCCTATGAAAGCACTCAATATTGAGAAAACTAAAACATGTTTCACTGTGTTACCACTGGATCAGTGAATTACATTTATAGATTAGCAATCATCTACATGAAAACAAAGTTCAGTTTCTAGCTACACAAGTGTTTGGTATTATGGAGTAGATATCAAATGATGTCTAGGTATTTAGAGCTCAAAGTTCTCATAATTTTCATTCTCTCATTGCCTTATACTGAAGTTATTTCTTAGTCACCATAACTGACTCCCTCACCCACAGACTGAGGTGAAGATTCCTCTACTGAGGAACCAGCAGTTAGCGTAATGTCTATGTCGCTGGACTCCCACGTAGTGGACCGCGGTTCGCGTCCCGGACCCGGTGGCTTAAAACTCACGCCAGGTGCGTGTGCGTGCGTGCCCAAGATCCCGAGAGGAGAATGGAGGAGAAGGGATTGCGGCGTGACCATCCCCCCTGGGGGGTGATTTCTTGCTTTCTGTCTCTCTCTGTCTGTCTGGCGAGCGCACACACCCTATAGCGAAAACCTCTCCAAAAAAAAAAAAAAAAAAAAAGCTTCCTCTACTGGAATTTCTCCTCTAGAGTTCTTGTACCATCTGGACAGTGAAGAATCCTGAGTCGACTAATACTGCCTTAGGGATCTGATTAGGTCAGTGTTTGATCAAAGACTCAGAACAACTAGGAGATTTGATATATATCAAAATACATATTGGTGCTTGGGCCTGAAGTCCATAGCAGACAGGAAGGAAACAAAGACAAATATGAGGTAGGAAAAGCAAGGTGGAGTTGGAACCTAAAAGGTTCAGGTGGAACCCAGGAGGGCAATCTGGAACCCATGTCAGTCTCTCCCCTCCTACAAGCTTCCATTTGTTGTACTGGCACCTAGTTCAGACATTGCAAGTTTGAATCAGAATGTCCAGCAGAAGATGGTGGAGCTGTGAACCTTCCTGCTGCCTCTTGCCAATTGCATGAGCCAGCAGATAAGTGGTTACTCCTGAGCTCCCCCCCAACCTCCTGATCGTAAGAAATATGGATGCACCTCTACTTTTCCCTTCCAGATCTCATATAATTGTCTCCTCATTCCTACATAAATTTGGAACTATTCAGAGAAGAGACAGTGGGAAATAGGACCAGTTAAGCTTAGTTGGTACCATACACTACACTCCTTGTTTTGCATCTATACACATCCCTTTCAATCAAAAACCAACCAATCAAACAATGGCAACATTATGTGTAGGCTCATGATGCACTAATACTGCCCTAGGGATTCCACAAATCAAAGGCTTTCTAAGAGCATTCTCAAAGCAAACTGTATCCAATTACTTTCCTGATCCAAAATCCATCTTTTTTAAAGTTTTTAATTTTTTCCATGAGAGAGAGACATCACCAACAAGTCTCCACATTGCATTTCCCCCTCAGTCTCAACCATCCAGAATCACCCATTGTGCTCAGGGAGGTCCCAGGATACAAACCTAGGACCTTCACAAAGAGGACTCAGTTGTGTTACTACTGTACCACTACCTGGCTTCCAAAGTCTGTATTTCATCCTTGTTTTCACCACTGTACTTTGCAGCTGGATGACAGAGTTCTTTCTTATTTAGTGTCTTTATATTTTTCTAATTTATTCCTCCCAGACAAGAAGGCAAGATGAAGTTATTAAATTCATGTTACAGATTTATATTTTGAGAGTTTGTGTCTTTCCCAATATCCAAGTTGGGAGACTTAAATTCTAATCTTCTGACTTTCCCCCCAGTTGAGCTACAAGATAGATATGAGCCTTTCTTTCCTGAGATACATTTATCATTTACAATAAAATGTATTTGGGCCAGCAGATGGCATGGTGGTTAAGATTCTGCACTTCCACATGGTTGGCCACAGTTCAAGTCCTGGACCTGGTGGCTGGCTGGCTGGCTTTCTTTCTTTCTTTCTTTCTTTCTTTCTTTCTTTTCTTCCGAATTTGCTCCAGTTATTTATTGCAGAAGCAATTTAGCCAAATTCCATGATCCTACCAAGTCAAACAAATGAAAGTGTTATGAGATAGCTAGAAGTCTTATAGATGTCTTTTGGTTCTGAAATGCTATCACATAGACAGTTTCAGCAAAGTTTGTCTTTTGTGCTTTTTTCTACCATAGGAGGTTATAGTACACTTTAAATATAGATGCCACATACACAAAACTCTACTGGTTTAAGAGTTCTGAGTATTATTTTTACTATAGGCTTGCTTTCTCACTCTCCCTCTGTCTCTCTTTGGTGAGCTCACATGTCCTATAGCAAAAAAAAAGTAATAACAATAAATAATTCTTTAAAATAAGTAAAAATAAAAATAGAATTTATGTTGCTAACATGTTTTGAACAGCAGAAAACAGAGGGAAGGAAAAAAAGATAGTCATGGCAGAGAATAAACCAGGCATTATTTTCAAAGGAGACTTGATTCTTTTCATTATGCTTTCTGTCATTCTTGTATGTTTGCCTATTTGTGTGCATGCCTTGTATCCTGAACTAGTCTGTGTGCTCCTAAAATAAAAGAATCACATTATTTCTTTTCATGTGTCTCCTCCTAGTGTGCAGCATACAGAGCTGTCCACTTTTTGAACAATGCCTGATAAAATATATGCTATGCTCCTAAAATAGTCTACTAAAATTGAATGAAAGGACCAACCCATGATGAAGTGGTTACAGTGCTGCACAGAGGAAACTGGATCCCACAGGGTCCACCAGGGTTCGAGTCCTTTCCAAAGTGGCTTAAAAAACACACCAAGTACATGTGTACCTGCCCAGGATCCTGATAAGATGGACAACTAGAGGAAAAGAAATTGTGTCATAACCAGGCACTATTGGGGGGAGTTTTCTCTCTTCCCCCCTTCTTTTTTGTGCATGCACACATGTCCTGTGGCATAAAAACATAAAGAAAAATGCATGAAAGAAAAACCTGAAACACAGGCGGCATTTACACAATGCAATCATGAAGGGCTCCTGGATTAAGCCAAACAGTGGCCAAAGGAACTTTCCACTTAGCCTTCTGAAAATGGGCCCCTGCATTGAAAACCCTCAAAATGCCCCAAACAGTAGCTGTACAAAGCACAGAAGGCACTTCCCCAGCCTCCTTATCATCACCTGAGTCAGACACAGTGGACGATTTAGAAGAGCTTGGCTAATTCAGTCAGCTTGGCTCTCTCGGCCCTGCTCTGACAGGCAGGCCCCTGCTCATCCCTGAAAACTAGCATCAGGGAATGACATACAGTTTGATAACATAAGATGCTTAGGTTTTTTGGCTCAAGTGAGATGTTCAGAGCTAATAGCCCTGTGAGCTGAGTTTTAGCTGCGATCTGCACCTTGAGATATCCGTTATGTCTGGCTCAGGAAAAAGGGGAAAGAATGAGAGCTTATTTCTAGAAAGGTTTCCGATGAGCAGCATTTGTCATTGAAGGGGAAGATGGGTATAATTAGCTTGTCAGTCTAGTTTGGGCTGAGCAGGCTGTCTCTGCTAAGAACGATGGACTAACTGCCAGAGCCACTGACAGGCAGTCGATAGCGCAGCAATTAATGTCATAAATAATTCCAGAACCAATTACATCAAAATGGACTCAGAGCTTTAAAAAGGTACAGAATTCTCTTATTCTTCCTGCTAACAGCAAGAAACAGCTTTCATTTTTCTCTGTAATTACTTTTCATTGTATATAGCAATACAGCTGAGCTTTTCTGTCCATATTTAAGCCTTGTCTTTCTCCAAGCCTCTTCCCCCACCGCCAGCCTCCCTCCTTCACCCCACAGGACAAGGCTGTTAAAGTCGATCTTCCCTGCCAGAGCAGTGGGGTGAATGTATAATCTTTTAACTTGGCTGTTGCCGGAGAACTCCAGCTACACCTAAATGATTAAGAGCCAAGTTTTCGAAAATGTCATGGACAATGACAGCAGAGTGCCCCAAACAATGGCATTTGGAAATGAAGACATTTGTGAAATAAATGGATTTGTCTTATTATTTTAAAGGTTGCTGTGACTTTGCTTACACTGAATTTATTGATTTTTTTCCCCTTTCTTCTTCTTCTTTTTCTTCTTCCTCTTTCCCTCGTCCTTCTGTATTATTGTAGACATACAAGCCAGGCCAAACTATTCCCTCTACACTGCAAACACAATTCAATACCACCGTGTGTGCTAATGGGCATTTTTTTTTTTTTTTTCAGAAGGAAGATCCGTCTCTTTAACATAGCATTTTGCTTAAAAGCTATTCTCTGGAGCTGTCTCAACTCTTCAGCTAGTTCTCTGTGCATTATAGTGCATATGTAGATAACACAAAGGCTATTATAGCATAATAGCAATGACATACCAGATACCACTGGTGCTAATAGTCTTTTTTATTTTATATTTTATATATATATATTTTTTTTTTTTTTTTTTTTTTTTCTCTACCCCCATCAGTTGCCTCTGTGGCTGGTTTAGAGAAAGGAGGGGATTGTGGGAAAGCAAATTACTGCAGTATTCATTCACAGCTTTTTTCTGGGCCTGACAAACATTTCCAACTTTTCAACCTTGGTGGCATTTACTCCGGAGGGATTGGGGAAAATGGCTCACGAAGCTCCCACCGTTTCGAAACCAGAAACAGCTGCTGGTGTCGCTTGCAGTTTGCTGAGTGTGCTCTGGCTTTGAGCTCCTGCCGCTGATGGCTCTCCCTTTAGCAGTAGGTGTCACTGCGGTGAGTGGTAATTACAGTGGAAGATTTTAGAGGACACGGGATAATTAGGCCAGCCTGCACAGGCATAAACACTGACATTTACCATATTAAAAACTGGAGATGTCGGCATTTTCCTCCCTCCCAAGACCACAACAATAGCAACCTCACCAACAAAGGCAAGTTTTCAAGAGAACAAAAGGTCTTTGCCTTTGGGGAACTTTAACTGGGTGCTTGGGGCTTGGCAGCTGGTTCTGGATGGGTTTTGTTGAGTGTGTGGGAAAGGATCCATGTTCGTCACTCCTGCTCCCTCCCCTTAGGTCCTGAAAAAGGCTCAATCCAGGGTTTGAATGGTGGAGGGACAGGAAAGCATGATCAATTATATCAACCAGAGAAAGAGCCCCTGTCCTCTTTCACTTTGGGCTGGCTACAAGACAGAATCTCCGAATACCAGCTTCACTTGGACCAGGATGATCCAATAATGCCAGGTGTATTTCCAGGTTATTTGGTAAGTAGTTGGCAGTGGGAAGAAAGGTAAACCCAAACTCTAGTCCTATAAACCTAAACCATTTTCAAAGGGCTGAAGCTGTGGCAATATTCTCTCACTCTCCATCCCACGAAGAAATGGAGCAAGTATTTGCAGAAAAGTTAAATAATACCAATGTTGTAGCTGCATCCTCAATAGAAAACACTTCTGAAGAATACTAGGGTGCTCCAAGTGCAATACTGTAAAATGCGAAGGACTATGGTTTTAACTGCAAATTTGCCACTTTCCTGTCAATGGATCCTGAATCAGACCTCCAGGTTTCTCTTTTATAAAATGAGAACATGAAAGTTCTTACCTCATAAGTTGTTGTGAAGCATCAAATGCATAAGAAGAATTTGATAAAATGGTAAAATTCTTTATGATCAGAAAAGTTTATTTGTCCCAAATAGAGAACTGTGTTTGAGGTTTATTTCTTCCCAAAGAAGAAAAAGGGATTAAGTCTCAGATATCTATGCTTGGGAGAGATGACAATAATTACGTGATAAATCCTTACTACTCTCTGAATGCAAGTCCTTCAATAACATTTGTGCTGGGTATTGAAGTGGCGTGGGTCCCCTCTTACCTTTGCTTCTCACGGGATACTGTAGGTGTAAGGAAGGACTTTAATCAATGAGAAAATACACAAGCCTTTTGGAAGGGAACTCCTTATTAGAATCTGGATTTAAAAACATACTCCCAAACCTGGAAACCTTTATGCTCTACTTAAATATTTTACTTTGTTATAGTGAGAGCTTAGGGTCTACATCCTTGAAAAGGGTTATTGGGAATGGGATCATGGAGCCTTATGATCTGGGAGAAGAAGGAAATGTGGGCCTATGGAAAGAGCTAGAAGCCTTTGATCCAGGTGTCTATGTATTAACTATATAAACCTGGGCAAACGACTTTAATTATCTGGACTTGAATTTCCTCACTTATAAATGAAAAAATAACTACCACCACCCACCAGTGCTAAGGGAGCAGTAAATGATTCAATCTAGGTAAAACACCTGCCCACAAGATACTAAATTCCTGCTTCTCACTTTGTGTATTTCCTGTTTCAACTGTAAGACACAACTAGCCTTCCTCACAAAATCCTTGTCAAATGTGCCCAGAATGCTTTTGAAGCTGCCAGGTTAAGATCTTGAACTATGCAATTGGCAACGTGGCTCCTTAACCATCAGACCATGGGATGATCCTCTTTTCCAACTATTTCTAGGTGTGAGAGTCAGTCTTAGACTGTTTTGAACATATAAGCATCAGGTCTTCTATAATATTGCAGTGACTTATAGATGATTAGGACTGCATATTTTAAATGAGAACCCTCTTGGATCATGTGGTTACACTGGAGATATACAGCCCCACAGTAGAACTGTGAAGATGGCTCAACAGTATATAAACAGGAAGTACTCTCTAGTTATTATTATTCATATTACCCTGAGAATCTTTCAGGAAATGCTTGCTCCTACCCTCAGGTCCTGACAAGGCAGCAATGTAACTCTTCTACAAGGTCAGCAGCAAGAGGTACTGGCAAGCAGAACTGGAGGTCCTGCCGGTCTTGCTGTAATATATCTCTTCCAATCTCTTCTTGGGATTTTGGGCATCCACACAGACATGCCCACCATGATTTTCAAGCCGTCAAGTCTGAGACTCAAACCATGCAGTTGACATGTGGGATCCAGCACCTTAACCTCCATGCTACCCGCTGACCCCCCAAATAATATTTTTTAACTTTTTTTTTATTTGCCAAAGGGTACATGCACTCATCAGACAGACACAAAGAGAGGAAAGTGAGCAAACACTCCCTATGGAGAATGGTCATGCCACAATCAATTCTCATCTATCTCTGCCTTTTTCAGGATTTGGGGCATGCACACACATGTGCCCAGAGTGCTTTTGAAACTGCCAGATCCAGTACTTGAATCACGCAGTTGGTAATGTGAGATCCAGCTCTTCAACCAACAGGCCATGGTTTGGCCCTCTTTTCTAATTATTTTTAGATGTTAGAGTCAGTCTAAGACTGTTTTGGACACTTAAGCATCAAGACTTTTAGGATATTTCAGTGACTTACAGTTGATTAGGACGGCATATTGTAATGAAACCACCTAGGATCATGTGTCTGCACTGGAGCTCTACAGCAGAATTGAGAAGATGGTCCAACAGTGATACGTACAAGTTGCAGTTTGCTTGCAGGGGGAGGGCCAAGGCAAGATTTGTGTGCATATGAACAGCCTACAGGGCTGGAGTGGTCCTTTTGGGTGGTGTCTGAGATGATTCCAAAGTAATGCTTCCTGTGGTCCTCCTTGCTCTACAGAGAGTTATTTCTAATGTATAGGGTCTTGGGAAATCATTCTCCTAGTTCTCTTTTCTTTGACCCTGAAGGATCTGGATTTTTTTCTGCCTTATAGGTACTATTTTATTGGGCAAATACATAGGTTTTAAAGTCAAGCAAATTTGGATTCAAGTTCTAGTTCCATTATTTTCTTGTAATACAACTTTGGACAAACTTGAATAATTATTAGACTTATTTTTGCTTTTAATTTACTGGTTTCTTTTTTTTCTTGATAGAATCGATATTGTAATACCTACTTTATAAAGTCTTAAAGGAGAATTATGTAACACCCAATGATGCAGTCATCATAGTAGTTAGAGCAGCAGCAAAAGTCATAGTGGCAGAGTAGCAATAATCATATTACTAGGAGATACTACATTTTAAACTCTTACTCAAGTCACAGCTAAAAGTAATCATAATTGGAATTCTAACTCATTTTCTGACTTTAAAGCATATGTTGGAAATACTGCATAATATGCACAAAGCACCTTACACAAAGTGACCTGCGATTATTTGTTTTCTTATTTTTAAAGGTGGATGACTATCTTACATTCTCTGATTAAACTCTGCATTCATTTGAGACATATGGATCCTCTGTTGGGATGTCCTTTTTCCCAGGGCCCTTCCAGGGAGATAGATGGAATCTCACCACTGACAACTTCAGGTTCTCTCTGTAGGATTAGAAAGTGGGTTGGGTGGAGATGCTGGCTATGGCATAAAGATGAGTGGGAAATCCCAAGCATAAGAGTGAAAGATGTTATAGGGTATTGGACATTTACTAACTTCCTCAAATCTTTGTGTGTGTGTGATTTTGTGTAATTCAGAAACTTCCCAGAGCTCACTTCCACTGCTAAGCCAGACAGCCTTTCTCTCATTCTCTTCATTTTCTAGGTCTGTACTTTTTTTAATTCCCAAGGTACCTCTTGATATGTTTCAAAGTCACTTTTCTCCACTTGATTGTAAGCTTCAGAAGGGTAGAAATCCTTATAAGTTTTGTTCATCAATGCATCTCTATCTCATAATATAGTGAATGAAACATGGGAACTAATCGGTAGACGTTTCTTGAATGAATGAATGAATGAATGAATATGATTTAATTTGCGTTCTTCAAAATTTCAGATGCTCAGAGAATCTCTTTTCTGAATGACAAAAACTAATCTTTTCAAGGCAAAATAAACACAAACTTCTAAAATTGCAGGTTAATTCTCTCAAATTGCCACACTTTAACCTTATTAAAAGAAATTCAAATGCCTCTACCATTTAGGCCTGCTACAAGCTTAGAATTCTGAGAGCTAACTTAAAACTACTGTTTATTGATGAATATAAACAAGAGATGGGGGGAAAAGAGCTTAGTATCTCCTTTCCTTTTGATGTTTTGAAGCCCATTTTTGAACAGGTATGTTATATGCATTCTGAATTTTAGGAACTAATGGAAAAAGCATTGTAAATATCTTCAAATGTAGATTCCATTGTCAAAGTCTTGAGTCATCTATCATTTTGTAAAGTATTCTTTCACTGTCACCATTCGAGTCTTTGTACAAAAAATAAATCTATAAAACATTTTTAGTCATCTTATCATCATCTAATACATAGTATATATCTATACATTTATATTAAATGTAAATATTACTGCTTACTCATTTTTATAACTAGGCAAAAATCCAGTTGTGCTGGGTTATTAATTTTTTTTTTAGGTAATAACTTTCCCTTCTTACTATCACCATCAAAAAATAATCACATAATGATCAATCAGAAATAGATTTCTTTTTTTTTAAATTTATTCATTCGTTTATTTTTAGTTTGACCAGAGAGAGACACAAAGTGAGAAAGAGGGAAAGTGAGAAAGCAAGCCACCAGATCCGGGACTTGAACCGTGGTAGGCCATGTGGGAGTGTCCAGCACCTTAACCACCATGCCACTTGCTGGTCCCCAGAAATAGATTTCTTTCTGTCCTTATTCACAATCAGTTCTCTGAATGTGCACCCCAGAATAACAGCTGAGTTTATTAACAAATAAAAATAGCGAAGGAGGAGAACCCAAGAATGAGAGCCAGGACACCACAGAGCAATATCCATGAACACTCATTTCATAAATATGTGCATGGCAAAGAAAAGAGACAATCCCCTTATGAGTCCATTAATAGTAAACAGAATGCAGAGTTGAATGTGGGTTTTTAGTCAATTTTCCTGCCAACTTTTTATTTGGCTATGCTGTTGCTTTTGGGTTTCATCCTGAGCTGAACATAATTTTAAAGACTTAAGTAAATACCTCAAGAACAAAATTTCAAATTTTTTTACTTCTTATACTAAAGAAAATGGGTCCAGGTTTGAAGAATAAAGTAGTTAGTGTGAAATTCTATAAAGAGGGGTATAGATGTAAGATAGAATAGATGACCACTCGTCTGGTCTTGCAGAGAGCAGACAGATTAGATTCCTATGATGTCATATCAGCCCTTAACTCAGCAGTGTCTGAACCCAGTCATGTGAGCCAATAAATTGACTTGGATTGGATTTCTGTCTCTTGTAGCTGAAAAAGACCTAATACAGTATTAAATGGTGCCCTTTTCCATTTAACTTATTCTTCCTATTTCTTTTCACTTGCCTTGCTGAACTCAGGGAATATATCACAACCTAAGGAAATTTGCAATTTCACTTATTACTTAGTATAAGCCATTTCATACTTTATAATATTGATTTTGGGTTCTTATCAATAAGTTGCAAGTTCATAGAATGTATGATCAAATACTTCTTTAAATTTTCTTACACCTAGCATAACTTCCTTGCGCATGGTATGTACTTAGTTACTATAACATTCAGAAATGAGAATTAATGCAGATTCATGAAAAAATCCACATGTCAAAGGGTTAATGAAGTCTTCATTCATTAATGCATTCATCAAATATTATAAATCTTTTATATATTTGGTAGTATGATAATGAAATTAGGCCAGAAACGTGTGCTCTTCCTTAGACTCTCATATATTTTTAGCACAGTTGCATTTAGAAAATAAGGAAAGGAGACTTTGGAAGGACCAGTTCTTGGGATCATTCATGTTCAAATTCAACATACAGCTCAGCCTATTGGAGAAAATACAGATGAGAATTCTCTATATTTAATATCTGTCATTAAAATGACAGCAATAAAGCCTAAAACCCAAAAAGGGAAAATCAGCTGGGTCCTTATAGATTGTCACAGCCAAGAGCAATAAAAACTAAATCAATCACAGATCGTGGCAATAGATAATTTAGCTAGTACTGGAAATTAAATGAAAGGACATTTCCAGCACTCAGCCCCCATTGTGGGAGAATGAACATGCCCTCAGAATTCAGATGGGCTCATTGAACAGTCTGGGGTGAAGATGGGGGGAAGAAGAGAAAATTATTTAAATGAGATTTAAATTGCTTTGTTTCCTTATTCCTCAGAAGGTTGCCTTTGTTATTACATTGCAGTATTTTACCATCAACATTTCTGACACACCATGGGTTTCTTGGCATTTCCAGCCTTGTTCAAGGGGAGAAGAGGTGCCTCTCTTGAGGATGGGGGCTGTAGTCTGGGCAGCTGGAGCCCAATAATGCGTCCTTCATTAGGGCCAGTTTTGGAGAACAGTTTTCTGGAACAGAAGCAATGTGCAGAGGGGCAAAGAGCATCCCCAGGAGCCAGAAGAATGCTGTTCCAGGCCAGTCTCTGCCTCTATCAATCACAGATCAACAAATCTGGGCTTCAGAATTCTCACTGGCAAAGGGAAAAGATTAGACTCCATGACCTCTCAGATCTTGTCTAGTGCTAAGATGGTAATTCTATTATAAATGATCAGTATGTGGCCTTGACCCTGAGGAGTTTGGCAATGAGACTGAGCAGATGCCTTGAATGTAGGAATTCCTCCCTCTGCCCCCACCCCCAGCAAACTTAACATCTAGAATTAATAGTAAATAAATAGCCAGTGGGCGGTCTTCCATTTTTTATTGCAGTGTTCCCAGGGAAGGATATTTTCTCTTATTTCAAGTTCAATATTGTTTCCTCCTTTGTGCTGATCTCTGGATCTGTTTCCAGTGTTTGCCTTCTCTGAAGAAAACTGCCTTGTGTTTAGCTACTAGTGAGGAGATTTCCATTGGATATTAAACCATCTTCCCTTGCCCAAAATGGGTTATTCTCTTAGTAGGGCAACATGTGGAAAAGGGTACTCACAGCACTTTCAGAAGAAATGTATCAGTATGTAAGGTATTAAAACTGCTTGTACAGGGTTGACCCTGTGGCAAGTCAGTTAAGGGACCCAAATCACAGATGGCCTACTGTGCAGTTTGAATCCTGTCCCTGGCAACTTGTAAAATATTCTTTTTGGAGGTGCTTTCTATCTGTCTGTCTGTTTCTCTTTGTCTGATGAGTGCACACACCTTCTGGCAAAAACAAAAACAACAAAACTACCCACACAGACATCAAAGGTAAAAATGTAAGCAATAAAACACCTACTTGCTTTCATTGGCACAAATAGTTGAAGTAGACCCAGTCATTTAAATCCAATTAAATGAACTTAGTCATACTGTGCATTACCTGTCAATTGGGGACTCTAGCTAGTAGAGAAGCAGGTCAATGACCAGGGGAAAGTTGGGATTTGTGGAGTGGTCAGAAGGATTTCTTGGGCAATGTCAGTTGATTAGTAAGTTTTAAAATTATGCCCGAGGTGGGGACCAACAGATGGTGTAATGTTTGCTTCCCTGGACTCCCATGTAGTTGATGGAGGTTCGAGTCCTGGACCCAGTGGCTTAAAACTCATGCTGAGAATGTGTGCATGTGTACTGAAAAATCCCAAGAAGAGAATGGAGGTGAAGGGATTGCAGCATGGCTATCCCCCTTGGGGGATGATTTCTCGCTTTTTGTCTCTCCTCTGTCTCTCCAGTGAGTGCACATGCCCTACAGCAAAAAAAAAAAAAAAAAAAAAAAAAAAAAAAAAAAAAAAAAAAAAAAGGCTACTTTTAAAGACCTAAAGAAATTTCTTTGGATTTGAAAGTAAATATGTAATGAACTATTGGTAAGTGCAATGATGACCTCTTTTGAGAATTTAAGGGAAGGAGCACAGATTAGGCACAGAAAACAGTAAATTTGACTCAGACACACTGACTTTTCCAAAATTATATGTTTCTAGAACTCAGCGGCCTTTCTGTTCTTTCAATCCCACTTTTCTCTACCATTCGACTTAATTTCTTTTCCACTTGCTTAGCAGGCCCTTCTCAACAGCTATTCTCAGCAATGTCACTATCTATTCACAGAACTTGAAGTAATGGTGAACATCAGTAAATGGACCAGTTCTTGTGCTAGACATGTTCCATGTACAAAAGGGTCTTCAAAAAGCGCCTGGAAAATGCATATTATGAAAAAACCTGCATGGATTTCACAATTTTTCAGCAAGATAATAAACTTGAATTGCATTTTTCCACACACTTTCTCCAATCTACTTTTTTTTTTTTTTTTTAATCTCAATTGGCCCTCTTAACAGCCTTAAGGGGTAAGTACATTTATTGTCTTCCTTTTAATAAGAAAACTGAGGCTCCAGGAGGTTAAGCTGACATGCCCAGTAGAGCTGGAACTCAAATCCATGAATCCTAAATCTGGGCCTATGACATGTTGTACTGTGATGCTGCGTTGCCTCTACAGTTATGGTGAGAACTGTCCCTTTAGAATGAATTATCCACTCTTTGCTTTTAACATAGTTGTTATTCCTCTAACACTATAATGCCATTTAGGTCTCTTCTGCCAACCTGGCTTCAAGCTTCTAGAGACCAAGGCCCATGTTGCTTCTTTCATTGATAGCCCCCTGTTTTGGCATCTCTTTGATACCAGCATGGTGGCATCCAAGCGTACTCTCTTGTTGGGGCCCTAATTGCCCATTCAATACAAATTCCTTCAGAATTGTCCTTTCATCGGCATCCCTCTCTCTGCAGGACTGCAAGAAGCCCAGGAGGCACTGTGAAGTGATTAGTCTCTGCGTGTACACACAGCCTCAGTGCAGCTGGGCTGCAAAGCCAGTTTATTATCTTAAGACAAGGATCTGGTTTAGCCTGAGTTTACATCTCATCTGCCTCTCATTCATTAGATGGGCTCCAGGGCTCAGCTTACATTGCATAAACTCAGCTGGTATGTATACAATGCCAGCAATATGGAGGAGGCTAACATGTGTTGAATACATCTACTGTGTCTTAGGTCTCTGAAGGTCACTCACTAAAGTAATATATGGTGCTAGTGTTGGTGGCTGAAGGTCAAGTCATCTTGCTTTTCATAATGCATAAACCTGAAACTCACTCAGACACCAATCATATGACCTAAACCTTGGAACAAATATTTTACTAAGTAAATCAGTGAGCATGCTGGCATTTCTATTAACCTTCAATGCACTGCTGACAGAAAATGAATAATGATAAATAATAACTCAAGCCTGTAAATCATGCTTAGCATCAGAAGGAAAAAAATGCTCTTGTGTGCTACCATCTGTTAGGAGGAGAACAGCAGGGACTTGAGGAGAGAGTAGGGGGAGGGAGGGAAGCCTGCTGTGGGCTGGTGTAGGCAACTTTTGGATTCAATAAACTGACCAGGAAAGGGTAAGCCACTGCTGAGAAGGATTGATGGACTGAGGATAGTCCCGTTTCCTCTTTTCTCCTGTTTGATGGACATCAGTTTCTGACTTTCATCTGCCACTGTTGAGTGTTGTTACCTTTCCCCCATCTTCTGCCTCATTAAATATGTTTCTACTGTATCCACTGATTTCTGGGTCATTTGAAAAGGAAACTTCTACCTGAACTAAGCCTTTTTGGGGCATTCTTCTCCCTCTACCTCCAGTTTGGGGCACTTGGATCACATTGCCCCAGTAGACAGAGGAAGGAGCTGGACCTCTGGCCTGAAATGACTACCCCTCCTCCCAAACATCTCTGTAGAGCAAGGATCCAGGAAGAAGGGCCTCCAGGCTTCCAGCACAGTCAGAATAATGCACTGTGATTCCAAACAACGTCACAGATCTACCAGGTGTGTGAGATAGTGAGGTCTCCAATGAAAAATTCCCCTTAGTGGGAAACCCTCAGTGCATTTTGGTGAAGAAAGTTCTAGAAGTTGGTGCTGACATCTAAGAGCATCTCTTCCTGGGACTTGAGGCATACATTTGCTTTTCTCTAATTTCCCTACTTCTTTTTTCAGCGGAGACAACATTTGCTAAGTTGGCATTGCCTTTGGATGTATTCTAGCCAAGAAATAGATATATGCATATTCTATGGTCAAATTTCTTGGAATAAAAATCCATATATACACTTTTCTTATTCTGTGAACACCCCAAGTGCCAAGGTAGCTCTGGCCCTAATTCATTCAGAAGTCTGACTCGAGGTCACACAGATCATTTCTCTTTTCCAGATGACCCAACTCTCCAGACAACAGGCTACTCAAGAGGAAGCCAGGACTCTCAACAGACTTTCTATCTCAGACAATTCCATTTCTCTGTGAGAATGGAGAGTGACCATCCTGCAAGAGTGCCAGCTCAGGGGGCTGACATGAACACTGGTGATGGCAATGTGTAGCCCCTGGGACTCTGTTCATGCAGGCTGCTTTGTGAGTTAAGTTATACTTCTCTTTGGGAATTATACAACTAACCAGATAATCTATTCCTTTTACTGTTTGCAACATGGGTCATCTTTGAACAGTAGTAACTTTAAAGTCATTCTGCAACCCTTGAGATTAGTGTTGAACTAAGTGATGATAAAACAGAGTATAAATGGAATGAAAATAGTTCTCACTGCTCAAACAGGTTCTGGCTTTTGCCTTTCCTTTACCCACTATTGAATCCTTTTCCCATTTGGATTTGGGGCTTCATCAAGAATTGGTGGAAAATACAGCTGGAGAGCACTGAGTTTATCTTGGAAAGCTTACTGTAAGGTCAGCACCCAGCTGAGTAACTTTGGGCAAATTGCATCCTCCTCTGGGCCTCAGTTTCCCCTAATGCTGATGGTGATTCATGTTGTAAGTTTCCTCCTCATCAGCGTTTCCCCTCCCTTTCTCCTATTTCTTTACTTTCCCCACTTTTTTAATTAGAGCAGGAAATAGATGAAAGAAAAAAAATGAAAGGAAAAGCAGAAAATTAGCATTTTCTTGGCTGCACATTTTCGTTATTAATATTGCAATTTGAGGTAATGAAATTCACAAAATGCAAAAGGTTTAAGGTTTGACTAGTGGGGTGAACTCAACCGCATGGTATATGGCTTGAATTTCAAGGTGAGGTTCATTATGCAGAATGCACAATGTGGGCAAGCTAACAATGCCATAAACCCTTCACTTTTGCATTTCTTGACTTTAATGTTGCATTACTGTAGATTTTGGGTTTTAATATGCTGTATAAATACAGAATATATATTTGGAAGTATAGGCACCATGAAAGGAAGGATTTTTCTATTTTAAATCTCTGACTTTAAAGCCCAACTCTGTTTGCTCTCTGGTTGACTTTGTTAGAAAGCAGGTGTGAGAAAGTAGGGCAGGGTGAGTCACCTAGGAACAATCCTCATTTATGCTCAAATCCATTATGAAAGGCAAAGTCTTCCTTTTCTTTCTCACTACAGTTTGTAGAGGATTTAGTAGTGGAGACTGAAGACTCCTAGGAAGTGAGGCATCAAGATAAAGAAAAGGTTTAGCTTGGCTCGTCCCTGGTGCCTGCCCAGGCCAACTTCACTCAGTAGCACCAAAACAGTCCTTCTGCCTCTGCTGATGGTCAGTGCCAGCAAACTTTCTTGTTTCCTCTCCAGTTAATAATGTCACTCACACTAAGCCATGGGTGGAATTCTCTGGGCAGCCAAAAAGATATGAGTGCTACACAGTGTATCTCTAGCAGAGAACACAGCAAATTCTCTGCATCCAGTATGGAAGGTCAGTGAAGTATAGGATGCTCTCTTAGGGGATAATGCTGAGTCCTTACTACTAAGGATTTTTCAAGTCACCCTGGCCTGTCTGGCTAGTTTCTCTCCATTATCAGAGTCAGGAAAGGGCTCATATTTTCCTCCTTAGGAGTAATCATTGTCAGCTTCAGCATTCATAGCTGTCTGGTGGGAGGCCCTTTGTCCATTGGCTGAGCTCCTTAAAGTCTTGTCCATTGGCAAGGACAGAGGATGGGATAGGAATAGGCTCGATCTTATAGGGAGACTAATATTGTTAGAAGTGAGTCTGAGCAGAAGTTGGTAAAAACCAACTTCTAGAATTCAAAGAGAAGATTATTTAGCTTGGCTCACCCCTGGCACCTGCCCCCAGTACCATTCTGTCCCATGTCAAGCCCTTATGGTGACAGTATCTCCCATCTCAGATGTTCAGAGCCAAGAGAAACCCTGACAATAATACAGCTCTTCTCAGTTTTTTCTCCACTAACTTCTGTAACCTATAAGACAGGCACCTCTCTTAAGGGGAGTGACAGTTTCTACTTTGCCTTAGAAGCAGTTATATACTCTCCTATCTCTTTTACTTTCCTATGCAGAAAGATTCTGCCACCTCGTATGCAATCCACTCAGCATTTATTTTATTTTTTTTTTCTTTTCTTTTTTTGGAGAGGTTTTTGTTATAGAGTGTGTGCGCTCGCCAGAAAGACAGAGAGAGACAGAGAGACAGAAAGCTAGAAATCACCCCCCAGGGGGGTTGGCCACGCCTCAATTCCTTCTCCTCCATTCTCCTCTCAGGACCTTGGGCACGCACACACTAAGCCACCAGGTCCGGGACTCGAACGACGGTTGACTACATGGGAGTCCAGCAACATAGCCATTACGCTAACTGCTGGCCCCTTTCACTCAGCATTTATTGAGGGCCTACTAGGTACCAGATTCATCTATGATAGCTATTTAATGCATAAGACAATGGTTTCTGTCTTTAAGGAGCTCACAGTCTAGAAAGGAAGGATATTGCACAAATAAGCAGTGCTCATTTACTAGAATGGGAGCTGTAATAAACAAGCATACACAGTGGGAGGTGAAATTCTGCCTCAGAGAGCACCAGCCTTCACAGAACAAAATACGTGCAACATTCAGGTCATGTCAAATAGCTTAGTGTGACTGTCACTTAGGACAAAAGGGTGGCCTCAGTTGAGGTGAGACGAGAAAGAAGGCCTAGGCTAGGAGGTCAAAGATATGTTTACGTCCCTTTCCAGAACTGCACATTGGCATCTTGTGATTCCAGGACTGGATATAAAGGTCATTTAGAACTGAAAGGACCCACTTCAGAAGAAAGTCTTCATGTGACCAGATTTGGATCTTCAAGCATCTGGAGCTCTCCCTTTCATGATGCGCTAACTGCAGTTAGTAGAGGTATTTGAGTTTGCTATGGTCTACTGTTTTCATGCTGTGTTTTTTGTTTGTTGGTTTGTTTTGGGGGTTTTTTGGAGAGGTTTTTGCTATAGGGCATGTGTGCTCGCCAGAAAGACAGAGAGAGACAGAGACAGAAAGCGAGAAATCACCCCCCAGGGGAGATGGCCACGCCACAATCCCTTCTCCATTCTCCTCTTGGAATCTTGGGCACACACGCACCCACCTGGCATGAGTTTAAGTCACCAGGTCTGGCACTCAAACTGCGATTGGCTACGTGGGAGTTCAGCGACATAGCCATTACGCTAACTGCTGGTCCCTCATGCTATATTCTGAATAGCACACAGGCTCCCTTTCCTGATATCTAAAACAAGCTTATCTCCTTTTTAAATAAATTTATCCATTTCTTTCTTTCACGACGAGAGAGAGAAAGGCAACCACCGCAAACAAAGCCTCGTGCTGTGATCTCCCTCGCCTGCATCCTTTTCCAGAGAACCAGGATCCTGACGTGTGTAGTGCTTAGGATGTATGTCAGTCATTGAACCAAATCCCAATCCTGCACATGGCCTTCAGTATTGCAGAGCATTACTCTATGGCTCCACCACCATGGCTGGACATTTTTATTTATTTATTTATTTATTTATTTATTTTTAAATTTAATTTCATTTGTTATTATTATTTCTTTAATTTGACCAGACAGAGACAGTGAGAATGAAAGAAAGGGAAAGTGAGAAAGCAAGCTGCCAGGTCCAGGACTCGAACCGTGGTTGGCCATGTGGGAGTCCAGTGCCTTTATCCACCACGCCACCTGCTGACCCCAGCTTAACCTTTTTAAAAAGTTTATCCATTTTTTTTTCATGAGAGACAGACAGAGAGAGAGAGAAAAATGGAAAGAAATATAAAGTTTCTTCATTTTTTTTCCCCTTTCTTCTTTTACTTTCTGAGAGAGACAGAGAGAGGTAGGGAGACACCTTTTACATGGTCTTTTATTCCAGGATCTTTCCAGCTCTGTAACCAGACAGGATCAGGAGTGTGCACATTGATACACCCAACATGTTGAGGCAGACCCAGGACTTGAACTCAGAGCTTTCTCACCTGGTCTCTAGCATTGCACAGAAATACCCCTACTACCTGCTCCACTGTGCCTGGGTCAGCTTATCTTAAATTTCAACATTTCCACTATTGGTATTACTCGTACAGATTCAGGCATAGTGTCCTACAGGAACATAGTGCCCAATATTTTACCTCATCAAGGAAGGTGCCCTTATCTTAACTTCCAGGAAAACATAAGACCTTTTCACAACAACTGCCACTCCCACAAACCTACCAAATCACACATAGGTATGTGGCTCAGAGCAGCCAGGGCAACTGGAAGGTATTAAGTTTCTCATAGGGTGAAAGAAGCCCTCTGGACGGGGTACACAAACATGGTTCTTGAAGACAAAACTGCCATCTGCCCTGGTCTAGAACATCCCAAGTTCTCACAAGGCTCGTCCTCCCAAAACCCAGACTGGGAATCTTCATTAAACCACCCTGGGGAGAATGTTTGGGCGAATACATGTGCTAATAGAAAGGAAATTACACTCCCAACGCTAGTATTCAGAGGAGTTAGCGGATCCATTAGCATCCTGATCTGACATGGCTGTCAGAAAAATTATCTGTGACCCAGAAGGGGCCACACTCAAGGTGATTTATCCTCTTACTTGGCTTAGCCTGAGCTCTCCCCAGAGAAGGCCATGCCAATTAAGCAAAAAATAAGGCAAATTGCATGTGTTGTGGTGCCTGGTGTTGACTGCTCCCCCAGAGAGACCTACAAATTAATTTTCTCATTGTAGCCTAGCTCGGCAACCAGTTCCAAAATGGAAACCTCAGCAGTTTATCTCCTTAATCTCTTATTCCCTTTTTCATCCACTTTTTTCCCTAAACAAAATTAAATCATTTAACGATTTTAATAAGCACTAAAAAGTGTAATGAACCAGATAATGAAGAAGAACTCATATTATTTTCTTTATCCACTTTGTACTTAATTTATTTTGTATGTTTCCTTTGCATGCCTCTTTCTCGAGAGTGTTTCCAACATTAGGATTTTAGATAAACGTCCACTTAGTTCCACTGAAATCTGGTAAACAACCTGATCTGCCAGCTGGATGGTATCCTGTCCAGACCTCTAGTGACAAGGTCTCAAAGTTCATGCCCAGTATATGGCATGTCTTTCTGGGGCCTTCGTGTCACTCAGGCTCTACTGAATTCCTCTCAAGCCTCAAGCTCACGGGGCCCTCCTGGGGCTAAGCAAGCCATAGTTTACTTCAAGTCTGAGCTACAGGTAAAACAGGAAGCCCTGCCAATGTTGGCTTGGATGTCACCTCTCTGTGGTTATGATATTTGGTGAGAGGATGTGGCTGAAGCAACAGGATCCAAAGTCCAAAATCCAGACCCTCATGGCTCCTAGAGAGTTCTGCCATGTGCCCAAGTACTATTTGCCCAATCTCTCTCTCTCTCTCTCTCTCTCTCTCTCTCTCTCTTTTGAGATACTCCTGATACAGGGTGTGTGCACTCGCCAGAGAGACAAAGAGAGATAGAGAGACAGAAAGCAAGAAATCATCCCCCAGGATGGATGGCCATGCCACAATCCCTTCTCCTCCATTCTCTCAGGATCTTGGGCACGCACACACACCCGGCATGAGTTTTAAGCCACCGGGTATAAGACTCAAACTGCAGTCAACTACATAGGAGTCCAGAGACGTAACTATACACTATATGCTGGTCCCAACTATTTGCCCAGTCTTTATGAGATGCTCATAACTGTTCCATGACTGAGATACGTATATGTTGGCTGGAGGAATTAAGCCAGGAACTCCTTTGAAAAAATCCTCAGGGGCTCCTGTTGCAAGGGTCCAGATAAGGCAAATGGAGCAGAAAGTGCTGCTTTCATAAACATGGTGGTCACATTCCTTACAGTCCAGGGAGTGAGGTAGTCTAATCACCCTGGGTAATGTAAACTGGGTGGATACTAGAGGATATATACAAAAGTCATCTTGTTTTTCCAAAAAATGCAGTATTTGTTTCAGTACACACAGTATACAAATGTATTTTAAACCCAAAATCCAGGTTTTTAAGGAAAACTTGAAGGAAGGGAGGAAAAAAGGATAGAAAAAAGGGAGAGAAATAATTATATATCAGGACATTTTCTTTCAAGGAAAAGTCTATCAATAAATGGCAGCATACATGATCCTACTTGAAATATCCTTGAGGTTGGGGTCAAGGGTAAGGTTCTGGAGATGTTTTGTGTACAGGATCACTAGTGCTTCTGGAATAAGTAAGAAACGAAAGGGAACAAGCAGTAGCAGATATTTTCCAGCAGCGAGGCAAGTTAGGGGTATGCATGAGGGGAGAAATGTAGATCTATGCAGGAGGAGGATCCCTGGGTTCTGAAGAGTGCACTGGACTGGATTGTAGAGAAATCTGGCTCACTTTCCTTGGGCAGAACAGAATCAGATGATAGGACCTGGCTGGAAATCCTGGCTTGGACGATTCCTGGCTGGGAATTTCAACTCTGTCCTTACTGGCACAGTAATTTCTCAGGACCTCAGTCTCCTTATCTATATAATGGGCATGATAAAAATAGTACTTATCACACAGGATTATTATGAGGATTACATGAGATTAAACTCTAGCCCAAGCTCATAAACACTGGTGAGTTCTCAAATCCAATATGGCTGTGGGGGGCTTTCTGTGACCCTGAGCCTCTCTCTCCTAAGCCTCTTGCTGTTCTAAAAGCTTTCCTCTTCCGCTGCAAACTTCTGAGGTTTTCAGATCTGTGCTAACGAGGGGTATTTCTTGAGCAGGAATTGATTAAAATGTAGTGGCATACCCTCATTTTGCATCACCGTGTGTGTGACTAATAGCCGTGGAATTCATGCCACAGATAAATAATTGGCCCTTCAGCCATCCTCCATGTCTTCAGAGACACACAACCATGATCTATCATAGCTGCAGACATCTCAATGAGCATCATCTCTAGATCATAATAGATCATGTTACATTTGTATATGCTCAGGAACATAATTTACTATTAAACAGGGCCAAGATCAGCACCAAAGAAATTATCCTTCCGCAGAGGCGGATTCTTCGGCTGCATTATATGCACACTGTGGTTTTTAAAATATTAATTATATTGTAAACTAAAGGTTTACTTTATGTATCATAAATCTGGGTGTCTCTTCTTTCTGGGTGTGCAATAAATATACTTCTCATCAACTTTTAATTATGCTGTTTGCATTATTCTGTCCTGAGGATGAGAGTTCATGCTAAATCATGGCCTTCTAATGTGGACCACAGCATAAGTTTAGTTAATTAAACCATATATTTTATTAGTTCTTGTGCCTCCATCTTGTAAAACCATGCATTATGATGTTGAAGCGAGGGGGGAGCATAAAATAACATAGGAAGGGTGTTTTTATTGTTATTGTTATTTATCTGGAGATTCAGATAATTTAGAAAAAGTTAAATTGTTTTAGCTCTGTGTGGTTCTGCTGCCCTCAGCACTCTGGGCACACACTCTCTCTCTTAAGAAAGAGGAGGGGCATATATGTTGTCAAAGGGCCAGGCCACATGTTTGAGGCCAGTTCTAGAACTGATGATGGAAACTTGTGCATGTGGTAGACTTCAAGTCCTCAGACAAACAAAGAGCAGTGCCCCAGCAAGACCAGCCATGTAACTCTTCTTTCACTTTGTGCTTTTGGGGCAAGTGGCCTCTGGTCTTTTGAACTACTCTGCTCTTCAGTCCTTGCACAAAATAACAGGAGCTTTGAGATAGAATCATTTCTGCTCCAAGTTTTAGAGAGGTTGAACTTGGGTTCTGGGGTGGAAGTCCAAGCCATCCTTGAAGACAGGTAGCTTGAGAAAGGAATGAAGCAGTGGAGAAGTTCAAGGACTTAGTGGGGGCAACTGCAAATCTGCCCCTGCACTACAGGTCACATGGTGCTAACAAGGGAAGGCTTAGGAGTGAAAGGAAGTCGGGTTGAAATATTGCTATGCCATTTATCAAAAATATGACTGCAGAACAGATATACAATAATGCTAGCCTTGGTTTACTCATCTAAAAATACAGTACATGAAACTTCCCCTTCAAGCTATTGTAAGGATTGAATGAGATACAAGGCAAGCCTAACACAATTCTGTTACATAATCAATGTGTAATAATTGTAGTACCTATTGCTGCTGCTGCTGCTACTCTTAGTGCTGAAATGCACAGGATCTGGCAGCTCTAACACAGCCCTGAGCTAACAGCCCAGTGGGCTAAATTTACAAGGTCAGTCAATGGTTGCACCACTAGACAATTTGACCCAGACCATTCTTGAATGAAGCAGACTGGCTCTAGTAGCTAAAATTATGGTTCTGGTAAATTCTCTTTTTTTTTTTCCTCTCCCAGTGTTAACCATCGAGTTATGCTGTTCTGTAGATCCTAACTACTCCCTCAACAGATTCCTTGGCACTGCCTGTAGCCATTTCTTCTGGCTTTCCCATCTGGTCTTACATCCATAAATGCTCAATGCCTTGTGCAGCTCTTCACTGCATGGGGGGGGGGGGGGGGGGGGGGGGGGCTTGCAGAGGTACAGGTGACAGCCCAAAGGCATTAGCGGACCCTTTCAGTGCCTACTTCTTTATATACAACTCCCAGTGAATGTGCTGGCTTTATCAGCTCCTTTATTCTCCACCCCCTCAACCCCACTAAAAAATAAAGAACAGAGGCATGATCTGTTTTGTTTCAGCTCTTAAAAGCCTTTGAAGGCATAGCTATTTGAGAACAATAAAAAAAAAAAGCTTCTCTTAACTGCTGCTCAGGTGGTGAAGCCCCCCCTTTGCCCTTCCCACAGGAAGGGGAGGAGGGATGGTTATATTTTATGGTTGGCTCAGGCCCTTCTCTTGTTCCTTCTTAGGAGGGCCCTCCGATTGTGCTGCCCTCCAGGAGAGAGTCCATTACAGGGCTTGCAATAAACAAAGGCAAGAAGTCACAGCAACATGACCATGGTTGGCTGGAAGAACCTTGGCTTGCTAGCCCCTCCCTGATGGAGTGTGGGTGGGGACCTGGGGAAGAAACCCTCAAAGGAAGACTTCTTGCCTATAATGAATCCCATATGCCAAAGGCCGAGTTCTGATATTCTCCAGTCCCAAAGCACCTAGGCTTTGATTTTTATTTTATTTTGGGTGGATGGAGGGATAGAATCAGTATGCCTGGGCCTCAGATCTCAAGCTGACAGTTCAGCATTAAATAAAGCATTAAACACAAACATTAATTTTTTTTTTTCTCAATGTGCCTGCGTGTGGTCTTACCTCGCTCTTCTGCCCTATGGCTCTCAACTCCCCTTCCTTAAGACTTTCTCTTTATCTTTTAGTTTTAAAAATTCCAAAGCGGTTTATGCTCTTAACTATGAAAATTCCACACCCACACACCCCCAACAATGGGAATACAGAAGGGAGGCTGACATTGGCATAATTTATCTCCATGTGGGTGGAATAAAGCTGGAAAAGGCAGGAGAGTGGGATGGTAAAGATTTCAACCGAGGATCATACCTACCTAAACTATCTAGTCCAACCAAATAGTTGACCACATAAAAATCTAACAGGGAGGTTTTTTTGTTCCTTAAACTAAAAATAGTTACTTCACCCTTTTGATCACTATTTTGAAGAAAGAAAAACAAAGAAAATTTCACTGAGGTCTATCCTGCTGACAAATAGAAATCTTTTAACTATATTCTAAAAGTTCATAACTTCCAGGTCCAAGCAAAGATTCCCCTGGCCTTATTTTTTATATCAAATTCATAACTCTAAGGAATCTCAGTAAACAATGGTTAAAAGGCTGAGAACTTCTGGGAAAATGAAAGCTTGTGAACTATCATCGTCTGAAAAGCCCCCACACCCCATTCTTCAGATGATGAATCCAAGAGGACCCGGATGGAGCACAGACCTGGAGCATTTTCCATTTGATCTGATGGCCTCCACATCTCTGTTAGGACAAGGGAGCTTTGCAGAAAGCAGAAGCAAAACTGAATTCCAGATGGAAAGGAAATCCAAGTGTCACTCTGGGATACTGATGATCTGGTTTAGCCATTAGGAATGCCACAGCTAACAGAACACTTCAATCTGAGCCATTAAGAATTTACTAGTTTTATCTCTCAACCCCTACTGCGGGAGACCCCCGAACCTTTATTTTCCTTTACAGGCTGTCCTGGGTTTTCTTCTTTAACATTGTCCCTGATTTATGGTACGTCCACATTTCCCTGGATAGTACCATCTTTTGAGTTATACATCATCAGAGTGACTCATTCTGATGATGTATGGCCTCAATACATCATCAAAGCTCCTTGCTCTGCCGTTGCACTAATGATATGTTAGTGTAATACATCACCAGGCTGAGCTGCAGCCGTGATGGATGGAGCTGAGGGTGATGGGAGTCCATGGAGACGAAGCTGAGGAGCAGGTTCCGGGTAGGCACAGGAGGAAAATTTGTCAATCCCAAGTCGACCTCCCTTCCTCTACCAATGCCCATACTGAATTAGCACTGTGACATGCATCTTTAAAGAAACACAGAAGCATACTTTATCCTCCAAAACAGTATGAACTCAGGACCGACGTATAGATCACAGGCACATTAGAGGTCACATATATTGTGATCATTAAGGGGTAGGAGAAGTCAGTTAGGTTGAACGAGGGCAATGAGAAATAAAAAAAAGGTGAGATCTGGAACAAGGATCTAACTTCTCAGCCAAAGAGAAGCAGTATTCAGAGAAGAATTCAGGAATCAGAAATGCACCGTGGGTACTCCTAACTTCATAACAGAGTTTGGATGGGAATATTCTGGGGGCTTCTCAGCTGATTTTCTGAGACCACCTTTCTGTCCATGTTTATGGCTTCGCTGGGCTTCTGATTTGTTGTGCACGTTCATCTTAAGGGATATTTGAAGATCCCTTTAGTCTAGGATTTGGTAGCCCCAAATCCTAGACTAAATTCAAAACTATTGGGTCATCTGAAAAGTCATGACATAGTTTTCTGTTTTTCTATGCAAAAAGCATCATGATTTTTCCAACAACCAAATATATAGATTAATAGCTGGAACTCAGTTTTCTTATCTGTAAATGGAGATGCTAATATACCCTGCCTCATCAAGTTATAATGAGTATTGTAGGAGTTAATAGCTGTGAAGTGCCTTGAACAAAGTCTGAAGTAAACAATGTTACCCATTATCACAACAAAAGCTATTCCACTTCCTTTACTACCACCACCATTACTACTGCTGCTCCTGCTCCTACTTGCACTAGAACCCAGCCTCTCTTCAAATTCATATTCTCAAAATACTGGTCTCCTGCCTCCATGTCCTGCATGTTCTGTCTTTTGCTTAGAAGATGTCATGCATACTAGTCCATTAAAGCACAAAGGATCTGACAGTTAAAATACAAAACATAACTTATAATTTCAGTGCACTAAGGGCTGGGTATTCTGATAAGTCAACCTGCTAATATACCTATATTTGAGAATATTCCCACAACTAACTATTTTTAATTAAGATGATATATCACATAGATTACTTTATATAGTGTACAATTCAGTGGCCTTTAGTATATTACCAGTGTCCTGCAACCACCATAGCTACTTAGTTCTAAATTTTCATCATCCTGAAGGAAACTTGCACTCAATAAGCAATCGTCCTCATTCTTCATTTTCCCCAACTCTTGGCAAATACCTATCTGCTTTATTCCCTATGGGTTTGATTATTCTAATTACTTTATATAAATAGAATCATACAAAATATAATATTTTATTTCTGACTTTTAAAAAACAAATTGCCAGAGGGCACTTGCACTTTCCAGAGAGGGACAGAGAGAGAGTGAGAGAGAGAAAGTGAGAAAGCATCCCCCATGGGCCATGGTCCCACCATCATCTCTTTTCCATTTCTCCCTCCTGTAAAGATTTTGGGTACACACATACATGTACCCAATACGTTTCACTTCTTTTACTTAGCATAACTTTGTCTACATTGTAACATGTATCAGCACTTTGGACCTTTTTATGGCTGAGTAATATTCTATTGGGTGCATCTGTACACCACATTTTGCTTATTAATTCATCAATAGTCATTTGGGCTGTTTCTACCTCTTGGCTATTGTGAATATTGTTGCCATCAACATTTATATACAATCTATTTGAATACATTTTTTCAGTTCTTTGGAGTATATGCCTAAGAGTAGATTTGCTGGATCAGGTGGAAATTTTGAAATGAAGTGTGGTAGATAGAGTGAAATTCTGTACAGAATCTTCTCTAAGGAGAATATGATGTGTTCATGCTTAAGTGCATTAAAGGACTCTTTTGTTTGCCTAAAAAAAGTAAAGGATAAGTAAACAATTTGATAATAAGCTAAGTTTTTCTTAGAAATGAGCACTTTTATTTATGTACTATTAGTTGGCTTTTAAAATTATTTCATGCTTTTAAAAGTTATACATAACCATCTGAAGAGTCATTTGGTACAGATATGAATCTTCCCACATTTATTTACTTGTTGTAGTAAATAATGACAACCTCTGCTGGATATCTACATCCAAGAAACAAAGTTAAGGATGAATCTATTCCCCCATCCCAAAATTGCAGGAAAGAATTGTTTTTACCATCGTCAATTTAAATGCTTAAAACACCAATCAACAAAACTTTGTTTTAATTTTATTGATAATTTTATTTTTATTTTGAGAACTGCTCACCAGCAATTCACAAGGGTTACAATTTCTCCACATGATTACTGACACTATTTTGCTTTTTTTTTTATTATAGTCATGTAGTAGGTGCCAAGTAGTACCTCAGTGTAGTTTTGATTTGAATTTTCCGGTGATGTTAATCACCTTTTCATGTGATTGTTAGCCATTTGTATATCTTCTTTGGTGATATGTCTTTTCTATTTAATTTGTTTTCTTTTTATTGAGTTATAAGAAGGCCACATAGTCTAGATAATAGATCTTTATTAGGTATTTAATTTATAAATATTTTCTCTCATCCTGTGGGTTCTCTTTTCAGTTTCTTGATAACAGCCTTTGATACACAAAGTTTTAATTTTTAATACATCTAATTTATCTGTTTATTCTTTTGTCTGATGTAAAATATATTAACTCCATCTCAAGAGCACAAAAGGTCTTTACTCATACCAGCCTTCTTCCTGGTTTGTAGATAACTATCCTCTCATTATGTCCTCAAATGACAGAATCAACTCTAAAGTCCAAAGTTTCATCTAAATATTATCTAAATCAAATATGGGTGAAACTCAAGATACCATATATTTTGGGCAAGATTCCTCTCCAACTGTTAATTTTTTAAACCAGATAAATTGTGTGCTTTCAAAATATAATAGGGCAACAGGCATAGGATGGATATTTGCTTTCCAAAAGAGCGAAGTAGGATAAAATGAAGGGGAGACAAGCCCCAGGCAAATCTAAAATTCAAAATTTAAAAAGACAAGTACCATTGAATCTTTTTTTTTTTTTTTTTTTTCTTTTTTTTTTTTTTTTTTGGAGAGGTTTTGCTATAAGGTGCATGCGCTCTCCAAAAAGACAGAGATAGAAAGCAAGAAATCACCCCACCCCCCAAGGGGATGGCCATGCCTCAATCCCTTCTCCTCCATTCTTCTCTCAGGATCTTGGGCACGATGCACACACACACCTGGTGTGAGTTTAAGCCACTGGGTCCAGGACTTGAACCGGTCTACATGGGAGCCCAGCGACATAGCCATTACGCCAACTACTGGTCCCTGTACCATTGAATCTTAAGGCTCAAGAATAATCCTCTTCGTCCTGATGCCCTATCTTCTAAGCCCACTAGGGTAGCAATGTTATTCCAACAGCTTTCTAGGGTGGCCCTTTCTTTGGTTTAGTTGAGCACCCTAGTACTCTCTGCAAAGGCTCTGTCCACATGACTCTCTGGGAGGGCACTCTGCCCTTGAGGCACTGACTGGGAGCAGCCAGGTCCACAAAAACAAATGAGGCAATGCTACACTAGGAAACTTGGGAGGAATTAGTCCAGCTCTGCCCCCTGGAGCTTGTGGTAGGAGTGGTAGCCCTAAAGATTTCTGAATCAATTTCAGTGTCATTATTACTTTTTCTTGAGGAGTAGTGAATATTTACAACAAAGAGATTATCTTGTTGAATCCTAAGAGTACAACTGGCTGCCTTCATTCCATCCCACTTTCCCTGTGCCCTTTAATTCAAACTTTCAGTCTTTGCTGATTTAATCCCATCTTCTCTTTAAGAAATCATAGTCTAATCAAACCCTCAGTATTATCTTCAGAACACAATTTATCATTTTTCTTCAATATAAACAGGCCAGGAATTTTTCAAACCTTTAAATTCTGTTTTTTTTTTTCTTTTATCTTAAAGAATCCTTTATATATATATATATATATATATATATATATATATATATATATATATATTTGACATCTAGATCCTTATGCTCTGATCTTAATTATTTTATTATGTGATTTGTTAAATTTAGTTCTCTCCTCTGCCATTTTGGTATAAGCAGCCAGGAGGAACTGAGCCATCCCTTTAACACTGGTTTACAACCTTCTCACTGTTCAACTTTTTCACCCATAGTTCTTATCTTCCATAGCATGTTCCGTATTTCTTTTTGATAGCTCATGAGACTTACCCTTAATGTCTATACTATCATGCATCACTTAACAATAGGGATACCTCTAATAAGTCTATCATTGAGCAATATCATTATTGCATAAACATCATGTAGTGTACACAAGCTTAGATGAAATAGCCTACTATATACCTATGCAACAATATATGTTATAATCTTATGCAACTACCAGCATACATGCGGTCCATGATTAACCAAAATACCATTTTTCAGAGCAGGACTATATTTATACCAATGTTCTGTTTATAATTATTAATACATTCTGTAAGATGAAATGATTTTCTCTAACTCTGCCATTTTATTCCTTAGCTCTAACTAGAATCAGTCTTCAAATTTTTATTTCTAGCATGCACCTCAAAACTCCACCCATTTTCCAGTTACAAAATCACTTTCACATTTTTAGATGTTTGCAACAGCACCCTAAATTATGTCTTAGACAGCTCAAGTTTCTATACCAAACTATTACAGTCTAGGTGGCTTTGACTGAAAAGTCTAAGATCTAGGTGTCAGCAAATTCAGTTCTTAATTCTTCCTGGTTTGCATATAACTGCCTTCCCATTGCATCCTCACATGGTAGAGACAAAGAGTGTGTTTGCCCTGGTCTTTTTTTCTCTTTTTAACAAAGGCACGAATTCCATCATGGGGGCCCCACCCTTATAAGCTTAACTAATTACTTCTTAAAAGGTTTATCTCTAAATATAATCACATGGTGAGTTAGTATTTCAACATATGAATTTAGTGGGACACAATCCATAAAGACTTCCTTCCCAGATTCAAGATCATGAAGATCTATATTTTGATTTAAGAATGTAAAAGCTTTAGTTCTAAGTCTTTATGTCATTGATCCATTTGCGGTGTTTTATGTATATGACCTGAGGTAGGAGTCCAACCTCATTCCTTCGCATGTTAGTATCAGTTGTCATAGCACTATGTAGAGACTATTTTGTCCCCATCGAAGAATCCTAGTACTCTTGTCAAAAAATCAGTGGGCCTTAGATATAACCATAAAATATTTTAATGCATGCATAATATATAGTATCACTTTAAAGTAAATTAAATTATCTTGGGAGAGAAAGAAACATCAGAGTAGGGAAGAGTGAATAGAACGTAAACTCCAAAATGCCTATAATAGTGCCTTCATTGGGAGTATTGTTAATTAGGCTTTAAGCAAAGAGGGAAAACTGAGGTTAAGTCAGAGATCTTATTGGTGGTACCCTATCCTCTGGCAGAAGCAATAAAAAGTCCTCACTGGAACAAAGAATTTATCATTTATTCCTCAGATTCCCACAGTGAAATATGAAGTCACAATTTAAATCTACCAATTATGAAATAAATTAGGAAATAAGAGACTAACAGGAAAAAAAAAAACACAAAATTGATTGCAATTATTAGTAACAAAAATTCTGGAACTTTAAGATACAGAATATAAAATTGTGATGTAAGATACTTAAATAATTGAAAAATGAAGGAACTATAAGTTATCAAATATGATCATGCAGGAGAAATGACTCAAAGTAATTTGGAGGTAGTAAATGTAGCTACTGATATGAAAAAAAGTGCATTAATTGAAAATAAAAACATGTGCTTGGAATTATATTTGAGGAAATTATGCAGAATGCAGAGCAGAGAAATGAGAAGATGAAAAGCATAAAATAAATATTGAGGTAAAGAATAAAATAACAAAGCCTAGAATTCAAACTATCAGAGTCCCAGAAAAAAGAGAATAGGATGAATAAAGGAAAGAAAAAATTGAAGACACATTGGCTAAAAACTTATCAAACTTTATCAAAATAATAAATTAACAGATATAAAAACATGTTCTGGGGCCTGCAGGTGGCATGGTGGTTAAGTGTGCTGAATTCCTACATGGCTGACTGCGGTTTGAGTCCCAAACCTGGCAGCTTGCTTTCTCACTTTCTCTTTCTCTCTCTCCCCCTCACGCAATCTGTCCCTCTCTGGTCAAACAAATAAATAAATAAATAAAGTTAAATATAATAATTATTTTTTTAAAATATGCTATTAAATAGCAGGAAGTTTGCAAAGCAATAAAAGTAGTAAATAATATAATGAAAACTGCATCAAATTATAGATGAGATATTAAAAACAGCAAAATATAAAAATCAAATACTTACAAATTATGAGCTGAAAGCATTACTATTAATTGAAACTAAAAAATGATAGTTGATAATATCAATAATGCTGAATTGTGTACCTAGCAAAATAACTTTTTTAGTATGAAAATAAGAGCATGAGAGAGATCCTCAATTTCCATGAACATTTAAAGCACTTCTAAAAGTCTTTGACAAATATATATTTAGGCATATTAGTATAAAGCATAGTAAATATATACATAATTCTAAGCAAACAGCATATCTATGTAATACTGATTTTAGTAATAATAATGACAATTTTATGGGGTTTAAAGAAGTAGGACAGAAATAAAATGGCAGAACACAATGGTATATAAATAAGAGGGATGATCCTGATAAAAATGTCCTAAATTTCATATATTATTTGAAGAGAGCTAAGATATTAATTGTAAAGTTAAATCAAATTTAAAGGTTTACCATAGTATTATAAACTGTATAAAAAATAAGAATTAAACAATAATCTTAAAAGAAAAAAGACTAAAAACAGAAAAAGCAAGACAAATAGAAAGCTTAAACTACAAATTAGATCTATCAACAACCTCAATAAATATGATTGAGCTAAACTAATTTAAAAGGCAGAAAAGATCAAACTAATATTTAAAAATAGCAAAGTCTCACTATATGCTATTTAAAAGAAATAAACATGAAATATTCATGAAACATAAAGATAGAAAAATTAAAGGCAAAAAGCTGGAAAATATATTTCAAATCTGCAAATTATTTATAATTGTTGAAACTGGGTAACATATTTAGGATAACTGATTATAATATTCTATTTTGTTGTATGTTAAAGTTTTCTACAACATATTTGAAAAGATCCTTATAATGTCATAAAAACAAAGAAAATTGGAATAGCTATTTTTTTTCATTTTTTATTTCAGTTTCCTTTATTCATTCCATCACATTATTTAGCTTACAAAATGAATATTTCAACAGGTGAACATTTCTCCCTAGTACAATTGATAAATCTATAAAATATATCCAACAGAAAATACCACATTTCTTTGTCCCATTAATGCTTTGCCCCCCTATTTTTCTTCTAAATGTTCTTCCTCAGACCCTCCTCTTTCACACACACTATATCTGGTATTGGAATAGCTATTTAAATCATACCAAATTTATTTTAGAATAGAATTAAGAATAAAAAAGATTTATATATAATTTTAAAAGTACTACTTATCTGAAAAATATAACAATTCTAAAGTATGAAGCCTTAAATATACATAAAGAAAATATTAATAGGACTGTAAGATGAAATATACAAATCCACTGGGACAGCAGATTTAATAGATTCCTCTCAATTATTGATAGAAACAATAAACACAAAACATTGGCAAAAATAAGAATGAATTGAATAGTATTATTAACAAGTCATTTTAGTAGACGTAGGCACAGCTCTACACTCAATAATTAGAGAATGTCCACTCATCTTAAGATGACAGAGAACAATTTCAAAAACTAAACATATTAGGTAATTTTTTAAAATCCACAAATTTGTAAGAATAATATTCACATGTTTTCTGAAGATTATTCAGTTACAGTATAAATCAATAACAAAACATTTTAAATACTCCTAACTTTGGCAAATTATGAAAGTATGTAGTTCTAAGTAATACATGGAGTGAAGAAGAAATCATAAAGGAAGACCAAAAATACTTAGAATTAACTATCATCTCAAAACTTGGGGTATACAAAAGTGGAACTTAAAAGGAAATTTATCACCGTAAATGTTTACATTAGAAGAAAAAAAAGGAGGGCATAGAATTTGTGATGTAAGCTTTCTAATTATGATTCAGAAAATTAGTGTTGCAATCATTCTACTTAACAAGTTAGGAAAAACAAATTCAAAGATAGTTAATATAAGAATAATAAAGATAAGAATAAAAACAAAGCAGAAGAAAGATGCCATAGAAGATTAATAAAACTGAAAATTATTGCTCTGAAAAGAATAACAATCAAATTTTTTATAAGAATGGAAAGGAAGGGGGCCAGCAGGTGGTGTGATGGTTAAGATGCTAGACTCCCACATGGTTCAAGTCCTGGACATGGGGCCTAACCATGGCTCAAGTCCTGGACATGGGGGTTTGCTTTCTCACTTTCTCCCTCTCTGTCTCTCTGCTGAGCACATGTTCCCTACAGCAAATAATAATGATAAAATTAAATAAATAATTCTTAAAAAAACTGCTAAAAATAAGAATGGAAAGAAGACATAATCATTGATATAGTATGAGACGATAACATGATAACTATGAACAAGCACATGCCATTTGAAAACTGAATAAGACATATAATTCTTTGAAAATATAATGTACCAGAACTGACTCGAAACCAAAATGATACTCCTATAATTAATAATGTATTTATTAGAATAATAATAATGTATTTATTTAATCAATAGAAAAAGAAAAAAAAATAAAGATCCTAATGAGTATTACTAAATCTTAAAAAAAATCATTTATTTCAACATACAATACCTTCTTGGGGGAAAAAAAAGATGTCAGTATAAACTTGATAGTAAAACCCAATAAGGATAATATAAGAAAGAAAATTATAGGCAAGTCTCAAAAATCCTAAACAGAATATTCCAATGTTAAGCCAGTAGTATATAAGAAAGGTATACATCATTGGCACCAGCAGCTGGCATAGTGGTTAAAGCCACATGGGTGGTTGCAGGGGTGTCTACTGTTTGAGTCTCAAACCTGGCAGCTTGACAATCATGTTGGGCATGTGTATATGTGTCTCCAGAATTCCAGGAGGAGGAAGGAGGAGAAGGGATTGTAGCATGGTCATTTCACTCGGGGCATGATTTTCACTTTCCCTCTCACTGTCTCTGGTGCTCACAGGTACCCTATGGCAAAAACATTTAAAAATAAAAATTGAAGGATTGTTTCAACATCAAAATATTTATACATGTAATACAAAGCAGTAAGAGGATTTAACATGCAATTATTAAAAAGAAAAATACATCATTATCTCAATAGTTACAGAAAAATTGTTAAAGTTCAAATTTAATAAAAATGAAACAAAATAACTAACAAAACAAAAAAATCTTATATGTAATGAAAAACTACACTAAATATCATGCGTAATAGTGAAGTTAGAATTACTGTCTACAAACGCAGGAGGGAAGAAGGTACCTGTTAATGTCATCATTTTTACTTAACATTGTAATGGACATTCTCTTGTAGCTGATGCAATAGCAAGAGGGTAAAAAATAAAAGGTGTAAGTATAGAGAGGAAGAAATAATCTTTACAGAGATTATATAATGAATTACACTGAAAACTTAGGAGAATTATAAAAGTTATTGAGAGGTTTATAAGCTCACTGGCTATAAGAACAAGATTAATTGCATTTCCTTATATCAATAACATTTAGAATATGTAACCTAAATAAAGAACACCATTTATAGTAGAAATAAAGTATCCAGGAGTAAATTTAATATATGACCTAGAATTTTTAATAGAAAATGTTAAAAAATAATTTTATCGATAGGCTTTAAAGATACTTAAATGGAAAATATTCCTTGTTAATAAATTGAAAGACTCAATTCTTTTTTTTACAATATTTATTTAATTTTATTAATTATTGTTATTTTTTAAGGTTACCAGAGAAAGAGACAACGTGAGAAAGAGAGAGAAAGTGAGAAAGCAAGCCACCAGATTCAGAGCTCAAACTACGGCCAGACATATGGAGCCATATGGGAGTCCAGTACCTTAAACACCATGCCACCTGCTGGCCCCTCAATTCTTTCTTTTTGTTTTTTAAAGAGGTTTTTGCTTTAGGGTGCATGTGCTTGCCAGGGGGAGAGAAACAGAGACAGTGAGAGGGAAAGTAAGAAATCATCCCCCTGAGAAATGACCATGCTACAAATCCCTTCTCCCTGAATTTTTGGCTATGCACGCACTAGCATGAGTTTCAAGTCACTGATCCAGAATTCCAAATGCAGTCTGCCACGTGGAAGTCCAGAGACATAGCTGCTATGCAATCTACCGGTTTGAAAGACTCAATTCTTTAAGACATCAGCCCCATAGATAAGAGTGTGGGAACTCTTCAGGGCGCTTGGTTAACCCTATGTGTGTGGCAAGAGTGTATAGGACGTGGGAGAGGATTAGAGATCAGAGAGTACCCCAAAGAGGGGAAACAGAGAAATAAGGCCTAGGATGCCCTACCCAGACAGCACTCCAAGTCCCATCCAGTCTTAGGAACTAGAAGGCACTTAGATAATTTTCAGGAAGGCAGTTCAAAGTGCACAACTCCCTGAGGTGTGGGCCTGGGCAGGGACCTCTTACCTGGGTCTAAAAGCACTACTGATCTTATATACCGCAGATAGAGAATCCATCAATATCAATACATTGGAAAACAGTTCACCTTTATCTTATAGATGCAAACATGCATAACACTTAAGATCCAGCATTTCTACTAGATGTACGTGTTAGAAAATCTCTTACATACTTGTCATAAGAGTCATTTATAAGCTATTCATTCCAGCGCTGCTCATAATAGCTAAAAACGGAAAATAACCACAGGTACATCAACAATACTACAGGTAAATAAACTGTAGGATATTCACATCCTGGAATACTAAATTTCATAATCTACAATTACACATAACATGGATGAATCTTAGACACGTAATGAATGAGTACAAATCATTGAAATCTAATAATGTATGGTATGATTCAATTTATACAAAAAGGCAAAATTAAATAATGTCTTTAATACACACATACATTCATATATATGTGGGGACAGTTGAGGCAAGCAGAGAGGAGTTTATAAGTAGATTCAGAGATTACTGGCAATATTCTCATTTTTAAGTTGATTGGGGATTATGGATATTTATTTTACTATTAAGCTTTATGCCTTGCATATGCCATATATTCTTTTGGTGTCAAATAACACATTTTTTCACCTAATTTTTAAAGAGAAAATAAACAAACTTTTAAAAATGCCCTACTGGAAATATCTCAAAAATGTTTGAAGACACACATTCTTTCAAAGGACCTTCATTCTCATGCTGAAGTAGTGCCTTGGAATGCTCTAAGTGCCTGACTTGGGAGTAAACTGAGTTTTATTAATGTGGTTTCCTACGAGTGCAGACTAAGATGATCTGTGGTTCTCTGTCTTTTTATTTCAACAGCAATACCACCCAGAGGGGACCATATTCAACCTTCTGCCTCTGCAAAAATAGGAGAGAGGACTATCTGGCGCTAACCAATAATCACCCAAGTCTGATTATCCTCAACGGTGGATGCCTTGCCTTTACATTCTAGTTAGTATACATCATTTTTCTACTCAGAGAAACACTAGTTCTCTCTGAGACAGTAAGCACCTTCAGGGACTGTCTGCCTAACACAATCCATTATTTCTTTGGCCCCTGCCTATCTCTTCTCTCAAAGCCTAAACTGTTAGTGAGAAATTATGTGTAAATTGCCCGCTAGACTTCGTGGTAAGCAGTGCTGGTGTTTGAAGACCCAAAGATGTCAACTAGTATTGGATAAGGAACTGTTTTGGGCTCTTTGATCAAAACTGTAACGTAAGAAACTAGTTATGTACAATCATACTCTTCCCCCACATGCAGGGCAAAGACCTCCTGGGGTTGTGGCAGTTACATTCTCCAGCTCAGCAGACTCTGCAACTTGGTTCTTGGCTGTGTGATCAGAGTTTACTTACTCAAATTTAAGTCAACAAATATTTATTGAGTGTCAATTGTCATTCTTGGAATGTGGTTGATAACATAAAGGAAGATTTTGAAATTATGTCTGATCTTCAACGAAGTTCTATGGACACTGTGCAGGAAATGAAAGAGGCCCAGTTTCTACTTCAATGGCACTGGTCATGTGTTGGGTGGGCCCAGGCAAGTCATTTCATCTGTCTGAGGTTCTGCTTCCTCTTTCATGAAGGGAAATGTTGGGTCTGGATAGTTTTTTGTTTGTTTGTTTTTTGTTTTTGAGAGGTTTTCGCTATAGGGCATGTGCGCTCGCCAGAAAGACAGAGAGAGACAGAGAGATAGAAAGCAAAATAATCAACCCCCAGGGGAGATGGCCACACCGCAATTCCTTCTCTTCCATTCTCCTCCCAGAATCTTGGGCACACACGCACACGTGCCTGGCATGAGTTTAAGCCGCCAGGTCCAGGACTCAAACTGCGGTCGACTACATGGGAGTCCAGCGACATAGCCATTACACTAACTGCTGGTCCCGGGGCTGGATAGTTTTGAAAATTCCTTCCAATGTTAAAAATCAATGACTATGGATCTTCATGTGTAGATGAGATGCACCAAATTTTATGACTATAATACATAAAGACTTTCTAGTGATCCAGTTCTCAAGCTTTTTAAATGTGGACACTGAGGCCCAGAAAGATTATGGGATGTGCTCAAGGTCATAGAACCACAATACAAGAAAGTACTGGAAGTTAGGAGAAGAAGTGTAACTGGCTGTTTGGGACATAATGAAGTTTTCTTTTAGGTTAGAGTATGGACTACAGGCTATATCGTAGAGCCAGTGGTTAGTGAGAAATTGATCTGACCCTTGTTTATCAGTATTTCTGCTGGAGGCATTATGCCACTAATCATGTCCAAAGGACCACCTTGCCAGAGAAAGTTTGCTTCTAATACAATGAAAGATCCTAAGGAGAATTAGAAATAGGGAATAAATAGATATCAAAGTTTTACTCTCCCATTAAGCATAGCAATTGTGCCTGCTTCCTCTGTGGCATTAGCAACTCAGTTTTGCTTATATTCCACCATCATCGAACTTTTATTCTGCTAATGTCCTGTCTTGATACTAACCTGAATTAATGAAAGGCTTTACATTCCTGAATCTATAGTAATGAATGGATAGAAGTCACAGGACGTAGAGCAAAGTGGATCAGGTGAGCTCACCACAGGACACTGACAGAACATTTCTGGAGGAAAGACTGATAGTATTATCCCCAAGACTTGAGCCCAGTGGACAGATGTAAAATTATCGAAAATTGAACTTGAAGACATGTCTACGTCAATAATATCAGATCCCAAAGATTTTCTACAGATTTTAAAGCAAGTCATGAATCTCTCCCCAAATATTTGGAGTTGGATCAGTTAGCAATTGCTGTACAACAAATTATCCTAAATGCAGTGACTTAAAATAACATTTATCATTATAGTTTGCATATCTGTGTGTCAACTGTGTGTTTCTAAACAATACTAGGTTTGTTTCATCTCAGTTCAGCTTGTCCATGTGTCTGAGAATAGTGTGAGGGCTCTGTTCTAAGCTGGGCCTGGCTGGGAAACTTTGATTATAGCAGCTCAGGATTCCATAATCTTTTCTTGGGCCTAGCAGGCTAGCTCAAGAACATTTTTCCTATGGTAATGGCAGAAGCTAAAGAAACCAAGCAGAAACACATTTCTCTTGAGGTATTTTCTTAGATCTGTCTCACAAAATCTCTCCCTCATTTGTTTGGCCAAAGTCATTATGACTGAGCCCAAATTCAATATAGGAACATAGATCCTTAGTTATTTAGTAAGAACTGCAAAAATTACATGATGAAAGTATGGATAGAAGAAAATGTGAAGCATTTGAGCCATTAGTGGAATCTACTACAAGAGCCAGGAAAAGGCAATGCTTATAAAACATTCAAAAAAACTTGATAGACCAATTTTAGAGTCAAGTGAAAAAGTATACAGATTAGGGCCAAGTGTTCGCACAGCAGTAACACAGTTGTACTCACAGGGCACAGTCCTGAGTTTTCATCCTGGGACTTCTCTAAGCATGCTGGAGGTATGTGTGAATGTGCCCATGATCTGGGCTGGCTGAATCTGGGGGTGGATTGCAGTGTGAAGACCCCATTAGGAATACCTGTCCCTCTGTCTCATGAAAGAAATAAATGAATAAACTTGAGAGAAAAATGAATGCAAACTCTTCAAAGACAAATCATTATATGAAAAATGTATTTATATCTCTGGGGTTTATTACTCCTTTGAAGTTTATCCATAGACCTCAAATTAAAAATTCCTGGCCAAGAGTGTCAAGGCACTATATTTCCATATGGTGAGATGGACACCTGCCTGCCAGCAAGTCCAGGAGGTCTTCCAAGTATGAAATGTGCTAATCTACTGAGGCCAAGGATTTTTCTACGTAGGGTTAAAAACATTGAGCTCAAGAAATACAAGATCTAGTGCCAAAGTATGTACAGAAGGAAGAGCTCTGTGTGGGCGGGTATTCTAGACGAACCACACTTAAATCCTTTCTTGGCAGTGTTTTCATTAAATACAATACTTTATGAATTCTAACTTTATTGCTTCATTAGCATAGTGACAGGAAGTTATATTTTACTTTTCAAAATAAGATTATTTGTCTCTCTTTAATGGCCTACTGCTTCTAAAGAGGACATAAGCAATGAGAGGCAGTTGAGTCTGCAGAATAGGTGATAGAAATTGATTCTTAAGAATCTGGGCTTCTGTAGGCAAAGGTCATCTCTGCCCATCTCCCCCACACCCCCACTCATCACTACACCCCCACCTGAGCTAGCTAAGGGCAAAGTGGGCAGGTCTGGTGACCTGCCAGCATGGCTACTGTGTGCAACAAAGAAAGCTTGAGCAAGCCTGAAAAACTGGCACCTGGACATCTGGTGAATGAAGAGCCCTCCATAAACACACATTAGTTTGTCTAGTTTTAGTAAATTGACCCACTAAGTAAGTATAATAATATCTACTTGATTTATTCATCTTTTCTTGGTAATTGAATCAAAATAGATGAATGGTTTATGAAAATGTCATTTTAAAAGGCAGGGAACCTAAATAAACTTAATAACCTCAATAGATTGTTCAGGAAAGCAATGTAAGGAAAGTTAAGTGACAATAACCAGTCATTTAGCACCTGATATGGAAATTGTCTATAAAACCAGAACTCAAGGTAAAACTGTTTGGTCTTTGTAGTGCTCATGATGCTTATAATTCTTTTTGTTTACTTTTTAACTGTTAGAGGGTGTGCATGCTTACTAGAAAGAGAAAGAACCCACTGATGGGCCGTGGTCCTGCTGCAATCCCTTCTCCTCCATTTCTCCATCCCTTCAGACATTTGGGCACACTTATACATAAGCCTAGCAAGGTACTCAAGTGGCCAGGGTGGGATTCCATCTACAGTTATCCATATGGGATCCAGCTCGCTTAACAGAGCCAGCCTGGTAATTCCTGTTCACATATACATCCTTCCTTGGATCATGATCACATGGAGGGCTGAAAAAGAGGCCGTTGTATTCCCTGTTGTATTTCTAGCACTTAACACAGTGTAGAGCACACAGTGGGTATTCAACAAATTCGTAAAATGAAAATCCTTCAAAATCCCTTGGGACAGTTTATTTTCCAAATGAGGTGCTGTATTACATATTTGCCATTTAAAACTCTAATCAATCTATCTATATTTAGAACTCCTTGGGTTTTGCTGTATTTTCAGGATTCCTTGGAGAGAAATAGGAACTTTAAAATGGTGGTATTATAATAGTATAATTCTGAGTCAAACATTTTATAATGAAACTAAATCCAACCAAGGATTTAAAATGCAAAATTTAAAAGCTGTTTTGCAACAGAAGCTTTATATGATAAAAATATTTTTAAGAAACTTTTTTTCTTTTGATTTGGTGTTTAACCAGGAAATTTTAATATGTTCTATTTTGCATAAAAAGTTGAGCTTATTATTAACAATAGAAATATTAATTGATAGTCATTGTGAACTATAGTACTGTCTAGCCTTTGGGATGTATGATTAATTATCATCACATTTTTGTTTTTATTATAATTAAGCACTTCTGCAGCACTTTACATATTTGATGTATTTTATAACCATTAATTACAGAACTAATGCACAAACATAAGTTACATATTTTCATAAAAAAAGAATTATCTTTAAATTACAAAAAAAGGAGCAGTTAAGTTTGTGTAGCATTTCTTTTTTGGGGAGAAAACTCTGCCCATATATAATAGGAGGCTCAAAAATGTTTTCCTATTGAGAACAGCAGGACTAGCAAATGTTAACTAATAGTTTATAAGAAGGACATGTGATAGATACTTAAAAATTGGCATGGTATAATTTTAAATATACCTGTCTTAAGGAACACATTTTCAAGAATGATATGGTTCATAAGTATGGTTCATAAGCTCTGCTTCTATAGCTGGGCTATTGAGCAAGCTTCAGTCCCCCCTTCCCAATGGAGAATTTGGGGAAGAAGGATGGAGACATCCCTTTAGGTAAAGGGCACTGTACTTTCAGAAGCAGAGGAAAAACTCTGTAATGCAAAGATGGGCTTCATAAGGATTGTTTTTTGTTTGTTTGCTTGCTTGATTTTTGGTTTTTTAGAGAGAATTTTTTGTTTGTTTTTTCTTGTTGTTGTTTTGTTTGTTTCTGTTTTTTTGTTTGTTTGTTTGTTTTTTGCTATAGGATACAGGTGCCTGACAGAGAGACAGAGAGAGAAAAAATGAAAAATCACTCCCAAGTGGGACTAGCCACAGCAATCCCTTCTCCTCCATTCTTCTCTCAGGATTTTGGGCACATGCACACATACCTGGCATGAGTTTCAAGCCGCTAGATCTGGGACTTAAACCATGGTTGGCAATGTGGGAGTCCAGTGCCTTAACTACCATACTACCTGTTGACCCTCATAGGGGTTTTGAGTATGAAGCCCAGAGAGGCAGTTTTAAGAATCATGGAAGTGGGGGATATGTCTTAAGCCTAAACAGCCTGCTCTGTGTACTCCAGAATGAAAGGCAAGCTCTCAGAGGGACTGGCCTTATCTGACCGGCAACAGTCCTTGAAACTCTTCTTTTTGAGCTAATAAAACACATGAGAGAGAAAGTGCAGTGAATGGGACAAAACTGCCTGGTTCAAATTATTTGAATGATGGATAAGCTCCTTGACCTCTGATAATCTTAGTTTCCTCATCTGTAAATTGGGAACAAAAAGTCTGTTCTTCATAGAGTTGGTGTGAAGGTTAAATGGATTCATTAGTGGAAAGCACTTTTGATAGTTGCAGGTAGATAGTAAATCTGCAATCAATGATTTTTTTATTTGTTCCTATTGGTTGTAAAACCTGGATATAATTTGGAAATGATTGCATCAGAGGCCCCTATCATTAGTATGATTCCTTGAGAATGATGGTCCTGTCCTAGTAGGAATCAGAGGTGGGCTCTGAATGGGCCTGCAGGTCATTAACGCTATCATCACGATGGACATCAGGATCATTAAAGGAGAACAAATTTTACAGGCTCCTCGGTGCCGTCTCTGGATAGCTGAAGGCTATCGAGTTGCCACATGACCTCAGACAGACAATCTGGGAGACTGTGTGTGTGGAATCATAGAGTCTAGTGCTTGAGACAGAGAACCCAATATATTTTTGATGAATAAGGGAATACATTTATGAGTTAAATAAATGTGGGCGAGAAAAAACTTTCTCACTGTCAACACCATTGAGAGACAGTGAACCCTGTCACTGGAGATGGGCACAAAAGTAAAATAGGAGAGAAAAGTGGTAAGTATTTGGACACTGGGGTCAGGCAGACTTGGGTTAAAATTTAACTACTTCTTATAAGCTATATGACTGTGGAAATTTTACCCAACTTTCTCAGCTACAGCTTATTTATCTGTAAAATGTTTATGTGAGATCTACCAGTCTCACAGAGTGGTTGTGAAGATTAATTGTGTGTGTCTGTGTATCAAAGAAAGAGGGGAAATAGTAAGGTATACAGTCACTGATCAGGGCAAAGGATGGCAATAATAGTTGTACCTGAGAGGAACTACATCTGATACCTTGGTTTACTCTAACTTAGTGTACTCTAATACCAAGCTCACCACCCACAAACCTGGACACCAGAGACCAGATGTAAAAAGAAGTGTATTAATAGTGGTTCTTCAGCAACCATGAGCTTATCTGACAACCTCTGGGTCACTGTGACTATGGTCATTCTTCATAATCTATTTCTGGAGTTTCATTTAGAAACTCCTTTCTCATGCTGGTCCCTTAGTACAGTAGTTAAGGCACTATGCATTGGGAGCTGGATCTCACGTGGCTGACTGCGATTCATGTCAGAGTCCCTGCTGCCTGAAAAACAAAGTAGGTGTATATTCACCAAAAGCTTGACAAGATGAAGAAATGGAGGGGGAAAAAGATTGTTGCATGACCATGCTCCTTTGGGGGTGCTTTTAGTTTCTCTTTCTCTCTCTTGCACATGCCCTGTAGCAATGGAAGGAAGAAAGAAAGGAAGGAAAGAGAGAAAGAAAGAAAAGGAAAGAGAGAGAAATGGGGAGAGAAACAGAGAGAGGGGAGAGAGAAAGAAAGAGGAGCAGAGAGAAACGAAGAGAGAACAAAAGAAAAAGAAAAAGAGAAAGAGAGTGAAAGAATGAAAGCTCCTTTTTTCTCATTTTTATTTATTTCCTTATTTCTCCATTGTACTAGACTCCAAGCTGAAGCTTCTATTTCAGAGAGGAATCCTCTCACAAGAAAGGTCCAACCTGGGAACCAGCAGTTAGCGTAATGGCTATGTCACTGGACTCCCACGTAGTCGACCGCGGTTCGCGTCCCGGACCCGGTGGCTTAAAACTCACGCCGGGCGCGTGTGCGTGCGTGCCCAAGGTCCTGAGAGGAGAATGGAGGAGAAGGGATTGCGGCGTGACCATCCCCCCTGGGGGGTGATTTCTCGCTGTTTTCTGTCTCTATGTCTCTCTCTGTCTGTCTGTCTGGCAAGTGCACGCACCCTATAGCGAAAACCTCTCCAAAAAAAAAAAAAAAAAAAAAGAAAGGTCCAACCTATTCTAGGTGCTCTAGCATGTCAGGGGAGGCGAGGTGGTGTAAGGAAGGACTTTCTCATAGCTACATTTGGGCTGCCAGGTTACATAACACTGGAAAATGCCAAGGATATTGTGGTGTGTGCTGCAGCATCCTCAGCCAGTAAGGACAACTCTAAAGCCACCGCGTGCCTAGCAGAGATGGCTCAGTGGAGGCTAAGAGACCAGTTCTTATTAATCATCATGATAAGTTATGATGACTAGATGGAATGTTGGCTCTCTTCAACCCAGAGCTTAGGATGCTAAAACATTTTAAGACATAGCTCTTTCCCTCTTTCTGGGAACTTACATTCTCTCTAGGGAGAGGATTCAGTTTAGATATGGCCTTACGGTCAACTGTCATCAGGGTTATAAAAGGAGGGTATTATATATTATCTCACATAATGTAAAAGGTTACTTCCCTAAGCAGGCCTAGCCAGGAAAGAGATACTGCAGTTTGTTTTCAGGTAAATAATCCAGTATGAAATCCTACTTGTGAAGAAAGAGTTTGTCTTTCCACAGTTAAATGAAGGGACTTCAACAAATGCATGGAAAATAAAAGTACAAGTTTATTTCAGTGCAAAAAATATTGAAATCCATTGATAGCTCTGTCATAATATGCATTTTCGTGAACTTTTACAAAAACTCCTTGTGTGTCTTTTAACATAGAGATTGATAAGATTTAACCTGCTGTCAGAATCTAAGGTAGCAGGTAAAGAGTAAGAAGTCAGACAAGATGGAGTGGTTCATTTTGTCATGGTGTCACCTCGAGAGGCAGATTGGGGAGTGGAGCCCAATATGCAAGTGAGGAATTACTTCTAACATGGCAGAGTCTATTTTGGGGACCTCTTGAGGATCTCAGTACACTATGGGTTCTTCTCCCCAAGACAGGAAGAAAAAAATGTTTCTAACAAGTAAATCCTGTTCGTTGACCATAGATTCCAGAGATTTCCCGTAAAGAACCCACAGGCAGAATATCTTTTATTGCTTAGAAATTATTCCCCTGCTGATTCTTGGGTGAATATTTTGCAACTGCAGTTTCTCTGGAAGTTGTCACCCTCCCTGCCCCCCACAGTAGGGACCTCATTTTCCTTTCTAGCACATTGGTACTAAGTGTAATGCCAAACATGGGGTAAGTGTTTAATAACTTCAAGTCAGATGAGTAAATACTAAAAGGCAGGTTCCCAAATTGGACTGAGAACTATTATTTTCCTAACTACCCAGGCTTAAAGTAAAACCATGTTCTGATATGCCTTCCTCCCTTCATGGAATGAACTCACCAGATGAACAAGACCTTTCAGCAACACTGTTTGAGAGAGAACAGAAACTTCACTCTAGGCTCAGCTGAGGTGGTACAACAGTAAACCATAGGGCCCTGCAGTGCTGGAAGCCATGTGAAGACTGTGGTTTGGATCCAGGGTCATCTTGAAAACCATTTCTGTTGGGTGTTTGTGCAGGTACTCAGATCTTGAGGAGCTAGAGGGTTGGGGAAAGGAAATCACAGTGTGATGAGACCTGATTGAGAATTTTCTCTTTCCCTTGCTCTCATGAACAGACATGTGGTTTCATTCACAGAGAAAAAGAAAGAAAGAAAGAAAAAAAAAACTTTATTCTTTAAAAAAATCTAAAATCCATCTCAAAAAAGGAGTTTTTAAACCATGGAGAAATAATCCCAAACGTGCAAACATGACAAAACATCCAGATATAATGACTTTAATGGGTACAAATGCCAGAAATGCTAAGGAGCCAAAGTCATCTTGGGAAGGCCTAGAAAGGAGGTCTCCCACTGAGTTCCCTGCTGTGCCTGGGGTAAGGGCCTGGACATGGGAAATGTGTCTGTCTGCCTCCTTGCTCTTGGCCAACCATACTCTCAGCCAAAACTAATTGGGACATAAGGAATGAGTGTCAAGGGACTGTGAATGTTACAACTGGCCACATTATGAGCCTTCCTGGAAGGACTGGGACACATAGGCTGGGACAAGCCTTTGAAATGAACCTGGAGGCTCTTCCAGGCCATGGCTCAGCCCTGGGAGAGTGGAAAATGCCACTGAGACAGTTGGGAGCAGTTCAGAGAAGGCAGGGTGGGAATGTTGCAGTAGCCCAGACCCCTTCTGAGAAAGGACAAGCATGGGGTCACTGATTTGGCAAGAAATAAGACAAAAGATGCCTACTGACTAGTTTAAATGAACAAAAATAGGTCTCTTCTGGTAGAAAAAAAATGAAGAGAATTTAGCTTCCCCGCTGCCCAGATCTGCCCCTTTGGGTCTGGGGCTGGGTAGGACTTAGCCGCCCGGGGCAGGGATACTGACTTACTCACCTGCATTTCTGCCAGCACTGGGCTCTCAATCAAGACCTTGCAAGGCATATTTGTGATTATTTGACTTCTCAAAGTCTGAAGATCAGGATTTTGTGACTTATGTTATGAGGCTTTGGGCAAAGACTCTACCTTAGCAATATGGTTTATTCTCCATGTGTGAGTGGGGAATTATTTCAATAAACAAATCATTATTTATTGAACATTGACTTTGAACAAAAACAAGTAAAACCTAATCCTTCCCCTATAGGTATGTGCAGTCTGGAGGGGGCATATGGATATAGACCCAAGCAATCATAATGGCAGAACATGATGATGTACCCAAATCCTACAATGGAAGACTCAAAGAAAAGGGTGCAAATTTCAGTTTTAAAAATCAAATAGGCCTTATGGAGCAGGTATTTGGACTAAAATTCAAAGACAAAGATAGCAGCATAAAAGAGATAACAGATGCTTCATTCCACCTGCAGAGGTTCTAATAATGACATGTACACATGTACACACACATACATACACATATGCATATATGATTATAGATGGCTGTCTACATCTGATGGTTCCATGTCAGGGATGTCAACCGCAGATCAAAAATGTTCCATTATTGCGGACATGTACTACATAGTTAGACCTGTGGTGGTTACCTCTGTACTGAAAATGGACTTTTTTCCTTGCCATTATTTCCTAACAATGCAATATAACAACTATTTTCATAACATTTACATTGTATGAGCTATTGTAAGTAATCCAGAGATGATTTAAGATATATAGGAGCTGTATAGGTTATATGTAAACACTACACCACTTTATATAAGGGACTTGACACCCACAGATTTTGATATCTGTAGAGGGTCCTGGAACCAGTCCTTCATGGTTACCAAAGGAGATATTTACTTACAGTGCTGAGATTTACTTGGAAGAAAAAAGCCTGGACATCTGGGACCAGCAGAGGGCATAACAGTTACATAGTTGGACTCCCACGTGGCCTACCGCAGCTTGAGTCCCAGACCTGGTGGCTTCAAACTCATGCCAGGCACATGTGTGTGCATGTCCAAGATTCCAGGAGGAGAATGGAGACGGGATTACAGCATGGCTATACCACCTTGGGTATGAAGAAGTGATTTCTCTCTTTCTGTCTCTGTTTCTCTGGCACTATAGCAAAAATCTCTTTAAAAAAATCTTGACATTTAAGACCCTGGTCTTTGATAATTATTTAATGTAATGGCAACATATTAAGTCAGTCTAGATGTCTGATGTATTTTAATAGTCTTGTTTTGGCCACTCATATGGAACAAGACAAGGCCAGATAAATACCGAATTATCCTTTAAAAGGAAGATAGAGATGGGACCAGAAGGTGGTATAATGGTTACGTCACTGGACTCCCACATGGACAAAGATGGTTTGAGTCCTAGACCTGGCAGCTCACACAGGGCACGTGTACATGCATGCCCAAAATCCCAACTGGAAAATGGAGAAGGGAGTATGGAGTGGCCATCCCCCTCGAGAGTGATTTCTTGTTTTTTTTCTGTCTCTCTGGTGAGCACACATGCCCTATAGCAAAAATATCTCTTAAAAAACATAAATAAAAGTAAGCAAAGGAAGATAAAGGAGTCAGCAGGTGGCATGGAGGTTAAGGCCCTGGATCTCACGTTGCCAGTTTTGTGGTTCAAGTTCCAGATCTGGCTGCTTGAGAATCATGCTGGGCATGTGTGTATGTATGACCAAAATCCCAAGAGGAGAATGGAGGAGAAAAAGTATTGTGGCATGGACACCTCCCTTGGGGGATGATTTCTCACTTTCCTCCACCCCCCAGTGAGCACACATGCTCTACAGAAAGAAATAAATGAAGATCAGAAATAAATAAAAGAAGGAAGGAAGACAGAGAGGCAAAAGTTAGGGATGATGATAGTCTTGCAAACAGAAAACTTCCAAATCTTTGAATCTAATGAATGTCTTCAATGTCCTCAGGGCACAGTATTTTGCAGTAGCTGACCTGAGCTGGGATTCTGACTCTGCTGATGCTACATGCATGACTTGGGGCAGGATGCTTAGATTTTACTCACAAGATGAGGTTATTGTGAAGAGTTATGTTAGTAATATAGTAAGACAGAGAGATGTTAGTAAAACCCCAGGACCTATCAGATCCACATAGAAACTACAGCCCCTAGTACTATTCTCTACTCTGCCAATTTTCTACTGGGGTCCCTAACAGATATTTTCTCCTGAAAAAGGTTCTCATTGATTTAGTATAATACATTTTTATCATACCTAACTACTGGAATTTGGGGTTGGAGAGAAGCAGTGGTGGCCAAGGATCCCGAATTTTTGCAGGCCTAGATTAAGCTGTGGGAAAGACCAGAATTTTTACCATATTGGACTAGTCTACTTTAAGAGAGTTGATCCCACGAGGCTACATTTACCCACATTGTCCTGGTCAATACATTTGTTAGTGCAGAGACTGCTGCCGAGGGACAGGGACCTGCTGGAGATGGCCTGACAAAGGACATCCTTGATCCTTAAAGCATGGAACATGAACACCTCTTTAAATCAAGCATGAAGAATCCCTAGTGCTACTTTATGAAAAGCAGATTCATGGGCCCAGTGCAGATCTAATGCACAGGGTGGTGAGCTGGCACGTCACCACGCTCTCAGGTGATTCCAACTCCCACTATTTTTTGGTATTTACCCTCCAGATGGGTGAAGTGGAACCCTCTGTCAGCACCAAGTGATGGCCATCAACTATCAGGGCCCATTTTTATGGATTAAAGCTGTGGCTAGAAGAGCTGAGGGTAGGCTTGGGGGCCAGTGAGATCACGGCTATGGTGGAGCCAGGCTCTGGAAGAGGTAAGCGGTCTGGAATGTGTACATTTGGGATAGAGGCCATGGCAGATGCCTAAGGTCAAAACAAGACAAGCAATCAGAATCATGCCGAGTAGACATAGTAAGGAAACCAAGGGCCAGCCCCAGCAGCAGTAAGAAGGTGGGTATCCAGACAAGCACAAGGGAAAGGTATGGTCAAAATGCAGAGATGTTCTGGGCCCTATAGGGATTTTCAATCAAAGTTGCTTCCCCCAGCTATTAGAGATGAGGAAGGCACAATATCAAATCCCTAGTTAGAGAGAGAGAAGACCAGCCTGGGCATTTATTTTCAAAATTCTCCTGGCAATCTCGAATCCCAATGTCCAGCTCCTGTCTGTCACTTATCTCCAATCATGGGACATTAAACTCCAACCACCCACCCCAATGGTAGCAGGAGCAGAGCTATACATCAGACAGAGTGTCCTACACATTTTAGATATTAATCCTGACAGAAAAATCTTTAGCATTGTATGGATTAGTCAATGTAAATTCATTAACTACTTGTCATGACTGTAATATAATCTGCCCTGACCGTAAAGACTCGACAGCACAGCGTTAATCAAATCTACGCAGAAAACAATGCATTTCTGTTTAGACTCAACGACCAACCGTTTTTCTTGCCAGATGGGAGACTGGAGTTTTAAGGGAGAAAAAAGAATTTCTTTGAACCTCCCTGAGAGGGGCCTTTTTGTCCCAAAAGGGCATCACAAGTCTCCAGTGGTGACAGTTTGAAGGCATCTCCATCTCCAGCAAACCACACTTTCTACACAATGGAAGCGCTTCGATCTCCAGTCCTCATCAGTGAGAAGTTCACAGGTAATAAAGCAGAATGTATTTTGCAGGATTGAACATTTTCTCGCAGGATGAGTAATTACCAGGTTTTAATCATGCTCATTAGCTGGCCATTAGGGTCCTGTCCAGCTTTTCACCGCCAGAGACGAGACAGGAGAATGATTGTGGTCAGGGGCTGCACCCGACCTGGTGAAATACGCAACCATCTGTTTCAAGTTGTAACCCCTGTATGAAGCACCTTGGTTTATGACTGTAGCAGTCTTAGATCCCCAGCACAGAGTGTACTTATTTAACTACATTGAGCCAGGTCTGAGCCCACCCAGAACCTGAAACTGAAAATCTACCATTCACTAAAATCAAAGGTAAGCCAGAATCAACTTAGCATCACGAGATTTCCGTTTCAGCAGAAACATGCATTTAATTACCATAGCTTGGTTCACTAAGGAGCCAGTAAAAATGTGGCTTTAAAACAAACAAGTACAAAGGAAATTATCATCAACCTGTTTCTTTTCTGTTCTCAAAACAACTACCACTGAATCAAGCGATACAGGTTTACAGACTCAAAAGGAGTAGCTGTTTAAGATTTCTAACATCTTGAAATTTGTTTAGCATTCACAATCCCTTGCAAGTTGGACTTTGCTTCTGATTAGAGTATCCAGTGCTTATATTTTCATACAAATGTGCTTTATGTGAGTCGAGTACCTGACGGAGGGCTTCGTGCACAGTAGATGTTTTATAAAGTTTTGTTGAATGATAGAACACCATATTAGCTAGGAATTATGAGTATAAGGCTATTTCATTTACTGTTGTAGCTGAGTTACAAGAAGGAACCATAGTAACTCCATATTAACCATGACACAACAAACTGGCCCTTACAGAAGGTTTGCTTCCCTTTTGCTGACCTTGATTTACTGTTTAATTTGTAGCAAAAATCCTAATCATAGCTTTGCTCGGTTTTCACTGGAGTTGAACCTTGAAACCACAGTCAGTCAGCTGTGTATAAAAAAAAAAAAAAAAAAAAAAAAAAAGGAGCCTGCAGGTGGCATGGTGGTTAAGGTACTGGATCCCACATGGTCAAACCCAGTTCTATTCCTAAACCTGGAGGCTTGAAAAGTCACAACAAATAGATTAAAAAAATAAAAGATAGATGTTTTAAAAAAGAAAACAGGGAGGAAAGAGATTGCTGACCTGGAGGATGAAGTGACCATGTGAATAACAACTCTGTCATCAACAGGTTTTCACATTGTTATCAGAAGAGCACTTAGTGCACCCTCCCATATTGCCTTCCCATTTTCTCTCTTTGTCTTTAACATCTCCTGACCTGGTCTGTGACTTTAGCTGGCCTTTGAACATTAGTTCACCATCTTCCCAGCTCACTAGTTTCCTGAGTAAAACTACCTTTCCTTCCTGGTCTCTCCAGTACTGGCTTTTCAACAATGGGTAGTCAAACTTGGGTGTGGTCCCTAGGCTAGACCCACAGCCAGTCTAGTTACATTTACCAATGTAGAAATTTTAGGTGCTTAGACCTAGTGCCCTGTCTTAGTCTATTTCTTACAAAATACCCAAGACTGAGTACATTAATAAAGAAATAGAAGTTGATTCAGCTCATGGTTTGGAGGTCCAGGATCCAGTGACCAACTTCTGATGAGGACATGGTAGAAAGTAGGATTGTGAGCAGGACAGCTGCCTGTAAGTGTCCCCTAGTGATGGCCTGCATCTGTGTGGTTCTTGCCTGCTTCATTTCCTTTCCTTATATACGTACCAGAACTCAGTCCTGAGTGTCTGCTCTAATGATCTTATCACACCCAAAGGTCTCACTTGGAACACCATAAGAGAGATCATGTTTGCACTTAACATCTTTATAATACAACCAAATTCCAACACAAGACCTTTTGGGGAACATCTGATTGACACCCAGTAAGACCAAATTCCAAAACATGAATTTTTGGAGGACAAACCATTATCCAAACCATATCATGCCCAAGTCTATTCCCTTACTGTAGCCTTTTATTTATAACCTGCTCATTTAGTATTTTGTCTGTACTACAGAATAGAAAAATAAAATTAAGGTTTTTAGTTTCCTTCTTGTTGCAGTAGCTATAAAATCTCTCTTTCCACTTTGTCTCCTCTTTAGATTCAGGTTGTAGTTCACCCTAATTTTAAAAATAAATTTTCCTCCTTTCTTCTCCCTTAAAAAATCTCCTGTAGTGCTCAATGCAGTAAGATGGTACAGCTGGGAAAGCCCTTGCAGCCCACACAGCACAGTATTAGCATCAGGTGTAGTCCATAAAAGTTTCGCTAGGCCCATGGGTGAACAGGTGGTATGTATTAAAGGAAACCAAAGGAAGAGCCAAATAATGAACCAGATCAGCAGACAACCTGAGTGAAGAGTAGCCATAAGAATCAACATCCTATATGTGGGGCTGGGGACCCCAGAAAAAACTAGTACAGAGCTCTGCTATGGATTGAATTGTGTACCTCCAAATTCATGTGTTGAAGCCCTAGTCCCCAATATGATTATATTAATATTTGAAGACTGGGCCTTTATGAGGTAATTAATTAAATGAGGTTATTAGGTTGGGCCCTACTCAGATAGGATTGGCCCTAAAGGCAAGAAAGAAAGAAAGAGAGAGAGAGAGAAAGAGAGAGATCTCTTTCTGCATACAGACACACACCAAGGAAAGGGCACGTAAAGACAGAGTGAGAAGGTAGTTGTGTGTAAGCCAAGAAGACAGCCCTCAGCAGAAGCTGGCTATTGCTTACACATTCATCATGGACTGCTAGCCTCCAGAACTGTGATAAAACAAGTTTATGTTTCTTAAAATAAATCTACAGTATTTTGTTATAGCAGCCCGAACAGGTTAATAGAGTTCTGCCATAACTTCACTGGTATTAAGACACAGCCTAGCTACTGGAATTGGGCATGTGGTCTCAGGAGAGGGTAAGTGGAACCAAAACCCACACTCAGGTCCAGTGCATTCTCTGTGCATAGGTTTTGAGCTCCTTAGTTACATACCAACCTAGGACAGAAGTTAGCTGAGAGCCCAGGTTGTTTGTAGACAAGTGGCCCCAACAGTAAGAGACTAGTTATAGAAACAATTGGCATGCAGATCAGAATGACCCTGGCAGGTCAGGATGCACTAATTGACTCCCATTGAATTCAGCTGGGAATAGCCAGTAGCTTTCCCAACTGTCCTCTATAAATGTGGGTTGCTGGGCCCTGGTCTGATAATTCCCTGGAGAATAATGTCAGTGTTAAGATTAGAAATTAGATTATAAACAGTGCTGGATTATGAGAAAGGAACACTAATGTGTTATAAATCAACATTTAACTCTCATCATTTAAGGAAGTGTCAGTTACAAAGAACATTTGATGTGATTTCCTGGAAAACAAACACTGTTGGGTAGCTGTGGGCCCCATTTGATATAAGCATTTCTCTCCATGGCTTTCCCTGCTAAAAGAGAGATACAAGAAAGATGAGAGGACCTTCTACTAGAGTCACCCGTTCTACCCATCTGTCAATCGGGAGGATTATTCTTCTCACTCCTACCTATTCACCACCCACACTCCCACTTCTGATTGCTGGATATTGGCAAGAAGATCAAAAGAGGTGTCTTCGGGAACCAGCAGTTAGCGTCATGGCTATGTTGCTGGACTCCCACGTAGTCGACCGCGGTTCGCGTCTCGGACCCGGTGGCTTACAACTCACACCGGGCGCGTGTGCGTGCGTGCCCAAGATCCCGAGAGGAGAATGGAGGAGAAGGGATTGCGGCGTGGCCATTCCCTCTGGGGGGTGATTTCTCGCTTTCTGTCTCTATGTCTCTGTCTGTCTGGCGAGCGCACGCGCCCTATAGCGAAAAACCTCTCCAAAAAAAAAAAAAAAAAAAAAAAAGAGGTGTCTTCTAGTCTATGGGGCTAACAATCTATCAATTCACACCTTTCCCAAGTCATCATCAAGGTACACACATGGGCTGCGTTCTTTGCATTTCTCATGGGCCCCTTCGGCCTGCTGACTTGTGGCTCCTTTTTACTTCCATATCTGATGTTAATGTTCATTATGGGTCAAGAAAACATAGGAAAGAAACCAGTAAAGAGCTTCTTCTCTGTGCTAGTCCATCACATAAATCCTGTGAGGTTTTATTAGGCCCATTTTAGAGATGAGGAAACTGAGGCTCAGAGATGTTACACAAGTTGCCTGATATTATATAGTTGGAAAATGGTCAACCTGTTTTTGAACCGAGCTCTCTGTGGCTCCAAGACTTTGTTTCTTTCTTCAGAACATGTTGCATTCTAGAAAATCTGCCAGGCTATAAATACAACAGAGTGGCCATACTGATACCCCAGAAGGCTATAATTACTGTGAGTTCAATGGGGTCAGTTATTAGTGGACAGAAGTGTTCCCATTTCTACTTTGAGCCAAGATTTGCCCCTCCCATAATTAAAACAAGTTCTTGCCAAGAACTTAATTTTGTATCTACTTTTGCCCAGTACCTAAGAACTGGTAGCCTGGTATGAGTGGCATGAAGTTCTGTTCTGTTCTGCTTTAAAAATTGAATTACAGGGGGCCAGCTCTGGTGTAATGGTAACATCACTGTACTCCCATGTAGTTGACCACGGCTTGAGTCCTGGACCTGGAAGCTTAAAACTCATGCCAGGTACTTGTGTGTGCATGCCCAAAATCCTGAGAGGAGAATGGAGAAGGGATTGTGATATGGCCACACCCTCTGGGAGATGACTTCTTACTTTCTGCCTCTCTGTCTCTGGTGAGTGTACGTGCTGTGTAGCAAAAATATCTCTTTCTTAAAAAAAAAAAAAAAAAATGTTGAGCTATTTTGAATTCTCCATTAGGAGGAAGGACAAATAATTTTTAAACAAGAGAAGGGACAAGGGTAGTAAAATTATTATCCCTACAACTTTTAATCTTCCCTTGATTCAACCTCTCCATAGGACTAAAGGAAAGAAGTAAGAATTTGGGAAAGGGCATTTAAGCCACTGGGGTCTGGTGGGCAGGGAGCATAATGTCAGAGTATGCTGGTAACCCAGATGGCTCCTCCACAGAGGATGGTTTATGGAGCCCCCGAGTCACCAGAATAGGTGGGAATCTCATCTCCTCACTCACTACGTGGCCATGGCAAGTTCCTCCACTGCTTTAAGTCTCAGTTTTAGCTATAAAATGGGGATGACAATAATGGTGTTGTTATAAGGATTAATGAATTTATGAAGGTAAAGCATGTGGCACAAAACCAGAGCATAATTATCCTTCAGTCATTGTGATTTAATGATCACTGCAGTTCCTGTGTTAAAATCATTTACTTTGTTATTTATTTGGTGGGAGGTAGGGAATGGCATGACAAAGTGGGATGAGCTTCTTTGGTATCTGCAGGACTTTCAGCAGTCTTGGATTGTTCTGGAAGTGAATTGAGTGACCTAAGGAGAAGTTGTAAGGAATCATCCAATTTAGGAATTAAATTCTAGAAGCGATGTATGTATTTACTTACTTACTGATATTTCACTCACTCAGTGATAAGCACAGTGTCGCAGGATATTGAATGCTTTCCTTTTGCTTAGAACAAAACCAAGGCATAAAGAAGGGAAGAGTCCTCTTGAGATTGAACAAAAAGTAAGCGACAGCATAAGAAGAAGGCCCAGGTCTTCTGGTTCTTACTCTGAGCCCGTTTCCCAACTGTTCTGTAAAATGTACAGGCCTCTGAGGTCAGGCCCTATGGTATCTTCTCTTCAGGGATCAGCACAGCCCTGAACCCACAGAGATGCTAAGAAAGAATGTGCCCAACGATTGATTAGATCCTTTTTAAATGTAAATGTTTTAGGACCAATACATGGCGTTATGGTTACGTCATTGGACTCCCATGTAGTCAACCACAGTTCAAGTCCCATATCCAGTAGCTTAAAACTCATGCCAGGTATGTGTGCATGTGTACCCAAAATCCCAAGACGAGAAGGGAGGAGAAGGAACTGTGGCATGGCCATCCCTCTGGGGGTTTATTCCTCACTTTCTGTTTCTCTGTCTCTCCATCAAGCACATGTATCCTAAAGCAAAAATCTCTCTTAAGTTAAAAAAAAATGCTAATGTTTCATTATTTCTCCCATGAGAAAGAAACAGCGATAGAGATGGACAGACAGAAAGAAGCACCCCCAAAAGGATCTTTACCCTGTAATTTACCCCCAGCTTCAACCAATCTGTAATCATGGACACACACATGCCAAATGTACTCTGGTAAGTCTCTGGATGAAAACCCAGAACCTCAGCACATGGATCAGCCTGGAATAGCATCGCATTTACCACTGTGCCATTGTCTGGTCCCTGACTTGATCTCTGACTGGGGCCTCTGCAATGCTGTTTTCTCCATTTATTCCCCTTTTCCACCCCAGCCTAATCTGTTCAACATCTTGTCTCAGCAATGGAGCTTTCATTACAGTAAAATCCCCACTGCCATTGTAGACCTGGTCTGCTTTTCGTGGCTGCGTTCTCAGAAGCTTGTCATCCTCTTTACTATTTTCTGGTGGCTAAGAGCTTGGACTTTGGAATCAAGCCGACCTGGATCCATATCCCCTGCTCCAACTCTGAGACCTCAGACAAGTGACTAAACTGCTCTTAGTTCTGCTTTCTTCATCTGTAAAATGGGGTAATCACAACTATGTGATCATAGGGTAGTGACGAAGATTGAATTAGATTAAATCTTAAACTAGATTAAAGTAGGTGAAGTATGAATAGTGCCTGGCTCATAAGTGTTCAAAATCTGACAGATTTTAGTTATAAAGTGCATAAATATTAGAGGTGGGGACAGTAGCTGGAAATATTCAGTGCCAAAAAGCTATATTTTAAGATATCCCATTCCTTTTCTAATCCTATTTCCAGATATCCAGTACTCAACATTTTCTCTCAGATTTTCTTGAATCATCATTAATACACATTTATCAAGTACCTGCTACAACTATCAAGCTAATACTCTGCCTCCAGCTCTGTGTTCTTTGGAAACCTGGGCTTGCCAGATTAAGTGTAGTTTAATGACTCTATATGAATGAGGGTTCTAGGAGTGAGATAGGACTTTTGTCAGCCTTCAGGGACAGAGTGTGTCTGAAGGCCTCCAACCCCACCCTGTAGACCCCTTAGACTCCCTTTGTCTACCTCTGGGGTAATCTCAGTCCAAACAACAGTGTATTTACACCTTTTAATTACAGAGACCCTATTCTTTTTTTTTTTTTTTTTTTAGAGAGGTTTTTCGCTATAGGGCGTGTGCGCTCGCCAGACAGACAGAGAGAGACATAGAGACAGAAAGCGAGAAATCACCCCCCAGGGTGGATGGTCACGCCGCAATCCCTTCTCCTCCATTCTCCTCTCGGAATCTTGGGCACGCACGCACACGCACCCGGCGTGAGTTTTAAGCCACCAGGTTCGGGACGCGAACCGCCGTTGACTACGTGGGAGTCCAGCAACATAGCCATTACGCTAACTGCTGGTTCCCAAGAGACCCTATTCTTATAGTCAAGATGAGGGGGCAAAAAGAGGAAAGCCTCCTAAATGCCGACACTACATTGCCATGACAACATCTCTGTTCCTCCATGGGTCAGCTCTGGCTCAAAAATATAAAAGTCACTTCTATTTTTTAACCAGGCCTAGGGGGGGGAAGGGGACTGTCCTCCATTTGCTGAGTAGCTCAGGCAGTCATGGCAGCCTGGATCAAAATAATAAAGAAATATCAATTGAAAGATATCCCTAAACCTGGGAAATAGACCCATTCCAAACAATACCAACTTCTGTACTTTCTATATTTTGCCTTTGTACAAGAATCACAAATGCTCTGCAAGAACAGGGATCAACACTTCCTTGGGCTACATGTCCATCTCCCATACCTCTTTCAGTCCCAGGTCCAGGAAGCATACAATAAATATTTGTTAAGTGACTGATTCCCAGTTTCTTCTCAAAATAAAGGGCTTATTATACCACTCTACATGTCTTATATAAATTAACTTCCATATGCCTCGGTCTCCTTGTCTGTAAAATGTATACGGATAGTACTTGGTGTCACATGTTAGGAGTTTCATAACTTGTCCAAGGCCACATGACTAACATGATGAAGCTAAGTTTTTTTTTTTTTTTTGAGAGGTTTTCACTATAGGGTACGTGCACTCACCAGACAGACAGAGAGAGACATAGAGACAGAAAGCGAGAAATCACCCCCCAGGGTGGATGGTCACGCCGCAATCCCTTCTCCTCCATTCTCCTCTCGGAATCTTGGGCACGCACGCACACGCGCCCGGAGTGAGTTTTAAGCCACCGGGTTCGGGACGCGAACCGCAGTTGACTACGTGGGAGTCCAGCGACATAGCCATTACGCTAACTGCTGGTTCCTGAAGCTAAGTTTTGATCCCAGGCAATTTGGATCTTGAATGTAGAATCTCAGCTAGAGCTGAGGGCTCCAGAACCATCTTAATAAAGAAAGGGAATCTGAGCCAGCTGCCTTCTTGGTGTGCATTTTCCTAGTTGCCATACAATATGTTCAGATAAAATAGCATTAGAAGAGCTATTTTTGGTAGCATGATGGAGAAAAAGCACCCACCAGGTTGCATGCTTTGGGGAGGGAGTTTATACTAGTTTATGCCATGTGGCAGTCCTATAGGAAGCTCTGGATTTTAAATGCTCCAGGGCTCCTTTCTTTTCTCCCAGGCACACCTTCATTAGCTCCATCACAGATACAAGGCATGAGCTAGGCTGGGAACTTAATGAACACAGACTAGGCCTGCCCCTTTGATCCTGGAGGCTTATTGCCCAGGATAGTGCCTGACAATAGTATCATGCTGAAAACAAATTTGTTAAATGAATGAATAAATGAATGAATGAAGAGGTGACTATGTGATGAGTGGGGATCTTTTTAAAAAGTAAGACTATGGAGTGTAACTGTTCAAGACTCAGGGAGGAAAAACCAATAGACATCGCTTTCTTTTCTTGGGATTCAAGTTTTGAATTAAATCCCAGAACTGAGATTCCAGAACAGATGACAAGAATAATTATCTTTAAGACTTATGTTGTGTAGTTTGGCTTTTCTTTGGAAACTTTCAGTACATAATTTTGAGGATGCCAGTTGGAAGAGAGAATTTTTATTTTTTCTAATAAAACACTACAGACCATTTCAATTACCTTTGGAAAACGGGACATTTGCTCGTCTCTCATCCAGTCTTTCACTGAACTCAACTGGCTCATGAAGAACTTGGTGAAAGACCGTGATGTGTCTGCTTCTTTCTTTTTCTCTAATAAAGTTTGTCATTTGCTGAAAACTAAAATGCCATCCTCTTCCCTACATTATTAATGCCCAGCCAGCTTCTCTAAGCTTTCAGGAATGGAACCCCACTGTGTTTCCTACCCTTGGGGCCTGCTACACACAGCACATGTACATCCAGGCACACACGAGGCACTTGCACACAAGACCACACACACACACACACACACACACACCCTCCAATCTGCTCCAAGCTGGTGTCTGCCAAGGTTAACAGGCTTAGCTGAGGGAGAAAGGTTTTTACTTTTTTGCTTCTTACAAGACCTTTGAGATTGTTTTCCTGCTCTCTGAGATCAGATAGCAAAACTGAGATCAAAGATAACTTTTCTCTTTTTTGGAGAATGTAGTCAAATTCAGAAATGTATAGAGCTGACTGTTTTGGCTGAGGGGGACGTGCTGCCTGCTTGGCTGCTCCATCTTGTTGAGGCATGGGTGACATTCCTGGTACATCATGAGCACAATGGCACAGAAGTCAGGCACCCAGTCTGCTCTGTTCCCAGATATACCTGAGGTCCCTAAGTGTGCTCAGTAAATGCATTTTTTTTGGAGAGTTTTTTTTGCTATAGGGCACGTGCGCTCGCCGGACAGACAGAGAGAGACATAGAGACAGAAAGCGAGAAATCACCCCCCAGGGGGGATGGTCACGCCGCAATCCCTTCTCCTCCATTCTCCTCTCGGGATCTTGGGCACGCACGCACACGCGCCCGGCGTGAGTGTTAAGCCACCGGGTCCGGGACGCGAACTGCGGTCGACTATGTGGGAGTCCAGTGACATAGCCATTACGCTAACTGCTGGTTCCCAGTAAATGCATTTTTGAAATAATGAATAACTCTGGATAGTTTTCAGAAAAATGCATCATCTTTTCTTGCATATACTGCCTGGGATATCCCACCTTCTCTTACTCCTTTCTAAGACAAAAGTTTCTTTTGTATTTCCAAGAACCGCACAATATCACCAACTCTTTGGCATTTTTACATATTCTCCACCTTAGGTATAGATAATCACTCCCTTCCTGAGCCCTCATAGCATTTTACACACTCTGCTTTTCTCAGAGAAATGGGCACGTTGACATGCAATTACTTGGTTATATATAATTCTCTTCTGGCAATAAAAAATTGTTCCTAAGGTAGACATCTTATTTTTTCATCTTGGTGTCTTTCACATCTACTAAGCTATTGTGCTGAAGGGTAATCAGACAGACATTCAGAAAGAGCAAGGAAAATACATATTACGAAGAAAGAATGCTTAGATTTCTAAAATTTTTTGCACCAAAATAAACTCTCACTTTTATTCCCTTCTCCATGAACTGTTTGACATCCCCTCATACTACCAATCACTATGATGCTGTGGCTAAAGTACCACCTGTGGAGCTGACTGCGGAGGTTCGAAGGGACCTAGCTCCACTGTTGCTAGCTATGTAGACTTGTGGTGAACTTACATAACTTCTGCGTCCTCAGTTTTCCTCTTCTGCAAAATTGTGGTATTAACAGTGCCAACCTCAGAGTAGTTGTGAGGAATTTTGTAAATTAATATGTAAAGCACTTAGAACTCTATTTTTGAAAATTAAGCACTCAATAAATATTCATTTTTTAAATTATAATGGGTGCTTATAGTTAACATTTATATTTTCAAATTTTAAATTTTTTCTTTCTTTTTTTTTTTCTTTTGGTGGGCTCAGGTGGTTATGATCTGGGCATTCAGCACTGTGAAGTTCTCTGGTTCTATGTTTGGACCAGATGGATATGTGACCTCACCACAACCAGGATAGTAGCACAAAGCTCCTTTTGAGATTCCTAGAACCCAGAAGGATGTCTCTTCCTCACTGGACTGAACTGGTCTCACTCTAAAAGGGTGGAGCTTTCAACAGGGATGAAAGCTGAACCAAGAAACAGTGAAAAATTCAATCTGTGGTGACATTGCTCAAGGCCCTTTTCTATCTATTCCAGGGGCCAGAGACACTTCTGGACTCTCCCTTTTATGAGCCCTATTCTGACGACAATGGCTACATGACAGTTACTCCTGAACTTACTGCCTTCAAACAGTGGTAACAGGTATTTTGCTCGCAAGTGTACAGTCTGGACAGGGTCAATGTGGGGTTGCAGCTCCTTCATGAGGTACCTACTGTGTGGCCAGAAGGCTAGGTCACCTGAAGACTTACCAGTTGATGCTGGAAGTCAGCTAGGAGCTCCTGTAGTGATCCACATGGACCTCCTCCTGTGCTCTTTCCTTATAGACTAGTCAGGGCTTTCTTGCATCATAGTGACAAATTTTCTCTGAGGGAACTTCTCACCCCTTCTCCCAACAAACAGAAATGATATCCTTTCTGTGACCCAGCCTGGAAAGCCACATCACACCAGTTCTGCCAGCCTCCATTGTGTGGAGCACCCACAAGCCAGCTCAAGTCCAAGAGGAAGGAGGAGAAATACATCAACAACAAATGTTTAAAAAAGGCAAATATATATATATATATATGTATATATATATACACACACACACACACATATATATGATATATGTGTATATATATATATATATATGTTAAAAAATACAATAGGTGTATAGTTGTTCCAGAAGAGTTTGTGCGGCTGAAAATATGACAGTGGCCATTTGGGGGAAATGCCATGTACCTTAAGGCTTTTATGACCAAGTCAGCCCAGGACAGATTTTTTATCACTCCTCACAGAAAGAGCCCAAATATACAAAGATTGACAAAGATTGGATGAAGAGATAAATTAATTGTTGATAATCTGCCTCGTCTAAACTTACAGAGTTTACACATTTTCTCCTACAATAATATCATAGCTTATATCATCTTTTATTTGCTCTATATTTGTTCAGGGGAAAAAAAGCTTGTTGTAAGGAAACCTAAATGACAACAGCATATTCTGGATTTTTTTTTTTTTTGGAGGGGGGGAGGTTTTTGCTATAGGGCGTGTTTGCTCGCCAGAAAAAGAGAGACAGAGAGACAGAAACGAGAAATTACCCTCCATGGGGATGGTCACACCACAATCCCTTCTCCTCCATTCTCCTCTCAGAATCTTGAGTACACGTGCACACGCACCCAGCATGAGTTTAAGCCACCAGGTCTGGGACTTGAACCACAGTCGACTACATGGGAGTCCAGAGACATAGCCATTACTCCATCTACTGGTCTGTATTCTGGATTTTTTTTTAAGAGGAATTTTTTGCCATAGGGCACATGCACTCTCCAGAGAGACAGAAAGTGAAAAATCTTCCCCTGGGGGAATAGCCATATGGCAATCCCATTCCCTGCTTAGGATTTTGGGAATGCATACACACATGCCTGGTGTGAGTTTCAAGTCTTCAGGTCTAGGACTCAAACTGCGGTTGGCCATGTAGGAGTCCAGCAACAAAACCACTATACTATCTGCTCTCCCTGTATTCTGGATATATTTATTCAACTGACTAGTTTCACCAGTCATAGTAGAGTGGCTCATATAGACCTTCCACAGTATGGTATCTGAGACATAATTGTGCAATCATTCTAAGCCTCTGAAGGCACATTCCTGTCCATGAAATTTCTTGTCCCAGACAATCAGGAGGGACAGGTATTTTTAACCATGCATTGTCTGACCCAGTTTAAAGAGTAATAGAACTTGATGTCTAGAGAGGAAATTATTCATGTCATATTTACTACACAGAAATGAGTTTAAAAGATGTTCCAAACCAAGTGTTATAAACCTATACATATTTGAGGAAAGTTGGAATAAACCAAAATGAAACAAAGTTTTGTTTTGTTTTTATATTCTAAGACTTTGAAAGTCCTTACTGTGTCATTTTCCAATAAGGACTGTAGAGTACAGATTATTTTCAACTAATTCTTAGTTCCCTGGGAAATGCAGTATGGCCCAAGGCCTTTATAACAAAGTCAATCTGGGATAGACTTTCTAGTTCATAAAAGTTCCCTGAACTAACTCTAAGGCATTCTTCTAAGACTCTGGCTTAATTTTAGTGTTCCAAGGTACATAGTATGAGAAATACTATTTCTAAGACAGATATTAGAAACAAATACAAATCTATTGTACTTTTTAACATATATACTTGCTTTTTTAAACATTTGTTGTTGTTGCTGTTTTATTATTTTCTCTAGCCTATTAAGTTAAATTTCATACTTTTCATATAAACATTCCACAAATGGTGTCCATATGAGTCTGACTTCTTCTGACTCATTTGAGGGAGTAACTCATATCTTCCTGGGTGGGATAATGTTTTTCATCTGTAGAATGCAAGACTCTGTGGTGTGTGGTCACACTGAGTAAGATAAGTTCCTGCCACCACAGAAGTGCCTTTTCCTGATTCAGAGGGGTTCTAATGTTTTATGACAGTCTTACCAGTGTACTGTGTCTGGTATATGCTTTCTAGCCGTATCCAATTCTTCAGATCAGGACTTCCTTTTAAAGGCAACTCCTCATGAGCCAAAACTCAAATGGTGAATAGTCTCTTCTATTTGATAACAATGTTGTCTTGCTAGTACTTATTAGTTTTGCTTCTTTAGCTATAGTTTGCCTGGAATTTGGCCATTTTGTGATTGGTTATTCTAAGCAGAAAAGGGAATAAAACAGCTATAAGGATTCTGGCTTTCTTTCAGCTTTCTCCATTTCCCCATTAAGTGTCCTGGCCTTTGCATCCCCAAATCATTCTTACTAAGGAGCTCTTTGATGGTTTCAATAGTATTTGTATCTGTTGCTGTAGAGTACTTATCTGACAGCACTCAATACATGACACAGAGCAGACCCACACTGAACTGAGCATCTACCCAACAATTCACAATTCTTTTTTTGTGGGTTTATGATGCAGAAAATATTACAAACAGCAAGGAGAAATCTTATCCATCAGAGGGATGACAAGAAGGATCACTTACTTCCTAATGTCTCTCTCTCTCTTTTTTTTTTTTTTTTGAGAAAACTCGGCCAAATTATACAAAGACCATTAGAAAAAAGATTGGGATTCTTGCTTCGATCATATGAAAAACAGTAAAAGAAAATGCCAAGTAGGTTCAGACTCTATGGTGTAGTTGGTATCATATTGGACTCCAGAACTGGTAGTTACATAACAAACATGGTTTGAGTCCCTAGCCTAGTCATCCTGAAAGCATACTAAACCCAGAATCCCAATGAACTGGAGGTCTGGAAAAATGGCATTGCAGCATGGCTGAGTCCTGTGAAGGGTGTTCCCCCACTGTGCCCCCACCCCCATGCATGCACATTCATTCTCATAAGTAAAAAGGAAGGAAGGAAGGAGAGAAAGAAGGAAGGAAGGGAAAGGAGGGCACAGAAAAGGTTGATGTTTGGGGTCCACCATTGCTCAAAGTATTTTTCAATTGACATATATTCTGGAAGATAAAATAATTGAAAAAAGAGAGAGATTGTTTAGTAAATGAATTTCAAAAGCTATAGTCAAGAACTGTTTAACTATTTTACTTTTTACTTACTTTTATTTTTATACTTTATACACAACACACACACACTTTATGTTATTTTCTCATCAGAGCCTTTAATATATAAATGTGTTTCATGCATTTCCAAAAGGGGATAACATTTGCACAAAGTTTTTTCTAAGGAAAACTGCTTTTACATGAATTAATTGCCAGTAAGTAAAATGGTGGAAACATATTTTATAATTGGTGAATCAAATATTAAATATTAAATTTTATAAGAGCATTTTCTAAAGTTTTTTTTTTTTGTGATCATGTCTGTCATCCTGAGGGTATTTCATAAAAGAAGAATAAGACAGCTTGGCAAAGCTGTTGGGTCATTGACTGGCAATGAAAACATATTTAATGAGAACTTAGTAATGACATTCAAGCAACTGAAAGAACTCAGTGATGTGTGTCAAGCAATGTTTTAGACACCTTACATGAATTACCTGATTTTTACCCTCCCAACTCCATGATTAGGTACTATTATTACCCCCATTTTACAAGTGGGAAAGTCAAGGCACAAAGACATGACTCTTGTTGCCCAAGGTCACTCAGCAAATAAGTCAGAAATAAACCCAAACCACCGGCTATTCTCACCCACTGTACTATACTGACTTAATAAATATCAAGGAAATGTGAATATACCATGGAATTAATTTCCAGAAAGTGAAATGGTAGTGTCTATAACATGGTTTTGCTGCATATCTACATAGAGAATCTCTGATGGAAAGACTTTTGTGCCACTTCATGTGACGGTATTGTTACTGGCTCTTCCTAAATGACATCAGCTTTTCTCATGCAATGAGTGAAATAAAGGAAGGGCATTGTGTCTGGTGACTGCTCCTTGACCTTGGAAATGCTTATATTAGAAAAGAAGACCATCTCAGTAGCACACAGTAACATCTGTTCAGTGATGCTGGACTCATAGGAAGGTTGTGGGTTCGGTTTTTAGATGGACTTGTACAAACTGAGCACACGCTCTCGCGATCCTGGATGGCTTGGGGGGGTAGGGCAGGGGTCACAGCATGAGGCCCTGCTGAGGTTGCTTGTCTTTCTCTCTCTCTCTTACTCTCATGAAAGAAAGAAATAAACTGTTTTTAAGAAAAAAAGAGAGAAAAAAGAACGATAAAAATCAATAGCTGAAGACATTAATTTAGGAAACTATAAAGAGAAGACCATATCAAATAAAACATAAGCAGAAGGAAACAAAAATTAGAGCAGAAATTAATAAAATTGAAAACAGGAAACCAATAGGGAAGATCAATGAAAACAAAAGCTAATTATTTGAAAAGATCAATAAAATGAAAAAATCGTCAAGCCAGATCTACCAAAAAAAGAGATGATTATTAACAATTCTGTGCTCATATAGTTGATAACTTCGATGAAATGAACCAATTCCTTGAATGACACAAATTTACCAAAATGCACACAAGAAGAAAAAGATAACCAAAATAGGCCTGTAACTATTAAAGAAATTGTCAGTGAATATCCTTCTAAAACAGAAAGTACCTGGTCCAGATAGTTTTACTGAGAAATTATACCAAAAATTTAAGGAAGAAATTATACCAGTTATCCACAATCCTGTCTAGAAAATAGAAATAAGGCAATACATCCTTACATTGTATGGGGTCAGCATTACCCTAATACCAAAGCCAGACAAAAACATTACACAAAAGGAAAACTACAGACCAATACAGTGGTTCTCTCTTATCTGTGGTTTTGGTTTCCAGTTTCAATTACCTCTGGTCAACTGCCATATGAATATATTAAATGAAAAATTCCAGAAATAAAGTATTTATAAGTTTTAAATTGCATGTCATTCTGAATAGCGTGATAAAACTCTTGTAGTCCCACTGCGTCCCTTCTTCATTACAAGAAGGGGAAGAAGAGTACAGTAAGATATTTTGAGAAAGAGATACAACATTCACATAATTTTTATTACATTATATTGTAATTGTCCTTTTCGTTATTCTTGTTAATCTCTTATGAGACCTAAGTTATAAATTAAACTTTATTATAGGTTGCATGATTTGAATGCTTACCCAAAATTCACGTGTTCGAAGTGAGTTGTATGATGAAAATATTAAGAAGAGACCTGAGCTAGCTCCATAGGATAGCAGTTAAACAGTACACAGAGGGAGCTGGATCCCATATGGCTGAATGTGGCTCAAGTTCTGGCCCCAGAGGCTTGAAAAACATGATGGGCATCCTGATAGGTTGGAGAAATGAATGAAAAAAGGACTTTGGCATGACCAGGGCCCATTCATATTTAAAGTGATTATTGATGGGATTGATTTACATCTACTTTATTTTTAACTACTTTTTATTCATTGCTCTTGTTCTTTATTTATTTATTTTGCATTCTACTCTTTCTCCCTTCTCTGCTTTTAATTTAACATTTTCATTTGCATATCTATTATTATGTATTTTCATGTAGCAGGTTTTACTAGAGTTTTCAGTCTACATTTACAACCAATTTGAGGTCCATTTTCAGATAACATTATAGTACTTCACAGGTAGTAAATGTACCTTTTAAAAAGTTTCCCTGATTCCTTCCTCTCACCCCTTACACTTTGTCATTCATTTCATTTATTTGTTTACTTAAGCCATAATTATAACAAGCCCTTATACACTATTGTCATTGATTTCATATCACTTAATTATTTTATTTAAGCAATAACAATTAAATTTTATTTAACCAATTAAGGATAAGAAAAATAAAATATCTAATTTTATCCTTATCTATTCCTTCTTTAATGTTCTTCCTTTCTTTTTTATAGATTTAAGCCCCTGAACCACATAATTTTTCTTTCACTAAATATTATTGTAGCATTTCTTTCAAGGCAAATCTACTGAAGAGAAATTTTCCTAGTTTTTGTTTGTCTAAGGAAGTCATTTTTTTTCTTTTTCACTTTTGAAGGAAAATTTTGCTGCATACAAAAGTTTATATTGAAAAGATTTTTTTCTATTCAACAGTATAAATATTTCACTCCTCTCATTTTGACCACATGGTTTCTGAAGAGAAGGGCCATGTAATACTTATTCATTGTATGCAAGGTGTTCTCCCCAACCCACAGTTTCTTTCAAGGCTTTTCCCTTTCTCGTATTTTTCTTTTAGAGATTTTTGCCATAGGATACATGCACTTGGCGGAGATACAGAGAAATCACCCACCAGGAGGGGTGGCCATACTGCAGTCTCTTCTCCTCCATTCTCCTATTGGGATTTTGGGCACACATGCACACGCACAGGCATGTGAGTTTCAAGCTACCAGGTCTGGGACTCAAACCACGATCGATAATGTGAGACTCCAGCATCTTAACCACGACACCACCTACTGGCCCCTCCTGTTGTCTTTTATTTCCTGCAGGTTGAATATAATAAGCCTAGGTATGGATTTTTCGTATTTACACTGTTTGGTTTCCTCTGAACTTTCTGTATCTAAGAATTGTGGTTCGTCATTAATTTGAGAATTTCTGGGTTATGATTACTTCAAATAATTCTCTGCTCTTTGTTCACTTGTATCTCCTCTAGCATTCTTTTTAAGTGCATGTGCCTACCTTTTTTGTAATTGTCCCATAGTTCTTGGATATTCTGTTACATTTCATTTCAATCCTTTTGTTCCTTTTGTTTTCAGTTTGAGAAATTTCTATGGCCCTATCTTCAAGTTCACTGATTCTTTCCTCAGCTATATCCAGTCTACTGAATTCAAAATCCCAAGATAAAGCCAGCTATACCCAAACCACTTGAATTTTGTGTACCAGAAGAACCAAAGAATCACTCCAAAAATAATTGGAAGCTGTTACCTGCAGAGGAAATGGATATAAGACAAATAACCATCGAATCAGTTGCAGATACTTTAGAAAACCAGGCTGAGATCATTTTATGAGGTGAACATCAGAAAATGACAACTAGAGTTTAGGGGAAGCAACTCACAGGCACTTTGGAGGAGTACAAGCTGGGTAGGACAGTTCAGGTAAATCTGAAGCATGGAGTCAGGCAACCTCCTAGCAATGCTAGAAGCATTGACAGTCTGAGAACATGACACCCACTGAACTTGGTTGTTATGGTGGTTTTATTTTTGGGGGAGCAAGAGACAGATATAGAGACAGGAGGGAGAGAAAGACAGAGAGATCAGTATTTTTGACAAGATGTCACTGTTGTGTTCCTCTGCCCCAGCCTTTCAGTTTTCTAGAATTACAGATGCTTACAATAGCACCCAGCATGTTCGGGTAGGTCTGGGATTCCAGCCTGAACCTCCTGTATGACCGCACTTCATGCACCAGCACCAAGACTAGACCTATCTAATTGCTTCTTATCTGTGCAATTCATCACAGTAGCCATGAGCCACATGGAGCTATTTAAACCCAAATGAATTTAAGTTAAATAAAATTTAAAATTCAGGTCTATAGTCACACTTGCCACATTTCCAAGGCTCAATAGCCACATGTGTCTAAAAGCTACCATATTACATAATACCCAATAGAACATTTCCTTCACTGCAGAAAGTTCTATTAAACCATTAAGCTCTGAATTAAACTATCACTTCAATCACCTCAGTTATTTTCCCCAAGAAACATATGTGTTCAGACATCACACTTTTTCTTTTCCTGGCCAATTTAAAATAATGAGAAAAAGAGAATAGAATTATTCTGTTAATGATAGATCTAATATGGAAATTTCAATGTAAGGCTTAAACTCAAATCCGAAATTCAATTAACAATGCTGATTATCCATCGCTACACCTATCTCCCTGTGTGCTCTCGTTTTCCCTTCCTCTAATCTTGTCCTGTCAAAAATAAGTTGTGCTAGGGAACCAGCAGTTAGCGTAATGGCTATGTCACTGGATTCCCACGTAGTCAACCGCAGTTCGTGTCCCGGACCCGGTGGCTTAAAACTCACGCCGGGCGCGTGTGCGTGCGTGCCCAAGATCCCGAGAGGAGAATGGAAGAGAAGGGATTGCGGCATGACCATCCCCCCTGGGGGGTGATTTCTCGCTTTCTGCCTCTCTGTCTCTCTCTGTCTGTCTGGCGAGTGCACGCGCCCGATAGCAAAAATCTCTCAAAAAAAAAGAAAAATAAGTTGTGCTACTGGAAGTCAGTTGGGTTGATTAGCAGACACTATTTAGTATCCACTGAAATAAGAGCACATAATGCTGACTAATTCTTGCTTTGGGACACCATGGCCCCCAGTCAGTATCACAGACCTCCAGCAAGGATTTAGGAAACTGTATTCTAATCGCTCTGTCAGCCACTCACTGGGCACCCAGGATGGTTCTGACAGTGTCAAGAGAATCCTGGAGTCCTAGAACTGCATTTTTTTTTTGTATTTGATTGAAAAATATTTCAAATGTCATACCCCAAATTGTAATAGGTATTTCCTAGGTTATGCTGTGCTACGCAGATGTCCTTTGGCTTAAGAATGTAGTAGCGATGAATTTGGAGTGTGTTTGAGCATCAGTCTTCAGAGACAACAGAATGAGATGGCAACCTACATTTACTGAGTCCCTGCTATGGCCAAACTCAATGGAGGAGACATGACAGCAAAAACACTTTGCGTAGGTAACACGGGAACCCTATGTGCTGCAGAGATTATGCACACTTTTACTGAAGAGACAACTGCAGTTTAGTGAAGTCAAACCAAGTCTCCAACTGTCAAAGGTTGCCGCTGAGGTAACTGGCCCAAGTGGGATATATATAAACCCAGCAAGGTCTCACACCGATGTCGAGTTCTTTGCCACCTTGCACTGCTGCAGTATTTGCTTAACAGATAAAGGTGTTTGACTCTTTGGTTGGGGCCACCTTGTTTGCGTTTTCAGAGTCCACACAGACTCAGGGTGAGAAGACCTAAGACATATGCACTCACCAGAGAGAGACAGAGACAGAAAGAGAAAGAGAGAGAGAGGGAAGGTGAGAAAGCAAGCTACCAGCTCTGGAACTTGAACCACAGTCATCCATCTGGGAGTCCAGCACCTTAACCACCATACCACCTGTTGGTCTGGTTTTGTTTTGTTTTGTTTTTACCTTTGCTAGAGATCCATGTGCAGGGATCCTTGTTACTTCTTGTATGTATATGTTCATTGAATCATTCTTTTAGCAAACAGCCATTAATAATCTGTTGGGACCAGCAGGTGTGGTGATTAAGGATGCTGGACTGCCACTTAAACTGCCCGCTGCAGTTTAAGTCCTGGACCTCGCAGTTTGCTTTCTCACTTCTCTCTCTCTCTCTCCTCTTATCTCTCTTTCTCTCTCACCCTGTCCCTCTATGCTCAAATTTAAATAAATAAATAAAGTTAAATAAAATAATTCTTTAAAAAAAGAATCTATTTTGCATCAAGTGTTAGGGATATAGAGATGAATAAATAAAACATGGTCTCCGGTTTCAAATAGCTCACTACGTTCTGAAAGATATAGATATATTAGTAACCTATTACAAGCCATGGGTGCAGAAATGATGTGAGAAGGAAACAGAGTATCATTCAGTGGTATCCAGAGGTGGGGTGGTGGGAGGAGCAGTTTCATGCAGGCAAAGGAAGGGTGCATTGTGGGGAAATTACTTTGGGGGCCGGCAGGTAGTGTGGCAGTTAAAGTGCTGGATCCTGCTTGACTGTGTGATTCAAGTCCCAGGCCCAACAACTTGAAAATCATGGCAGGCACATGTGCGTGTGCCCAAAATCCTGAGTGGAAAAGGAGAAGGGATTGAAGCGTAGTCACTCCCCAAGGGGCAATTTCTCACTTTCTCTCTCTCTCTCTGGTGAGTCCACATGCCCTATAGCAAAATAAATAAATAATAATAAGTAAATAAAAAATAAATAATAACATTTAACTAAAAGTAAGACTTTCTACCGTAGTGCCCCTTTATCCATGGCCCACTTCTCCCCATTTCCCTCAGTCAACTGCAATCCAAAAATACTATATGAAAAGTTCCAGAAATAAATAATGTATAAATTTTAAATTGCATGCTATTCTAAGTACCCTGATGAAATCCCACTCTTCCCCACTCTGTCTCTCCTGGGATGTGATCATTCCTTGGTCCAGCATGTCCACACTGCATGAGACAATAACTGTCTCAGTTATCAGCCCGACTATAATGGCTTCACAGTGTGTGTGCTTAAGTAACCCTTACGTAATAAGGACCCCAATGCACAAGAATAATGATGCTGGCAATTCAGATGTGATCAAGAGAAACTATGAAGTACTTCTTTTACATGAAAAAAATTACTATTTCTTAGTTTGATTTAAAAAATAAAAAGAGACCAGCAAATGATGTAGCACTTATGTTGCTGGACTCTCATGTGGTCAACCACCATTAGATGCTGGACCTGATGGCTTGAAACTGACACCAGGCACGTGTGCATACATGCCCAAGATCCCAGAAGGAGAATGAAGAAGAGATTGTAGTATGGCCATCACCCCTGGGGACTGATTTCTCACTTTCCGGCTCACTGTCTCTCTCTGGCTCACTGTCTCACTGTCTCTTTCTGGCTAGCGAATATGCCCTAAGACAAACACCTCTAAAAAAAAAAAAAAAAAGCTTGTAAGGAAAGAAAACAATGTAGACTGATGTTGCTAAGATTTACAATATGATAATAAGAAAAAAATTATTCACATCTTTTATTGTAGTATATTGCTACATGTGTTTCATTATTATCAATAGTTACTATTGTTAATCTCTTATGGTGCCTAATTTATAAGTGAAACTTTATAATCAGTACATATGTCTAGGACATAGTATAGAGTTTGGTGCTACGCAGTTTCAGAGACCCCCTGTCGGGGGGGATCTTAGAACATATCTCCCATAAATGAGGAGAGGCCTCAGTATCACCACCATGTGCTGGCACTCCCACACAATGAGAGTGATAACATTTCCTTCTCTTCAAAACTCATTTGTTGGTCTAAGTCCTAAATAGCTGCTAGGGTTACTGTTGAGTTCAAACGATATGTATATAAGTAGGAAATTAGTGCCTTTGTATTACTTTTTCATTATAAAACACTTCATTCCATATGGAAGTTAATTCAGAGAGTTCCTAGATACAGTCAACCATCCTCTTCCCATGTGTCCCATCACCAGAAAGACGACAGGACTAAAGCAACTTCATATTGTGTGACCACTTATTTGGACTTAAAATCAAAAACAGGGAAACAAGTACCCAGTACAAGTTGTCATATTTTTGTTAAAGGTAAAGGCTGATTTTAATTCTTCTATGACACATTTTGCAGATTTGAATACTACTTTTTAAATCAACATTTTCTTCTTTTTAAATTGTGAATTGTCTGTTTTCAAACTAGTGAATACATTAGGAAAATAATGATTATTATTCATTGTTATGTGATGTCAACTGAAAATCATTTCATGCTGTAGAGGAGGGAGGTGTTAAAACGCAATCTATTCAAAAGTCCCATACACCCAACCCAATCGTAATGATAAGAACTCAAAGGAAGGGGCCCCAGACACCCATGAGCCTGAGAGAACTAGTTCATTCAAACAACTCAGGATAGGGTGGGGGTTAGGGTGGGTGTTAGGATCTGAAAGAGGTGAGTCTCTGGGGTGGCGAGGGATCAAGTAAGGAAGGCCAGGGACCAAGATTTTGAACAGGGGAGAGTCACGATTAGATTTGTGCATTAGGAAGTACTTAGACAAGAAGTGAAAGGCAGGAAATACAACCACAGCAAGCTGTTGTCTTCTGTCATTTTATTATTATTTTACTTTAAAAATAATTTCTTAAAAGGATTTTTTTCCATATGACATGTGTGCCCACCAAAGAGAGAAAGTGAGAAATCATCCTCCAGGGAGGATGGCCTCACCACAATCCCTTTTCTTCCACTCTTCTTCTGGGACTTTGGGCACATGTGCACACACGTGCAATGTAACTGCTAGGTCCAGAACTCAAACCACACTCAGCCATGTGGGAGCCCAGACCTTAAACACTACACCACCTGCTGGTCCCTACTTTAATTTTTTTTTTCTTGAGAGGTTCTTGCTATAGGGTTTGTGCGCTCTCCAGAAAGACAGAGAGAGAGAGAGAGACAGAAAGCGAGAAATCACCCCTCTGGGGGGATGGCCACGCCACAATCCTTTCTCCTCCATTCTCTCGGAATCTTGGGCACACACGCACATGCACCCAGCATGAGTTTAAGCCACCAGGTTTAAGACTTGTACCATGATCGACTACATGGGAGTCCAGTGACATAGCCATTATGCCAACTGCTGATCCCCCCTACTTTAAATATTTTAACAGCTTGTTATTTTTAAATAATTTCTGGCTGGAGTCAGCAGGTGCCATAGTGGTTAAGGCACTGGAGTTCCGCATGGCTCACTGGGGTTTGAGTCCTGGGGCTGGAGGCATTAAAATCATACCAGGTATGTGTACGTGCATGCATGCATGCATGCCCAGGATAAGAATGGAGAAGGGATTGCGGTGTGGCCACCCCTCTGGAGGAGTGATTTCTCACTTTCTCTCTCTCTGGCTCTCTTTGGCAAGCACACACACCCTATAGCAAAAACCTTAAAATATTTTTTTCAGGCTTACAAAAAAGTGCAAAAATAATATAAAGACATTTCCATATTTTTCACTCAGAATCCCAAACAACTCAACCTTATCACAGTTGTTGCAACACCATTGATGTGTTTGGTGTTTTTTTTGTCTTATTTTTGCCTCACCCTGGCACATATGTTTGCTGGAGAGAGACAGAGACAGAGAAAGTGAGAAAGGCGAGGTCATCCCTCCTGAACAGCAGAGAGTCATGACTCAGTCAGTTTAGGAAGGATGACCTTGCAATCCCTTCTCCCCCATTCTCCTCTCCAGATCTTGGGCATGCACACGCACATGGCTGATATTTTTTTCAAGCCACCAGGTCTGACACTCGATCTGTGCATGTGGGATCCAGCTGCCTTAACCACCATGCCACCAGCTGGCCAAATGTGCTATTTTCTAATCTACAGACTTCACTGGAATTTCACTGATTGTCTCATTAATGCTTTTATGCTTCAGGATTCAATACAGAACACATAGCTGCATCTAGTTACTACATTTCAATTGTGTCTCCTCACATCTGGGACAGTTCCTTGGTCTTTGTTTTTCATAATCTCAGCATTTTTTGAAGCTCCCCAGACATTTATTTTAGAGTTTGTCCCTCAATTTGAGTTCATCGGATGTTTCCCTGTGATTAAGTTTTGGTGCAAATTTTGGCAAAAATACTGCAAAACTGATGTTATGTTCCCAAATATCAAGAGGCACATCTGATTTTTGCCCTTACTGATATCAACATCACTTGGTTAAGGGGATGTAAACTAGGTGTCTGTTATCATTTTTCCATTCGTAATTAAGAAACAGTCTATAGAGGGATATTTTAAGATTATAAAAATATACCGTTTCTCAACATCCTTCTACCCACTAATTTTCACATGATTCTTATCTGAAACAATTATTACTCTGATGTTTCTTAAATGGTGATTTTCTATTTTCCACTAGTTCTTCTGCACACATTAGTTGGAATTATGGGGGTCGGTAAAAGCCGTCTTGTGCCAGCCGATGGTGTGGTAATTAAGGTGGTTTGATCCCATATAATCAACTGCACTGTGCTTGTCTCCTGACCCCAGCGTCTTGAAATACACGTCAGTTGCATGTGCATATGCGCCCAAATTTCTGAAAGAATAAAAGGAGAAGTGATCATGGCGTGGCCAACCCCCTCAAGGAGGTGCTTTCTGTTTTTCTTCTCTCTTTGTTTCTGTCTCCAATGAACACACACGCCTTATAGCCAAAAGATAAATAAGTAAAATTTAATTGAAAAAATGTGTTCATTCATTTATTCATTCACTCATTCTTTCAGTCAGTCATAGTTAGAACATGGCTTTTTATTCTAATTGATGAGCTATAATTGATTGCTATTATTATTGACTTAACTTTCCTCAGTATTTTTCAGACATCGCTGTTGGGAGCCCTTCATGTTCACTTATGTGTCTTTTTAATATGCCCCCATTTTTTTTCTCTTGCTTCAGGCTCTACAAATGTCCTTCCTAGGTTGCCTTGACATCTCTGCAATGTCAGTTTTTATTCTCGGGGTCCTGTCCTGCCAATTAAAAGTCACTACAATAACTCTTTGTCCCAGTGCTCCGCTGACCTCAACAGAATTATTTAAAATGAAGTACTCCATTAAGTTTCTTTCTCCCCAGACTTCCTTTCCCAAACATCTTCATTGTTTTGGAGGTTGGTTGTGCTCTAGTTGTAGAAATGACTAGGCTTCTGCCAGCTTGTCTGTAAGATAGAGCTTATGATGTTTTTCTCTGATTGCTACATGTATTAGACCCCTTTCAGTAATCTCCCATTTTGGACCGTTTCCAGAATCCATCCTGTCCATACAGCAGAGCGTCTATGGCAACGTTTTCTTTTTCTGTATGCAAAATGTCCATAGCAAAGCTCAGGATCATTAACGAAAGTTGTTACTTCTGACTTTGTCTCATGCTTCTGGTTATTTTAATTTCTTTGAATAAAATCTCTCACTTTTACTCTCCCCTGCCCCATTACTGTCAGCATTTTGTTCTATTTGATTGAGTAGGTCAGTGATATAAACTGATGAACCACATAGAAATATGATGTAGAGATAAAGACATTCGGCAAGCAAGTTTAGAATGGCCTCCGGTTTAAAAAATAATTATAGACTTGCCGTGAAACCCTGTTTCATCAGCAAGCAGGTAACAAAACATTGTTTAACAGAGTTACGTTGCCTTCAGAGCTACCACGTGCATCATGTCTGCTATAAGGCCTCTGATTCAGTATAATATCTTTAGCCACTGCAGGTCACATGTCACAAATTTTTCATTTATTCAATTACCAATCTTCAAAGCAAATTATATTCCTAGTTTTCTATATCCGTGATTTTTATCCACAAAGTTGTGGTATTGCTAATATTAATATTATTTAAAATAATAATAGGTAACTTTTAGGGTCAGCAGGTAGCATAGTGGTTAAGGTATTAGACTTCCATATAGCAGACCTCAGTTCGAGTCTGTGACTCTCTGACCCAGTGGGTTGCTTTCTCACTTTCCCGCTCTCTCTCTCTCTCTCTCTCTCTGGTCAAATTAAAATAATAATAATAATGGGGCTAGCAGATGGCATAGTGGTTATGTCACTGGACTCTCAGATGATCTACCACAGTTTGAGTCCTCGACTTGGTGGCTTAAAACTCATGCTGGGCACATGTGCATGCATGCCCAAGATCCTGGGAGAAGGGATTGTGGCATGGCCATTCCTCCTGGGGGGTTGATTTCTCACTTTGCCACTCACTGTCTCTGTCTCTCTATCTCTCTCCAGTAAGCACACATGCCCTATGGCAAAAACCTCTTAAAAATAACAGTAATAGGGGACCAGCAGTTAGCGTAAAGGCTATGTTGCTGGACTCCCACCTAGTCGACCGCGGTTCACGTCCCGTACCCAGTGGCTTAAACTCACACCGGGCGCATGTGCGTGCATGCCCAAGATCCCAAGAGGAGAATGGAGGAGAAGGGATTGCGGCGTGGCCATCCACCCTGGGGGGTGATTTCTCATTTTCTATCTCTCTGTCTCTGTCTGGTGAGCGCACGCGCTCTATAGCAAAAACCTCTCCAAAAAAAAAAAATAATAACAGTAATAATAATCATGATGAATAAAATTAAATAATGTTTTTTAAAAATCATAATAGATAACTTTTATTAGGTACTATTGTATACACTGGGCTGAATAGTTTATGTATATAATACATACGTAAGTGATAATTTTTAATCATCACAGCAGTCCTATAAGTCTTCCGTGGGCCATGCCTTTGCCTTAATTTACCATTAATTATCTCTTTCTTCACTAAATTGCTTGAAAGAATCTCTACTTTATGACCTGTTTTGATCTGTTGTTCTGTTGCTATAGCTATATACCACAAACTGAGCAATTTATTGGATTGTCAGAAAAGTCATGATGCATTTTTGCATAGAAAGACATAGAAAAAGACATCATGACTTTTCAGAAAACCTAGTATAAAGAATAAAAGTGAATTCAGCTCATGATTTAGAGGTCCATGGTTGAAGGCTACATCTGGTGTGAATCTTCTTGGAGTAGGGCCTCTCTTTAGAGTCCCAAGATAGTGAAGTGCATCACATGGAGAGGGCAAGAGCTCCTGCCAGCTCCTGTCTCTCTCCATCTTCTTACAAAACCACCAGTATTTAATCAGGGGGGGAGGGGCACCATAATCTAATTCAAAAGCCCCATTTCTTTCCTTTTTTCTTTTCTTTTTTTTTTTTTTGGTTGTTTGTTTTTTTTTTTAGATTTTTGCCATAGGACATGTGCACTCATCATACAGAGACAGTGAGCCAGAAAGTGAGAAATCACCCCTCCACCTCCCCCCCAGGGGAATGGCCATGCCACAATCCCTTCTCTTCCATTCTCCTCCTGGAATTTTGAGCATGGATACACATGCACCTGGCCTGATTTTCAAGCTGCAAGATGCTGGAATTCAGCACCTTCACCACCATGCCACCTGCTGGCTTATAATTTTGTATTTCCATTTCATTGTACATTTTATGGTGTATAATACAAAGCACGTATGCAGTGTGTGATGATCAAATCAAGGACATTACCATATACATCATTTTCGATAAAGAATCATATTCTTGTGTCTGTGAAATGTTTTTTCCCTCAGCTCCTCTTCCCCACCCCTCAACATCTATTAGTTCCTTTACAGTCTCTGGTATCTACACTCATCTTACTATTTGTCTTTGAAGGATTAACTTTCCATCCTCTCAATACTGTCACAATAGCAACCAAACTTCAACACATGAATTTTGGGAGATGCATTCAGACCATGGCTCCTTCCCTTGTAGACCATTGGAAACTGACTCCTTTTCTCACCACTCTGTTGATCATCTTATTGACCACTTCATAGGTGTCTCTGTTTCTTAACTTATTGGATCTTTGTTCAAGGCTTTGACCTTTTTGACTATTCCTATACTTATAAAATGTTCTAATAATTACTGTGTTCCCCATTTACAGATGAAATTGAGGCTTCCATGGGTTGCAAAACTTGCACAAGCTTATATAGTAAACGAGCTAGGTTTGACAAATCTAGATCGAAGGTCTTTACCTAAGCATTATACATCTCAAAACTGAAATTTCATAGTTCTTTCACCAACTCTATTCCAAAGAGGTTTACCTCTGTGTCACTGAGCAAGACACACACCCCTATGGCCATATTTTGTAGACTTGGGTTTCCATGATCATAAGCTAAAATCCCAACTGACTAACCACAATGGTTTCCGTATGACCATGTCTCTTTCTTTTTCATATATATAAATAAGATATATATATATATATATATATATATATATGTAATATATATACACACATACATACATATATATATCATATATTTTTTAAAGAATTATCTTATTTAACTTTATTTATTTATTTACTTAATTTAACTTGACCAGAGAGAGAGAACGAGAGAGAGAGGGAAAGTGAGAAAGTAAGCCTCCAGGTCCGGGACTCAAACCGTGGTCAGCCATGTGGGAGTCCAGCACCCTTAACTACCACGCCACCTGCCAGCCCCAAAAATCATATATATTTAAGGTGGAAAAGATGATGTTTTGATATGCATATACACAGCTACATGGTTAGTACACTCAAGAACCATTTCTATCATCTCACATAGTTATTTTATATTTCTGTAGTAAGAACATCTGAAATCTACTCTTAACAGATTTCCAGTATATGATACAATATGATTAACTGTAGTCCTCATACTATACATTAAATCTCTAGACATTCATCCTACCTAACTTCAAATTTGTACCCTTTTGCCTATATATTTCTATTCCACCCTTCCTCCCACTCTCCATTCTCATTTGCTGCCCCTGGTAAGCACTGTTTTAGACTTTATTCCTATACATTAGCCTCTTTTTAGGTTCTACATATAAGTGAGATAATGTAGTATGTTTCTTTCCAAGTCTGACTTATTTCACTTAGCATAATGTCCTCCAACTTCATCTATGTTTTCAAAAATGGCAGGATTTTTTTTCTTTTTTAAGGCAGAATAATATCCCATTGCATAAATGCACTGCAATTTTTTATCCATTCATCTGTTGATAGACATTTACGTTGTTTTCATATCTTAGTAGTAAATATTGGAATGCAAATATCTCTGTGATTGCATTTCTTTGGGGTATGTATTCAGTGGTGGGATTCCTGAGTCATATGGTAGTTCTATTTTTAATTTTGGGAGGACCCTTCATACTGGTTTATGAAATGGCTGTACAAATTTGTATTCCCACCATGCCTCCTTCATAAGTGATGTTAGCACAACTCTTTCTCTCTCTCCCCCCCCCCCCTTCCTATCTTATTCCTTTAATTCTTTTCTCACTGGCCAAATTGCTGGATTTTCTCTGTTGATTCCAGCACAAGAGACACCCAAATACTCTGTTTCTCAATAGTAGCCTACTGTGAAAAAATAAGAGTCTCATGTTAGCGACATCCTTAGTGCCCTTAAACTCCATATTCTTATCCATTTCCTTTGCCCTTTGCCCTTTCCCCTAAGCTAACTGCTCCACTTCTGTCTCTTTGCACTTAACAAACAGCGGAGCCTTTCACTTCTCCAATATAATAGAAGCCGCAGAAGCATATAGCCATCATATTGTCTTCCCTTATTCCTCAAAACTTATTCTTCATCTTCCCACGTGTCCATCTCAAACTTGGCTGCACATTAGACTGCCATGAGGAAATGATAAGATTACTAAGGGCTAGGTAGAACCCCAGATCAATGAAATTAGCATCTCTGGAGAGTGAGACCCATGACTTGATATATTTTTAAAGCACCTCAGTTCATTTCAATACAGTTGAGTTTGTGGACCACTGTTCTAATCTCAAATATTCTGAGAGCAATCTTCCAAACCAGCCTGGGATGTTTATTAAATATTCAGAATCCCAGATCCCTCTGGTGGAAACACTAGTTGATAAGGTCTAGGTTGGGGTCCAGGAATATAGTTAATAAGTACCCACAGGTAATTCTTGTTTACAGGCTAGTTTAGGAAATACTATTCTTGGCTTTTTATATCCTCTCTAGTATTTTTCCACATTCTATGGATTTCTCTAGTAATGTCAAATATCTTTAATAAATTATTAAATTATCTTTCCTATAAATCTTCCTAAAGTTATCACAAACTTCTTTCTCTCTCTCTGTCTCTGTCTCTCTCTCTCTCTGTCTTTTAGATTTTTGCCATAGGGCACTTGTACTCATTAGTGAAAGAAAGTGAGAAATCACCCCCACTACCAGGGAGGATGGCCATACCGCAACCTCTTCTCCATTCTCCTCTTGATATTGTGGACACACACAGTGATTTTCAAGACTCCAGGTCTGGGACTGGAACCACCAAGTCAGCCATATGGGATCCAGCCACCTGAATAACCTTGCCATGTGCTGGCCTAATATCTATCTTCTCTTTTTATCACTAAAAGCCTTGATAGTGCCTCTCATTCAACCCTCAACTCAGAATAACCTGGGTTTTTTACACACTATTCTTACAACTGAGATTGCCAACAATTAGCTTGAAGGCTTTTCTGTTTTATTTTTTTCTTGAATTCACTTCCCAATGGCACTTGATGATAACCATCACCCACTCTGAAAATATTATTCTCCCTTGACTTTTCTTCTACTTCTCTGTTCAGACCTTCTCTTTCCCCTCCAGTAAGTCACCTCTCTCTACCCTTTCCCTAAGTGTTTTCATGTGATTCTATTTTTCAAAATTCTTCTCAGGTGTCCTCATCTAGCCTCATGGCTTCAATCACAGATACATAATGATTAATCTCAAAATTGTATCTCCAATTCTAAGCTCTACACGATTTCAATCAACAAGCCACCTATTAGCACGTAGGTGCTTCCAATTCATCATGCCTGAAAGTATGCTCAATATGGCTCTGTCTACATCATCTTCTGTTTTTGCCACCTCTGTTAACATCACTCTGCTTTGAATTATCCAGCTAGAGTTCCTGGAGTAATTCCTGGTGCTATTGATTATATCTGAGTTTATATAAGCCCATAAATCTTCAAATCTGCCCACACAAGCATAATGTCAGAGTGAGGAACCATCTTCTGCTACCTCAGTCCTGAATAATCTGCCCCAACCATATTTCCAGCTATTTATTTTGACCTCCACCAAATCTCACGAGCTTCTCATCTCAGCAATCCATGACCTCACTCTTACCTTTGGATCATCTTCTGTGGTTGGATCTTAGAGACTGTTTCCATGGTGATATTTTTGAGTATTCTCTTAAACTACATTTCTCCCATGGCTGTGTTGTCTTAGTTAGCCCTGTGCAAATTCTTCTCAAGGTCCTACGCTCCCCCAAGACCAACTTCCTTGGAACAGATGCCATGGCAACCCTCCAGCCATATTTGCCCTATCCCTTAGAGCAGGCGCTTGACAGATTCTATTTATAAAACAGTTCTTACTTCTTTGTCCTTCTTTCTATTCCCTAACCAACACTAAGCCAGGATTTTACCCTTTTTGCCTGACACTATTAGAATAGCTTCTGTCTCTTTTCTAGTCTCCATTCAGCCATTTGATTGTATTATTCCTCTACTTCAAGTTACTAATTATTCTTTATTGCCAAAAAACTAATAAATCTAAATTCTTGGATTTGCCATACAAATCCTTTCATCTGGCTCCAGTGTAACTTTCTAGTCTTTTCTCCAACTACTATGTCCCCTCTATGTCCCCCAAAGTCTTCTTCCCAACTCCTTGTCTCTCTCATTTCACCTGTCTTCCCTGTTTTCCTGTCTCTCTATATCTCTGCCTTTCTGTCTCTTTCTCTCTCTGTCCCTCTCTGACTTTCTCTCTCTCTCTCTCTGTCTCTATCTCTCACTAAATTCTGGCCACAGCAAATCTATGATGCCTTACTCACTTTATCTTCCTTTCACTTAACCTAGAAATTCTTGAATGTCCCCTGGTTTCTATTGCTTTCTCTGACCTCTTTTGTTCTAGGAAAAATTTATTACTTTCATCTGTGTTCTTTAACTGTAGCACCTCATGTATTGTAAGATGATCCTGTACCTGAATAGCTGTCTTTTCCAGTGTGTGCTAAGTCCTTCAGAAACAGGGACTGAGTCTGTTCTATCTCCTCTCTGTACATTGAGTCCTGGGCCTAAGGAATAGAAAACATTTCATGACCAACAGTTGGCTGAACCAAACAGCTATTTTATTTTGGGTCAAGGATCTGCAAACCATAGCCAGGCAGGCCAAATTCAGTTCACTATTTCTGTAAATCAGGGTTTTCTTAGAGTACAACTTCTAGGCCAGCCAGTGCCATGGTAGTTGGGGCACTGGATCTCACATGGCCAACAGCACAGCTTGAGTTCCAGGCCCAGTGGCTTTAAAAACATGCTGGGGATGCATGTGCTTGTTTTTCCAAAATCCTGAAAAGAGAATTGATGGAGAAGGGATTGTGGCATGACCATCCCTCCTGAGGGGACAGGGAGTGCTTTCTCTCTTTCCCTATCTCTTTCTGGCAAGCGCAGTCACCCTCTGAAAACAAACAAACAAACCAAAACAAAACAAAACAGGAAGGAAGGAGAAAGAAGGAAGGAAGAGAGAGAGAAAGAAAAAGAAAGGCTGCAGCCACTCCCATCAATTCCCCCCGATTGTCGATGGCCTTCATGCTGCAATGGTGGAGCCGAGTAGTTGCAACAGAGGCAACAAGGTTCACAAAGCCAAAAATACTTACTGTCTGGCCCTTTCAGAAAAAAAGTTGAGGACTCCCACTTTTGATTATTGAAGTGCTCTTAGTAAATGTCAAATGTAATTTTATATAAGTAAAGTGTTCATCCTTGATTTCATTGTTCCACATTTGTTCTAATAGAAAAAGACAAGCTAGATCCCCTGCCTTTAATTGCATCAAGGATAGGAAGTTTCAGTAAATGAGGGGGAAAAAAAATCACCATTTCTATCCAAGAATCTCTCAAATTGCTTATTTCCTTCTTCAGGAGGTCTGTTCTTTTGCCATAAGGCACTTCTCCTTTTTTGCTGAAGCATTGAATGGTTTTGGGACAAAAAAATTGCTATAGAATCAAGGGCTTGGAAGATTTAAAATAAGGCAAAAATATTTCTCCAGGGAAATATATTAAAATCTTTGTGTGTTTATGACTTTCCCCAGCCCAGATACATAAGTCTAAAATAATCAGTCAGTGCCACTGGGAAGAGAAGACTTCCTGGCTGATGTGGAAAGAGGTATATGCGGTGAAGCCTCACATCCTTACACGTTGCTCTGGCAGGGTGTTAATGGGATTACCCATGCTTCATTTGGAGAAAGCTTGGCCCAGAATACATATCTGGATTGTACCTGAATACCCGAGGAGAGCTTCCTCCATCAGAAACATCCCTGAGCTCTTGCATAGATGTTAAAACCTTGGGTGCCTTTGTTGTGGTCCTTAATTCTGTTAATCGCCCTAGGTAAAGATTAGCTGCTCTTGTCAATTTAATTCAGCTTCAAACAAAGCAACAAGGTCACTATTTTTTTTTTTTCCTTTCTCTCTCCGTCTCCCTCTCCCTCTCTCTCTTTGCCAGCAAGCAGGATTGAGTTGTCATGTAGCTCTAATAGGCAGCACGGGGAATCGTTAGTCCACCTCAACGCCCTGACTGATGGGCACTTCACTTCAATCATCTGCCTGAGCAGTGGTGGCCAGTACTATTGACACTGTGTCAGCTGCGAGAGAAGATGCCTTAATCGGCCTCGACACCCTCTGCATTGATTTGACAAGTTGCTGTAATGACCTTCTTGTTTTTCTGAAGGATTACTGTTTACTCAGGAGGTGCTGCTGACTAAATGTACTGCATTGTCATGGAAACGCTGCCTCCCTACCAGGCCAGGATGGAGGGTGACATTGGGAGACTGAATATTTCAATGAACTGGTCTGTCCCAATAGTACTAATTCCAGCCCATTAATCAGACCAGCTCTGAAGAGCCAGCCAGAATTAGAGAGCAGCTTGTCAGGCTCCATGTAAAAGACAGTGTGCTACAAAATTTGTTATTGTTCCAAAACTTGTGTTTGGGTTTTTCTCGTACTAAGAAAGTGCTGTTTGCTATGGCCACCTCCTGTACGCACCTGGATCTTATTGCTGTTTATGTATTATTGAAAGAGGCTGCTCCTTCCTGAGGAGACACACCCCTGCACTAGAAGAAGGGCTAAGAATGGAATGGAAGAACACCGTGCTTGGAACACCTACCATGCAACTGGCAACGGGTTAGGCACAGTTACACTTATACATGCATAAAAACTGATCTATGAGGACTGGCTCAGTGGCACAGCAATAACGCAATGCTCAAGCAAAGCTAGATCCATATGGAAGATCTCAGGTTCAGTTCCCGAGTGGACTCGTACATTCTGGGCCTGCACACCTGTGAACCTGGCTGACTGTGAAGAGTGGGGCGAGGCTGAGGGAGTCCCTGTGGAGGGTGCTTCTCACTGTCTCTGTCTCTCACTCTCATGAAGGAAAGAAAGAAACTTTAAAAAAAGGAATCACTGTATAAATGTTATTTATTATTATTATTCTATTTCATTGATCCTAAGATAAGCAATTCGCCCACCCTAACATCTCAGAAATTGGCTTCATCTTACAAATCAGTCACAGTTTACTTTTGTTGTCAGCCAGGTGGCAGTTGTGACATATCTAGGAGAAACTGCTCATTGACACCTTCTAGTCAGAACACAAAACAACAGTATCACAGAGTCTTGGATTAAGAATTGTAGATTTGTGTAATGGGAGCTTTATATGGATAACTTTTTCAAATCCTCAGAGGATCTCATACAATTATATGGTGCATTTTTTTCTCATATAACAGGAAGTCCAGAAGCAAGAGGTTTCTGGCATTTTTTTCAGCAATTTAAGGGTGTCAGAACCAAAGACTCATCAATTTTCATTGACTTTTCCTCAGAGACCTAAGATAACTGCCAAGGCTGAAGACATTACATCCTAATTACAGAAGAATAGAGGAATAAAGGCAAAAGAATATGACTCTTCACTGGATTAGCTCCTTTCGAAAGGATTCCTTTGCATTTCTCATAATACTTTCTACTTATATTTCATAACCACCCCAATTTACAAGGAAGGATGGGAATTTTTTTAAATCATGGCATTATCCTACTAAAATTAGGATTATGTTATCAAGGATAAGGAGCAGGCAGAATGGATATTGAATAGGCAACTCTAGTCTCTGCCTTACCCTAGGAGCAAAATATTACTATGTGCCCATTATATAGATTGAGAAATTGAAGCTTAAAGAGGTTAAGTGATAGACCTACATAATCATTCCAAAAAATAAATACTCTCATCCCCTGCTGCAGTTAAAGAATGAGCCAGGATTACAGAGATTAGGTAATGCCCTCATTGTCACTAGTCTATCTCACCCTGGCATTTAAGCATCGTTTGCTATATCGCAAGTCATTTTAGGGGAAGCTTGAACTCAGTGTCTCTACTTGAGATCATTTGGGGCTGCAAGCAAGAACTTGACTAGGAAACACTATGGAAAGTGTGCTTCTCTTCTTCCAGAGATCCACCCGGAGTCATGAGCAGAATCTATATTCATGCATATCTGTTGGTGACTGTTTATTAATCATGCACAGACTATCTGGCCGCTTTGTCAAGTCTCTTGAATGGAGACCATGTGCTCATCTTTTACTGCCTATTTTAAGGCTTATTGGTCATGCAAGTGTTTTATCTCTTGGGCTCTTTTTGATTTATGACATCCCTGGAAAAAGTCCTGAACAACTTTAGCTGTGATTTAGAGGATGCTTAGGGGAATAAAAAAGAAAAAAAAAAAAGAAAAAAACAACAGAGTTTAGTCCTGGGTGGTCCAGTAAAGCACTGCAAGGTTGCAGGTGTGGTAAAACAGGAGGAGATAATTATCAGAAGTGATCTGAGTCCAGGTGTCTGATAAGGTGGTGAGGTGGTTTCCATTTCTAGTTTCCACTGTCTATGATAGCTTCTCTGCCCATTCCCCACTCCCAACATATATACCATCATATGTGATTCTCCTGAAGGCTGTTAATCATAAAACCCCCATTCAGTCCATCAGCCGTAAGCGATCTCAAGTAGCCATGGTAAACACGAAGGGTAAGCAGGCCCAGTGATTAGTCCAGCACTGGGGCAAGCAGCTGAAGCAGTGTTAGCCAGAAACCTACGTATGGGCCCTGGAAGATCATGACCTCTTCCATTTACATCAGGAGCCATTAGGTTGAAGACCTGAGGATACTAGTAACCATGTTTCTTACAACCTGAGAGAGTTTAACTGAGAATGATACGATCTTACAGAAGGAGGAAGAACTCAAAAAATGGCAAGATATAATCCTGACAACAGTATTTGAGTGCCTGGATCTAGTGATGCCTGAAGTTGTGTATCCTGCCATCCTTTTCAAACTAGATTAACCAAACCAACAACAAAGACATTCACTGATATAACCAGAAAAATCTACATCCTTTTCAATAAAAATGATTTTATTATTCTAGGAATGAAGCATCACAGCTAAAAAAGAGCCAAGGCACATCCAGTTGAAAAGTTTAAGCAAATATAAACAAGTCTATTATCTAAGACTGTTTAAAGGACAAGTATGAAATGAAGAGAACAGTTCAGAATTAAGACTGAGGACATGGACAATAATGTATCACTTTCCTTCATGTAGGGCATGTGGACCTGTGTTTATATAAGGGAACTTTTAAAAGTTCATGGAAAAATAAAATTAAATTACAAACTTAGGGGCCAGCAGCAGGTAGTGTGATGGTTAAGGCACTGGACTTCCACATGGCTGACCACAGTTCAAGTGTTGATTCCGGTGGCTTAAAAGTCACACCGTGTGTGGGTGCACCTGCCCAAAATCCCAGGAGGAGGAGGGATTGCAGCATAGCCATCCTCCAGGGAACAATTTCTCACTTTCCCTTTCACTGTTTCTCACTTTCCCTCTCACTATCTGTCTCTCAGACAGAATATACACCCTATGGGAGGGGGAAAGCAAGCTTATTTGCTTATTTTGGTGCAAAAAAGTTTGAAATCCATGCATATTTTTTTCAAAATAATAAGTTTTGAAGATTATTTATGCACATACATACATACACACACAAAAATCCATAGTATGTACAAGTACTCCTGAATATATATTATATTTAGCTCATGTATGTGTGTGTGTACTATATTGGTATTTTCCAAATCTATGTAAGTGCTATTGTCATTGAATTAATAGTACTTTTAGGAAAAAAAAAATTTCGTGAAGATCCATTTTGTCATTTTCTCAAGAACCAAATTGAGAGGAGAAAAAAAAAAAGACACCACCACAGTTACATAAAGGTCAATAAAATCGGGTCAGCAGGTGGCATAGAGGTTAAGGTGCTGGATCCTTTATGGCCAGCGACATGGTTCAAGTCCTGGACCCAGCAGCTTGAAAATCAACCAGGAATATGTGCGTGCATACTCAAAATCCTGAGGAGGAGAAGGGATTGTGTCATGGGTATCTTCCAGGGGGAATGATCTCTCATTTTCCCTCTCCTATCTGTCTCTCTCTGGTGAATGCATGAACACTATAGCAAAAATCAATTTAAAAAAATAAGTCAAGGAAGTTTTTAGAGTCTTTTGCCATAATCTAGTGGTTAACTGAAAATTTCCCGACTGTTTCTCCCAGAAAGACCAACAGATACAAAGAAGCTAATGCAATGTCCCTAGTTCTTTAAGCCATTTATTCAGACGACTGTTTCCTTTAAAGATTTAAAAAATGCAATAGCTCTTGCATATTGGAGCAGAATCAACTGTGTCATCCTTGTTTAATTTTTTGACTATTAACATCACATATTTATAAATATTTTCATGGGCAAATGTATGCATATTTCATATGCCATTCTAGATGTGCTTTCTACACAGGATGTCAGAAAGCAAAATACAGGCATATATGCAGTATTCAAATAGACCATATGAGACTCAGTTAAATAAATACTAAGGTGACAGATGCTAACAGTGATTCACTGTAAAATTGCTAATAGACTGTACATTGTCTGCGATTTCCATACAGTGTTACCACAGAGTCAAATTAAAGAATGAGGAAAGTTAGATTTGTGTGTCACTTTAAATTGAAACATGCTTCAGTGTGCTACTTGAACATAATAGAAGAATACCTATATGCCATCATATGTTGGCATGGTGAGGTATTAAGCCAAGATAAATGGGGCAGTCAGCTGAAGCAGGAACTAATGATGCCAAATCAGCAGTTAACAAGCTGGGGGCCTGACATATATCAGATTCTGAGAGGTTGAGAAAACATTCACAGTCCTCCCATCAACATCTGATGAGGGTAAAAAGAAGTTCATTGGGTCTTGCCAAGCCAACCTCAAATAAAAGTCTCATTTTGTATTACCAGTGGCTGCGATGCTTGGGAGCTTTGGAACTCTTTATTCCCATCCCTCCACATGTCCCACTCCCACTATGTCATTCCAGATTAATGGCCAGATTCCTTAAAGTACTGAATGAAACAAACACAGCTCTTGGCAGAAAAGGAAAAAAAAAAAAAAAAGCCAAACTGTGATTCTTGTTTCAGAGTTCAAATATAAAACATTTTTTGATGTTTTAACCTTTTGTTTTTGGTTTGTTTCTATCTTGATGAAGGACTTGGACTTGGCCGCCAATAACTAACTGCTAACTTATTTAAGATAGCAGGTTGGTAATCTTATTCCCGGACTGTGCCCACAACCAAGCTCACCTAAACCCAACCCACTCCTTCCCCAACAGAATTTGAAACCATGAGCCTGGTAGGAGTTCTGTGTTTGGTGCCCCAGTACTACCTTATCTGTGCTGTTCTGTATCCTCTTTCTTTCTCACTCCACATTAGATTTACTCCACCCCTCTTTTTTTTTTTTTTCATTCTGTATTTAATTCCTACTGGTTAGAGACTCACTCTCACATTCTCCCCTAAAATTTATTTCCCAGTCATTGTTGTCTATTTATGATTAAGGCCATAAAACAATTCTGGAACAAATATATCTATATAAACCCCCAGGAAACTATCACAAGAAACGAAGTAAACTGTTCAAAGAATATCAAATTAGATGCATGTATAGATGATCTGGACACAGCTGTGTATGCATGTCTGTCACGGTCTACAGATCATAAAGGACAGTGGTTTCTATGTGGATGGAACCATCTATCAGAGAGTGAAGAGACAGTCCCTTTACCTTCCTTCTTACCTACCTTCCTTCCTTACCAGGCCATGGATAACAGCTAGATATTCTGATTTAGTCCTCTCTAAAACAGTATTCAAGAAGATTATGATAGTAATAAATTTCCTATCCTTTGTGCATATCTGCATATTAATAGGAGTTAGGTGGTGATCCAATCACTTAATGGAAACAAATGCTATCATAATGGAGCACTCATGCTGTTCCTATGATCTAATGGTTAAGGCAGCTGGATCCCACATGGCCAACCGAGTGGCTTGAGTCGTAGTCCCAGCAGCTTGAAAAGGACACCAGATGCTTGTGCCCGTATGTCTAAAATCCCAATAGGAAGGAGAGATGGAGGGAGAAATTGCAATGTGGCCATGTCCTATTAGGGAGTACTTTCTCCCTCTTCTTTGTCTCTCTGTTTTTCTCTGGTAAGCACACATACCTTCTAGCAAATGAAAAATAAATAGGAACTGAAGGTCGTGCAACAGCAGTGCAGTGGTAAAATACAATGCTCTGTGAAGCTGATTCACATGGGAAGGGTCAGAGTTTGCAACCTGAGACCTCTTGAACACACCCGGAGGTGATCCCATGATCCAGATCTGGCGAAAGCTGGGAGTAAATGGAAGCATGAAGACACCATTGAGGGTGTTACTCTGTCTCTGCCTCTATGGAAGACATACATAAACTAGAATAAAATAGTAGAAACTGGACTCTCTGGGGCAAATAGTAGAACCTTCCAGTTTCTTTCAAAATTCTCTGTACAACCCACCACCTCTGGGATCTCTCTAAACAGCTGACGGTTATTATAGATAAAACCACATGGTCAACTTGCATAAATTGATTAATCTCATGCAAAACAGAAACAGGTCAGTCCAGCCTAGAGCAGGTTCCCCAAAATAATGTGAGAGAATGATAGACAAATGATTTGAAATCTAATGCTTATTCTGTATGCAAAGATGACTTCACTTTGGGGAAAAACAAAAACAAAAACAAAAACAAATCCTATGTAGTGCCTCAGTGGAACTTCAAGAAGAAAGTGACTTTCTTCTGAATTAGGTAAGAGCTCGGTGAAATCCATCTGCCCTGAATTGTGTTTTCAGCAACTCACTAGCATCTCACCACATCCTTTTACCTTCTCACTAGCTTTGAACTTCTTGGTCCAGTCATCAGCATTACCTCCAATTCCCAAAGTGCCACCTGCCTGTTGTCCCTAGGTCTGGAGACATTGTCCCTCCTACCCCTTTACCTAGAAACCTCTTATGTGTATTCTATTAATAGATCTCACTTTCTATCCTTTCTTTTTAGAAAAGCATTTCTAACCCAGTGGTCCTCAAAGTGTGATCCCCTGACCAGTAACATTCACATCCTGTAGAAGCTTGTTAGAAATACAGATCCTGGTGCCCTGTCTTGCTTACCCCTTTCAGAGGATGGAGACAAATAACCAAGAAATTGCCATTCATAATGAGCTCCTAGACATTAGAATGGGCCTGCTCATGCTCGGATCCTTGGTGTTACCAGGGAAAGGTCAAGCCTAATTGACTGGCACATAGTATGAGGCTCCATAAATATCTATTAAATGAATGAATGAATCCAAAGAGAATGAGAGTCAGCATTATATGGTGATCAGACAGCTACACTGTAGAGCCAGACTTGCTGGGATTAAATACTGGATTCCACACTCCTGGTCATGTGGCCCTAGCCAGTTTCTCAGGCTCTGTGCTTCCTGGTAAACAGAGATAGTAAAGGCTCTGATTTCATAGGCTGAGTGCGTGAATTCACTACATTAATGCTGTTAAAGTTTTTTGAATAATACATGGCATCTAGTAGGTACCCAATAATACTATTAATAAAAAAAGGACTTTAACATAAAAGCCAAAAGAATTCTATTGGATTCTCTCAAAGGATACTTGGAATCAAAGTCTGGAAAGAACATATCCTGATTCTATTTTTTGGCAATTTTTAAAACAGTGTCTAAAGAAGACTTTATTTGGGTGATGTTTTCCATCTAATTGACAGTTTTTATCAGTAAGAAGCAGAGTTGATGGGAGCAGAGATTTATTGAGCAATCTCTCACTTCTTTCCTTCTCACCAATCCTTTTTTTCCAGTCCCCTTTTTTTCTGTCTCTATTTCTTCTTTCTCTCTCTCCCTTGTTTTCTTTACTTGTCTTTGTATCCATATTTCTCCTTTCTCTGTCCATCATTATTCTCTGCCCATTCCTACCCTAATGACTTCCTTTCTTTTCTTACACTTTCTCTCTCTCAAATGCTTCTGGAGTTATTACAATTGGTTTTTGCCAAAACTTTTAAATGTCACTGAGTCTGAGATATCGAAGAATTATAAATCACTTCCAACCATCCACAATTCTTAGCCCAAATAACATTGCTAGGAAAATGTCAAGGAAAAAGAAAAATTAATGCAAATGAAGCCCTCAAAGTTATTTTGTTTACCAAACCTAAAACTGGATTTCCTTGCTGTGCTTTCCGCTGACGTATCTTGTTACACAGCTGTCCACAAAGCACAGGTAGGAGTGGCTGCCTTGGGTCTACCTGTTACCCCAGTCCACTCATCCGGATGCTTGGCTATCTCACAGCTGTGCTAAATGGGCAGACAGGAGGTAGCCGGGCTCTTGGATTGCAGATGCTTTAACCACTTATGCAACTTGGTGGGGGCCTCTGGCAGAAAGAGCTATCTTTGGAGGTAGTGATCTCACTATGTCGAAGACTGGGTCAGTCTCCTAACATGTACTAAAGACATGATTCTGATGTTTTATAAGAGTTTGGACAAGATGGCTTTAGAGATTTCTTCAAAGTAGAGATTGTGTGATTGTGCTATTTTTTTTTTTTCCTTTCACTGGCAGGGAGAGATAGAGAACCTTTCAGTGTCATGTTTTTTAAGCCACTGGACCTGTAATGCAAACCTCTGTTGACCATGGGGGATCTGGCTACCCTAACCATTGTGCTGCAGAGCTGGTCCTGTGTTACTTCTTGTCTCCAAACTTTTGTGGAGGGACTAGAATTGTGCTGCGCTCTGGGTCACAACCTCTGCCCAATTGCTGTGACCATGGAGGCCTTTCTTTGTTTCTTTATTCATGACAGAGCATGTGCGCACACACACATGAGAGAGAGATGAGCTCTCTCCACAGGGTCTGGTCATGCCATTATCCCCTTTATCCAGCCTTGTAGCCCATTAGATCCTGGGTACTCACACATGTGCCTGGTATGTTGTAGGCTGATCAGGCTTAGAATTTGAATTGTGATCCTCATGTGGGATCTGATTTCTCTTAATCTGTGCCATATATCTGGCCTCATGGAGGCTTTTTTTTTTTTTTTTTGAGAGATTTTTGTTATAAGGGGTGTTCACTCACCAGAGAGACAGAAAGTGAGAGATCACCCCCCAGGGGGATGGCCATGCTGCCATGCTGCAATCCCTTCTCCTCTCAGGATTTTGGGCATGTATGCACACGTGCCTGGCATGAGTTTCAAGCCTCTGGATTTGGGAATTGAACCACAATTGGCCTTGCGGGAGTCCAGCAACGTAACCATTATGCCATCTACTGTTCTTCAGGGAGGACTTTTTCATAGCTTCTGAGCCATCTGGCAGACAAACATGCCTTTTCTGGGTTCAACCATAGTTCTTTTCTCTTTCTAAAGTGTAAACACCAAGCAAATACCTCCCCAAGAGGAGGCCAAGAAGATAGGGGCTCTGCCCACCTGAGTCAGGCAGTGGCAGCTTGTAGGCTCAGGTGGGGCTGTTGCTTTACGAGGTGAGAAGTTACAGGTGACAATGGATCGTGCCCTACTTTGCCTCTCCTCTCAGCAGAGGAACTCTCTACCTCTGTCAGGGAGGTATCCTCCTCCTTCCTTAAAAGCTAACCCAAATTTATGCCCCCGCCTAACTCTCACCAGCCTAACAGGTTACTCCTGCCAGGGCAGAAAGAGAAAAGGGCATTATCTGCTTCTACCTCTGGCTTCCCTTCATTTCATTGAGCTCACGCTTTCCCTCTTCATGTCACTGAAAATGTTATTTATCGATCCTGCTGACAGCGGCAGTAAATAGAGCCCAGGCTGTTTTACATCGCTGATGAGAAGGCAGGCTCCATAACTCATCAGGCCCAATCTGACTTCACATCAGTCCTCTTCCTCTTTTTCTCTTCTGTATCTCATTGCAGAAACAGGAATTAATACACATGGACAGAAGAGAAATGAGTTCAGCTGCTCTTAGGGCTTTTGTGGGAAGGCAAAGCATCCTCAGTGGTTCCTTAAGAAAAATTGACGGATGGGTAAGCCTCCTTGCGGTCTGTCTGCATATCCTCATCGAAGCCCATTAGCTGTGCCCTGGTGATAATAGATTGCGGGGGAGGGGGATGGCCATCACACACTGGGCCTTGAGCTGAGATTTGGAGATTACCATAGGGAAGGAGAGCTTCTCTAGCCATTCTTCCTAATCTAAACTGCACAGCTGTGGACCCTAGTTACCCTGAACTACAGGGTAAACATGGTACATTTTCATGGGATGTCTCTTTTACTTCAAGAAGTAAGGGGTAAATGTGCATTAAAATAAACATGTGTGTACCTTGGAATTGAATGTAAGTGAACATGAACTTTAATGGGAAACTTTAAAGAATTTTACTCTTGTGATGGATCTTTTAAAGCTATGCTTTATACTTCCTTTTCTTAAGGAGGATGCTTGCCTTTTCATAAAAGCCCTAAATCAGCTTCTTCCCATTCGTCATTGAAATACCCAGCAACTAGCCAACCTGTTCATCCTATGCTCCTGAAAGCACCACCCTTAAATAGCATCCTTGCTTTATGGAGTTCAAGCCAACACAATGGACAATAAGTCTGCATCAAGGAGGCAAAACTCAATCTCCTCTATTAAATGGGGATTATGGCGCCTGACTCCCTGCGTCTTGGTGAGTAACAACTGAAATAAAGAGGAGATCAACATTCTTATAAATGGGATTTTTCTGCAACATTAAAGCACAGAAGTAGCACTGGTTTCTGACGGCAAGTACATCTCCATCAGTAGGGGCATATGAAAACACTGCATGTTGTAAATGGCTCCACCAAATAAAACTCAATTTGCATCATTATCGAGCACCTACTAGTTGAATTACCATCTTAACGTATATGCGCACACACACACACACACACACACACACACACACCAGATGTTCTTGCTATGGCTTTCTAGTTGTACACTGAGGACATTTGACCAATCGCTCCATTAGACACTGAGTGGCTTAGATCAATGGCATGTTTTAGTCCTACATCATAGTCCCCAGCACCTGGTCTTAATTTAACTAGAATTATAAAGAAAACCAAGACAATTATAGCAATTTTTATGGTGGTTTAGCATATGCCAGGCACTTTTCTATAACTGCTAACTTGTAGCTATCTCTTTCTCCCCTCCCCCCCCCCCGCCCCAATAAGGTGCATGCACTCATAGGAGAGAAATAGAGAGAGGAAAAGTGAGAAATAATTCCCTACAGGGGATGACCATGCCACAATCCCATCTCCTTTATTCTCCTCCTGGGATTTTGAGCATACACACCCATGTGCCCGGTGTGATTTTGAAGCCACTGAGTCTGACACTCGAACTGCAGAGTTGGCCATGTGGGAGTCCAACACCTTAACCACCATCCACTCTACTTGCTGGCCCTTCCTCCTCCTCCTCCTCCTCCTCCTCCTCCTCTTTCTTTATGGATTAACTAATTTACTTATTCATAAAGCAAAAATTAAGGAACATTTTTTTTCCAACAGAGAACTTTATCTTCTTCTGTCTGTTAAATGTTGCTTCCCTATAGTTCTCTCTTCAAAGCCTCAAATACAATTTATCTTCATTTTATTATTGAAAAAAGTAAAATATGAAGAAATTACCTTCATATTGTAATTGAAGAATTGAGCCTTAATGAGATGAAGAAGATTGCCTAAAATCGCTTAGTGTTTGGACCCAAGTTCATTTGACTTAAAAACCCCAAGTTATGAGGTTTTGGTAGGGAGTTGTGGCTATGTGGATAGGTGTGATGGTATAAGAACATTGTCCAGCTTTTTCTACCTGCACCCACTGACACAGATCTGATCTCAGCTCCTCCATTGTGCCTCAGTTTCTTCATTTGCAAGATAATGAAATTGATTTAGATACTCCCATTCTCGGATTCTATACTTTTGACAAGCAAAATCAGGCAGAATTCAGCCTCAAGTTTACAAAGCTCTAGGAGATTTTGAAGTCTATTATAAATGGAATGGAAAGGGCACTATACAACCCTAAGCTAGGCCTTATTTCTATTTCAAGAGATGATGCCTTTTATGTTGGACGTATGAATAGCAAGATCAACTCCATGGTTCATTTAGTGCTTTGAAATGAATTTTGAAGAGAATATATGTATGTTTGTATTTGATAGATGTGTATATATATTCATTTGTAATATATATTCACAAAGTATATATAGTATATATTGTATACACACATAAGTATATATGCATTTATACAGAAATTTTTTATTATCATCAGTTATTATTATTCACTTTTTAAAAGTTTAGGCTGACTTTTCCTCTCCTATACCCAGAGCTTGAAAAATCTCAGCTCTTACTCTTTCCTTTTCCATCTTAGAAGGTTTCCCAGCTATTTCATAGTTCCTAACTTTGCTTAGAAGCATTTCTAATTCCTCACATTGAAAAGTGGATTGCAAATGAAGTTTAATGCGGAATGTTTTGTACCAAGAAAACTAATGCCCCGTTTTTTCCCCCTAATGAATGCCAAAATCATCACGGACTCAAGGCTCATGAATAATGTATATTGTCCAATTAAGTGCAAATGCTATTCAGTTCTTGCAACGGGTATGTGATGCCAGTTCTGGCCTTAGAATGGGCATTGAGGCTGGGAGTAGGAGGAAGGTTTGGAGAGGGTTGTGTGTGTGTGTGTGTGTGTGCATGTGTGTTTCTGACAGCTAAGCCCCCACAACCTATAGTATGTTCATTACCTCCTAGGAGTTAAACCTCCTATGCTTGAGTCTATAGAGAAATGTAAAATATTTTCCAACTATTAATAATACATCTTAAATTCCTAAATCCCCAGACCTGCTCCTTAATAACCTAGAAGTCCTTGCTGGCCACCCTGTACCCTTCCTTCCAGATGGTCAATTCTAATAGGCCAGTAGACAACCTCTCTGCCCTTAATGCTGGATCGCTTTGGAAGAGTGGCTTCTGGAGGCTTCCTATCCAAGGAAGTTCCAGCAGGCACTGTGTAGGCAGCTCATTTTATCCTTTTATGTCCAGATTAAGTTACTCTCCTTCATAGAGAGGTCCTAAAGGGTGTTTTCAGACTATAGAATTGGGAGTATTCTTGATCTTCATCTAGCAAAACTATAGAGCCAAGGAGACCTACTATCAAGTCACAGCAGCCACATACCCAGGAAGGGTAGTCATTTCACATATGCAAGCCTCTGTTTCCTCATCAGAAATAGAAAGCAGTGAACAGTTGTAGCCAGGGTGGGGGTACGGACTAAAAGTGGCATTTTCTGCACACAGTGAAGTCCCGTGCAATTTTAGTATTTACCCTCTTTGCTCTGAGTTGGATAGACATCCTCACTATGGCCTCACGACTGGACGTAACAAATCCCCAGGGCTTAGGCTGGCCTGAACCTGATTAATGTTGTTCATAAAAATATTCATCCATCAGGGTTTCCATTTGTAGCATTTAGTTGTGCCAAATAACAGCCTAAATAACAGAGTGAGCCAGTGGTTTCTTAGAATTACACCATCTAATAATGAATGCTGGAGACAGAATTTTTTTGCAGCCTGAAATCTCTTCTTATAACTCAGGGTTGATGAGTGCTGCCCTACATTTCTCGATGGATCCAATTTAACACCAGACGAAGCAGTGACTCAGACTAACTTAAATATCTCAAGACGAGTTTCACCTTTTCCTCTGAGGCCGTATCAGTTCAATTGCATAAGTGCAAATTTATTGAAAGTGGTTTGGTGCTTAGCTTTTCTCTATTGGCAGTAATGGAGTTTAAATTTATAGCAGGCTGATGAATTTCAGATAAGAGAACCATTACCTTACAACAACATTAAGGAAAAATATATAACTCCGATTGCTGAACCTCGAATGCATATTGTTTGAATGAGGGGAGATGGATGAGGTAGGCTGACATTTGCAAATGCAATTCCTTTCCATCCTCGTGGTGCTAACCCAGGAGTTTGAAAGCATGGCATATTCCAGAAAGGGCTTGGGATAGCTATGCATTACAAGTGCATTATAACAAAATAGCAAGAGTAGGATATGATCTAAAGGAGAGGAATTTTTCTTTCTTTTCAGTAATATAATTGGAGTTGTCTTTTGGCAATGTACCAAGGCTGTTATAGGGCTTAGGTCGTTCATTTGGTACTTGTAACGTGTCTCTCCCATAGGTTATTTTCTTTCTTCTACAAGGCTTTGTCTTCCCAGAGGGTGGGACTCCAGCACTGTAGAGATTAAAATGAAGAATGCACAGTCCAAATGTGCAAGGCCGCTGAGAGGTCGAGAGAGTCTTGGGCTTCTCCATTATCTTGAGGCTCCTGGTACATGGGAGGAAAAAAAAAAAAGAAGAAATACCGAGGGTTATAAAAATTGTGTTATGTTCTTAAGCAGTTACATCAAACACATCTTCACATTAAAATAAATAAATAAAATATAGTATTACTGTGCTGTGCATAAGATAACCCCAGAAGAGAGAAAATAAAGATTACAGATGGTGTTTTTCCATAATGGAACACAAGTTTCTGGCTGTGTGATGAACTTTATTTTTCCCCCAATTCTGTCACGCATCTCAGCAATCCTGTGAATAACCTCATTTGGAGATAAAGTAAGAGTCTAAATGTGAGGTCCTTCGTGGCTTTGTGTGTCAAACGCCCTTTCTGCTTTCTTATTTTCACCCCATTCCCCTATAGGCCACGGCTGTATAGATAAGTTTGTTTGTTTGTTTGTTTTTCAAATTTAAGACAATGGTAACTGCGTGAAGTGGAAATGTTAATTAGCTTGACTTAATCATTTCATAATGTATACATACAGCAAAACATTGCACTGTACCCCATACCTATATACAATTAGTATTTGTCAATTTAAAATAAAATGAGGCCAACCATGGTAGTGCAGCAGTAATGCTCAAGCCACACTGGAAGGTCATAGGTCAGCATTGCCCCATCTTCTCGCACACGTGGGGCATGTGTGTGTGCGCGCACCTGTGATCCTCACTGTGTGAGGCTGGCATGAAGACTCTGCTAAAAACAAAACAAAACATGGGACCAGCAGTTAGCGTAATGGCTATGTCGCTGGACTCCCATGTAGTCGACCGCAGTTCGAGTCCCGGACCCAGTGGCTTAAAACTCACTTAAAACTCGTGCCCAAGATCCCAAGAGGAGAATGGAGGAGAAGGGATTGCGGCGTGGCCATCCCTCCTGGGGGGGTGATTTCTCTCTTTCTGTCTCTCTGTCTCTCTCTGGCGCACGCACGTGCCCTATAGCAAAAAAAAAAAAAAAAAAAAAAAAAAAAAAAAAAAAAAAAAAAAAAAAAAAATCCTCTCCAAAAAAAGAAAAACAAACAAACAAACAAACAAAAAAAAAAACAACAACTCTGTTGGGGGTAACTGTGTCTCTCTTGGAAGGAACAAACTTTAAAATACTTCATTTTAAAAAGAATAAGAATTCAGAAAAGAAGTTTCATCTTGGGGCAAGGTGCTTCTGGTTTCTGGGTCTTGTTCTCTATCTGTAAAATGTGCATGTGTGAGGGTCAGGGGTAGACATGAGCACTTCTCAGAGCTGCAGTGGTCTAAGATAAGCCCCCAGACTTAGGACCACAGTCTGAGTCTTCAGCATAAGGGGAATAGTTCTCTCTGCTATCCAAGAGAAGAGCAGCCCCACCCCACTTTCCTAGGAAGCCACTCTTGGGATGGTTTCCGTGTGGCCCTCTGTCAATCCAAGGCCCCTTCTCAGCAGTTTGTGCTATGCAGGAAGAAACAGCCACAGACGCTGAAGATGAGAAGAGAGAGGGGTAAGGGACATCTCATTTCCATTCATCCCTTTGGGTTTGCTGAAAAGGAGTGGCTGAGGGGATGAAACTGTGAAACTGCCTCTGTCCTTTTAGACACCAGGACTTCTGGCATCTCTCCAGATACCATAGGCTAGGGGTGGAAGGACAAGACTCTTCACTTCTCTTGGACATCCACACTAACTCCACAGGTATTCGTTTTCCATGCATCTCTCAAGTGCACTCTCTGTTGTCCAACACTACAGGAGGCCAGCGCTTAAAATGCAGTTAGCTTTAAGAGACAAACCTCGGTTTTATGTAAATAATAACAGAGGGATTTGTGTTGAATGAGACATTCATTTTGTGGTTATACACACAGCAAATTTGAAAGAAAAGGAGGCTGAATTCGGTTGACTAGTCATTTATTTTGAAAAGAGTTGGCTATTAATTGAACTCTGCAAAGTCTGAGTGAAATTAAATAGGCAAGCAACTTGATGTTTTGCCAGCAGTTTTCTCAGCCAACAAATGGCTTTTGGTGCAGCTCAATCTTGGAATGGTTGACACTGTCATTCTGGGCCAGAGCGATAGACTGTGGTTACTTGTTATAACAGCACAATGGAAGAGACTCAAATTGGTGTGGCCTGTTGTGGAAAATAGTATTTCAAATGCAAATTGCACAATAGTGGCCAATGCTTCTCCAAGGATGTCAATTACAGTTGTACCTTGGGGTCTTTGACGCTTTATCAATAACCACAAATTCATTTGTTTAATGCAAAGACAATGGGCACACCCCAAACTAATACAAATAAAAGTAACAATAACATATTTCATTTTCTCTCCACATGCCAAGATAACTTTAAAGGTGAGGGAAAAACAAGAGATTGTTTAGTTCAATTATTAGTTCTATTTTCTAACTCACAATTGAAGAAACTGGAGCCTGCAGAAATGCCTTCTGTCTTCCCTGAAATATAGATTCTGGACCCATCTCCTCTTTTTAGTGTTTTGGATTCCAGAAATTGACTTCACAGAGCTTCTGAATTAGGAAGGACAGATTACTTTCTCTGGTTCCAGTTTAATTTTTCTCAAAACTCATAAAATATCATTCGAGTGCTTTTTAATTTTTTCTGAAAAGCAGGAAATCGTAAGATTGATAAATAGTTTAATGTGAACCTGATGGCTTGATTAATTAATCACCAAGCTGAGGAACCACTACAATTCATATGTCAATTCAGACTATTTTCGGGAAATGATTTGAATCAATTGCTAATGAAATTGAGAAATTTAGGAGCCGCTTTCTGACTTCCAAATGACAGGGCTCATATTTAACTCAAGAGACGTGACAGTTAATGACAACATAAAAGTGCCATGAATTATTTTCCAGATCATGGGAAAATTACAGCATCTCCCCATTGAAACACTCTCAGCTCATCAGCATGAAAATAAACAGCTTTAATCACATGCTAAGAAATCTATGATGCTGTTTAAAGCCTAGGTTCATTCTGAAATAAACAAAGACCGTAATCCTCAGGAATAATTGTCATATTTCATAACCTCTTCCTTAACACAGAGTGATAGATGAACTTAGCATGACTGATATTACAACTGAAATCCTATGGGGAAAACATATGAATTGCTCTTCTACCTAATTACTTTAAACCTGTAAAATAGGTAGAGTTTAATTTTGTCCTCTGCTTTAATTCATAGGCTGAGTTTTCCGGCCCTTTTTATGTTTAAAAAAGATGGCTTTGTATATCTTTTCATAACTTATTTCCAGCCAGACTTTTAAATTCACTTAAAGTTACATCTAGATATAACAAGACAGTTATTGTGTGTTAATGAAATATCAATGGAAAGTGCACTGATCAATATTTAATCTAATTAAGGTGTATACAAGGCAATATTACTATGTAATTAACTCAAAGTAGCATAAGTAACCCATGCATGTTTAAATTTTTATTAATATATTTGTTAAGAATTTTTAGATCATGCTGTTTTATGGGCTTACTTGAGAGATATAAAATTAAAATGTTTGTCAAGATGCTACTGGAGCAACTATTAAATGTGTCTCTTAATCATCTTAACAGTCCTTAAGGTTCCCAGGCAGTTCTCATAGTCTCACTGAGGATGAAAAATGGTTTTGCCACAACAAGAGTCCACATAGAAGGCCTTTCTGGAATGGTCTTTTAATTTTTTCTTTTTAAGTTTCCATGTGACATTGCAGGAAGGATATATGACAGAGCCGATACATGCAAGGAAACTTGAAATAGGTTAAATATTTTTTAAAACATTCTTTAAAATCTACATGTTCCTGGAGAAAAAAAAAATTGAATAGTAAATACCAACAGATTGCTCTAACATCTGTCTCATGGAATTTTAGTATCACAGTCTCACAAATTTCAGTAAAATTAAAACTTGTGGGGTGAGATTTGGTGGGACAGTTCTTATCTTAAACAATGGCTGGAATGGATTATTGTGATTTTCAAAGCTCCAAATACACAAAGTTACAATATGGGGATTTAAATGAAATTCTGAAATCCAGGAAGAGGGCATCGTGCAGAGATACTAATGCAGTCAAGGCTGCGGAATGCACACTTGTGCTAAGTGAAGGTGAAGAACAAATTCAGTTACAAAGTCACTTTGAACAAATTCAAAGTTACAAAGTTTTTAAAGTTTTTGCTCAGAAAGTTTGCAAAGCCTCCTGGTTCCTCAAGTTCCCCAACTAAATCCAGCTTTTGAACCAGAAAAGCACCTAAGACAATCTGTCTATGTGTGGATAGATGTGTTTAGAGATTCTCTCTGTGGTCCCCATAGATGTTGAAATTCCCAAAACATTGGGAGACATTCTTTTTTGTACAAATAAATATAAAATTTGAATTGATTTGCAACAGTGATTTTATTCCCAGGGCTTATGCTGCTTCCCTCAATCCTACCATTTTATTGTGAAAAGAATACAGGAGTCACTGGAACAATGTATTGTTCTCCACCGTCTTTGCTTTGTACATCTTGCCTAAACATTGGGATGGCATTTCTATGTTTTTATCTCTGTGAATGAGTAGGTGACAGATAACTCATACCTTGAGATTCTCCATCTCACCTATAAATGATGCTAACGACAGGGTTCAGTCATCATATATTATATACACAACATATTTTTCTTCCTCTCTCTTGAGAAGGGCTGCAAATGCTAAAGGTGGCAGTTATGGAAAATGAAAAAGCTGTAAAAGGTGGGTGGGATAAAGGTATTCCAAGTAGAAGTAACTGGTAAATACTGTGACTCTGTTGGTAATGAAGCCATCGATACATGCATGGCAAGCTAACAAAAATGTCTAGAAAGGATTACTTTCACCTCTGGTTTTCCATAGCAGCACCGTGGTACTTAGAAATACCTTGATCCACGATGCCCGTATTGTTACAAATCTTTTATAGCTAGAAAGCCATTAGACCTAAGTAGCTGTTAAGACAAGTAAGGAGAAGAGCCATGAAGCCTTTCGTTCTCTAGGCTCATGTCTTACAGTCAGGGCAGATGGTTATGCAATCAGTCTTGGAGTCAGCAGGGAGCATGCACCTGAGCATGGGGGGGGGGAGGGGATTGGAGGAAAGTTGTACCAGCTCCACCACAACACCCCCTCATACTATCTCTTCATAGCAATAGGGAAATGAGAATACTGGGATTTGTTTACCCCTTCATATTACAGCTAATGTTTTAAAGTTTCTTTGCCAATGAAGGAAAGTTTGTTTTTTTTTTTTTTTTTTTTTTTTTTTTTAATAAACTTTTTGCTATTGGGTATGTGTGCTACTGGAGAGATAGAGAGACATAAAGTGAGATATCACCTCTCAGGGGGGATGGCCATGCTCCATTCTTCTCTTGGGATTTTGGACATGCATGCCCATGTGTCCAGTGTGAGTATTATGCCGCAGTCCAGGACTCAAACCACAGTCAACTACATGGTTCAAAGTAACCATTCCACCATCAGCTGGTCTCAATTTTTAGCCTTGAGAAAAAGGAAACTATAGAAACCAGAAAAAAGGGGGGGGGGGAGAGAGAGAGAGAGAGAGAGAGAGAGAGAGAGAACCTCGATGTGAAGTGAACAACACTGGTAGACTATTTAGGAGTGACTCATAGTAGTGTGACTTCTGATTTCAACATCATAAAACTTTTCTAATTCATCTTTTATATTATCTTCTGCTTTTCCCTCAAAAAGAAAAGTGGTTCTTGATTTTCACTATCAATTGTTAACCTTTTTTTTTATCAGCTTTACTGGGGTATATTTTATCTACTAAAGAAGTAATCAATTTTATATGTATAATTCTACAAGTTTGGTAAATATATACTGCCATCCAAATAACAATGAAAGTTTTGCACAATCCCATCACTCTGGAAGTTCCCTCCTGCTCCCCTGCGCCAACTTCCCACCCCATTCCAGCCACTGCAACCACCACGTTGCTTGCTATCATTAGAGTCTGATCTTTTCTGAAATTTTATTTCAAATGGAATCACACAATATGCAGTATTTGCTATCAGGCAATCACTTAGAAAAATGCTCTTCAGATTTGTCAAGCTCTTGATTATTTTGATAGTTTGTATTTTTATGCAGATAAGTGTATTTTTATATTTTTTTTGAGAGGTTTTTTTCGCTATAGGACGTGTGCGCTCGCCAGACAGACCGAGAGAGACATAGAGACAGAAAGCGAGAAATCACCCCCCAGGGGGGATGGCCACGCCGCAATCCCTTCTCCTCCATTCTCCTCTCGGGATCTTGGGCACGCACACACACGCGCCCGGCGTGAGTTGTAAGCCACCGGGTTTGAGACGCGAACCGCGGTCGACTACGTGGGAGTCCAGCGACATAGCCATTACGCTAACTGCTGGTTCCCTATATTTTTAATTGATAGGCCACAGCAAGCAGATGACATAGTGGTTAAGGTGCTGGACTCCCTCATGACCAACAGCAGATGAGTCCAGACCTGGCAGCTTGATTTTTCTCTCTTTTTCTCTTTCTCTGGTGAGCACATATACCCTATAGCAAAGTAAAGTAATAATTATAATAATAATAAAGTATTTTAAAAATAATTTAAAAATAAATAAGTTTATAAGCCACAGTGTGTTTATCTATTAACCAATTGATATACCTGTGGGGTTTTTTTTCCCTATTTTAGTTGTTATAATAAAGCAGTTTTGAATATTTCAGTCTAAGTCTCTTATAGCTATGTTTTCATTTCTCTCTAGTAAATATTCAGAAGCGGGTCAAGTGTTAGAAAATGTCAAGTGTTTGGTTTGTTTGTTTATTCATTTATTTCTTCTGATAGGGAGAAAGAAAGAGAGAGAGAGAAAGGGGGAGTCACCACCAACGACCAAAACAAACGACCCAATCTTAAACAGGTACGAAGTGTTGAAAGGTTAGAACAGAAATCCCTATACATGAAAAAAAGGTTTTGAAGAAAAGAATAGAAGGAATGGAGAAAAATATTTTTTAAAAAAAAGAAACTTATCATTTCTAAGAATAGAAGAAAGACAAATATTCTTGAGTTGCAAGGGATGACAGAACAGTTACACCACCACTACAATGCTGTATTGACGTGTTATAGATACACCTCTAGCCACCGACAGTGAAGAGAAAATTTCCACAGCTACCAAGGGCAGAAAACTTACCAATTATAGCCTTTGCTATCACTTCCCTGCCTTAACTGTATTGGGTAGAAAACAGATATTGATGAATCCCTAAAGACGACCCTAAACCAAGGGTGACAAGGAGTTGGAGTCAAAACACTCAACATCCTTATCTTTTAGAGTGTGTTGTTAAGCAAAGATTCTATACTGTTTCCCAGACTTGTTCAAGGGAATTAAATCACACTTGCCCACAGTCATAACTAGTTTAATAACTCACTTCCTCATATGTCCTCCTTTACCTGTCTAACTTTCTTACCAATATTTCTTGGGATTACCTCCCAAATAAACTATTTATTATCACATCTTTGCCTCAGACTTTGCTTCAAGAAACCAGGTAGCACCAGAATGTTTCAACAGTGTGGTATACAAGAAGTAATGAAGTAATAATTTGAAAGTATTGGAAAAAAATACTCTGATTCTAGAATTCTATACCCACACATACTGTCACTTAAGGGTGAGCTTAGATTCAGAAGGTCTATAAATTATAGACTGTGTTTGAAAACAACTACTTAATAGAGAGTGAACTACTTCAAGAAAGAAAATCAATCCAGAAAGACCAAAAATAGCAAGGAAGGAGCTTGGAAATTTCTTGTTGTTAGGTTTATATATTATTTATTATGAAAATAAAAGAATGTTAGCAATAATATAAACTAAAATTTCAGGAATTTGCCACATGGGAATTGGTGTAGGCTAGGGACAAATCTGAGAAAAATGTAAGTGTGCTATGATTTTTTACATTGCTTTGAAAAAATATAGTTGCTAATTAACTCATTCCAGATCTTAAAAGAATTCAAAGTGATAACTAATTACAGAAGTACCTCACACAGGGATTGCTTAGTTAATGATGTTTTGCCTTAACAGCTCTTGAAAAACTACACAATTTCTGAGCACGATTCCTTTCTTTTTTGGTATAATGACCTTTTACCTAAAAACACTAAATACACTCTGAGATGTGATATTTCAACATTACAGTTTTAAGCAAAGACACATTCACCAATTTCCTAGACATACTTTCTAGCCAGAGAATATCATTTGGAACAAATTTACACTGCAGGTTATAGTTCAATGAACCAAAATGTTTTATTTGAGAACATATGCCGAGTGAAAAGGATAAAGAGGAACTGCTTCTTCAACTCCTCAACTCCTGTTGAGTATGTATGACTTTTCCATGTGTTTCAATGGGTTTGGAGAGTTAGCCTTTATTTCCTCACAGAGATGTTTTTCTGTTCTTTGATTTTATTTGTAATAATTTGAACACAAGATACAACACGAACTCAAAATGTTAACTAAGAGGAGCACAATGATGATGAGCCTTCTAAAGAGTGACCCACAAACCTCTCCATGAGCAAGCAGCAATTTTCTTCTTCACTCTTTTATAAGTACAATAAACTTGTATTAGATTATGTATTTGTTGAATTTTAAATTATTGCTTATATTGTATATAAAGCTGCTTAATTGTGTGTGTGTATGTATTTTTCAGTTCATGCAAGTGTGTGGGTCTCTAGGATTGAAACAGAGCACACTTAATTTTTCTCATTAAAACCAATAGAAATGGATTTTCCCATTTTCATTTTGATATGTAGGGAGCTTGGAAATCATCACACCTATTATGACAAGAAAAAGCTCACCAAATTGAGAATCAACAGTTATTCCTGAACCTCAGAGAAATGAGGTCACGGGGCAAACTGCCACTCAAAACTGTGGATAGACCAGTGCCTCCAGAGAGATTCAGTACCAGAGATTTGCTTTTCTAGAACAGAAATCAATGGAAGCCTTAAGGTGCAGGATCTCTTACTTATTTGTAACTTTGACAAATCATTGTAGGCTGAGTGTTAACTAACCTGATCATGACAAATTCCTGATGTTGGCATCCATAGAACAGCCCCCATACTTTCTTGGGCTTTCCATCCAGAAACTCCTTCAAGACCTCACAGTAACAATACAAGATAAATCTCCTGTGGCTATAATAAAGGACGAGCAAGTGGCATAATGGTTATGTTGCTGGACTCTCACATAGTCAACCATGGTTTGAATCCCAGAATGGCAGGTTGAAACTCATGCCAGATGTGTGTGAGAAAATGGAGGATAAAGGATTGTGGCCATGCTATCGCTCCTGGGGGAAGTTATTTCTTGCTTATTTTCTAAGGAGAAATACTGATATCTCAGAAAAGGATTTCTTTCTCCTTACCATCTCATCTAGCCTTGTATTTTACCAAAAAAGAAAAACAAAAAACAACAACAACAACAAAAACAAAGTTAACAGCAGAGAGAGCTTTAAGGATATATATTGGAAACGTGGCAGCTAAAGAAGGAAAGACAGCTGTACACCTTGAGAAAGAAGAAAAACATCCTTGAAGACTACAACTTAAGACAGAGTTTCACTAGGAGACTGAGACTTCTTCCCTGCTTTGCACCCACCTCCACACCAACAGACCTTCAGTGCAATGACAGAATTACAGATGAAAAGGTCTAAGATACAGACTTCCTCCAAGGAGTGGCTAAGAGAAGCTCCAAAGCCAAGAGAGGAAGCAACAATAATGACACTAGAGATATTTGGAGAATCTAGTACCTGTAACTACAACAAACATTAAACACAGCCCAAAACATACTCAGATTAACATAAATTCTCTCCCCAAAACTTGATTTACCTCAGCAGCTACTACTAATACAACACGCTGACTTTCAACCAAAAATTTAAAGAGCATACGAAAAGGCAAGATTAAAGGATATAAAGACACTAGGAAATCATAAAAACCACACTAATATATGACACAGAGGTTGAAATTCACAAATAAGGAATATAAAATAACTATGATTAGTATGTTAAGAAGTCTAATAAACAAAAAAGAAAGGGTGACACATGAGAGCAAATGGGTGATTACAATACAGAGCTGAAAACGGTTTAAAAATAAAAAAAAATGTTAGAAATCAAAGCCATAATAACATAAGCAAAATATGCCTTCAACAAACTCACTAGTACATTCAATAGAGTAAGGAAAAATAATAGTGAACTTAAAGACAGGTCGATAGCAACTCATCCCACTAAAGCACAACAAAACCAAAACATAACAGAACGTAATACTCTAGAACTATGGATAAATGGCCTAACTGAAACGCCAAGAGAACAAGACAAAATGGGGCAGAAGGAAAAATGTTCAAAGTAGCAATGACTGAGATGTTGCTATTATTAACAACAGATACACACATTGCAGAAACTAAGAGAATATCAGACAATATAAATACCAAAAATAGGCACCTAAGCATTACATATCCAGCTGTGGAAAACTCAAAATAAGAAGAAAAATCTAAATGAACCAGAAAGGGTAGAAAATGCTTAGGAATAAGGATAAGAACATGGTAGCCTTCCCATCAGAATTCATGGAAAAAAAAAAAAAAAGGAATGCACTGAAATATTTAAAGTGTTAAAAGAAGAAAAAAGTTCTCAATATAGAATTCTATACCCAGCAAAATTATTCTTTAAAAGTAAAGGAAAAATAGACTTTTTCAAACAAACAAAAATGAAACAAAGTTGTAGCCAGCAAAACAGTCCTACAAAAAATATTAGAAGTTCTTCAGGCAAGTAGAAAATTATATAGGTCAAAAATTTGGATTTACATAAAGGAAAAGAAAGAATGTCAGAGAAAGATATATTAGGGTAAAAATAAAATATTTTTTTATTTTATTACAGCTATTGCATCTACAACTATTGCTTAAGGCAATAATAGTAACAATGTAATGGGTAATTATAGCATATAGATAAGGAAATGTTTTTACTTAAATTTCATAAGGAATGGTTGGCGGAATTAGGAGCACTTTAATATAAGGACCCTGTATTACATATGCCATAATATAGTGTTATTTGGAAGTGAACTTAGATTATTATTTTTAGTACATATAAGAGACATTCACTAAGAAAATTTTTAATGGAAATATAAATGATTGCACTAAGAGAGAAGATAAAACAGAATTATGTAAAATGAGGTAAGACGGAGAAACTGGGTAAAAAAGAAACAAAGAACAAATGTAATGCTAAAAACACACTTACAGATTATTTTCCTTGAGGATGTGTACACTCACAAGAGAGGGGGGAGGTGGGAAGGAAAAAGCACCCATCCATGGGGAATAATCACACCACGATCCATTCTTCTTCATCTCGCCCTCCTTTTGGGATTTTGGGCATGCATGCCCTTGTATCAGTGTGTTTCTCAAGCCACTGATCAGGGACCATGTGGGCTTCAGCTGCTTAAACACCAGGCCATGGAACCAGCCCATGATGCTGGATTTTAATACAACTATAGCAACAATTACTTTAAATGCAAATGATTGATACACAGTAGCTAAAATTCAGAGATTTTCATATTGGAGGAAGAAAAATAATTGTGTGACATATAGAAGAAATAATTTTAAACAAAGATTCTACTTACAATAAAAAGATAGGAAAATACATAAAATTCTCTCATTTATCAAAAGAAAACTGGAGCACTTTGTCTGAAATAATTTCAGGCAAAGAACACTTCAAAACAGAAAATACTATCATATAAAATGGTCACTACATAATGAGAATGGGAAGTCAGTTTGTCAAGAAGATATAACTCTCATACATAACTGTCATGTATGTACCTAACAACAAAGCTTCAAAATATACAAGGCAAGACTAATAAAGCAGAAAGAAGAAACAGACAAAACTACTTTGGAGCCTTTAACATGTCTCTGCCAGCAGCTGGCAGATCAACCAGACTGAAAATAACAAATATATGTGACGTCAAGAGCGCTATCGATCAATTTAATCAAATTGCGTTATATAGAATGTTCAATCCTAGGACAGCAGAATATACATTTTTCTCAAGTACACATGAAATATTTGCCAAGATAGATGATATGCTGGGTCGTAAAATGGACACTGAACTTTTTTAAAAAGAATAGAGATCATACAAAGCATGCTTTCAGACTACAACAAAATTAAACAAGAAATCAGTAATAGAAAGATACCTGAAAACATCCAAATATTTGGAGACTAAGAAACACACTTATAAATGATTAGATTGAGGGAAGAACTATCAAAGAAATTAAAATTCTCGAAATGTAATGAAAATATAACTTACCAAATCTGTGATATGTAGGGAAAGGAGTACTTGGAGGGAAATTTTTTAGCATAAAATATATCTTTTATAAAAGAAAAAAGATTAAGTGAATAACTTGAAGTCCACCTAAAAAACTAGAAGAAGACTACATTAAACCTAAAGCAAGCAGGAAACAAACAAACAACAACAACAACAACAAAAATGAAAGAAAATAAAGGAAAAAAGTGCTTCTTTGGAAAGATAAATAAAAATTAAGAAGTCTGACATTTAGAAGAGAAATAGGGAGGCAAAGCATTAATGTGACAAAGAAATGTGGTATTATCTGTTGAAGATATTTTATAGTATTATCAACTGAATTAAGGAGAAATGTTCACATATTGAAATATTCACTTTGTCTGCTAAATAATGTGATTGAATGTATAAAAGAAAAATGAAACAAAAAAAGTAAGTAAATAAAAAAGAAAAAAAAAAAAGTCTCTGGACAAGTTAAGCCCTCAAAAGAGAAAAGATACGAATTACCAATATCAGGAATGAGAGAAAAGGATTACCACTGCTACTTCCAAGGACATTAAAGGATAACAAGAAAATGCTATAATCAACCCTACACCCATAGATTTGATAATTAGATAAAAAGAGCCAATGTCATATTTGACATTACCATAACTCACTTAAGAAGAAATATATCACCTGAACAACTTTGAAAAAATGAAGTCATCAGGTTCAGATGGTTTTACTGGTGAATTTTACCAAACATTTAATAAAGAAATGACATAAAATCTCCACAGTTTCTTCAAAAAGTAAGAGTAAACATTGCCTAACTCATTACAAGGCCAGCTCTATACTAACACAAAAACAAAGACATTACAAGAAAAAAACCTATAGACAATATATCTCATAAACACAGACAGTAATATTTTTACCAAAGTATTGGTCAATTGACTTAAGAAATGTATAAAAAGAAAATACATCATTACCAAAGATAATACTATCACTTGCAGGAGGTCATGCTGGTTCAAAATTGTAACTCAATCAATATAATATAATATGTTAATAGACTAAATAAGTAACATAATTTGCTTATATCAATAAATGCCAACATATATTGAAAAAAATTCAACACTCACATATGAATCATCCATAAGAAAAAGAACTAGGGGACCAGCAGTTGGCATAATGGCTATGTCACTGGACTCCCACGTAGTCGACCGTGGTTTGAGTCCTGGACCCTGTGGCTTAACCTCAGGCTGGGTGCATGTGTGTGGGTGCCCAAGATCCCGAGAGGGGAATGGAGGAAAAGGGATTGTGGCAAGGCCATCATCCCCCCTGGGGGGTGATTTCTCGCTTTCTGTCTCTCTTTCTCTCTTTCTGGCAAGTGCACGCTCCCTATAGGGAAGAAAAAAAAAAAAAAAAAAAAAAAACACCTCTCCAAAATAAAAAGAACTAGAATAAAGAGAAGTTCTCTAACCTAGTAAAAAGTATATTGTAAAATTCTTACAGCTCACAGTATGAGAAACTGAGTGCTTCCTCCCTAGATTTGAGAACAAGTAAGGATGTGCCCTCTTACAACATCTATCCAACATTATAATCCTAGATGATGAAATAAGACAAGAAAAAAAAATCTATATAGATTGGAAAGGAAGAAATAAAATTATCTTTGTTCACAGCTGACATAATGTCTACATAGAAAGCCATAAAAATTCAACAACAACCAAAAAAACTGTTGAGACTACTTAGTTAATATAGTAGACTCATGGGTTATAAAATCAAGATATAAAAATCAGTTGTTTTCCCATGTATCACCAAATGAATAATTGACATAAAAAATGTTAAAGTATCATTTACAATATCACTAAAATAACATAGTAGATATAAACCAACAAAATATGTTCAACATCTGTTTGTAGAACACTACAAACACTAATAAAAGAAATTATTAAAAGATCTAAATAAAGTGAAAATATTCTATTTTCATGCATTGGAAGGCTCATCATTGTCAAGGCCTTCTCAACTTGATTTATGGAGCCAATTCAATCCCAATCAAATCCTAGCAAGCTTTTTTGCTTTTTTTTTTTTTAAATAAATGATTATAAAATATATATGGAAAAGTAAAAGACCTGAAATAGCCTCACAATGGCAAACATTCAGAAGAAAGTTGTAGGACTTATATTAACCAATTTTAGGATATACTCTACCTACACTTCTATTCAAGGCTGCATGGTGTTTGTGAAAGAATAGACACGTAGATCAATTGAACAGAATGAAGATACCAAATAAATATAGTCAACTGCTTCTTGATAAAAGTACAAAGGAATACAATGGAAAAAGGACAGTCTTTCAACAAATGATGCTGAAATAATTGGGCATACATACAGTACACATATGTGTATTTGTATGTACATGTGTTTTGTGAGAGGATGTGTATATATAAATCTCACAAGTTACACAGAAATGGATACAGGCCTAAATGTAAGATGGAAAACTACAGAACTTCTAGAAGAAAATCTGCATAATACTGGGTATGGTGATTACTGCTAGATACAAAGCCTAAAAGTGTGTGGCCTGGTAGTTAAGACAACCAGATCCCACGTAGCTGACCATGCAGTTCAAATCTCAGGGTTGACAGCTTGAGAAACATGCCAGGCACATGGGCACATGGGCTCAAAATTCAAAAAAAGAGATGAAGGAGAAGGGATTGTGGCATAACCATTCCCCATGGAGAATGCTTTCTTTTTTCCCTTTCTCTCTGTCTCTTTCTGGTGAGAGCATGCACACTCTAGCAAAAAATAAAAATAGGAAGGAGGACCAAAAGCATGATTCATAAAAGAAAAAAATAGAAAAATTGGATGTTACTAAAATAAAAAACTGCTCTGTAACATACATGCTAATAGAATTAAAGTGTAAGACACACAGTGTGAGAAAATAGTTGAAATCACCAATCTAATTTGTACAAAGAACTCTTAAAATTCAGCAATAAGAAAACAAACAACCCAATTAAAAAATCAGCAAAATATCTATCAAACACATCATTGATGAGGATATCCAGATGTCAAATAAACATATGAAATGATTCTAGACATTATATGTTATTAGAGAAATAAAAATTTAAATAATGAAATATTACTACATACCTTTTGGAATAGCTAAGACACAAACAACGACAACAATAAACTGACAATATTAAATGATGGTAAGGAAACAGAGCAACAGGAACTCTACTTAAATACAAACTGTGCAGCCCCTTTGGAAGACAACTTGGCAATTTTCTAGCTTTTGTTAAACTAAGTATTTGAAATTATAGTAATATTTATAGACATCAAGTTTACCATCTTAACCACTTCAAAAAATATAATTTAGTGATCACAATGTTATGTAACCATCACTACCATCCATCTCCAAAACATTTTCTGTCTTCCAAAATTGAAATTATCTAACCATTAAACAATAATTCCTCACTTCTCCTTTCTCCTAGCCCCTGGAAACTATCGTTTTGTTTTATATTACTATGAGGTTGAGTCCTCTAGAGATTTCATGTAAGTGGAATTACACAGTGTTTGCATTTTTGTGGCTGGCTTATTTCTTTTAGCATCATATCTTTGAGTTTTATCTGTGTTGTAGCATTTATGAATATATCCTTCCTCTTTAAGGGCAGATGACATTTCATTGAATTATATATCACATTTTGTTATCTATTCATCTGTTGATAAATTCTTGAGTCGCTTCCACTTTTTGGCTATTGTGAATAATTCTTTTATGAGCATGTGTGTACAAATTTCTGTTCCCTGCTTTTAATCATTTCAGCATGGCTTTTTTCTTTTAACAAAACAAAAATGGTTTTGCCACACAATCCATCTATTGTTCTCTAAGTATTTACCCGACTGATTTGAAAAGTTGTGTCTGCATAAAAACCAGAATATAGATACTTATAACAAATTTACTCATAATTACTTAAAACTGGAAGGAACCAGGATATCCTTCAAAAAGTAATTGGATAAATAAACTTGTCTGTGTAGACAATGGAAGGCTGTTCAGCAATAGAAAAAAAATGTCAATCCAAGCCACTCCATAAATGAATCTTAAATGCATATTGCTAAGTGAAGGAACCATAATGAAAACATCATGTTATGTATGATATCATTTACATAATATTCTGAAAAAGGCAAAATTCTAGAGACAGAATGCAGATCAGTGATTGCTAGTGGCCTGCCCAGTAGGAGAATAGCTTAAGTGAAGTACAGAAACCTTCCTAGGGTGATAAAACAATTTTCTATGATACTATAGTGATATATACATGACACAATGAAGTTTTCAAAACCCATAGAACACTACAGAACAAGAATGAAATTTAATGGATGTTGAATGTATGTAAATTTGGAAAAATGATTTGGAGATTTGGGGATCCTAGGACTGAACACAGACTCTGTCAAATGAATTTAACTATATTACAAATGGATGCTATAATCTCCCTGAAGTGGGTAAGGGAAAGAGGTGTGACCTAAGTAATGGAAATGGATAGAGACTATAAGGCTTATGACAAAAACAGCTATAAGCACTGTACTCTAGTTGGTAAAGTTATTTTGCACTGGTGTATGGGTTAGCAATTCAAAACACTGTGCATGTATGATGAGATCAAACAAATAAGTGCATGGATGACAGGTCCTGGGAGTCAGTTTCTCACTGTTGGAGTTTACAGATAAGCAAGGGGACAAGTTCAGAATGAATCATGTGAAACTAAATTAAAGTTAGAAGTATCAGTATGAATTTATGTTTAGTTTAATATAGATACAAATAGATAAATTGTAGATATTACTTATGTATGCACTGGTAAGAATCCATATATATTTCCAACCTCATTCCACTGAAAGGGCCTAGAAGCCATAGCACCCCTTAAAAAGAACATACCCCCACCCCAACGTTGGTTTCTAATACTACTTTCCAGTAAAATAAATGATGGCTCCTGGGAGAAGCAACAGATTATAAGGCTAGAGAAAGGAATATACAAGATGGTGTTGTATCTTTTATGATATGACAAAGTAATAAAATGCTGAAAAACATACAGAACAATGGAGTATGTCAGAGGCATGAAGGAGTCAACTGAAAAAGTCTCAAATGGCCAAAACTAGAATATTTGGAGCAATAAAATAAATCACATGTATTGGAATATAGCCAAGAGTACAATATAAAATAAATATCTATGGAGCCAGCAGGTAGCATGAAGGTTAAGCCAGCCATACCTGCATGGAACACTTTGGACTCTTGTTAGCAATAATAAGTCAAATTAGCTTATTAATTAGCTTTAACAAATATATCATATTAATATAAGATGACTGTTTACTTCTGTTCTAGACATGCGTTATTTATCAAGATCTAGAAAATCTATCAATGTTAAGTCCCCATATTTAACTCTTACGATGTTTAATAAATATAGTAAACTATTATATGTATATAATCTCTTTATTCTTTCAAAGTTTCAGCTTTCATTTCCTGTGGTCTAATCCTCACAGCCAGGAATATTCCAAATCCATAGTAATTTGTATTGTGACCCAGTTAAGTAAAACTATTGGTTCCCAGACAAGGGAGAGAGAAAGAGATCCTCCAATGGGGGTCTTTAAATCTTGATCCACCTTCAGCTTAAGCCAGCCCAGATCAAGGGCATGTATATAGGATAAACAGTGAAGCTTCAGGATGTGAATCCAGGATCCTTCCTTATGGGTCCAGCATCATAAAGCATTGCAAGACCACTACACCACTGTCTGACCTCTCAGCAAAGTTCTTTCTGCAGATCTTTGCAAAAGCTTGAGCGACAGGCTCTACAATACAACTTCAATCCCTCACTATCTGCAAACCTTGCTTAGAAAGATGCAGTCTTGGAGCTGACTTTAGAATCAATTTCGAATACAAGAGAACAAAGAGGGAAAATGATTCTAAGCAAAACATTCCTAAGAATTCTTCAAGGGAGCTGGCAGGTGGCATGGAGGTTAAGCGTGCTAGACTCCCACAGGGCCAACCATGGTTTGAGTCCAAGACCTGGCAGCTTTCTCTCTCTCTCTTTCTCTCTCTCTCTCTCTCCCCCCCCCCCTCTATCACTCTGTCCCTCTCTGGTCAAATTAAAAGAAATAAATACATAAATAAAATAAATAAAGTTCAATTTAAAAAGTCTAAAAAAGAATTCTTCAGGGAAAACTCCCTTGAGAGAAAAAAGAAAGTTCATTCCCAAGATGATATTTTTATCAAAGTAAGGAATTATAGATGATAGAGTTGGAAAAAGCTATGGACAAGATCCTTGAACAAGATGTTGTGACTATGCCCTAGAGAGATTAAATGACTTGCCCACCATTTTAATTTGTTATTAGCAGAGAGTTAATAGTGCATCTTTCTGAAATAGCATGCTTCTAACATTTTAGTCTTTCACCTCTTTAGCAAATTTAACCTTTTCTATTCAGCTGTTGAGATAACCTAGTGAGCTCGCAAACTAAATCAACACAAGGGACATATCTCAGAAAATGCCCCCAAACTGCCTTCCTTTTCATTATTGAAAACCACGAGATGAAAGTCTTTAATAACTCACTGCACAAGAGGACCATTACTGTCAGCATATACCACTCAGCCATATATTATAGCTTTTTACTTCTCCACACAAAATTGCTTTGAAATTTACATTTGCTATAAAGGATTCAAGTCCATCACTATTAATTTTCTTCTACAAATTATGTTTAATTATCACCTCTTTTCACCTAGGAAGAAACCCCTCTTGTACTCCTGTCTCCATATAGCTCTCAAGAAGAGTTTCCTCAGCATGAATCTTTGATGGTGATTTTATACTCCTTACTTGCCCTTCTTCATCAAGTGCACACAGCCTACTTAGAGATAAGGAAATTAATGTGTGCTTGACTCCACATTTCCCATATACCTATGAAATCTGGTCTCCCTAAGCAAGGAAAAATAGAAGTAACTTATTTCTTAGCTTTATCCTGTGGAAAATTAGACTGGAAACATTCCATTTTAAGATAGAAAGCAGCTTTGAAAGTCTCCCTGTGATGGATTGCTTAACAGTTCTTGTACAACTTCTTGGTGATTCAGCTACGGCTTTGATGCCTCAAGAGCCATTTTTATTTTCTGCTTCAGATTTTGAACCTTAGTGGAAGAAATTTAAAAGAGATAGAGAAAATCCAAAATTATATTTTATTGTTTTTTTCATTTTGCTTCTGTGCGTCCTCACTACATGGTATGGCATAAACTACATGGCTTTTGGAGTCAGTCACTTAAACAGTCTACCGAAAACTTAGGAAACTTCAGGCGCCACACATGTCTCTGAGCCCTGGTTCTCTCAATCATAAATATAAAGCCATTTTAAGTTTAATACTGGCATGCATTATGATTCATGATTTCGGGGAATTCAAAGGTTAATTGTATCCTCTTTGCATATACAGGAAGGCAATATTTTTGTCTTGCAAAAATATCTTTTGCTTGCAATTGATTAGAATTCATATCAGATCTCCTTAAGTAAAAAGAAAGTTCATTGACTTACATACCTAGGAAGTCCAGGCATGTCTCTGACTTTAGACAAAGTTGAATTAATGTTCTCACACCATGTTGTCATGCTCCTGACTGTTTACCTCTGCTTGGAGTCATTTTAAACATAAGCGCTAACCAAATGCCTGGCAAAATTGCCAATTTAATTTATAGATCTTTAGTTTCCATATTTTTAACACATGATTAGTGTCATCACCATCCACAAAATTCATTCATGACCACAGATTTAAAAAAAAAAAAAAAAAAAACATTCTTGATTCCTCTCATGTCCCTCACACTTCACTACATCTATAACTCATCAAGTCCTCTTAGCTCTACCTTCAAAATATATCTTGACACATGTCTTCATCTTTCAGCATCCTCCCTAGAGGAATCCAATACCATTTCTTGCCTGGACCAATGCAATAGTTTTCTAACTGATATTCCCCACTTCCATTCTTACTCATCTATACCCATAATCCTCTCAAGAGCCCAAAGGGGCCCTTTTAGTGACAAAATCAAGGTAATACTGCTTCCCTATCTAAAATCTTCCAATGGCTTCCCATTTTGCTTAGACTGAAATACATCCTGATTTTGGACTGTAAGTTACCAGGTGAACTTGTCCTGTCCACTACTCAGTCTCAGCAGATTTACTCTGGCCTTTTCACCACCCTCCAGATGTGGAAGTCTTCTTTGATTCCTAGAGCACACCACGCACATTCTCACTTTAGAACTTTTCTCTTCCCTCACTCAATCTGGAATTTTCTATCCCCATCTCTATATTGCTGGCTGGTTTTGTTTGGTGATTCAGGAGTCCATTCAAAGGGCACTTCTGTGTCTTGCCACCCGACACACAGCATCTCCCACCAAACTGCTTAATTGTTCTCTCACACATCACTCTGACAATTTCCTTATTAGAATTATTGCTCCCTTACATTTTGTTTCCCTTTATGTGTCTGTTCTCTGTGATATTCCTGGTACCTAGAAGAATGTTGAGATCATAAAATATATAAATACTTATCAAATAATTATGTGTTTTCCTATCACTTTCATAGAATATATGATATTATGGTATTAAAAGTGAGCCTCGATTTTCTATATGGCTACCATACCCATGATGAGATTTACACTCGGTGTAAGCGCAAAGTGATTATCATCAATTACCTGATTATTTATGAATTGGTAGCTACTTGTTATAGTTTGACTTCCTAACACGGTTCAGGTAGTGATTAGAGTGATATGAACACAAATGATATATACTACGTGAATGACTCCTAATGAGATGCAGCAATACAATATTCCTATCTTTCTTATTTTCAGACTTTGACTAATTGTTACTTAATTAGCTACAGCTCAGCTACTTTCTTCAATTACTAAAGAGTTCTTTGATATTGAGCCTTGTTTTTCCATTGGTTGAAGTTAATAATAATAGGCTAAAGTAGATTTGACACAGATATGTACTATGAGATAAGAAACACTATACTGTGTTTAAATACAATGAAGCTATACAGTTTAGCCCAGCAATGTTTACTTCAGGTAATCCAGACAATATGTCATCATCATTATTAAAACATTAAACTTCATGAGTTTTGGAGAAACAAAGTGTAATAGGAAATATTTACTCATTTTCTATTGTAGGACACAGAAAATATGACCTTGGTCCACTGGTGTGTTAGTACTAAAAAATATAAGCTTTTATTTAACAATGACTGATTTTTACTGGCTTGGAGTAAGGCTGAATATGCATAAATAGAATATATGTATATATTATATATATACACATATATATATAATATATATATATACATATATATTATATATATATATGTGTATATATATATTCTTTTCTTTTCTTTTCTTTTCTTTTTTTGTTAAGATTTAAGATTTTCAGCATAGGGCACGTGCACTTGCTGGAGACAGAAAAAGGGAAAGTGAGAACTCACTCCCAGGGAGGATGGCCATGCTTGTAATCCCTTCTCCATTCTCCTTTTGGGATTTTGGGCATGCACACACACATGCCTGGTGTGTAATTCAAGCCACCAATTTGGGACTTGAACAATGGTCAGCCATATGAGAGTCAAGTGTCTTAACCACCATGCCACCTGCTGGCCCTTATTAATCTATCTTTTTGAGTACAATTCTTCATTTAGGTACTAGCCACCTTATTAAATGAATATCCTTACTCTATATTTGTCTGCAAAGGTATTTTGAGGACTAGACAAATCCAGATATCATATTTTATATACATATATACATATATATATATATATGTATATATATGTGTGTATATATATGTGTATATATATATACACATACATATATATATGTATGTGTATATATATGTGTATATATATATATATATATAGGCTTTTCTGAAGCTGGAGTCATCTATATGTGTTTCTTGAAAACATGAGTAGAAAGTATATATATATATATATATGTGTGTATATATATATATATATATGTGTGTGTATATATATATATATATATATATATATATATACTTCTGTGTGAGTGTGTGTGTGTGTGTGTGTGTGTGCGTGTATAAAATCAGTAATACCAAAAATAGTAGACAGGGCTTATCTGTCATCATTTTTTCTTAATGACCCCATTTTGGGTCCTAATGAGAACTGCTTTTTCTCCTCAGTACCCATAAACTGCCTTGTATTATTCCACATTGTAAGACTGATCTCTCTCTCTCTCTCTCTCTCTCTCTCTCACACACACACACACACACGAAAGTTCAGGTGTATAAGTTGTCATGCCTTTCCCTTTAGGAAAAACAAACATTGCCTCTATTATCATCTGGAATTTCTCCTAATCTTGGGAATCTTACTTGAAAACTATCTTCATGTCTTGGGATATAAATCCAGCCATTAAGGAGCTCTACAGTCAGAACTACAACTCACTCACTCTTCTAAACCAAATAGGATCTAAGTTGCCACAACCCAGTGCCACAGATTTGTCACAAAACAAAAGAACTTTGACAAAAAAAAAAAAAAAAGGAAATATGAGTTTGTTTTGTACATTGTATATAACATATGATAGAGAAGACCCAAAGAAAGAGCTTGAGATATCCTAAAAATATCCTCAGCCTTGTCACCACATGGAAATTGTAGCATTTTCCTTACCATGGAATCTCATCAGACAATTACTAGACTGACATGAGCTGAAATCCACATGTGTACAACTCACTGATTGACAGAGTTTTAATCATAGGCTTTTCTGGAGCTGGAGTCATCTATGTGTGTTTCTTGGAAACATGAGTAGAAAGGAGGAGAAATCTTCAATAAATAGATCAAAAGCAAAACTGAAAATTCCTTGACAATTTTCCCACTTCACCTCTACTTCTTCCTCTGTAAGCACTAGCCCTTTTCCCAAGAGTTGGTCATCTTGCTTTTTAATGATAGACCCAATTTCTCACAGAGACACTTCTAAACCCTCTACATAAAACTTTGTTAAATCTGTTTTTTTTAATGATAGACTCTGAGAAAGAAACTCCTTGGAATTTCTGTAAAAACATTTCTAAAGACTTCAGTATATATATAGTTAAATGGTCTTTCATTTATTCACTTGAAAACTGAAATCTCCTGTAGCCACATAGCTCAACTCTCAAGACTGAGAACTAAAACCAGCTCTATTAAAATAATTCAACTCTCTGACAGTTTATTCTAGTGGCCTTTTGGGAATTCAGCAGTTAAGATATCCAACAAAGATGTATCAGCTCTCTTTTCTGATACTTCACTAGATACTGGGGATTTAATGGTGACACGTAGGGCCAGCAGATGGTTATGTTTCTGGACTCTCACATGGCTAACTGTGGTTCAAGTCCCAGACCTGGTAGCTTGAAAATCATGCCAGACATGTGTGCATGCATGCTCAAGATCCTGGGAGGAGAACGGATTGTGGTGTGGCCATCCCCCAGTAGGTGATTTTTTGCTTTCCCTATCATTGTCTCTGCCTCTCTCTCTATAGGAAGCACATGCACCCTAACACACACACATAAAAAAAAAAAAAAAAAAAAAAAAAAACCTCTTAAATAAAAAGTGACACCAGTTATGCAGTTCTATGAGGGAGAAATACATTAAACAAATAATCACAAGTACATACACTCCAATTATGCTTATTGCTGCATGGAAACATTACATGGTTATAACAGCAGGGCTGCTCAAGAGGACGAGGGCCCCACATGGTGACTGCAATTCCAGTCCCCTGCCTGTTCAGTCTGAAATGTGCTGGGTATGCACACAAGGGCCCAAGACCCCATAGACTGGATGATTTGAAGAAGAGGGTGGTAGCATGACTAGACCCTAAGGAGGATATTTTCTCTCTCTTCCTTTTTCTGTCTCTCTTTCTCATGTGTGCATGCATACATTTCATCTAATAAAAAGAAAAAAAAGTTTGAAAAATAAGAAAAGCAAATAACCACATTTTGTGACTTATTTAGAGGGAATAAAGGATAGGTAACGTTTGATTTCAAGAATGAGTAAGGCTTAACTAGGAACATGGACAAGAAGAGGGGAAGGAAGAGGAAGAGGAGGAGGAAGAATGGAGGGGGAGAAAAGGAATAAACATGAAGAAGGGACAGAGGAAAAAAATGGAGAATGAGGAGAAAAACTGGAAAGGGAATTGGGGGCCACGGTAAAAGAAAAGGAAAAGGAAAAGGAGAAGAAAGTGAGCAGGAGGAAGAAAGGAGAAGTCTGAGAGCTTTCAAGGCATATGAAAAATCCCTGTGAGGGACCAGCAGTTAGCGTAATGGCTATGTCGCTGGACTCCCAAGTAGTCGACCACGGTTCGAGTCCCGGACCCGGTGGCTTAAAACTTATGCCGGGCGCGTGTGCGTGCATGCCCAAGATCCCGAGAGGAGAACGGAGGAGAAGGGATTGTGGCGTGGCCATCCCCCCTGGGGGGTGATTTCTCGCTTTCTGTTTCTCTGTCTCTGAGTCTGTCTGGCAAGCACACGTGCCCTATAGCAAAAACCTCTCCAAAAAAAAAAAAAAAAAAAAAAAAAAATCCCTGTGACACCAACTGAAAATATATTTTCCTACCCTGGAAAAGAGAGCAGAGGAGAAAGCAATTTGAGATAAGACTGGAGAAATCAGTAGGAGCAACATGACCTATAGGCCAGAAAACTTATGTAATTTAACCTTCATCCTTAAGTTTGTGAGAGTGTCTCTTTTATCATATACTTGCTAACCTTAAGTATTATTGTATTCTCCTACTTGCTAATTCAACAGATGAAAAGTGACGTCCCATTATTTCAACATTTCATCCTTTGTATACTAGTGAACTTATAAAAAAAGAATAATTCGATTTTTTAATTTCCTTAACTATAATTTATCTCTTCATATCCTTGGCCTCAATTTCTCCACTGAGGCTCCTGTTTTTCTTATCTATTTGAACAAGATATTATATATTAATTTATATTACCTCTTCAGACCAATTGTCACAAATATCTCTTTTAGTTTGCTGTTGACCTTTAATCTTTGTGTTGTTTTATAAGTATATAATATTCCAATTTTGTGCATTAAATTAAGGAATAATTTTATTTGCTGATTTTTGTTTGTTTTCCTATTTAGAGATTCTTTCCTAATTCAGAGACATAAATAACTGCCTAAGAGGGGCCAGCATGTGGTGTGATGGTTAAGGTGTTGGAATTCCCACATGGCTGACTGCGGTTCGAGTCCCATACCTTGCTTTCTCTCTCTCTCTCTCTGTCTGTATTTCTCTGGTAAAATTCATGTGAGAACTTAATTAATTAATTTTAAAAATTTTTTTAAAAAAGACTGGATGTTGGGCTGGAAGGTGGTGTGGTGCTTAAGGGCGTTGGACTCTCGCATGACCAACTACAGTTCAAGTCCCGAACCTAGTGGCTTGCTTTCTTACTTTCTTTCACTTTCTCTCTCTTTTTCTCTCATTCTGTCTCTCTCCGATCAAATTTAAATAAATAAAGTTCAATAAAATACTTTAAAATTTAAAAAAAAAGAACTGCCTAAGATGATAGAAGTTTTTCTGATGAAATCTTGAAATATTTGGCATTTATTTTGGAATATGGCATCTGTTAAGGATCTAAATATGCTGCTTCTACTTTAATAACTATCCAGCTGCTCTAGAGCCATTTGTTGATTTATCTTTCCCTTCTTGCTACAAGTTTTTGATGTCTCTTTTACCATATTTTACTTTTTCAAATGATATAGTTTACAAAACTGCCTATATTACAAAGGAGTCTAATTCATTTGTCCGTTTACCCCTGGGGCCGCACTGATCTAATTTTTGGAAATTTACATTAAGTTTTAATATCTAGATACAACTTGTGTCAGCTCTCACCTGGTTATTCCTTCAGAAGTACTTTAGAACAATGGTTTAAGTTCTGAAAACACAAACCCTTTCAAAGTATTAATTTAGAGTGTAAAAAATTTACCTTCTACTACTGGAGTGTCATTATAGCACATATATTATTTGGCCTGCTAATTCCATCTTCTAGAGCTATAATTGGAAATACTAAAGTCAAAAGACCTGCGTGTGAAGTTAGGTTTCATCACTTTTAGAATTTATTTGAAGGTTTCACTTACTTTCCACTTTCTTGTATATAAAATGACACTTCCTCTGTTACTCACTGAGCTACCGTGTGGATAACATAATGCATCAGAAAGAGTTTATGGGCTATGAGTGTTCGTTGAATGCTAGACCATGGTCACATAAGCCCCTCTGACTTTACCTCCTTTGCTCTCACACTTTTTTTTTTAAGGGAGAGATTTTTTGCTACAGGGTGCATATGTTCACTGGAGAGATAGAGAGGCAGAGACAGAGAGAGGCAGAGAGACAGAAAGTGAGAAATAACCCCCTGCGGGATGGTCCTGCCACAATCCCTTTTCCATTCTCCTCTTGGGATTTTAGACACACACACACACACACACACACACACACGCCCAACTTGAGTTTAAGCCACTGGATCCAGGACTTGAACCGCAATCAACTATATGGGAGTCCAGAGACATAATTGTTATGCCATCTGTTAGTCCGACTCTCTCCATACTTTTTCTGGCATCGTCAGTCCACAACCTCACCATTTTGAGGATCAAGTTTTGTAATTAATATAAAAGCCAAAACTCCATGTTGAAAAGGTACCACAATTTAATGCTATTATAAATTGAAGAGCCTTACAAACAAACCAGAGCAAAACAAAATAACAGCCCTCTTCAAGTCCAATGAGTTTGGATTAGGGGATATTGGATTTTCTTCAAAAGCAAAGGTAGGGGTGAGGAGTTGAATCTTTGTGTGTTCCTCTGATGTGGAAAAAGGAAGAGAGAGAGAGCGATGGGTCCATCAAGGGTCAGGAAAACAGTTAACAGGAAAAAGAAAAAAAAGATGAAAAAAAGTAGACCATCTAAAATTTAGCTGACCCAATTACTTGGGGAAGCGAGGTTCCATGAAGAAAAATCCTCAAGTCTTCCATGATGAGATCTCTTTTCCTCCAGTCAGAGCACTGTTTGCCAGGTTCAGCCTTATGAGAAAGGCAGATCTCAGGGAGACCTCCATGAAGCCACCCTCCCTCCCTCCTCTGAGGCTGGTCCCAAGTTGTCACACACCCCAGCAAACCCGAACAAGTTAATTTGTAATCTTAGAGGGAAAATGATGGTAGCACTGTGTCTGTCACTGAGCACTCTCCCTGCCAGTTTAAACAGCTGATTAGTTAGCGCCATTGGAATCGATCCGCATCAGTTCCACCTGCATGCACCCACCAGGAACCACTTTATTGTAAATCAATCATTCTGAAAACATCTCACAAAGGGGCCAGGCTTTACTAACAAGCCGTCAATTCCTGCTGCCTGTTGGCAGCGCCCAGCAAATGAAGAGTGCAACCAACATTTATTCAAACATTATCTCTTCAGGTTCTTTTGAGTCTGGGCAGAGGGTGGAGATGTAGGCAGGAATTGGAGCTGCCTAATGTGAGTGTATCTGTGTATGCGTTGTGAATCCCTCCCTAGGAGAGCCAAGGTTTGACCAGCCCTGTGCTTAAAAACAAATAAAAAAGGACAAGAGATTTGAATGGTCCCATCACAAAAGCGGATGTATGGATGGCCATAAGCACATGGGAAAAGTGCTCAACATTATTGGTCACGTCAGAAATGTAAATTAACATCTCATGTATACACCGGCATTGGAAATGATTAAAATTAAAAAAGACTGACAACACTCACTGTCGGTGAAAATGTAAACTGAATTTCCATTGTTGGTGAAAGTGTGAAACTAATTCAAGTAAAAGGTCTAGCAATGGGGCCAACAGATGGCATGGTGGTTAAAGTACTGGATTCCCACATGGCTGACCACCATTTGAGTCCTGGACCTGGTCACTTGAAAAATCATGCAATGTGTGTGTGCATGTGTGCCCAAAGTCCCAGGAAGAGAGTGTTTCTGTCTCTCTCTTGAGCACACACGCCCCCCATGGCAAAAACCTTATTTATTTATTTATTTAGAGATTTTTACTATAGGGCATGTGTGCTTGCCAGAAAGTGAGAAATCACTCCATGGGGGTGGAGGGTTGACCACGTTGTATTCCTTTCTCCTCCATTCTCCTCTCGGGATTTTGGACACACATGCACACAACTTCACATGAGTTTCAAGCTGCCAGATCCAGGATTAGAACTGGGTTGGCCATGTTGCAGTCCAGAGCATTAACCATTACACCACCTGCTGGCCTCCAGCAAAAACATTTTTTAAAAAAGTCTAGCAATATGTTACAAAGTAAACACACATCTAGACACATTAGAACTCTCTGTGTATTAAAATTCACCAAAATGAAATGAAAACTTGTCCACACAAAGAACCGTACATGAATATTTATAGAAGTTTTATTCATAATAGCCAAAATCTGGAACAAGTATTCATCAAAAGGTAATGAATAAATAAATTGTAGCATATCCATATAAGATCATACTACTTGTAAATAAAAATGAATGAATTACTGGTACACACAGCATGGGTAAAAATCAAAAACACTATACTGAAGGGACAAAGACTTACTTAAATAGAAGTACCTCCTCTATGATTCTATTTCTATGACACTGTAGAGCAAGCAAAACTATAGTGGGAAAAAAATGGAATAGTGATTGCCTCCAGGGAGGTAAGACTGAGGACTGACTGGTATATGGCATGAAAGTTCTAGAATAATGGTCATGTTCTTTGTCTTGATAGGAATTTGGATTACACAAATATACACATATGTAGAAACTCTGGGAAGGGTACACTTAAGATTTCTACATTATAAGGCAAATTTTACCTCAAAACTAAAAAGTGAGAGATAAGTATAAATAAATATTCAATTTAAGTAGTGCTATGTGTTTGGGGTGAAGTGTATCAAAATTTGCAACTTATTTCAAAATGCAAGACATGAGCATAAGATGAATTGGCAACTGGATAGAGGTACAGACAGGACGGACATGGCTAGCATAAGCAGGTACACTAGAACCTAAGTGAGATAGGATGAAACATGGATGTTCACTGTAAAATCTTTTTAATTTTTCTGCATGTTGGAAATTTTTATTAATACAATGTTGGTGAGAATTTTCTTCATGACACAGGGAGCTGGATAGTCCTCCTCAACTTGGTCAGCCTTAATAACACACAGGAGCTTTGTGACCTGTCTGAGTATCCCACAGGTCTCTAAGTCCATCTTTTCTCTTATCCACTAATGACTAAATTTGGGCTTCCGAAGGCAAACTTGCCAAATAACACTAGGAACAACTCCTCGGTGAAAAGAAGTGCAGAGAATATTATAATTGGTTTCCAAGAGCCCTCTACAAAACACATTCAACTCTTTTTAGTTTAAGAGATAGGACAAAGGCATTTTGTCTTGAGATATTTTCCCCTTCCCTTTATGAGTTCTATCTGAATCACAGTAGGTGGGCAGAAAAACCAGAGAAACTGTGTTCTCATTCTGGGTAATGGAGAACTCTATTGTTTTCCTTTGGTTAGAAGGCGTGATGGTAACAACCTGATTTTGCCAAGTGTGAACCAGACAGCCCCATGCAGGAGCCACTTAGGTCATTTGCTGACAGATGATTGCATTGTCAGCGCTGCATGGTTGAGGGTAATTGTGTGATTATGACTCCCTTGTAAACCTTACATCAGAAGGCAAAACTCCGGGAGTAGCTTGAGCAGTGGGGAGGAGTAAAATTGGACTGCAAGGGAGAACAGCTGAATGCCTGTGGCCCATCAACTTCAGTGGGGGTTTGTGGAGGCACAGATGGGAGAATCCGCTTAAAGCCACTTGGGAGACAGTTATGGTAATGAAACATCACAAGGTAATGGCTACAACATATAACATGGTTAGAAGGAACCGTGGATTTATTGGAACTTGGCAACTGAGGAGGAACAGGATTTAAGACGGCAGTAGGTATGCTGAAACTGCTTATGTTGGTGTAGGAGTTAAGCACTCAGCCACTAAATCTAGTTTTGCCTGGGTTCAAGTCTCAGCTGGCTACTTACTAATTCTGAGACCATGGCCAAATTTCTCCAGCTCTCTAGGTCTCTGTTTTACCTCATCTGTAAAATAAGTTAAATAATTATAGTTCCCATGTGGATATTGTAAGGATTGGTTGAACAGGTAAAAAGTTGAACATATGGGACCAGCCTATGGCATAATGGTTACATCACTAGACTCCCACATAGTCGACTGCAGTTTGAGCCCTGAACCCAGTGGCTTAAAAATCATGCAGGACATGTGTGTGTGCATGCCCAAAATCCCTAGAGAAGAATGGAGGAAAAGGGACTGTAGTGTGGCCATCCACCGTGGGAGGTGATTTCTCACTTTCTGTCTCTCTGTCTCTCTCTGTCTTTCTGGTGTGTGCACGCGCCCTAAAGCAAAAAATCTCTCTGAAAAATAAAAAAAGTTGAAAATAATGCTAGGCATATGATCAGTATCATGAGAATGTTCTTTATGGCTTTAGGCAAACTGTGCTTCTTCTGGACCTTCAAGTGTCTCAAGTTACAGCAACACAGTGTTAGGCTCCAGATATTCCTCCCTGTTTGGCTACTATCTGTCCTCCATTCAGATTGGATGTTTTTGATCTGGGCGTGGGCCATATCTCATCATAGTAAGCAGGAGAAATGCAAGACATGAGCAAGTCTGTTTTAGACTAAGTACTTCTTAAGGATTCTTTCAGAGAATTAAACACTGGGTTCTCACACTTCTGAGTGGTTATCTAACAACTCTAAACCTTGGGTTTTTCTTAGAATGGGGATAATAATGCTAGTTTTGGTGGTTTGCTATGAGGATGAGAATAAAATGTAGTGTTCATCATCATACCTGGCACATAGTAGTTGCTCAGTAAATGGCATATGCTATCATACATGTATATATGCACACATGTGTGTACATATACACATATATAGACAATACAAACATATAAATATAATTGTATTAATGATTATCATATACAGTTTACATTTATATTAATAGCAGTTACAATTCCAAAAACACAACCAGATAAATGAGATTTGCAGCAGAATATTTACACACATGAGTTTGCCCTTTTTTAGGCCTAGGAAATTTAGGAAGCAAGGATTCAACAAATAATCTATTAACTTGTGTTTTCTATCTTGTCATAATAAAACTTAGTTTTTGAATATCCCATACAGAGCAAGGTTCAAAAGAAATAGTTTCCATGAAGTACTTGTTAAGAGTAATAGAATGAGGGGACCAACAGTTAGCATAATGGCTATGTCGCTGGACTCCCACATAGTTGACTGCGGTTCGAGTCCCGGACCCGGTGGCTTAAACTCACGACAGGCGAGTGTGCGTGCACGCCCAAGATCCCAAGAGGAGAATGGAGGAGAAGGGATTGCAGTGTGGCCATCCCCCCTGGGGGTGATTTCTCACTTTCTGTCTCTCTGTCTCTATCTTTCTACCAAGCGCATGTGCCCTATAGCAAAAAAAAAAAAAAAAAAAAAAAGAACTCTCAAAAAAAAAGGAACAAAAAGAGTAATAGAATGATAGTGGTGGTACTGACAGTAACAGTAACACAAACTATAGCAACTGTTTTAAAGTTAAAAAGTTTATAGTCTGATAAAGAATTTAAAATATTCACAGTCACAAAGCTAACAGGAATGCAAGAGAAGAGAGACAATGAACTCCAGAAGGTGTAGGAGAAAAGAGCTGATGAGTTCCAGGAGATGTGGAAGTTCTTGTAGGATCTGTGACAAGGGTGGAGACAGCTTGGTGGCCTGAGCAGCCTGGGAGCAGAGAGGATGGAAGAATCTCATCTGTCTCTGTGTTCATCAGGGGTCAAGAAAGGCTCCTGCCATGGAGTCAAGGTCATGGAATCAAATAGTGGAGGTACTCTTCACCTAAACCCCAGGGCTCCTGATAAGAAAAGGCAGACATTCCACCTTTACTCCCCCACTCATTAGAGGTACTCCGGGAAGTGTGATTTATTGAATGTCTTTTTCTCTTGAGAAGTTCAGCATTGGTTTCTCAACATGTAAAGAAAGGAGATTGGATTTGGTCACTTAACTGCATGCTGGTATTCCATGATTTGTCTCATAATTCTGCATGGCTCAGTTAAGGACTACTGGTCCATTGGCCAACAGAGCAGGCGTCTTTTGGGAACCCTAAACCAGCCTTGAACCAGAGCCAAAAGACAGAGTTCTTTATAAAGAGGCATATCTTGTTATTGGTGAGATGTGCTGATATTGGGCTTTTGAGGATCACAGCCTGCATCATAGCAGGTGCCTTGAATAAGATGTTTCCAGGTTAGATTTGACTATCACATAAGACTTGCACCTCATAAAGCCACAGGATGATTGTAGCAAAAGCTCCATCTGTGAGGGATTTCATCATACTAACGATTAACTCAAGGTTCTGCCCAACAGAAGTACAAAAAAAATGTATGTGTGAGTACCTGGTAACTTCAGTCCTGTGAGTAGCCCTCCCGTGGAACATCTCTCTTGTCTTTTTGGCATCTACAAGCATCTATGAATACCGCAATACTCAGACTAGGGACTCTAACCCCATAAGTCTGAATACATGTTCTCAGGATTTCACACATTTGGGTTAAGATTATTATAATAAAATGTACATAATGTAAAATTTACCTTTTCAGCCATTTTTCCGTGTACAGTTCAATGACATTAAGGACATCCACATGTTTTGTAACCGTATCTATCCTCCATCTTCATAACTTTTCATATTGCTCAACTGAAACTCCACACACTTAAAACAATAACTCCCTACTGCCCTCTTTCCCAAGTCCCTGGAAATCACCATTCTACTGTTCATTTTTATAATTTCGACCACATTAGGTACCTCATATGAGTGGAATATATTTGTTTTGTAACTGGCTTATTTTACTTCCCATCATGTTCTTAAGATTCATCCATGTGGTAATAGGTGAAGAATTTTTGTAATCATGGTTTTATTACAAACCTATACACATATTTGTCTCTCTATATGTTCTATGCCATAGGTTATAGATGATTATCATATGTTAAAAACAGCAGTGTTATGGTTACATCACTGGATCCCCACACTGTTGACCATGGTTCAAGTCCTGGACCCGGCAGCTTAAAATTCACACCAGATGCATGTGCATGTATGCCCAAAATCTCTAGAGAAGAATGAAGGAGAAGGGATTGTGGCATGGCCATTCCCCCTGGTGGGGGGAGTGATGTCTCACTTTCTGTTTCTCTGTCTCTCCAGTGAGCTTACACACCCTATAGAAAAAAGTCTCAAAAGAAAAAAAAAAAAAGAACAGACACTTTATTTTTATGGTTCATTTATGTTTTCTGTTTATGTTAATTTGGGGAGAATAAAAGACAAATAGCCTTATAAGATATCTGGACACACCGAAGGTTTTTTTTTTTGGAGAGATTTTTGCTATAGGGTGTGTGCGCTCACCAGACAGACAGAGAGAGACATAGAGACAGAAAGCGAGAAATCACCCCCCAGGGGGGATGGTCACGCCACAATCCCTTCTCCTCTATTCTCCTCTCGGGATCTTGGGCACGCACGCACACGCGCCCGGCGTGAGTTTTAAGCCACCGGGTCCGGGACGCGAACCGCGGTCGACTACGTGGGAGTCCAGTGACATAGCCATTACGCTAACTGCTGGTTCCCGGCACTGAAGGTTTTATAATCACTTAAAAAATAATGCTGAAAGAGTAACCACCAGAACCTCTTGAATAAATTAATTACATGACAAAAGGACTTTATAGATATGATTGAAGTTACAGACCTTTGAGGTAGGAAGATGATCATAGATTCTGATGGGTCCAGTTTAACCATATGAGTCCTTTAAAGCTCTGCACCAAATCTTTACCAGGTGTAGACATGACCAAAGTAGGGTGAAAAAGATGTAGCATGTGAATAGCTCAACTCACAATTGCTTGTTTTGAAGATGGAGTGTTGGAGCCATGACTCTAGCAACAGGAGCCCTAGATGCTAGAGAAAGCGAGGAAATGGATACTCCTTTGAGCTTCCAGAAAGGCGTGCATTCCTGCTGACATCTTGATTTTAGCTCAATGAGACCTATGTCAGACTTACGACCTACAGAGCTCTAGTAGCATACATAGGGGCTGTTGTAAGCTGTTAAGTGTGTGGTGATTTGATAGAGCAGTCATAGAAAATTATTACAATATGTCAAAAGCAAATGATTTGGCAATACGGTGGCAAATGCTGTATTTACATTTCAAGAAGATGTAAGATCTATTACTTAGATCATGTCTTTCTATGGAATGGCTTACAGAAGCACATTTTGTAGTTAATATAAATATATAATGAATGTGTTTTTTGTTCTAAATTCTATAAATAATGGATTTAGGATAATTATTTGTTCATCAAATATTTTCAGTGCTTTCTCTGTGCCAAGTATCACACTAAGTATTAGGTACTCAGAGACATGAATCTGACCTGATTCCTGCCCTTAGGAAGCTGACACTCATGCATAGGAGTGGAAAATACCTAACTCTATGATTACACATTTTAACTATTACTTTGAAGGAAGTGAATAACAAGACCAGATAGAGCATAATGAACAAGCCTACAGGAAGAAACAATGCCATTAGAGTGGTATGAGCAAGCTTCCCTGAGGAGATAACTTTTACACAGATATTTGAAGGATGAGAAGAGTACAACCAGGTGAAGTGAGCATTTCAAAGAGAGAGGAACGATCACAGGTCATGGTCAAAGGACCTGAGGCTTGCAAAGTCTTGACCGTATGTGGAAGGAAATGGATGTTGGTCTCAGAGAATGGCTGGGGTAGTGTGAGAGGGAAAAGGGCTTCAAAAGAGGAGAAGATGGAACATTCTCAAAAGTACTGAGCCCTTAACATTGTCTGAGTTGGATTTGATCAATGCAGTGACAGGATCATACTTACATTCTTAAAGTTAAGGCATATTCTGTAGGCAGAAGTAGAAGCATGAGAGTAGAGGGGAAGAATAGTTAGGCATCTGGGCACAAATCCAGAGAAAAGTTTGTTCAGCCTTGGGTGACAAAGTAAATAAAAAGAAGAAAACAAAGTCAGAGAATATTTTAAAGGTATACTTGCTAAAACTTGCTCAGTTCAAGGATGGAAATAAAGACGTAGAAATCCCCAAATTTCTGACTTGAGCAACTTTGTAATTTAGAGCAGTTTCACGCAGTTTTCACTAATAAGGTAATGATGGTATTCTCTTTCATTAAAAGTGGCATTCCAGAGTTGCCCAGTAATGGAGTACTGATAAAGACAGGTTCAAATGTTCTGAATTAGCAAGCAGAGTCTTGGAGGTACTGGTAGTATTCCAAAAAGTTTCCATCTGCACACAGACTTACTCTGCATTAGCAGCATTAAAGTCAAAACACAGAAACAAACTCACTTCAGAACAAAATCGAAAGCTAAACCTTTATATAATTAATGGCAATTTTTATGATTTAGTTCCAACAAAAACAATATTATCTATCACATTGAATTAACGTTATAAATTTGAATTTTATTGGCCTCATGGTTTGGTTTTATCTTAATTTTTCAATTATTTTGCTTTATAGCTGAGTAGTTTTCAAACTGTTTCGTATAGTTGAGTAAGAGCTATACGTATAAAAATTTCATCCCTAGATTTATGTTTCAGCACTCACAGAAAATTGTATTTAATACTTATATAACACCTACTATATACTAGACATTTTTTTTTTTTTGAGAAGTTTTCACTGTAGGGCACGTGTGCTCACTAGAAAGACAGAGAGAGACAGAGAGACAGTGAAAATTCACCCCCCAGGGGGCATGGCCATGCCGCAATCCCTTCTCTTCCGTTCTCCTCCCAGGATCTTGGGCAAACATGCACATACATCCAGCGTCAGGTTAAGCCACCGGTTCCGGGACTCAAACTGCAGTCAACTACATGGGAGTTCAGTGACATAGCTATTATACCAACTGCTGGTCCCTAGACATGTATTTTAAATGCTTTCTAAATATTAAATCACTTTATTTTTATAACAATATTATGGCTGGTATTATTATTATCTCCACTTTATAGATGAAGAAACTGAGGCAAAAGGTTTAGTGATTTGGCTAAGGTCATATAATACTAAGTGGAAGAGTTGAGATTCGAACCTAAGTGAGGTGGCTCCTGAGTCTAGGCTCTTAAATAACATTGATAAGTTAAGCTAATGCAGAGAAGACCTGTGAATATTTTTTCTCCCTTTGACTATTCAACTTGACATTGAGAAACACTGACATAGTCCATTTGTCCTTGGCAGAGCTTAGAAAATATTTCAGTCTAACATTCTTCTCTTCATTGGGAAGAAAATGTACACCCGTAGGACAAGAAGTTAGTAGGTTTTGGAATTATCCATTTATTACGTTGCAGTATTATTTCAGTAATTTCAAAAGTGATTGATATTCCTATTGAACAGTGACTGATATTCCTATATAGATTGTAAAGAAACAGGGTTAGTGTCTTTTCATATGCTCCAGGGACCTTAGGACAGCACTACACACAGAGTAAAGACCTACAGAATTTACCAAGGCTCAAATAGACTAATCTGAGAATTAGACCAGAGGTCTAACTGGTTGAGAATGGCTGGAGCACATTTCTCTCCTCCCAAGTATCATGAGAGTTCTTTATGATGAGATGCCACTGGCTTATATAAGCTACTGGGTTGACCCAAAATATCTACCTTATGGGAACCAGCAGTTAGCGTAATGGCTATGTCGCTGGACTCCCACGTAGTCGACCGCGGTTTGCGTCCCGGACCCGGTGGCTTAAAACTCACGCCGGGTGCGTGTGCGTACGTGCCCAAGATCCCGAGAGGAGAATAGAGGAGAAGGGATTGTGGCATGACCATCCCCCCTGGGGGGTGATTTCTCGCTTTCTGTCTCTATGTTTCTCTCTGTCTGGAGAGCGCACACGCCCTATAGCGAAAAAAACTCTCCAAAAAAAAAAAAAAAAAATCTACCTTATGAAATACATTTCCTCATTCTTCCCCCTTGGTCAGGAAAACTCCTACTAAGCCAGTAAGACCCAGTATAAATATCTCCCTCTTGATACTTTCAGTAACCCTGCAAGCCAACTCATTAATATTTCTTCTGTGCCCTTACTGTACACAATATCTGCCTCTACTGCTATACTTCTTAGACTACCACATAATTGACTTTATTTCTGTCTTGATGACGGAATCCTTGAGAGGTAGAGACTATGCCTCATTTAATTTGTAGTCCTAGCACCTAGTGTTAAGGGTTAAGTCTCCTCTAAACTCATAGGTTAAAGTCTTAACCCCACTACCTCAGAATATAACTGTATTTGAAGATAAGAGATCTTCAGAGGCCAGCAGGTTGCATGATGGTTAAGGCACTGGACTCCCATACGGTCAATGGCAGTTCAAGTCCCGGATCTGGCAGTTTCAAAATCATGCTGGACATACGTGTGTACATACCCAAAATTCTGAGAAGAAAATAGAGGAGAAGGAATTGCAGCATGGCCAGCCCTCCTAAGGGGGAGATGATTTCACTTTTCCTCTCCAGCAAGTGCACATGCCCTATGGAAAAAATAAAAACCCTAAAAAATAATATCTTAAAGAAGTTAACAAGTTAACATAAGATCATTGTAAGAAGAAGAAATACCCAGGATGGCCATGCACATTGAAAGGCTACATGAGATATAGTGATAAGATGACTATTGACAAGCCAAAGAAGAAGCAGTCAAACCTGCAAACATCTGATCTTGGAGTCTGAGACATTAGGATGTGAGAAAATAAATATCTGCTGTTTAGAACACTCAGTCTGTGGTATTTTGCAAGGTAGCCCAAGCTGGTGAATACATCTAGAAAATGAATACACCTAGTAAAATGCATTCACATATGGTTTGTTCTGAAGTTAAAGAGCGACACATATTTGTGTTTATCATTTTTCTTATGTTTATGTATATATTTTAAAATGAAAGTATTCCTAGACCATAGAGCCTTGATTAGAAAAATAATCCTCTACTTCTGAAGACCCCAGTCTTGCTTTCAACCCTAAATTTTTGTGATTCAATTTTCCAATTATATGATAACCCTTCAAGAAGTACAAGGTATTGGCTTTGACTTCATAAACAAAATTTTTTACTGATTGCTTTGATTATATTAGGAACAATTAAAGTAAAGAAAAAGAAATAAAGCATATGTATGTGTGTGTGTGTGTGTGTGCATGTGCACATGTGTGTTTGTGCATACACATAAGTATGTGCTTCTTTCTGGAACCAAAATCTCATTAATACATTTACTATTTCCCTATCTCCTTCAAATAAATGCCTGTGCTTTAAGTAGTAACTGAAGATATGGGGTGGAAAAGCATATGGTGATCCCAAAAAGACAAAATAAAAAATGAAAAATTGGCAAAAACAAACACCTGGATTCCTGGCTGGAGACTAGAGCCAGAACAGCCAAATGCCTGAGACCAGACTCACATGAGACAAACAAGGAGGAAAGCACACAAAGAGTGATGGTGGGAGCCATCCAAGTGCTGGTGGATAAGTTCTATGCAGCCCTTTCTCAGACTTCAAATGCATTCTAAGCCCTACTCTGCAAACAGTGGAGGTCCAATGAGCATTTGTTGAATGGACGAATGAATCAAAGGAGCAGAGTGAACTGGGAACACTCTTCAGTGTTGATCATAGAAAAGGGAGGTGACTTCACATGCTAGCTCACAGTAGAAAAAGCAATTCAATTATCAACACTAACAGACAATAAACTCAGGCTAAAACATGGCAATTTTATGAGACGCTTGGCTGCAGCAACTTTGCCTTCCTTTGCTTGGTTTCTCCTTTCCCTTTCCACCCCCTATTGACTATTTGTAAGCACCACAACATGGTATCCTGGCTTTTATGTTTTCCTGTATCTCCTCACTGTGTGGGCTATGGGAAGTGTAAATTGACTGTTCAGTCATTTGTTTTTCTTCCCATACAGTTGAATAACTTATATGGTCTAAAGGCTGAGGAATTTGGCATGTGCAAACACCACACACACAATGAATGGGAACATTATTTGTTTCAAACTGGGAAACAGAGTTGGGAGAGAGTTAAAGCACTGAAAGAAAGGGCCAGAATTTTGTCCCGACTCCCCGGTGGTTGAGTATGTTGAAGAATAAATGTAATCTTGAGATTTCTGGGTCCCTGCAAATAGGGAAAAGCATTCAGACCCAGGGATTAGCTAGCCCACTAGTTAACACATGAAAATGGCTTCAGAATTTTCCCTGCAGGGGGCTACGGAAGGAGTAGGAAGAGGGATTAGCTGGGAGAAAAACAAAATGAAGAAAGATGGATGATGATTTCTTGGAAGCAAAAAGAGAGAACAAAAGTCAGATGCACATTTGGAACCTGTCTCTTGGATGACTGAGGGTAGGATGGAGCTTTGATCTGTGTTTAGTCCCCAAAGCTCAGAGCTGCAGCGCAACCTTTGTTGATGCCGGAGAGACTCGTGTTGGACACCAGAACAAGGGCAAGGGAGGACAGTGGGAGAGAAGAATTACAGAGGAGGAATGAGGGCACACAAGGAGGGGGTGCAGCGGGGGACTGGGGAGCGCTCTCTTCCCCTCCTTTGTGAATATACAGACAAGTCCATCAAACCCGTGGCAGGCTGCAGTGATGAGAAAGATACATAATATGATAAAGCTTGGTAGCAGGCATGTGTGATTGAACAGACCAATGAAGAGATAACATTTGAAAGCTTTACTGCTTGGAAAGCTGTTAGCAAGCTGGTGTCCCCTTCATCATGTTTAATTTTACTTTTACTACCCTTCATTTGCTTTGACGGGTTGATGTTGCCATGGTGCAGTTGGAATTCTCATAAAAGTGCTGTTACCCTTTCAAGATGGCCATTTTTTTCTTGGGTTTATACCACATTTTATAGTTATGTCAGAAGGTTTACTTGGTTTATGAATTCTCCAAGCTCTAAGATTGCTCTCAAAAACCTCTGGGTTGCCTTCGGTTCTTGCCATTTAATTTGTGATCTTTTAATAGCAATTGCATCATTGGGTGATGTCCCAACATAATTAGAAATGCATATTTTGATTCATGCAAGCAAACAAAGGGCACAGAGAGAAACCAAACCCACCTTTCCTAGGCTATAAGGCCCTGAAAATATGTGAGTGTCTATATGCTTCTGAATATTGTACTTTATGCATAAAGAGGGAATAAATAAAATAACTGTGACCATCCACGAAATCTAATGATTAACATGTAACCATGTAATTTGACGACTCCTTTATTTCTTCTCGAACATTTTTGAGGCTGGTAAACTATATAGGAGAAAAACATTCCTTATTAAAGTTTTGCTGACAATTTCGAAGCTAGAGGTCATGAATAAACATTTAAATAGGTCTTCAAATTCACCAATTACAATCTTCTCACTCCACAAAGAGCATTAGTCACTGCATCTGTGTCTAAGAAGTTTTAAGAAATCAGAGGATACCAAGTCACTACCACACATTTGAGACAGCTAAAGCAGAATATAATCACGAGATAATGTGATGAGAACTGTTATTTCATGTAATTTCAACGGACTGAAATGGACTTCTGCATTAAAACTTGAGGCAAGACATCAGAAATGTATTTCAAAGTCTATATTTTAGGTTTATTCTGATCAATACTTTGTCCATTCCTCCATATTATTTTGCCAGATCTGAAACATCTGAAAGCTGTTTTGGCAGGTAGAGAGCTACCCCCATGTGAATTAGTGCTCTAACAAGTCACCACAAACTTAATGGCTTAATGAGAATTTATTATCTTACCGTTCTGGAGGTCAGAAGTCCAAAATGGGTCTCACTGGGCTAAAATCATGTGACAACAGGAGTGCCTTTTTCTGGAGGCTCTTTTCCTCACTTCTCCCAGCTTCTAATCAGTTGCCTGCATTCCTTGGATCATAGCCCCCTCTTCTCCCATCTTCAAAGCCAATAACATCACATGTCTCTGAATATTATTCCATAGCTGCATCTCCCTCGGACGTTCTCCTGCTTCCCCTTTTCACTTTCAAGGACCCTTGTGATTACATTGGGCCCAGACAGATAATTGAGAAAAATCTCCTTATTTTAAGGTCAGCCGATTAGCAACCTTATTACCAGCTGCAAACTTTATTTACATTTGCCATGTAAAATTAGATATTTATGCCTTCTCAGAATTAGGACATGGGTATCTTTGGGGTCTATTATCTGCCGATCAGATTGTCAGTTGGAGGTAGCAAGCATGTTAGAGAGCCACTTGGAGTAGGATGAAAAGCTCTCACGTTAAATTAGAGCTGGGCTAAATGTCCCGAGGTCCATTTGCCAGCTTATGCTATGACACTTTAATGTTGTATAAGGAACAAAATCCCTCCAACTTGAGCTTCCCCACTGGTAAAATGGGTGTGGGAACATTTTACTACCAACAAGCAAGAGTTTTAAAAGCTTCTGAGTATTTATATGTACATGAAGTGCTTACTTAATCTTTCTCCAATGATTCCACTTTTAGTTGTTTTAAATTTTGCTATTAAAAAATAGTAATAAGAACCAGACATGGTGGCAGGCACCTGCAGTCCCAGATACTTGGGAGATTGAGGCAGGAGGGTAGAGAACTTACCTAATACACAAAATAGAGCAGGCTCCAACATGCAAGGCTAACACACTGCTCAAGACACAATGGATCCCACATGGTGACCAGGATTCAAATCCTATGTCTGGTCAGCCTGAAAAACATGCCAGGCAAGCACTCATGAGTGCCCAAGGTCCGGTGGACTAGAGGACTGAAGGAAGAGGATGACAGCATAATCAGACCCAGTGAATTATTTCTCTCTCTCTCTTGCTCTCATCCTATCTCTCATGCTCATGTACATACACACACATACTCTGACAAGAATAAAGAAAAAATTAAAACAGAACACCACAAACACACAAGTACTCAATATATACCCCTGTTTGGCTTTAGCTATTTTCTTGTGATATTTTCCATGTTGTAGTTATACTGGATCCAGTGATGTAAACATGTTTAGAGATCTTGGGACTTTCCCAAAAGGCAGCACCACTGTGAGTGTGTGTCCTGGAGGGGGCACGTGATGGGGTAGAGGAGTCTGCTCATGTTCAGTCCTTATTGCTTCTCGAAGACTGTCATAAAATGTTCAATGATACATATTCTTCTACACTATGGCCACTAAATGATGTGATATAAGACTTGATGTTGCATCTTAATATAAAGGGGCCCTAGAGAGATAGACCAACTGCTCCAAGCCCAGAAGGGACCTTGGTTTCTTCCCTTTCTGTGGCCTAGTTATTTTGCTCTTCCTTATAGTCTGTGAGCTCTATACTTCTAATAAATTCTCTCCACCCTCAAATCATCATTTTGAGCTTGAGCTAGTCAGAGTTAGTTTCTGTTACTTAGAACTGAGAACCCTGGGTACAGTTGGCTGTAACAGCCATGAAAAATCCAGCCAGGTTTAGAATATTTCTTTTGGCCCAAAATAAAACTGTATAATGGCATAGCTGTAGGGACCTTAGTCACTATCTAATGCATATTTCTCATTTTTCAGGTGAGGAAATTTAGAATCAAAGTAGGTAAATGACTTGGCTAAATTGCCATAAGAATTTACTGGTAGATTACAGTTTAGTCAATTTAGATCATATTCATATCAATTGAAATTTCTGGGAGAAATAATACACTATAAAATCTTAGCTACTATAAAGGAAAATATGCTATTTCAAGTAGTAGCTATGATCATCACCCATGTGTAGACAGTGGTGAAAGTAAAAGGGGGAACCTATAATGATTATTTTATTTTTCTAGAATGACAATTTTTCTGTGAAAATTAGGAAGAAGGCTATAACTGATTAGACCTCAACTTCTAATTATCATGACCAAATCTTAGAACCCTATTTGTTCTAGTGATAGATGACTTCTTTTTATATATATATATATATATATGTATATACACATATACATATATATATATACACACACACACACACACACACACGCACACACGTTTCTTCCATGAACTAGAGAGATGGAGAGATAAGGAGAGACCTCAAAAAGGTCTTTACACACTATCTATCTCAGCCTCACTCTGAATCATATACATGTGAACATACACATGTGTGTTCAAGGAGGTCTCCAGATGTGAACCTAGAACCTTCCCATATGGTCAGCCTTACAGAGTATGTTCTTGCCACTAAAACACCCTCCAGACCCATGCTTCTGTAGTAATGGACTTCAAAGGTGGGTAACTCCCAATGATCCCTACCTCCTGGTACTCACACCATTGTGTAATCTTTTCCCCTTAAGTGCAGACTGACTGAACTAGTGGTCTACTTCTAATTAAGAAAATACAATAAGGTTAGGTGATATAAATTCTATGATTAGGTTACAAAAATCGCAAGCAGATTTTCCATCTTGCTGGCCTTACTGAAACAATCTGCCATGTTGGAGAGGCCACGTGCAAAGAACAAGAGGGTGTGAATAAAGAGCTGAGACCTTTAGTCCAATCACACTCCAAGTACTGAAGTTTGACAACAGCTACTGAATGAGTTAAGAAGAAAATCCTTCTTCAGTTGAACCTTGATCTCAGCCTTGTGAGAAATCCTCGCATTGATGACCCAGTCATGCCCAGATTCTTGATCAAAAGAAAATTTGACATAATAATTTTATATTTTTAAGTACTAAGTTTTGTAGTACTGTGTTACACGGTAATAGATTACTAATATAGTCCTTGATAGAGCCTAATATTTTTTTGTCTTATTGGAAAAAATAAGATTTCCTTATTATGGTTATCTAAGAAGGAAAGTTGACTCTGGGTTTTGAACACTCTCAGGCTAACAGTCCCTGCGCAAAGTGTCAGCAAGTGCCTTCTGCTCTTCAGGGCTCTAGGATAGCTGAAGGTTGTGAATTGTAGAATTAAAAAATGCAAGTTTTCTATTGCCCACATACATGTTTATTACACCTAAGTAGAAACTTCTGCAAGAAAGAAAGAAAAATAAGAATCAAGTCGCACTAGTAGGAAAAAGAGGTTTGAAGATATAGTTAGTCTCACTGGTGTCTGTTAATTGCACATTTTTATTTAGTTTTAGCCAACTGGCAGTAACGCACCATTTTAATTATGTTAGAACTAGAAAAAGAAGAGTATTTAGTTTGAGTTTCTTGTACTAAGTTTCTTTCTTAATTGCCTTTTCATTCAAGCAGAAGACTTATGGTGGCAGACACAGCACTGTTGAAAAACAATTCATTGTATCAGTGACTGGGCCTCATAACAGAGCTCCTTAATAAGACCATGTTCTGTACTTCTTGACTTCCCAAGATGGATTATGTTCATAGTCCATTATTTGAACGAGAGTATCTGACTTATGGCAAATCTATCTGAAACAGCATTGTAGAACTGTATTTTATCTTTAAGAAATGTATTTTTATAAAAGTAAGATATTTACTTCTGTTGCAGGAAGGAATTTAGGCAGAAAAATTTCTCTCTAATGTTTGTTGAATCATCCGAGAACGATGAGGGGGAACGGGGTGATACATCAACCAACTAACTTGAAAAACTCAGTTGTATTTTTATTTCAGGAAGAAAGGCTGAGCTAAAGGTGCCCTATGGTATTGCATGAAATACTTTTCTTCTTTTTCCAAGTCATGCATATCACCCAGGAATTCACAAGGGTAGCATCTCTGTTTTCTATTGCTTAAATTTGCACAAGCATGCAATCAATTCTTCCTTCCATTCCTTCCTCTTTAGAGCCTGTGAAAGGGGTTGAAATTTACAGTATTCAAGGATTGCAATCCTTGTTTGAAATCATAGACTGTAAGAATCCAAAGGGACCTTTGAGATTATCTGGTTCAACCCTCTCATTTTACAAGTGAGATAACCAAGGCCCTTTAGTGAAAAATCTTGTGTGCAATGGATGTCTTAATGACATCTAGTTCCCCAAACCAAACGAGGCCGGGCTCAGGATTCACAAAGAAGGAGGAAATCATGCACACAGGTAAGGAGTTAAAAATTTCAGATTAGCTTATTTTTTGTTTCTTACTTGAAGGAAGTTACATAAAGCAAAGAGATATACAGACTGTGGTGGCAGGTCTCTGACTTCCCAGCCAAGCTCACTCACTCTAAATCTGTGGCCTCTGAAAAACTACTCAGTCTGTTAATTTGCATGTTAGTTAACATGAGAAAAATAATGTGACCAACCTCTGAGGTTGTGGTGAGGAAGACATGAAAGACTAAATGGAAAGCTCAACACAGAGCCTGACTCTTAGCAAGCACTCAAGACATGTTTGTGATTGTTAGGATTATTAGTTCCCACTAGTATTATACCACCTTGACTCTGCTGATCCTTGCCAATAGCAAATCACTTTCTGGGCATATGAAAAGAGAAGGAGTTTCAGTATTTTTTTTTTTTTTTTTTGGAGAGGTTTTTTTCGCTATAGGGCGTGTGTGCTCGCCAGACAGACAGAGAGAGACATACAGACAGAAAGCGAGAAATCACCCCCCAGGGGGGGGGATGGTCATGCCGCAATCCCTTCTCCTTCATTCTCCTCTTGGGATCTTGGGCACGCACGCACACGTGCCCGGCGTGAGTTTTAAGCCACCGGGTCCGGGACGCGAACCGCGGTCAACTACGTGGGAGTCCAGCGAGATAGCCATTACGCTAACTGCTGGTTCCCGAGTTTCAGTATTAAGACTATCTTGAACTTGGGTCCTATTCTCCTGCTGATCTCTGATTGATCACCCTTGAATGGCCTCTTCTATCAGCTCCCATCTGGGCTGCCTCTGCATTACTGAGTCACAAGTGTCTTGAGAGGAAAGCTCACACTTGGCTCTTTCTGCTTTTCCCTAGGACCCACTATAATGTCTTTGACTAATCAGTCCTCATGTTAAATCAACACTGTTCCTACCAGATCATATTGCTCCTGGAGACAAAGCAAGTGTGATGGAGTTCATGCAGAAGTAGAAGATTCTAGCAAGAAGACAACCAAGGAGAATACACCATAAAACTCTCCAGAGCCTCTGATTAGTGCCAGTAGCTCAGGATAGTGGCCTCTCGGTGCTTAGGAAATTCTGGAAAAGCTGGGAGGAATAATACAAAACAGTAATGGACAAATTTATCCACTGAAGAGTGTGGGATGAATATGAAGGTCTATTTTAATGGAGGAGAGTCCATAATGGGAAGTTAGGCTAGATCTGGAGGTGAAGGATTCAAAATATTTATGAGTTCTTTTTAGTCACTTATCCCTGAAGGAAAAAAAAAGAAATGGAGACTTGGTAAATTTTTTAAAGTAGTACTTGAATTACAGTTTTCAGTGTGCAGTTCTTAGTTACCAGGCTTGGCATGTTCCAGGGAGTGGCACTTGCATTATTTTTCACCCCCCCCCCCCACTCCTTTTTTTTTGCCTTCCAGACAGCTTCCATGAGAGGAAACAGCTTTGAAGAAAACAAACTGCAGTCTTTGCTCAGTTAAGTGAACTGGCTCCTGCTCTCCCGGCTTGCATTTTAAACTGTTTTGGCCACCTAATGTGGAACCCAGCAAAGAACTTTTATCATGGGAAGGTCATGTGCAGTTATTAACACAGAATGACAACTGTACTTCAGAAAACAATTGTCCTTTTTCTTCTCTGTCGCTGCCAACAAACTTCACTTCTTTTCACTGTCCACAAAGTATTTCCTTTTTTTAAATTTATTTATTTTATTTTATTGTTATTATTATTTGTTTTGTTTTCACCATAAGATGCATGCACTCGCTGAAGAGAGACGGAGAGAGGGAGAGTGAGAAATCACTTCCCAGGGGGGAATAGCCACACTGCAATTCCTTCTCCTCGTTCTTCTCTCAGGATTTTGGGTATGCATGCACACATGTCCAGCATGATTTTCAAGTTGCCAGGTCCAAAACTCAAACTGTAGTTGGCCATGTGCAAGTCCAACGCCTTAACCACCATGTTACCTGCTGACCTCTCAGCAAAGTATTTCAACAACCCCTGGTCCTCCTTTGTGGAACCCAGGTAGAATAAAGAATAGAAAGGACATTTGAATCTCTGGCCAGGTAAATTCAATGTGCCTCAGTGAACATGTAACCTTTTCGTGCTGGCAATATGAGGCAACTCTGAGGCACAAATAGAATGTTAGAGCTGGGAAGTTTCACCCACTGGCCAGAGGTCTCCAAGATCCCCAGGATTCTGTGACCTGTGGTTAGTATTGTGCTCTCTACAGGGTTCATCCTCTATCATTGGGTCTGCCCAAGGCCTCCACCACTAAAGACAGCTCTTGGTTCCTGGCCACCATGGGCCAGTCAGTGCACTGACGTAATTTTTTTCAACATTTCACATCCTGGCATTGTTAGATGCTCTCCACCATCCTGAGGTTTAATTAATTATACCTATCCTGAATGAAGATTAAGGCATTTCTCTAGACTTGAAGGACTAGGTAAAAATGAGCAAGGCTAATGGCCCAGCTGCAGTGACACTACCAAAAGGACTCCACTATATGAAGGGCAAAGTTGTGTGGGAGGCCTGGCTTTGGTTCCTAGCCAACCTAAACAGGCCAGGTGACGAGTCACATACCTGTGATCCTAGCTGACTGGGAGGCTGGGGCAGGAGCATCACGACTGTGGCAGGATCCTCTCAAAATTATTTATTTCTTTCTCTTTCATTAAAGAAAAAGTGAGCAAGACTGACAAGAGATTTTAACAGATGATGGGGAAATGACGAGGTTAGCCTTACCTGAATGATGGGTGTAGGAGAAAGGCAGTAATACAAAATCTTACAGCCTTCTATGATTATGAGTTATGTAACTTGATCTAGCTGAGCAGAGATTTCTAAAGTAGAATGGCAAACTGTATTGACACCCTTCTTTCTAATGTGCATCTAAGTGTGCGTGTGTGTGAATGTGTATGCATATGCATGCATGGGTACATGTATGGAAGCATGCTCATGCTTTCAAAGCTTGTCATAGGTATGCATGTGGAGGGATAAAGCAGACAGCAAGCAGTGTGAGGAGGGCTGACATGTGTGCTGTTGGCAGTCAGTATTGTTTTGTCTAAGTACTCAGCAAGTAGCTGCCATGACTTACTGATTGCTGGTCCAGCTGCTGGTGTGAGTCAAAGCCACTGTCCTCAATTGGAGAAGGGCCTCTGTATCTTAGCGTCCTGCTGCCGTGGCCTGCTGTGCTGTGCCAGCCCCCTGCTAGGTCGATTTCACTGGGCAGGTATTCTCCACAATGGTGGTGCCTATGGAGAGCAGGGAAGCTGCTCTGGAGAGCATGTTGACTGAGAGAGGCTGTGATGTGTGATAAAATGATGAGCTCCCCGGGGAAATCTCCACAGGCTTGGTACTGGCTCTGCGATTAGTCTTGTCCTCAGTGGAGGATGCATGTTGCCTTTTTCCAGCTTCTTAGAAGGAATAATATATGATTTGGATATTGCTCTGCTATTGACATACTGGCATTTCTGCTTTAACAATTTTAAAGAAACAAGTAGGAGTTTACAGGGCTGGGTACTAAATAATCCTGGAAGACAGCTGAGGGTGGTTGTGTGAATGCATATTGTATCTTTCCCGATCCTCTCGAGGTCATTAAATGTAACCCAAGTACCAAGTGTAGGAATGTGTACCCTAGTTACGCTCAGAAATAATGACTCATGATACAGATTTTCAACAGATGGGATTCGGAATTTAAAATTCTTTATCTCTCTCTTCCCTCATTTCCTCCTAATGATTAGAAATTTTAATATCTCTGTTGCTTTGCACAGGAGTTCAGTGTCAAGCACCCTAATTTGACCTAAATTTTCTCCACGTCTGTACGATAATGTGGTTTACAAAAAGTCCGTTCACCTCTGGTTTATCCATTTGAGTTTAGACACAGCACAGGTAAAACAGATAGTTTTTTAAACCACTTTTTGGAGATGGTTTCAGTGATTGCCTCTAATACGCTTTTCCTCTAAATAAGTCTCAACTACTTCACATCACATGACATGAGTTTGTTTTGTTTTGTTTTTTGGTTTTTGGTTTTTTCCTGATAAGAGAAGAGGGAGAAGCGCTCAGTGAAATAAACACCTAATTGAGATAGAATAGAAAGTTTGAAGTTAGACACAAAAATTATTTTATTTATAGTATAGAAATTTGCAGTTCTAGAGTAAGTTCTGGCCTATTGTACAGCATGGTAACTATTGTTAATAAGAATGCATTTATGAAAATTTACTAAGAGAAATAGTAAAATTTACTAAGAGAATAGATATTAAGCCTTTTCGTATTGACATGTGGCAGTCTTTGTACATTTGAATTCTAAGACTTCTGCAGTTAGATGTGTTGTATCTTCTTCTGCATTGTGGCTGTCTTCTTACTTTTTTATAATGGAATCTCGGTTGAATGGAAGATTTTAATGTAGTCAAATGTATCATCTTTCTCTTCATGATTTGTGCTTATCTAAGATCTCTTTCCCAGTCATCATCCCATAAAGATTCTCTTCCATAGTAACCTAAAAGTTTCACAGTTTTGATTTTCAAAGCTTTAATCTTTTGAGAAAAAATTGTCAAGTGTGAGGTGAAGACCCAATTTTGTATGTTTTCACGTGCCTACCCAGTTGCCTCAACTTATATGGAGTCCATTCCCGCACTGACTTGCATCGACACCCTTGCATATAGCAGGTTTCTACCCTTATACGTGGATCTATTTCTGGACTACTAGTTTATTTTTTTTCTCTATGCACTAGTACCATAAGGTCTTAACAATTGTCATTTCTAATACGTCATCAAGTAATAAGCATTTCCCCTCATTTTATTTTCAAAATTGGTTTTATATTTTACCTTTTAATATAAGTTTTAAAACTGTATTGTTGGGACCAGCAGTTAGCGTAATGGCTATGTCACTGGACTCCCACGTAGTTGACCGCGGTTCGAGTCCCGGACCCGGCGGCTTAAACTCACGCCGGGCGCGTGTGCGTGCGTGCCCAAAATCCCGAGAGGAGAATGGAGGAGAAGGGATTGCGGCATGGCCATCCCCCCTGGGGGGTGATTTCTTGCTTTCTATCTCTCTGTCTCTCTCTGTCTGTCTGGCGAGCGCATGTGCCCTATAGCAAAAACCTCTCCAAAAAAAGGAAAAAACAAAACAAAACAAAACAAAACAAAACTGTATTGTCTAATTTCATGAAGATCACTGCTATGATTTTGCATTGTTTCAGATGGGTTACAGACGGAGGAAGGAAGACTACATGCAGGTACTGTAAGTTTCTGATTGGTTTACACAAAAATATAGAAACTCAACACAAGTCAGGTGGCTATCAGCACATCGTTAAGGCGACTATCACTAATCCAGCGGCTCCAAGGCAGTGTGCATTGTGGGTGCCACTAAATCTGAAAAAATATTAAATTCGTGCTGTATCACCATTCCTTTATACTTGAGGATGTTATCACATGCCAAGACAACTCAATGTTTCCATCCAAGGGAATATCTATAGACAATGGTCTGACTTGACATTTCAAAGGAGATTCACAGCAAGCATTCCTGATCATTTTATCTGCCATCTGCTTTCCAGAATTAGTGGAAATTGTTCTCCCTCACACGTTTTGATGGAAATTACATGCAATGTGCGTAAGTTTAGGGAAAATGAAAAATTTAGGGATAGTGAAACTTCTCACCAATAAGCATGTTATATCTCTCCATTTACTTATTTTCTTATGTTCTCGACAGAAAGTCATTTCATTTATGATACTTTTAAAACTTTGTTGTTGTTTCTAATATTTAGAACTTATATGTTTGAATCAGTCATTGATACCATATAAAATATAAATTTTTGTATACTGATCTAGCAATCTTACCATTTCTGGATTTTGTTAATGTAGACTAAAATAACATTCTTGCGAGAATTTTCTCCCTTTCTTTTCAACATTTTTTCCTCTCTTACTGTATTGATTAAGAACGCCAATAAAATATTTAAACATTGATAGCAAGAAACAATGATAACAGGAATACTTTATTTCCATCTAACTTTAAAGGTTTTAAAGGTTTCCACAGTTTCACCACTAAGGATACTGTTTTTGGTAATTTTTGAGAAGTAATACTTTATTAAATTAAAGAAGGTCTTGGGACCAGCAGATGGCATAATGGCTACATCACTTTACTCCCGTGTAGTCGACCATGGTTCAAGTCCAAGACCCGGTAAAGTCATGAAGCATTTTTGCATAAATACATCACAACTTTTCTGACAAATCAATGGATATAAGCTTTCATTTCTATTGGATATATATAAAAAGTAAAATTTTGGGGTTATAGTGTATATGTATGTTTAACTTTAGTAGACATTTCCAAATATTTCTCCAAATATCCTTTCTTATATCTATAGAACCTGCTCTATGGAAATCTTCAAATGATCTTGTCATATGCAAATATAGCCCAACCCTCAGTCATAGACTTTCAGGAATTCCCAGATATGAGATACTTCAGTTTTTCTATATTTTCTCCTCTGATACTTGATATTGTCTGTTGATATAATTTTATATGTTCTCATGGGTGTATAATAATGTCTATGGTCGTTTTATTTTGTACCTTGCTGATCACTAATGATATTAAGCACCATTTTATACGTTCAAGGGTCCCAACAAATTATTTATTTTATAAATATATAACAAAAAGTGAAAGATGCAAACTTATACTAACTTCTTTTGCAGAAAGATTCCTTTCCTTTCAGAGGCAGCTAGAGCAAAGGCTGATCCCCTTGATATACTCAAGGGCTGCCTTCAGTCTAGGAGGAGTTGAAGCCCTGGTAAGACTCAGACTATCTCTGGTTTGTTCCTATGGCTTCATGATCCTCAACCAAGAGACCATGCTCTTCCCATGAAAATATCCTGAGCTTTGATCTTTGTCTCTCTATACTGCCTGAGAACTCTGCTTTCATTTTTCAAGGAACTGTCACTTAGGTTCTTAACCTTCTACCCTGCACAGCCTCAGGTTTCAGCAAATGACCTGAGAGAAAAGCAATTGTGTGCTTAAAGTTCCCATTCCCCGTCATAGTCAAGTTTTTCTGCTTCCTTCTCTGCCCCACTCCTGCCTTGTACTGCTCAGCTTGTCCCAGTCTTTGCACTGCTTTCTTTAACTCTTGCCTGGGGCTGCACTGGAAAACACGTGGCCTCCTCCTCCTCACCACTCCCTGTACCATTTTCTTGAATTTTTTTGAGAGAGTTGCTTTAGGGCAGAGAGTCAGAGAGAGACAGAGAGACAGAAAGCAAGAAATCATCCCCCCAGGGGGATAATCATGCCACAATCCTTTCTCCTCCATTCTCCTCTTGAGATTTTGGCATGAACACACATGCTCAGCATGAGTTTTAAGCCACCAGGTCTGGGACTCGAATTATAGTTGACTATGTGGAAGTTCAGCGACCATTTTCTTGAATTTATTAAATGAGTTAGAATTTCTCCTGCCACCACATGAAACTACAATCGGCCCCTTTGCTGACTCTTAGATAGTAGAAGTACCCATAGTAACTAAGTTTTTTAAGTTTAAATGAAGTCTTGGATAATTAAATCTTCTCCTCTGTCCCATCCAAGTGCCAGAGGCTAGAATAATTATTGGGAAGGCAGTTGTGGTTGATACGTTCACTCTTTTCTTCTCACTTCCTCCTCTGTTCTCTAATTCCATTCCAGGTTTGAAGCAAGAAAGAATGAAGGAGATGAACAGAGTTACTATTTGAAGAATAGAATTATAATATGGGGTCTAATTTTAAAGCAATGATTTCTCTGACACTTGTTTTTTGGGTATCTCTAACTGTAATCTTGTGCTATGAGGAGTGCCTTCTTTCCTCCAGGCCTTTCTTGGGTCCTTGTTTGTTGGAGGAGGGCTCCTCACAGACCTTTCTTGGTTTAATTCTATCACCCCTGTGGGTGGTACTCAGCGACAGAATTTCTAAACGGCCTGAGACTCACTCTTTTTTCCTCTAAGGCCTTCATAGGGTCCATAGGAAACACCAAATGTCCTCTTTTGATGAGAATAGGATTTTTATTTATTTATCAAGAGTTTTTGCCATAGGCTTGTGCTCACCAGAGAGACAGAAAGCAAGAAATTAGCCCCTGTGGGACTGGCCATGCCGCAATCCTTTCTCTACAATTTTTCTCTCAGAATTTGAGCATGCATGCATATGCACTGTTGAAAGAAAAATAAACTAGTCAATTTAATAGAGTAGAGTCTTAATAGAGCAAATCTAGCATGAGTTTCAAGCCACTGGGTTCGAGACTTGAACCATGGTTGATCACTTGGGATCTCAGCACTTCAACCATCAAACCATCTGCTGGTCCCAGAGAATGGGGTTATTTTTAAATGCAGGTCTCTGCTTGCCCTTGGCCCTGTTGCTCAGCCAGTGCCCTTTGCTCTGAGATTCCTCAGACATGGGCCTAACAGTGGTCAAACTCCAGGAAGGAGGATTGGAGTCAGAGTTAGTAAATGTAATGACAGAAGGTTGGAGTGATGCGAGAAAAGGACCAAGAGCCAAGGAAAGCAGGTGACCTCTACAAACTTAAAAAGATTTCCCCCTGGGGTCACCAGGAGGAAACAGCCCTGCTAACATCCTGACGTTACCCCAGTGAGCTTGATTATGGACCTCTGATCTCCATAACTATACAATAATAAATCCGTAGTGTTGTAAGATACAACTTAGTGAGAATTTCTTACTGTCAAAATAGGAGATTAAATATGGCCATTGTTGGGACCAGCAGTTAGCGTAATGGCTATGTCGCTGGACTCCCACGTAGTCGACCGCGGTTCGTGTCCCGGACCCAGTGGCTTAAACTCACGCCGGGCGCGTGTGCGTGCGTGCCCAAGATCCTGAGAGGAGAAGGGATTGCGGTGTGGCCATCCCCCCTGGGGGGTGATTTCTCGCTTTCTATCTCTCTGTCTCTCTGTCTGTCTGGTGAGCGCACGCGCCCTATAGCAAAAACCTCTCCCCCCCCAAAAAAAAGAAAAAAAACTCTCCAGAAAAAGAAAAAAAAAAATATGGCCATTGTGGCATCTCAACCAAAATTTCAAATTTTATATCTACTAACCCTGGCACGAAATGCCCTTAAATCACCTTGTTATTTGAATAATCTGATAAATAGCACATAATGCTCTTAGCTACAAGACAGACTGGAAATACATAGGAGAACTAATTCTAAGGTGAATTCCCCAGGGTTGGTGCTGATTCACACTGCATAATGATTGAGCATCACTTTCATGTCATACACGCCTACAAATATTGGCTTTCCCATTTGATTTTTGTTTTCTCAAAATTTTTGACATAGTCTTACTGTCATAATCCTCCTGCTTAGACTTCCATCTGGGACTATATGGGACTATAAGTGCACACAATGGACCCTTCTTATATTTTAAGCCATGGTCTTGCTATGTTCCCCAGGCCCTTTCTGAGCTTGCAATCATCCTGCTTAGTCGCCCTGAGTTGCTAGAACCACAGACTCAAGTTACTGGGCTTGGGCTTTAGGTTGAATCAGAAATTGAACCCAGGCCTCCCATGTGGTCCCAGCCCAATGTCTCAGTAGCACTGCCGCTGAGGCTTTCCTGGCTCATTTGTATTACCTAACTGACTCTGGAGCAGTTACTCTACCTATTTTTATTTCTTAATCTACAAAACCACATAACATTATCTACCTTTCTAGATTTAGCAGAGGATTAAATGAAATAATTTAACATTGGGAAAAACTTTTAGTCATACAGCAAGTGATGAAAAAAATGTAACTGTTAAAAAATTAATAGTTAAATAAGCAGTGATAAAATTGGTGATATTTAGATTCTGGTGAAGTCAATGTGCAAATGTTTATTAAGAACTTCCTCAGGGCTCAAGACAAATTGAGGTACTATGATGGGTTGAAAATTTTTTTTTCCCTTAAGGAGGTTGTAGGGGAGATATCTTATAGCTCCAGTGGATCAGTACTGAACTGGTCAGTTCCAGCCCAGTCACGTGGGATGTCTTCCTGACTCCAGAAGATAGAATATCCTATTGGAAGGTAGTTAGCTTTAAAATGTCAGCTTCCCTGCCTAGTAGAAATAAGTGCTAGCAGCATATAAAACATATTTACTAGTGCTATTGATGGATAAATCATGAAAGATGCACACTCGAAAGGTTAATATTGACATCCTGTAAGACATAACTTTATATGCAGCACAACTATTGATCACACCATGGTGATGGACTAGAAAGTGCTAGTGTGGATCATTTATAAGAGGGCAAAGTGAGTGCTCAGAAGAGCTCAGGCGTTGTACGAAGATGAGACTTTCTTTAAACACATTTTGAAATTTCTAGTTCAGCCCATAAGCTGATATTAGTTTGTCCCTTGCAACACCACCACCTCCCTGCGTCTGAGAGAAAACAAGTGCTGACCGTATATATCCAGTTTATTACGACCCTTCCATTTATCCAGATACAAGAGTCACAAGGAAGCTCCCAGTTACCTGAGTAGCATTCCTGAAGGGAGCTATGTGTTTGCCTTGCTCACAAAAAAACTGAGAAAAGCTTTTTGATGGTATCTGGAGCCTTTTGTTGTTGTTGTTGATTAATGGACAACAATGAACATTAACAATTAATGGACATCCTATTAAAAGATGATTCTTAAGCTAAAAAAAAATGTTTCATTTCATTATTAAATATGGTGGAGAGAGGAAATTAGTGAATGGCCGGTAACTACCCTGGATAAAGGATAAGATGATTATGTCTAGCATGGAGACCTGAATGATCAAATGTCAGCTTTCATTTAGTTTTCTCTAACTGCTACATTTGAAGGGAACACTGAAGGAACCAATGGTGAGATCTGGTGGTTTCTTACATAAATACATAGAAATAAAACAAAACAATGCTGTTGCACACGTATTTAAGTTTATGTCACTAGACTGAAAGAGATTAGGTTATTGGATTTAATCTGTTTAATTTTTTACTTTGAAGTAATTTCAAACGTTATTAGTTGCAAAGAATTCCTATATAATTCCATTAATGTCAACAAAACAATTGTCAAAATTAGGAAATCAGTAGTGATACAAAGGCATTATCTAAACTATGGAACTTGGGAAAATTTCATCCGTTGGCCCACTAATGTCCATTTCCCTGTTCTATGACCAATCCAGGTTAACATATTACATTGGATTGTTCTGTCTTCTTAGGAACCATTCATCCAGGTACCAGCAGTTAGCGTAATGGCTATGTCGCTGGACTCCCACGTAGTCGACCGTGGTTCGAGTCCCGGACCCGGTGGCTTAAACTCACACCGGGCGCGTGTGCATGCGTGCCCAAGATCCCGAGAGGAGAATGGAGGAGAAGGGATTGTGGCGTGGCCATCCCCCCGGGGGGTGATTTCTTGCTTTCTGTCTCTCTGTCTCTCTCTGTCTGTCTGGCGAGCGCACGCGCCCTATAGCAAAAACCTCTCCAAAAAAAAAAAAAAAAAAAAAGGAACCATTCATCTGAAACAGTGCCTCCATCTTTGTACTGACCAGTTATTTTTATAGAAGATCCCTCAATTTAGGTTTATCTGCTATTTCTTTATAATCAAATTGAAGTTATGCTTTTTTTACAAGAATACAACAAAGTTACTATTGTATCCTTCTCAGTGCATAATTCAAAAGTTTTACTCTTCTTTTCCATTCTTTTTTTTTTTTAGGTTTTTGCCATAGTGCGTGTGTGCTGGTTGGAGAGAAGCAGAGAGATGGTGAGAGGGAAAATGAGAAATCACCCCCTAGAGATAGCCATGCCACAATCCCTTCTCCATTTTCCTCCTGAGACTTTGGGTAATAAGGCACATGTGCTCAGCATGATTTTCAAGCACCAGGTCCAGGACCTGAACTGTGATTGGCCATGTGAGAGTCCAGCACCTTAACCACTGCACCACCTGCTGGCCCCTTATTTTTTAATTATTCATGGTCAGTTTGTCCCATGACTGGTAATGCTAATAACTTTGATCAACTTGTTTAAGTGATGTTACCAGCTATCCCCACTTTTTCTTTTCCCTCACATTTTATGAGAAACTACTTTGAAATTACATAAAAGTCCTGTTTCTTATACTTTTGTTCCCATCCCTAGCTTTAGCATTTGTTGATGATTCTTACTGGAAATAATAATAACTATGGTGGGTTTTTTATTTCTATCATTGTTTTTATGTTTATTTCCTGGATTGCAACCATAAGAGCATTTTTTTCTCTTCATTTTTTAATTTATTCAGTTAATTATTTATAATAGTATGGATTAGTGAATTCTTACTTTATTATAGTCTTATTATTATTTATAAACCATTTCTGGATTTATATTTCCTGAGTTTCCTGTGCTTCAATATTTTAAATTTTCTCTTATTTTTTATTCAAAATGTAGAAATATAGAAATTTTGGGGTCCAAATCTCTGACACAAATTTTTAGAGTTTATTTTTGTGTATGGCATGAGATATAGAAATAATTGAATCTTTTTTGAATTGGCTACCAATTCTCCTAGCTCTGTTTATTAGGAAGTCCATTTTGATTTGTGATAAGCTCCCTTGATTTGAAATATATTTATCGCCCATAAATTGCTGTGTATTCTTGTGTCTATTTTCTTAATTTTTCTATTCTAGCCTATTGATCTCTTTGCCTATTCATGCCTTTCCTGACATTCTTTTAATTATAAAGAGTTTATGCTGTGCTTTAATGTTGGTAGAGCACTTTATCCCCATATATTTTTAAATAATTATTTATTTTTAAAATTTTAATATTTTTCTATTTGATAAGAGAGGTACAGAAAGAGAGATAAAGCGAGAAAGAAAGAGAGATAAGCCAAGTCCAGGACTCACACCATGGTCAGCCATGTGGAGGCCTAGCACCTCAACCACCATGCCACCTGTCAGCCTCTACATTTTTATTTATTTTTTCCTGAGTATTCTATTATGTCTGATTTTCTACATAAACTTTAGAATGAACTAATCTAGCTTCATGTAAAACTTGTGCTATTTTAACAGAGATTATTTTGAATGTAGAAATTACCTTAGAACTGATAGCTGTACAAAGTTGAGTCTTTCTATCCAAAAATAAGGACTGTCTTTCCATTTGTTGAAGTTTACTGTGTGTTTTTCAGAAGTTTACAATTTTTTTCTCATAAAGATGTTGCATATTTCTTGTTAAGCTTATTCTCAGCTATTTAATTTTCTTTGTTGCTATTGCAAATGGAGTTTATCTACTATTATGTCTTTTAACTTGTTATTGTTTGTGTATACAAGGGCTATTGATTTCTACATATTACTCTGATTACTTTTATATCCTGTAACTACTTAATTCATCATATCTATAGATTGAGAAAGTTTTATCCCTTCTTTACCAATATTTTATGTCCAATTGATTTTCTCATGTCTCATTGTACTGGCTAATACTTCTCAAACAATACTGTGGAAGTGGAGAAGGTAGAGAGATTCCTCATCTTATTTCCAATGTTACTGTAAATAGTTCTAATATTTTCTTAATTAATAAGATACTGATTTTATAGTGAGGGTTTACATTTTCTTTTATAAAAGAAAGGATCATTTTGTTTCTATATTAAATTATTTAATCAAAAATAAGTTACCAACTTCACCAAAGGATTTCCCAGCATTTGTGGAGATATATTCTTCTCCTCAAACTTATTAACATAGTATGTTAAAATAATTTTCTTTCTTCTTTTTTTTTTTTTTTTTTTTTTTTAGATTTTTTTACATAGGATGAGTATGCTTGAGGGAGAGAGACAGAGGAAGAAAACAAGAAATCACCCCCTAGGGGGCACGGCCACTCCACAATCCCTTCTCCTCCATTCTTTTCTCAGCATTTTGGGCATGCATGCACTACTCATGTCCAAAGTATTTTTTCAAGCCACCAGGTCCAAAGTCAGCCATATGAAATCCAGCTGCTCTAAACTCCATGCCATCTGCTGGCCCTAGATTTTCTAGTATTAAGCCAATTTCACATTCCTGAAAGAAATATCATTTGGTCATAGTGTTTTATTTTCTCAGTGCGGTAAGTATTGAATTCTATTTACTAATATTTAACATAACTTATTTGCAACCATATTTATAAGTGGTATTGGTCTGTAGTTTCCTTTACTTAATACTGTCTTTACTGTGCTTAGGTATCAGTGTGACATTTGCATCAAAACAATGATTAAGAGGTTTTCCTTCATTTTCAAGGCTCTGAAAACAATAGTTGTAACACTGGAGTTATCTGGGTTTGAATGTTTGGTAGAATCTGCCTGGGATATCATGTGTCATAACATCTATGACATCATCTGGATCTGGCTCTTCTTTGTGGGGTTATTTCTTTGTAACTTTGTCTTGAATGAAAATCGGTCTAAGTATTCTGTCCCCATTAATGACAATTTTGTTAATGCTATTTCTCTAGTTAATTTTTTATTTCATTTAAATTTAATAAGTTATTTGTTTAGAGATCTTTCATCTTGATTAAGTTAACTTGGAAACAGAATTTTTGTTAAGAATTATTTTATTTAACTTTATTTATTTATTTATTTATTTATTTATTTATTTATTTATTTAATTTGACCAGAAAGAGACAAAGTGAGAGAGAGAGGAACAGTGAAAAAGCATGCTGCCAGGTCCAGGACTCAAGCCACAGTTGGCCACGTGGGAGTCCAGTGCCTTTAACAACCACGCCAGCTACTGGCCCCAGAAACAGAATTTTGATCTATTAATTAGATCTACTGCTTTCCCATTGTCAATATGTTATTTTTTCTTTACATCTTTAGTAGTTCCTTTCTTGTGAATTTTATTTTCACTATCCTTGGTTTTATTTCTCTGGTTTTCTTTTTGTGTTTGAATTGAATCCATTTGGATTTATTCTTTCATTTAGTTACTTTTTAAACAAAGATATTCTATAGTAGAAGGGTTTTATTTTTCTATCTTCCAGGTACTTTAATAACAATTTTTTGTTGGTATTTTAGTAACATATTTTTCTTTTGGAATGGATACTTCATTTATATTCTCTTGGTTGACTGCATTTTGATTAGATTGGCATACATAATACTGCTAATGTACAGAACTTAACTGATGTTTTCTTTGTGGGTTGCATGTGTATGTGTATGAGTCTACATATATGTGTATAAACATATTATGTATCATGTTTCATATATATGGAAATAAAAACATTATACAGTCAAGTATTCATACATATGACATGTTTCATATATTCTAGCATATGTATATATAATATTTATAAAATTTAGCTTCTCTATATCACAACTACCCACTCCTAGTGTCACATTCTTTAGTTTATAAAAATCAGTCTATTACCTTCAGAATTTTGACTTCCAATATTCTTTTTTCTTTTTTTAATAATTTGCTAGAGGGCATGTGCATTCACTGAAAGCAGCCAAAGAGAAAGACAGAGAGGGAAAGTGAGGAAGCATGCCCCATGGGGTATCTCATGCTACAATCCCTTCTTCATTTCTCCTTTTGGGGTTTTGGGCATGCATGCATGCACAGCTTTCAAGCCACTGAACTGGTGGTTGTGTGAGCCATACAGGAGGCCATGTGGAATTCAGCTACCTTAATCACTTAGCTATCACTTGCCATCCAATATTCCATATTTTTTTTTGAGAAGTTTTTGCTGTAGGGCTCATTCACTCACCAGAAGACAGAGAAACAGATAGTGAGAAATCACCCCCCAGGGAGGATGGCCATGCTGCAATTCCTTCTCCTCCATTCTCCTCTTGGGATCTTGGGCACTCACACACATGCGCCCAGTAAGGGTTTAAGCCACCAGGTCCAGGACTTGAACTGCGGTTGACTACAAGGGAGTCCAGTGACATAGCCATTACTCTAACTGATGGTCCCCCAATATTCTACTCTTAAGAGACCTTCTTATCATTCCAATTATTGCTTTAATATTGCTTTAGTTCTCAACTGACCTCATCAAAATGTCAGTCCAATCCATCAGTCCTATCACTCTCTCAAACTCCTTTAGTTATCTCTTCTCCTTCTTTCCTGAGAGTCTGCCGTCTATTACTGCAAGCCAATGCTCACAATCTCACAAGCTTGCGGAGTTAGGCAGGACACATAAATGAGTAAAACACGCAAGATGAAACACATATGGAATGAACCAAATGTGTTGTGCTCCATCTAAAGGCAGTCAAATGTACCATTTTAATATGACAAAACCTGTCCCTAGGCTAAATTCGTCCTCATACCTCTCATATTATTTCCGTTTATTTTTATCCTCTTATTGCAACATCAATACCCTGTTAGGGGTGTGGAGTTCTGAGCACCCCATTCAGGGATTATGACCACCAAGACTCTCTGCTCAGACTTCACCCTCCTGTCCCCAGATCTAGCCAAGAGCCAGGTTAGAGGACCCTACTTATACTCTCTCTCTCTTTAATTTTTAAACTTCTTAGCTCTACCACTCTTTTGTCTTACTATTTCTTACCTTTCCTCCTGCCCCCATAAAACAAGGCAATCAGCAGCCATCTATATCTGAGTTCTGAGCAGCTCCATTCAGGATTTACAACCACCAAAGATCCTCTGCTCAGACTTTACCCTCCTGTCCCCCAGATCACGCCATGCAGTTTTCATTGTTTGACAAAATTTTTTTCTTTTCTTTTTATTTTTGTCCTGTTTTTTTTTCCTATTCATTTTTATTTTCTTTTTACCTTTCTCACTTTTCTGTTCAGTTTCCATACATAGATTTTCTAGACAGGTCTAGGTGCTCAGTAGCCAAATATCTGAATACTTTTAGGTTGAGTTTAATCCTCAATTTTTATTTAATCAACTGTGCAAAGGTAGAAAAATGGTACTGTTTAGAGACTGCAGGTCACTTCCTCCAACATTCCTCTGAATGCTCAGATTTACCTCTACAAACTAGCAAAAAACATATAACCCATCAGATGACCAGAAACCACTGCAGAGGCACAAGAAATATGAGAAGTCAAGAGAAAATCTCTCCTCTAAGGGAAAATAAAAACTCCTCTTCCTCCACAGAGAGTACAAAAGAACTCATGGAAATGTCAGATAAAGAATTTAAAATATTCCCAGTGACAAAGCTAACAAAGATGCAAGAGAAGAGAGACAACAAACTCCAGAAGATGCAGGATAAGGGAGACACCAAGTCCCAGGAAGTGTGGAAGTTCTTGTGTGATCTGAAAGAGGAGATACACATCATAAAAAAGAATCAAATGAACTGTTAGAGATGAAGGTTGTAATACAGGAATCAAAACCTCCCTTGAAAATATCAAAAGCAGATTAGATCTCGCAGAAGGTCGAATCTCAGATGTAAAAGATAGAACCTCTGACCTAGAAAACTTCACGAAAAAGACTGAGAAAATTTTTAAAAATGAGAATAACATAAGAGTAATACTAGATACTATTAAATGCCCAAACATCTGGATCATCAATATATCCCAGTAAGTGAAGAAACTAATAAGGACATTGATAATATATTCCATGAAATCCTGGAAGAAAACTTTTCAAACCTAGAGAGGCGCTCAAATATCCAGATCCAAGAAATACGAAGGACCCCACGCAGAATCAACCCAAGAAGATCTTCCACAAGGCACATCATAGCCAGATGACCAAAACCACAGAGACAAGATACTAAATTTGGCAAGAGAGAAATTTTAAGTTACTTTCAAAGGATATCCTATAAGGCTAACATTGGACCTCTCATTGGAAACAGTGCAAGCAAGGAAAGAATGGGAAAATGTATTCAAAGTGTTAAGTGAAAAACAATTTCGACAAAGAATACTATACCCAGCAAGATTATCTTTCATATGGGGTGTGTGTGTGTGGGGGGAGACACAAACATTCTCAGATAAACAAAACCTGAAATAATTTACTAACACCAGAACAGCTCTCCAAAAAGTGCTGAAGGGAGTGCTATACCAGGAGAACTAAAGTTGGACACACAGAAATAAGAGTACAAAAAATAAGCAAGAGAATGGCCAGCCTAATAGTAGGGACAAGTCCAAAGTTGAATGTTAACTTGCAGCAATTAAATGGAAACACTGAAAATTCAATAGAATAGAGATTAATTACATGAGTCTGAACTAGTGAAATAGAAGTTTTTTGACTTTAGACTAAAACATTACTGATTTTCTTCAATGCTTTGATTTCCATATTTAAGGATTTTTGTCTTCTCTTGAACTGTTGATAGGTTCATCTACCTACTTTTTGAACTGAATCCTAACCTTTTTTCCTGGCTTTAAGTTTTAAGCAAATTTCTCTTAACTTTTTTTAATTTTGATCTATTAAAACTAAAACTGTTTTTTCTTGAAATTAAAAAATGCATTAAAAACACCTATTAATACCTATTTAATGACTGCAGTAAGCTATATAGCCCCAAGGAGGTGCTGCTTTATAGTATGTTCACTTTACTCACTGAGGTTTATGCCTGAAGTCAGACATGCATTAATAGATATGTATATATCAGCTGTGCTTGCTATTGAAAGTTTTTAAATTGATTAATATATTTAGTGAATCAATAAAATGTGGGGGAAAAGCATGGAAAACAACTGTACATACTGGAGACAGTGTGGGAGAAAAAGGGTATTGGCAAAGGGTGAGAGGTAAGGAATCAAGGAGGGGAAAAGTGCAAAATATGTAAGAAACTAGTAATAGAAAATTATTTGTTGATAATGACATGTATGGTAATATCCTTGATTGAGCCAATATACAATGTATTCTGGATGGAATATCTCATTTTCTATACTGTATTGACATATAGTGAATGACTGTAAATAATTTTTTTTAAAAAAAAGATCCTGTTATGGGTGTTGTCTCTCTCTCTCTCTCTCTCTCTCTCTCTCTCTCTCTCCCTCCCTCCCTCCCTCCCTCCCTCCCTCCCTCAGCAAATTATGTAATTTCTTTGGATCTGTTTCCAATTCTAATATGGTGAGCAAAGAGTACTTTGCAGGATTGCCATGAATATCAAAGGATACCATGAATGCAAAACTACATTAATGGAATTTAGACTCCAGACCATTGGCAAAGCATTTTGGGGAGAGAGTGATTTTAATATTCCTTGAGTTCCAGTTTTGTGAAGAAACATATTTGCCCAAACAAATCAATGGTGTTGATGCCGTGATCATCCAAAGAGGAAGTGCACCACACACCAGAGACTTCCAAAAGGTCTGTGTGTGTGTGCACGTGTATGTAATTTAATAGTAGGCCAGCCTGGTGATTTTGAAACAGCTCAAGTGTCTGACATGAAAGTGAGTGACAGTACTTGGAACGAGGGCCATGAAATGCAAGTACATTGCAAATCACTTGATCTTGCTGTCGAGGGAATCACAGTCACCATATATATTTTCTTAAATGTACTTTCCCAGCAAACCTTTCATAAAATTCATGACTGTGGCTGACCTCTGTTCCATGCTTGCTTCCTCAGCATTCCCTTTCTCTCTCAAATATAGCCCAGACTTGCAAGGCACTTGTGGTAAGCCCAGTTGATTGGCTAATCAACAGCCATTTTCAATACCCTCTTCCTTTCTGTCTTCTTTTGTAGAATCTAGGTAAACAAATACTTGCCATCACAGCTAGGTGTGGCCAGTGTCCACGAGGAATAAGATTTCTGGGAGAATTCTTACATAAAATATTTCTCTTTCCTCATAGAAGGACACATAATACTGGCATAACTTTTCCCACTTATGCTTTCTATTGCCTTGAATGCACAGTGGATGGAGATATAGCAGCCATCTTATAGCAATGAGGGAAACTTCAGGAGTGCTATCTTCTTTGACATCTTGGACTCAACCATTTTTCACTCCATGTGGAAAATAAGTCTATATTTTTGTAAATGACTGCAGTTGCATTTACTATTGCAGATGTAGAAAATCTTAGCTATTACCAATATAAAATTGAAAAAAAATAGTGTATGTCATAAGCAGTTGAACCCTCTGTCTAGTGCAAAGATAAATTTTACTTCGCTGACCCTAAGAGTATGGTAAAAAAAAACAAAAACGTCTTTGTGGGAAGTAACTTAGAACCCATGCACATCGCTTTCCCACTAAGTGACCAGTCTGTGATTTCATAGACACTCCCTCCTTTCCTCCGCACAGTTCTGTCACTCTGCTGCTTCAGGGAATAATATTCTCCTGCCTAGACCATTGCCACAGCCTCTCTAATTATCTTCTCCTTCGTAGTGTCCTCTCAGTCATTCTCCACACTACAAAAAGCTTTCTCTGAAAGCAGATACTCATCCATACTCTCCTACTGAAAGCTGCTTTCCAGTACTCATTCAGAAAAGTTTGATCCTCTTCACTCAGCTGAGAAGGTTTGCCACGATGTGGACTCTGTTCCTCTTCAGCTTCTCTTCCAGCCAGTCCTTTTGTTCTGACATCTTTCCAATGTTCTCAGGCTCTTCAAACTCACATCTTCAGAATCATTGAAATTTAAAATTCCCTCTCCTATCATTCTAATCCTTCTGCCTGGCTATTCCCCTCTCACTTCACTCAGACTTCTCTGATGCATGAACATGCACACATACACTGATAAAAATTTGTTGCTTCTAGCATGTACACCTGCAGCACTTTTCAATACTTGAAAAAGCAAACACATGATACAATCAAATATCTTTCTGACTGGATGGTAAGTCACCTAAGGGCAAGGTCTGAGTGTACCTCGTTCACTGTTACAATGCCATTGTCTAGAGAAGTGTCTGGTATGTAATATGAGAAGAAAGGGGGAAAAAGGAAGGCAGGCAGAAATGGAAGAGAAGGAGAAAGGGAGGGAGATGGGAGAATATTCTGATCACCTCCTATTGACCCCATTGTTATGGGAAGGGACCCCTCTCCTACACAGTATGAGATGGCTGAACACACGACACCTGACACCAGACAGATGAGACAAACAGCAGTTTATTAGTCATATATACTCACAGCCCAGGGGAGAAGAGCATCACAGTCCACACAAGATCACACAAAGATCGCATGGGAGCAGAGAAAACCAAGGACTGTGAGAGGTAGGCTTTGTAGTGACACGAGGGTGAGGTGACCTTTAATTTGCCCAGGAGGATATGACTGAATGAATAATTTTGTGATCTGGCTAGGAGGTGAAACCTGCTAGGTTGAGGTCTGGACCAGGTGCAACTGATTCATCTGATAAAAGAAATAGGAAGTTTTGCTTCTGGGTGGAGACCATGTCAGGCAAGAACATGGAAACTCACAGTTAGGTCACTGACACCCCGTGAGGTTCCAAGATGTCAAAACAGCACATGAAATTTTTTGGCCTTACAATACAAAGGATGGAGGAAAAGAAGAAAAAGAAAGAAGAAGGGACAGAAAGAAGGATATTTTTCTTTATATACTGGCCTTTCTCAATGTAATATTTGCTGTGGTATACTGGATAAAGCTCAGAAGTTAGACAAAGTGACTTTTTAGTTATCTCCTGGAGTACTCACTACTGACTGGTAATTCAATTCCTATTCCAGCCTCTTTCTCCTTATGTACTTTCCAACCAGGCCCAATCACGTGTCATGGTATTGACCAATGAGACATAAACATATCGGCACTGTGATATTTGGGAAGCTTTTGCTCTCCTTACTTAGGAAATGCCCTTTCCTCTTTATGTCTCTCCCTTTGTCCCTGGTAGAATGTAGACCTTGATGGTTAGAACTGCAGCACCCTTCTCATAACCATCCGAGATAGCCAAGGTGATCATAATGATCTGTAGCATCTGAAATGATTCACCTCCTCTTCACCACTTCTCATGTATAAATTAGTTTCATGGGTTTTTTTCACTTAGGATTTAATCATAATATACTTCATACACCATTAGACAGTCTTTATAGTATCATGTGGGTATCCACTTACCATTACATTGAAAAGATATACCCCAGGGTCAGAAGGTGGTGTAGTTAGTGGTTAAGGCGCTGAACTTCCATGTAGTTGACCGTGGTTTGAGTCTCAGACCCAGCAGTCCATCCATCCTGGGGAGTGATATATCATTTTATGTCTCTGTGTCTCTGTGTCTCTCTAGCAAGCACACAAGCCCTATAGCAAAAATGTCTCTCACAAAAAAAATCAAAAAAAAGATATACCACAGTATATCTGAGCATGTCCTATTGCTGTGAATATAGACTTAAAAAATTTTTTTTCTGCATTATTCAAAGTCAAGGACTTAAGAGTTACAGACAGTGGGACTAGCAGGTGGCATAAAGTTTATATCGCTGGACCCCCACATAGTCAACCATAGTTCAAATCCTGGACCCATCAGCTTAAACCTCACTCTGGGCACGTGTGTGTGCATGCCCAAAATCCCGAGAGAAGACTGGAGGAGATGGATTGCACCGTGGCTATCTCCCCGGGGTGGGTGTGTGTGTGTGTGTGTGTGTGTGTGATTTCTCGCTTTCTGTCTCTCTGGCAAGTGCACATACTCTATACCAAAAATTCTCTTTCTTTAAAAAAAAAAAAAAAAAAGGAGGAGAAGAGTTACAGATAGTTGAGTATTGTGATGAGCTGGGGGTTATTATTTGGATAAGCACTGATTTGAATGTCCTCTGGGTTTCAGAAAACATGAACCTGTAGAGTTTAGAAGGCTTTTATCTCTGCTATAGCCACATTTTCTAAAGCTTAAGCATCATATTTTCTAAAATCTTGCCTATAGGACCTAGGACAGAAGTGAGCCCAAGGCATATTTAAACAGTGTGAGAGGAGTTAGGCTTGGAGAGATCTGGAGCTGAACTGAAATGGAAAAAGTGTTACTTAAGAAAATCTGGGGCACCAAAACTGATGTAAAGAAACAGAATCACCCTTAAGACTCAAGGTGGTTGCCAGAAGTTAATGAATTTATATGGGTATAACAAGAATGGAAAATGAGAAATGAGGGACCAGCAGATGGCATAGTGGTTACATCCCAGGACTCTCACATGACTGACCGCAGTTTGAGTCCCGGACCCAGCAGCTTCAAACTCATGCTGGGCACATGTGCGTGTGTGCCCAAAATCCTGAGAGAAGACTGGAGGAGAAGGGATTGAGGCATGGCCTTCCCTTCTAGGGGGTGATTTCTCACTTTTTGTCTCTCTCTCTCTCTTCAGTGAGTGCATGTGCCCTGTAGCAAAACCCTCTCTCTAAAAAAAAAAAAAAAAAAAAAAAGAAAAAGATAAATGAAACCATCAGTTGGAAATCAAGAAAATATGAAGTATGTCATGTGGTTGCAGTCCAGGTCTCAGGCCAAAGACACCAAATAGACACTAGGCACCCTTCTACAGGATGCCTGGCTACTATGGTGAAAGTGAATACAAAGGAACTGAAGGAATTACAGGCAGGGCTTTAGGGCCACTGCATTCCTGGAGCTTTCCAATTGCAAAGCTCTATTCTAAATACCACACTACAGAAGCTGCCTTAATCTCACAATAATCTAGAGTAGGCATTATTATGCTTATTTTGCAGAACAGAAACTAAAGCTCAGAGACAATAAAGAACTTACTCAATATTGCAATCAGAATTTGAACCCAGATCCATCTGACGCCAAGCTTTTACCTTTTACCAGACTCCGGCCACTGATTGATAGTGCCTAGGATATAGTAACTGCTCCATCAGTATTTGTTAAATAAATGAATGAAAGAGTGAATGCCACAGTGATGTGAGAATGGAAAGACCCATAGATCTTATAATTACATATCCATATGGGAAGGGAATGCTTAAACGGAAGAGGTGTATGACTGCCGACTTACTGATATTTATTAAGTACCTACTCCATTCTAGGCTATTTGCTAACTGCTTTAACACTTCAGGAAAATTCTCTTGAAGTCAACAAAAATATACTCGCACTGGACACTTGGGCTGGCCCTGTATTGGGCCCACAGGATGGCGAATTATCCTCAAGCATTCATAGCTGAAATGCAGAAGAAAGACCTGGAATGCACTTCACAACATGGACAGGACTATCTGGGGGTTTAATTTACCTACTCTCTGCTCATCCTCTACAACCATGAGCAATCCATCACGGGTTAGAGTTCTTCAACCCTGGGGATTTGGGAGTGATCAATGGGCTCTGGATATAGTCGGAATCTACCACCCCCCTTCCCAGTTCTCACGAACTCTGCGTAATAGACTCCCATATAGTGTGAGCAATTTACAGTATAATGAATTTGTTTTATTCTGGTTCAGTCTGGGTACTGCGGCCCCTGCCTGCCTTCCTGGTGTTTTATTTACTCCTCAGCCATTCTCATTTTTGTAGCTATTCCCTTTAGCTCTCCTTTTCTGTAAGGTCATTCTAAGGACAGGATGTTGCAATGGCCGAGATGAGTTGTGAACAAGTGCAAGCCAGGTGTGTGTTGGTGATTCTCTCTCCTCTTTTGGGCTCTCTGAAATCTGGCTCATAAAGAAAAATATCACACGCTCAAGATTTAGAGCCCAAATTTCGATTTTGAGGTCGGTGTCATTCAGATGAATGCCCCTGAGCCAGGCACAACAGAGCAGTTACTGGCCAAGATAAGGTGATTCAGTGTCATGCCTCAGTGAGCTGTAACTCACCGGGGGTGGGGGGAGACATTTTTGTAACCACTAAAATGTGTAAGGCCAGCCTTAGCCCTATATAATGCTGTTTTCCACAATGGCTGTTTTCCGGAAAATCCATCTCCTTCACTGTAGGGTGCTAGGGGCTTTGAAAATTAGTCAGTTTGCTATACTGATCTTGTTAACACTTGTGGCAAGACATTAATACAGGATAATAGTAACCGCATTGGTGTTAAATATTTGCAGTGTTAGGGCAATAGCTTTGAATCTCAACCTACTACATTTGATTAATAATGATGTTAATGGTGGCATCTAGGAAGATGAACTCTCCAGCCTTCTTCTCCAGACGGTATAAATACTCCACTGCTAAATGCTTCCTTTGTATGTGAATACAATTAAGATTAGCTGCTAATTATTTCTGGCACGTGCTCTGTAATGCTGGAGTTTTCAAGTCACAGTAGTCAAAGGATAATGCATCATAACAGGTTACAACATCCCCAGAGATTTCCTGATTGACATAAAAATGATTTTTCCTTCAATTGATTGACACTATGGCAGGTGCGATGTGATGGCCAAGCATCCAGTTGTGCACTAGAAGATCTTAAATCAAGGGAATGTGGCTTCGATAATTAGCTTCCAAATTTGGGCATTAATAGTGCCTGGCACATAGTAACTGCTCAGTAACAGGCCAGCTGGGCAGTGGCTAGTGCTCTTTTGGGAGCTGGCATATCCTGGGGATGATACAACACTGCAGTTGAGTTTCTCATAGAAGATAACTTGAGAAATTGATTCCCCAAATTTCCAAAGTGTCTTTTTTCCTTTCTGAAGTGACATAAATGGAAATCAAAGGTTTACGGTGCAAAAACAGGGTGAACTCTAGCTAGAGGTATATTTACCAATGAGCAGTGCTTGTCCTTGTGGAAGACTGATGGGGAAATGTGTTTTGTCTTAAAAATTACATGATATCTTTCATTTCTTCTCATTTTTGGAAGAGGAAGAATTGTGTCTTAAGAACTACAACATAGAGTAACCAGACACACTTTGGAAAGGGTTGTAAAATGAGCCTTCCAGTGTGTTCTGAAGCTCTGTGTGCCAGGAGAACAGGAATTGCTTGGCCTTCCACCACTGAACTCCATACTCTTGCTACTTGCTGTCCTTCACCTCTTTGGTGTAGACAGAGGGCCTTCAAATACATGTGTTTTGTTTTGTTTTATTTGTTTTACTGGTATGTTGGAAGTTCTAAAGGCAAGAAATCTATGGATTTGCCTCTGCTATTCTCTGAGAAACTCTCAGGAAACCAGCACCTTAATTTTCCCTGAGTCTAAGACACATGAGCAAAAAAGAAGAAGGAAATATTAAGATAAAGATAATTCTACCATCCTATAAATGCCAAACATCATGTTTTTGCTTAAAAATAAGACATAGTCATAACTGTTTAACATGTGTGATTGGGCTAAAAGTTCTTCATTTTCTTTCCTTCAAGTTCTTCACCCAACTAAACCAAATAAAAATCTAAAGAGTGCCTGTTCTGAGTGCTGGTGTTGAGAACGAAAGAAGAGAATGGAATCTTCATGGAGCTCATTTTGTATGGGAAAGATAAGGTCTAATACATCAAACAACAAATCCATAGCACTAAGTACTTGGAAACTACATGTTCCAAATGGTGTAAAGGTACAAAAATAACTATTAATGACGCTGGAAGAGTGAAATGATCTACAGTGTCAGGGACTTAACAGAGAAGTTGATAATTAAGCTGGGTTTTAAAAATGAGATGAAAACCCTAGCATAAATCCCAGTAGCAGTGTGGCTAAGAGAGTGGCATCATATGATTATCACCCACTAGGAGCATCCCAGCAGGGTAGCGTGGACACAACAGTACAACTTCTAGAATAACATTCATTTATTCAGCAATTGTCATTTGGAACCCTCTGTGTTCCAAGTACTGAACTATGGGACAAAACTCATGATAATGTGGGTTTCTGCTAAAGTATTGGAATTTCACCTTTCCTCTTTCTTTTTTGTTTTGTTTTTTCCTATCAATATGACATTATTAAAGGAGCGCTCTCTCTCTCTCTCTCTCTCTCTCTATATATATATATATATATATATACATATATATATATATATATACACACACACACACGCACACACACACATATATGTATATGGAGAGAGAGAGAGAGAGAGAGAGAGAGAACCAAACTTCTGTAAGTAGTAACAAAATTCTTGTCACATTACAGTTGGTCATGACCTCCAATCTATTTTTATAACACGACTGCTGAGCACTGTCTTTGGGATGTGGGTAAAAGATGAAGAAGACGGAGAAGAGAGGAGTGGAGATGGATGGGAAGATTGACTCTAAATAGCCAAGCCCTTTGAATACCATTACCTTTAGGGAATGAAGCACCATGGTAAATAGTCTGGAAGGAAAAAAAAATATCACACTTAAGTTTTAAAAAATAGAATATGGTTATTGGATGGCCAGGCAGTGACTAGAAAGAACAAGACAGGATTAGTTAGGAGGATAAGATATAAGGTTGACATGTTGAGTAACTTAGCTATGCCATTGGTTGTGAGACTAGCTAGGAGAAGCCATACAGAGACATATTCATTAACTGAGCCCCAATTTGATGTGAGAGGTGATGGCATGGAAGAAAGATCTCAGAATTAATGCTGAATGTTGTGCTATTACTGACAGGAAATCCAGGCAGAGGGCTAGATTTGGGGGATAACACAGGTGCAGTTCTTGCCATGATGAGTGTGAGGTATCTGAAGGGTATTCAAGAGGACTATAAAAATTTTAGAGTGACGAACACATAATAATTAAGGAACTATTCGACTTAAAAGACAGGGAGAGGATTGGAGAAGAAAAACCATTGAGGAAAAAACAAAATGTTTTTTTTAAAAAAAGGAAAGATTATTTATCTTCATCTAGTATATATTTTGAATCAAACACTGCTAGGAACTTAACCTATGTTATGACACTTAATCCTCATAGTAACCCTAAAATTAATTTTATCTATGTTGTACATATGATTGGGAGATTCTGAAATATCAACAGACATTTTCCTTTAATTTCTTTGTTCTATTGGTCATTTTTCATGTGACATTAATTGACTCATAGAACAGATGTCATAAGAGACAGGAAGAGGAAACAGCTTTTGAGTTTAAGGATCTTAGACTGTTAATTGCCAAAAATAAATAGCATTACAGATCAGTTAAGATGGCGCAGCAGTAGTACAATGCCCTGCAATTCTGGACCCACATGGAAAAGTCCTGGGTTCACGGTGCAGGGCCTCCCTGAGCATGCTGGGCATGCGTGTATATGCTGTGATCCAGGCTGGCTGAGGCTGGGGTAGATCACAGCGTGTAAACTCTGCTGGGGTCTCTCTCTCTCTCTCTCTCACCTGGAAGAAATAAGCAAATAAACTTTTAAAATAAATAAATAGTGTTAGGAAATTTAAAAGCACAGTCATTTGTGTCTCTGGTTCTCAGGAAGGCCTGGGATTGAAATCATACCATGGCGACCAGGTTGATGGACCACAGGCAAGCCTCACAGAGTTCCTCATGTTCCAACAAGGTGCAATGACAGGAGAGGGATTCAAGTTGGGGGAGGGTGGGGGGGCAGCAGATGGCATAGCAGTTATGTTACTGGATTCCCACATGGCCATCCCCGGTTCAAGACCCAGACCCTTTGGCTTGAAAATCATGCCAGGTGCATGTGTGTGTATGCCCAAGATCCTTAGTGGAGAATGGAGGAGAGAAGGGATTGTGGTGTGGCCATTCCTGCCGGGAGATGATTTTTCACTTTCCATCTCACTATCTCTGTCTCTCTCTCTCCAGCAAGCACACACACTGTAAAATAAAAGACTCTTTAAAAAAAGAAAGATAAAAAGAAAGAGAGAGAGAGAGAACATGGAAATGAGGAAGGACTTAAAGAACTTCAATCAAGCTTCTTACTGCTTTATAAACTCAGGGAGCAGTGGACTAACTCTTGAGCACTAAAAAGGCCTGAAATTATCCCAGAAGGGGCAAGTCTAAGGAGCCTTTAGGTTCTAGAATGAGAGTCAGATCAGAAGTAACTGCATGAGCTGACAATAAAAGACCACCGGGAACTGGCATCTCCACAGATGTCAGTGTGGATGGAGCCTTCCTAACCCAGAATAAGATCCTCAACTGAAGCCTTAGAGCTGAACAAGTCATGCGAACAAAGGACCAGCTGCCTTGGGAAAAGAGAGGAGAAACCCTGAAATCTTGAGATTGAGTATTTGCCCACCAGCAGAACGAGAGCTTTAAACATTGGTGAAAAATACGGAGAGTTACATTTCTTACACTGATAAGCTGGTGGTCAAGCCTTGTACCTGCACTAATCATAAGCTGAATATAGGAGAGCCAGCAAAGCTAGTTTCCGGAGGCCGTGCAGCATGGCAGTGGAGCTTGTATGCAAGCTTAGGTCTGCCTGGCTCCAGAATCCATGCTTTGCCACTATTCCATTTGGATTGCACATTCCTATTTTCTTGATGAAGTGGAAAATGATTAGCTATGTCAAGATTTGGGATCTGGCCAGGAGAAAGTACCTAACCTTTCTTATTTGTGTTTATCTGCAGCAATGAGGGCAGGTGACAGAGTAGGTCAACTCATGATCTGACCCAGGGTTTCCTCTGTTAACCTCCTATTGCTCCCATCTACTCTTTTAAGAAGCTAGCAGCCAACTCACTGCTTCTTCCCTTGACACATGAAGGACAGGGTTAAGGATGGATAAAAACACAAGTTGAGGAGGTCAAGAAAGTAAGTTAAAAGATTTCAAATTTCACAGTAATGTTTGTTGTCATTGCCAAGTAGAAGAGGTCAGTAAAGTAGGGAAAGAAAAGAATTGAGGTCCTTGACAAACAATTATTTAATGGAGATTTACTGTACACCAGGAGTTCAATATTAAGTCTGCCAAAAGTACAGCTCATGGACTAATATCATTAATATCACTTGGGAACTTGTTACAAATTTTCTACAAATTCTTAGGCTCCATCCCAGCCCCACAGAAATATGTGGGGCTCAGAAACATATGTTTTAATAAGCTTCTCAATTGCCTAGTATGCACACTAAACTTTAAAAAGTTATACTATGGGAATACAAGAAGCAACTGGCCAGAGATGAGGAAATGGGTTAGGGAGAAATATAGGTCCACGTAAAGTTGGAAATCACAACATGTAAAATAGCCCATTATCCTGGTATGGCATTCTAAATGCAAGCTCTTGGTAGCCAACTTGGGCATGGATTCAAAGAAAAGGGTGTATTAATTTAGAACACGTGAAGTTAGCAGGGCACATGAGCAGAAAGTTGAGAAGAAGAGGAAACTGAGGCTTGTTAAGAGCTAACTACTAAGAGAATGCAGTCGATTCGATTACACCGGATTAACAATACAGGTGGGGTGGAAGTGAGCCCAGAGGAGAGTGATGGAGAAGAATATCCAAGTTAAGAGACATCCGATGCAATGGTCTCTAAGTGTCAGTTTCCTGCAGCCAACAGCAAAAGAGGAAGTCAATGGTTAAAGACATGACTTTGCAAGCAGGTTCCTGAAGAAGAATGAAGGTAAAAGACAATGGAGGGCCGATGCCCTCTTATTCACAATTGAGTCCTTTTTTTTTTTTTTTCTGATAAGACAAAACAACTTGGTCATGCCCAATATGGGAACAAGTTGCTTGGAAAACCAGAGCCGTAGTCCCTTTCTGAATCTCTTTATTGACTTTATTCTTCTGTGTTCCAACTCTATCTTGTCCCTCTCCCTTCCCCGACCCTTAATTGCCTCAGATGCTACTCTTTCTTGAATAATCTGCAATACAATTCTCTCTCTCCACCTGTGAATTAAATGGAGTGTCAGGCTATGCCCACAAACTTCACTTCTCTCCAAGTTTTCAGTTTTGTTTTTTTTTTTCTTTTTTTTCTTTCGCCTATCTGAAGATATCACTTGACTTCTGTGTGTTGCATTAGGCCACTGTCATTAACAACAGTGGTGTCATTTTGATGTGCTCTGTGAGGCAGTGGGTGCTTTGAAGTTGAAAGATAGAACAGACATGGATAAATAGTACCCTGAGCAGGCTGCTATTGCACCATTATTGCCAGCAATTATTTCACCGAGTGACACATCTGATAAAAAGTCAGCCACCTTTCTCCAGGAAGCGTCTCAGTAGCTACAACTAGGGACTTCTGTCTGATTTCTTTTTTAAAAAATGGATAGAAGCTTGTTATTTCTCTCACTGGAACCTTCTGCTTCCTCCTCTGTGGCTCTGCCTCCGTTTCTGTGAGTGGAGTTGAGATTTTAGATGCTGGCCTTATGGGAGCTAGCATGGGTTTGAGGCTGACTGGCTTTCCTGGGATGGGTTAGGTAGTAGCCTTTTTATTGGTCCTTTCTAGGTTTCCTTTTTGCTCAATCCTTCCTCAGCCTGTCATTATCCATGACAGTTTTCTTTTTTGGTTTGGGGAATACAGATGTGATGTTTTAAAAACCGAACAGCTATGTCTATAAAAAGACAGCATTTGATGGGCGATTATTTTGTTCAATGTACAGCACTCTGTGCAAGGCATTGTCTCAAGCACAGTAACCAATATTAATTCATTCCATCTTCATAATAATGATTCTGGGTAGCAGTATTATCATCCCCTCCCCTTTTTTTTAAACAGGAGACTGAAAAAAAAAAAACCAGGTAAAACAGGGAGCACCCAGCTAATGGTTGGCAGAGCAGGATCTGAACTCTCGCCGTTTGGCTACAGAAGGTACCCAACTGACTTCCCGCTGTACTGTGCTGCACCGTGCATTGGGGACATGTGGCTAGGCTTCAGTACTGCAACAAGTAGATTCTGGTTAGAAAATTGCTCCTAGGAAGGACTCAGTGCTTCCATCAGTGTGAAGGCAGTACCAGTGGCAGTCAAAGAGTACTGGCCCACTTCTAAATGAGATGACCATGACCATGGGGTTATGGGGTGAGGTAGGATGGGTTGAAACCCAAAGTTCTGTGTCAGGAGCTGGGCAAAAGAACACTATCAGACATTCTTTGGAATTGGCTGCCTAAGGATTGGCCCAGTTGCCACAACTTCCATCTGTCAGCCCAAAGCAGAAACTTTTTCTGAAATCCCTGCATCTTTCTCTGCAAATACGTCAGAGGTACTACTGGGTAGTCCATATCTGTGTGTATTTTCTTTACATTTTTCCATAGAATTTATTATTTAGGTCAACTTTCTGTTTTAAGGAGGTTATTGGGAACTACAATTTTGCCCATGCCTGATTTCCTGGTATGACTGAAAAACTGTGGTTTGATCAGATAGCACATCGATGACAATGACGAAGTCCAGAACCTTACTCTCTTACCTAGAATTGAGGCCTTTTGTGTTAGCCAGCTTTTCAGCATAGACATGGAAGAATACTATGACTTCTTCACCTCCTTCTTCCCTTCCCCCATTCCTCCTCCTAGGTGAGAGCTGGCTTTGCTAAAACTAAAGAAGTAAATTACCACCCCACCACATTTCACTTGTGTGGAAAATACAATAAGGCAAAGGTTTGTTTATCTTCAAGTACTTCAATATCACTTAATAGTTGGTTTTATGCATATACCATAATTCCTGATACATCTTTTTAAGCTTTAACTTTTAAGCTTTAAAAGGAGAATCAACCAGAAAGGGTGTAGGGGAAATAATTTTCCAACAATTCTCATGCAGCTTTAATGTTTAGATCCGTCTTTGGAGTGAGTTGCAAAAATTCTCTCCATCCATCTCACCGTGTTTTTCTCCTGTATTCCCCCATTCAGCGTTGGCTTCCATAATCAAGACAGACAGAAAATGCAGGATTTTTTTTAACAACTGTAGTGGAAACCTTAGCAGTAGACAGAGTGTGTTCCAGGTGTCAAATAGATGCGTTCCTACTAACTTATAGTATGGATAGAAAATATGTAAAGCTTTTAATTTTCAAAAGTATTATTGAGAAATCAAAGCTGAAAATCGAGTGACAAGGCTATGGGAAATGGGAATTAAAGCTACATACTGAAACCAAAACCAAGGTAATTCATACATTGGTATAAAAAGAAGTGAACCGATTAAGTAGAAATCATTTTAAAATATATTTTACCCAGAGTGGAAGAAAGTCAGTTTCCCATCAGTCTTGGGATCTCAAGGTAGGCATGGGAATGGGGGTGAAATCATTGCTGGTAAACAAAAAACACGGTGTGCCGGGAGAAACGCACTCACGGGACCAGCAGTTAGCGTAATGGCTATGTCGCTGAACTCCCATGTAGCTGACCACGGTTCAAGTCCCGGACCCGGTGGCTTAAACTCACGCCGGGCTCATGTGCATGCGTGCCCAAGATCCCGAGAGGAGAATGGAGGTAAGGGGATTGCGGTGTGGCCATCCCCCCTGGGGGGTGATTTCTCGCTTTCTGTCTCTCTGTCTCTCTCTGTCTTTCTGGCGAGTGAACGTACCCTATAGCAAAAACCTCTCCAAAAAAAAAAAAAGAAAAAAGAAACGTGCTCACCTGTTCAATATCAAAGAATGGATGCAGAGACATGAGGTACAGGAAGATGAGACTTTAATGGCCGTCTTGCAAGATCAGGTGTCTGACAGGCAGGCACACTCAAATCGGTTACAGCAAGCAATTTATTCCCTAAGTGTGTAAGTCCCTCCCCAGTTCCTCATTGGCTGAGTACTACGGGGTGTACAATCTTCCTGGATGTCACCTAAGTTTTATTATCACCTTATAAAGTATTAAGGTGCAAGCTCAGGATAAGCCTACCAAAAAGGCTCATCAGATGTCCTGAGGAAGGAGAAGAACCAAGAAATGAAAAGGAGCAAAGGGCTGGTCACCAGCCACCATCTTGGCAAGTCATTTCTCAAGGGCCACTTGTTTTGGGGTTGTGTTATTCAGTAAGTTTTGAGGAAGGTGTAATTTCTGGGCTTATAACTTCTACGGCCTGGTGAAGCAACTTTTATTAAGCTATTCTTTTTCAAAAAAAAAAAAATATATATATATATAATATATATATATATATATTTGTTTGTTTATTTGTTTGTTTTGTTATAGGGCATGTGCACTCACTAGAGAGAGAGAGAGACAGTAAGAGAGAAAGTAAACAACCAGATCTGAGACCTGAACCTCAGTTGGCCATGTGGGAGTGAGCACCTCAACCATCACACCACTAACTGGCCCCCATGTTTGGCTGTTCTTAGAAATGAATCACTGGGGTGGGGGGAGGGCAGCAGATGGCATAGTGGTTATGTCACTGGACTCTCACATGGCCAACCACAGTTTGAGTCCTGGACCTGGTGACTTGAAACTCATGCCAGGCCCGTGGTGCACGTTCCTAAGGTCCTGGGAGGAGAATAGAGGATATGGGATTGCAGTATGGCCATTTCCCCTAGGGGGGATTTCTCACTTTCCCTCTCACTATCTCTGTCTCTCTCTCTCTCTCTCTCCTGAGTGAGTGCATGTGACCTAAGGCAAAAACCTCTACTAAAACACAACAAAAAAATTTAATCACTTAAGTCTATTTTTTTACATCTGCCAGAGATCTTAAAGAAAACATCTGAAGGCTTTTGCCTCCCCTATATCTATCCTTCTTTCTTGTGAGACAACCCTGTAGCTTTTCTCTAGAAGAATGATCTCTTACACTTTTAGAGCCATGTTTTTCCAGGAGGTTTAATACCCATCCCCAATCCAGGGTTGTTGGGAACTTGACCTAAATCAGAGAAGGAATATGTGCCTCAGGTGTCTCTCGGGACAGTCACGAATGGGATGTTGCACAGCTGCTCAGGAACAAACCTGAAGCTGCTGCTGGCCTTCTACTTAGGGACACAGAATTCTTACGGTGTCTGGGAGCTCCTGATTATGCTGTGCCTCAAGTCATTTCACTGGGCATTCAGAGCATAAGCCATAATTCTTAAGTTTTTTAAATAAAATGTTCATCTATTTTTCTATGAAAGAGAGAGGCAGAAAAAGAGAGAAGAAAGATAGTTACCCCCAACAGGATCCCCATGACACAACCTACTCTCAGTCTCAGCTGGCCCAGGTCACAGGTACATGTGCCTGGTGTGCTCAGGGAGGTCCCAGGACTGAAACTCGAAAACTTCCCCATGTGGGTCCAGTTGTGTCACCTCAGCCCTGCCACCTGCCTCCCACAATTCACCCCTGTTGATGAATATAAAACTGCATTTACTCCCTTGAGGCTATAAAAAGTTTTATAACTATTTTTTTTTTTTGTTGCTTTACCAGCACTAGGAAGATATATACAGAATTATTGCAAAACACATACTTCCAAGATACAGCAAATTTTTTCTTAAAGTGCCAGATAGTAAAAACTTCAGCTTTTGTGGACCAAGAGAAACAACTGAAGAACCTTGCAGGTACTTACATAGCCATTGCTATGGTTTAAATGGCAGTGTCTCCTCTAAAAATCATATTGAAACTTAATCCCCAATGCAATTGTATTTAGAGGTGTGGCCTGTGGGATAATTAAATCGTGAGGTTCCTCATAAATGGATTAGCACTTTATGAAAACACTCAGGATTGAAAGGAAAGCTCTGTTGCCCTTCTGTCCTTCCACCATGTGAGGGCACGTCCATTTTTTCCAAGGAAGGGTCCAGCAACAGGTACCATCTTGGAAGCATAGAGAAGCTCTAAAAGATACCACTCCTACCAGAGTGTATTGCAAAAATTCTTGGACTTCTCAGCCTCCAGAAGAGTAAGAAATAAATTCCTATTCTTTATAAATTACCTGATCTCAAGTGTTTTGTTCTCACAGCACAGACTAAAATGTAACCAATTAAAATGTAAACACCTGGGGCCAGTGGGTGGCATGGTAGTTAAAGAGTTGGACTCCCATATGGCCAACTACAGTTTGAATCCTGGACCTGGAGAGTCCTGTCCAGTGCACGTGAATGCTAGCCCAGAGTCCTAGGAGTGGAAAGGAGGAGAAGGGATTACAGTATGGTCATTCCCTCTGGGTGGGGGTGGGGTGGGGTGGGTAGAGGTGTTGGGTTGATTTCTCACTTTTCCTCTCACTATCTATCTCTTTCTCTGTATCTCTCCGGTGAGCGCATGAGCCCTATGGCAAAAATCTTTTAAAAGTTTAAAAATAGAAATGTAAAAACCATTCATAGCTCCCTGGATATTTAAAAAAAAAAAAAAAAAAAAAATCAGCTGCCTTGATTTGGCCTGCAGCCCCTACAAAAAATAATGACATATCTTACTTTGAATATTCTTTCTGCTTTTTGTCTCTTAGAAGAAAGTATCATTTTATTTTCATCCTTCAAAAATCAGTACGAACATCCCCTTATCATGGAGCTTCCTATGAGCGCCGAGCCTGGATCCGTTTCTTCTTTCATGCTGATACTCCACTATGCTCATAAATTTAAATCTGATTCCTTCACTCACTTTGACATTTTTAAATTGTGAGATTTCAGACGTATAAAATGTTATAAAAATACTGAACACTTGTCTAGCATGTGTATAAGCATAAGAATTAATGCAGTACCAATACCTTTGAAGCCCATTTCATACTCTTCCCAAAACACACTTCCCCTCTGCCAGAAACCCACTACCCATGATTTTGTACCTATCATTCCTTGCACATCATTAAAATTTTATAGCATCTGTAATTATTCCTAGATGTGTAGGTATAACATTGTTAAATATGTTTAATGCTTTATATAAAATATATGGATTCTTCTAAAATTTGCTGTTTTGCTTTTTTCCTTTTCCTTTTTCACCTCAGAATTGCGTCTGTGAGAATCATCAAAATTGATTTATGTAGCTATAGTTCATTAACTTTTACTGCTCTATTGAAATGCATTTGATGAATATACCACAATCTGTCTATCCTCCAGTTGATGGACATCAAGGTTGCTTCCAAATTTTGGCATACTAATATGTGCTGCTCTGAAATTATTTGGCTTGCCTCCTGTGCACATCTGTGAGAGTACTTCATAGTCAACATACATGCAGGAGCGGAATTGCTTGGTTGTAGGCCATGCCTATCTTCAACGCTACTGGAGATGGTTAGATTTTTACCCCCCAAGTGATCTCATATCCCCTCTTCCTGGTAGTCTGTAAGAGTACTGATTACTTCAAATTCTTACTAAAATTTAGTGTTATCAGACACTTTTAAGCTTCTTTTTTTTAGAGGTTGTTGCCTTAGGGTGCATGCACTTGTCAGAGGGAATGGAAAAAAAAAAGAGACAGTGAGAGGGAAAGTGAGAAATCACTAATTGCCAGAGGGCACATACACTCACCAGAGACAAAGAGAGAGAGAGAAAGCAACCCCAATGGAGCATGGTCATGCTGTAGTCTTTTTTCTTCCATTTCTCCATACTGTCAGAAAGTTGGGCATGCATGCTCACACACCTAGAATATTTTTCAAGCTACTAGATCATGATTCAAACCAAGGTCAACCATCTAGAATCTGGCTGCTTATGCAGAGTGCTTGATCACTGTGCCTCGGGCCAGCCCACTTTTGGTTTTCTTTGTATTTACTATTATTATTAACTTGTTATAAGGCATGCACACTCACCAGAGAGAGAGAAAAAGGGGGAGAGAGAGTCAAGTGAGAAAGCAAGTCACTAGGTCTGGAACTCAAACTGTGGTTGGTCATATGGGCATCCAGTGCCTTAACCACCACCTCACTGATGGCCCTTAGCCAATCTAAAATAAAAAATAGAAGGCCAGCACTATAGCTCAGTAGTTAAGGGAGCCAGCTCCCACATAGCTAGGTGCAGTTTGAGTCCCAGGCTTGACAGCTTGAAAAACATGCTGCACACGAGTGTGTGCATAACAAAATTCCATCAGGAAAGGATGGAGGGGAAAGGATTGAGGTGTGGCCATGCTCCACTGAGGGATGCTCTACCTCTCTGTCTCTCTGGCAAATGTACTTACCCTCTGGCAATAAAATGAAAATAAAAAATAGATTATTATTAGGTTGTTGGAAAAGTTAATTTTTTTTTTTTTTTGGAAAGGTTTTTGCTATAGGGCACGTGCACTTGCCAGAAAGACAGAGAGAGACAGACAGAAAGCGAGAAATCACCTCCCAGAAGGGATGGCCACATTGTAATCCCTTCTCCTCCATTCTCCTCTTGGGATCTTGGGCACACACGCACATGCGCCTGGAGTGAGTTTAAGCCACTGGGTCCAGGACTCGAACTGCAGTCGACTCATGGGAGTCCAGCAACATAGCCATTACACCAACTGCTGGTCCTATGACATATTTTTTCTATGAAAAAATGTGTCATGACTTTTCTGACAACCCAATATAATGGACCCTATGTATCCATCACTCAGTTTGAAGAATGGTAGTCTCAGCCAATATTATTTCATTTGTACTTCTGTCCACTTCCCCTACCATATGTGACAAGCAAACCTCAGGCATATACATCACCTTTTCATCTGTAAGCATGTTTATTATATTAAAACTGTAAAAAGTCTTTTAAAAATTGCTACAGTACCACTACTAAACCTGACAACACATTTTAACTTAATAGCAAATATCCAATAGTGTTATTATCAGCATAAACATTTTTAATTGTTTCAACCAGTATCAACTAAAATACTCACGTTGCAATTAGTTAATATGTCCCTTAAGTCTTTTTTAGTATACAGATTACTTTTTCATTTTCCTTTTTTCCCCTTTTCTTTTGCTGGTTTAAGAAATTAGATGTTTAGTCCTATAGAATTTCCCACAAACTGAAAATTTCTGCTTGTATCTCCACAATGTCATTTGACATGTTTCTGTAGATTTCTAGTTAGGTCTAAAGGTTGGAAGGCTAGGATTGTGTTTTTCCATCATAATGTCTGGTTGTGGGACTCTTCATGCATTTAGCAGGTGGTGCTCAGTCTCTGTGTTCATAACTCGTTTTGGTGCTCAAAATGTTACACACGAATTCTCTCATTGGTTCTTCAACGAATAGCTGGAATACTTCTAGAAAGAGAAACTGTCCCTTCCTCTGCTAATGGGTTACTTTGTAGTAGAGTTCTTATAGTAAAGATGAGAGAAAGACAATTCATTCCATTTATATACCAGTTCTTGAAAAAATTTCTTGGTTTTTGACCATCCTTCAGTGAAGACTAATATGTTCTTTTTTGCTTTATTTTAAATTCATACTGATAAAACACTTACAAAAAGCTCATGAATTTATATATATTTAATGGGTTTTGATTCATTTCAGTTCTTACTCTTTTTGGAGGCTCACATTTGTCAACTTTGGCTGATGAAGCCTCGTTGACGTGAATCCTGAGTTCCTTTGACAGTTTTGATACCTTTCTTGATATCTACTATGACAATATATTCCATGCCCATTTTATGTTTATCCTGGCCTACATCTGAAATCACGCACTTCCCCAAGGACCCATCATTCCTTTCACTGGGAAATGGCATTTAGAGTCTATAGTCTGGGCATGGAGAGCTGTTCATAAAATATTATAATTCTTGTTAATCCAGTGGGTATAAAATGCTACTTTTTGTGGGTTTAACTGTGTGAAAGTTGTCAGAATCAAAATGGATCTTGGTAAGGCCGTCGAGGAGACTGCTCTCATACATGTATGACTCATAAAAAGAACTGTCACAAGGACTCTGCCAGAACCACAATCTTGTACAAAGACTGCTACAACCTTATACAAACTACACTTCTGCAAGGCCTTCTTTCCAGAAACTGCTTGTACAACTTTAGACTGATGCCATTCTTGTTATTGATTATAGTAACCAAGCAATTGGTACAATCCCAGTCCTATTTTTAGTTTTTCCTTTATACCTACCTGAAGACTGCAAGATCTCAGAACATATACTCAAAGCTATTGGAATCCGATCTGCATCTTCTGGGCTATAGTCCCAGGGTGTAACTCTTGCAGGCCCGAATAAACTCTGGCTTTACTAAAATGTATGCTCTATGTTTTTTCTTTTTTTTTTTTAATTTGCCAGAGGGCATGTGCACTCACCAGAGAGACAGAGAGAAAGTAAGCAAGCTCCCTCCATGGGGGATGATCACACCACAATCCCTTCTCCATTTCTCCTTTCAGGATTTTGGACACACAGGCACATGCACCTGTGCGTTTATCAAGCCGCGGGGTCCAGAACTTGAATCAAGCAATCAGCCATGTGAGATCCAGCCATCTTAACCACCATGCCGCTGGCTGGCCTATCCTGATGTTTTAAGGGTTGACACCTGGATAATTACTTAAGTATTTATAGGAATGCTTTAACTATTTAATTTCCTGTTCTCACAAATTATTGATTCACATCTACTGTTTTCTTTTATTGTATTGTTATCTTTGTTAACAATTAGGGAGGGTCTTGAAATACAAAATAAATGAATCATACAGAAAATAAATGAAAGCAAAAGCTGGTTCTTTGAGAAGATTAACAAGATCGACACACCATTGGCTAGACTGATCAAGGAGAAGAAAGAAAGAAACAAGATAAATCAAATACGTTATGAAACAGGCAATATTACAACAGACATAGTAGAAATACAAAATGCCATTAGAGGACACTATGAGCGACTACATGCCAACAGACTACATAACTTGGAGGAGATGGACAAATTCCTGGATGCATATAATCTACCAAGATTCAATCAGGAAGACATAGAGAACCTGAATAGACCCAGAACAAGCCAGGAGATTGAATCAGTAATAAACAACTTCCCGACAAAGAAAAGCCCAGGTACGGATGGCTTCACTTCTGAATTCTACAAAACTTTTAAGGAAGAGTTAACCCCTATCCTACTCAAATTATTTCTAAAGATTCAAAAGGAAGGAAACCTTCCAAATTCATTTTATGAAGCGTCCATCATCCTCATTCCCAAAACAGATAAGGACATGACAAAAAAAAAAAAAAAAAAAAAAAAAAAAAAAAAAAAAACTACAGACCAAAATCATTGATGAATATAGATGCAAAAATTCTCAACAAGATACTTGCAAATCGTATCCAACAACATATAACAAAGGTCATTCATCACGACCAGGTAGGCTTTATCCCAGGGATGCAAGGGTGGTTCAACATATGCAAGACCATAAATGTAATACACAACATTAACAGAAAGAAAGATAAAAACCATTTGATCATTTCAATTGATGCAGAAAAAGCATTTGATAAAATACAACATCCTTTTATGATTAAGACCCTCAGTAAGATTGGTATAGAAGGGTCATTTCTGAACACAATAAAAGCCATCTATGAAAAACCTACAGCTAACTTATATTGGCTAAAAATGGGTATTAGGCAAGGCTGCCCACTTTCTCCACTGCTCTTTAATATAGTACTGGAAGTCTTAGCTAATGCAATTAGAGAAGAGAACAGTATAAAAGGCATTCAGATGGGCAAAGAAGAGTTGAAAATATCTTTATTCACAGATGACATGATGGTATACTTAGAAGACTCAAAGGTCTCCATGAAAAAACTCCTTGAAGTAATAAGTGAATACAGTAAAGTGGGAGGATACAAAAATCAACATCCAAAAATCTATATCATTTCTATATATGAACAATAAGGTGAATGAAGTACAGCTGAAGAAAGGAATCCCTTTCGCCATACCCACAAGATGCACAAGATACCTAGGGATAAACCTAACTAAGGAAGTCAAAGACCTTTATAAAGAAAACTATGAAAATCTTAAAAGAAAATATTGAAAGTGACATAAAAAAGTGGAAGAACATCCCATGTTCCTGGACTGGAAGAATTAACATAATCAAAATGGCAATTCTACCCAAATTAGTCTACATGTTTAATGTAATTCCAATCAAAATACCAGAAATATTCTTCACAGATCTAGAAAAGACAATCATAGAATTTGTCTGGAATCATAAAGGAGCTTGTATTGCAAAAGCAATTCCGCACAAGAAGAATTCAGTAGGAGGCATATCACTCCCTGATCCCAAGATATACTATAAAGCTGTGATAATCAAAACAGCATGGTATTGGCACAAAAACAGACTGTGGACCAATGGAATAGAATAGAGACCCCAGAAATAACCCCCGAAGCTTACAGTCAACTAATTTTTGACAAAGGATATCAGTCAATTCATTGGAAAAAGGAAAACCTCTTTAGTAAATGGTGCTGGAAAAACTGGGTATCCACCTGCAGAAAGATGAAACTGAACCCCCATCTTTCACCATTAACAAAAATCAACTCAAAATGGATCAAAGATCTGAACCTAAGACTTTAAACAATAAAACTACTGGTGGAAAATGCTGGGAAAACTCTGGGAGACATTGGAGTAGGCTAAGACTTCTTAAATAAGACTCCCAAAGCACAGGCAATAATCCCTAAAATAGACAAGTGGGGTTATGTCAGACTAAGAAGTTTCTGCACAGCAAAGGACATAGTAACAAGTGTGAATTGACAACCCTCAGGATGGGAAAATGTTTTTGTTAAATATGCCTCAGACAAGGGACTGATAAACAGAATACACAGGGAACTCAAGCGCCTTGTGCGGAAAAAAAATGATTAACCCAATTAAAAGATGAGAAAATGAGCTGAACAAAAATCTCTCTAAGGAAGACATACGAACAGCCAAAAAGCGTATGAGGAAATGCTCATCATCCCTCATGATAAGGGAGATGCAGATAAAAACCACAATGAGATACCGCCTAACCCCTGTCAGAATGGCAAAGATTAAGAATATAAAAAGTGATAAGTGTTGGTGGTGATGTGGTGAAAAGAGAACTCTCCAACACTGTTGGTGAGAATGTAAACTGATTCAACCACTGTGGAGAACAATATGGAGGTTCCTCAAAGATCTACAAATAGAACTACCATTTGATCCAGCAATCCCACTTCTGGGAATCTACCCAAAGGACAGGAGAATGCTCATTCGGAAAAGTGCTTGCACATCAATGTTTATTGCAGCATTATACATGATCGCCAAGACATGGATCCAACCTAAATGTCCACAAACTGATGAATGGATTGAAAAAGTGTGGCATATGTACTCTATGGAATACTACTCAGCCATAAAAAAAACCCTGGAATTTGATAGAAAGTGGTTGGATATGGAGGATCTATTGCTGAGTGAAGCAAGCGAGGCTATGAAAGAAAGATATTGTATGTATCCACTTAATATATACCGATTATCCACACTCTGGTAGAGAGTGAAATATTGGAGGACATAAAAGCAGTTAAAATACTTAACGAGGATAAGACAGTGTGGAATGGGGGGGGAGAAGAGAAGAGTATAGAGAAAGATAGCAAGAGAACAAATAGAGAAGCATGACATTAGTGGGACAGAGACATAGTTTATCACCTATTGATGATGACGTGAATAGTATTCTCAACTGGATTGGTCTGAGAAGTATTTCATGTTGGGTAAAGTCTTTTTACAAGTAAAATGAGAAGTAGTGATTGGTTATAAAAATAATTGAAATAATAATAATATTGGTTGGGAAAAACAATGAAAAGATACTGGATGAAGTGGGGATTTTAATGTCTCTGTATTGACTGACATGCATGGTGTTCCTTCTGGAAAAAGAAATATAATGCACTATAAAGTTATATGCGATTCAATGTAATATAAACAAGATTATGATGATGATAAATAAATTTTTAAAAAATTAGGGAGGTCTTTGTATCTTCTACATAACTGGTCTTTGTTGGCTACTTTTGTTCAAAAATTTTTTCTCCATCCATCACCTATTCCTTTACAGTTATTATACTTTCTCTTAATCAAGAGGTCTTCTTCATTTTAGGCAGTTAGATGTATTTCTTTTTCTTTGTGGCTTGTGCTTTTTTGTTCTTGCAAAAGAATTTCCCAAACAATATCCAAAATATGGTGCTTATGAGCTATGCAGATCCTCACCTTAGTAAAATAGCTGTAATTGGTAAAAATTATTTTTAAAAAGCAATCATTTAAAGTCTCTGGAAGTTGTCCTAATGGCACATAGCAAACAAATATTAGTCATGAAAATCTATTAAATCTTGGTAAAAACAATGAGAATCAATGGCATTTGAGCTCTGACCTTCTCCCTCCCTCCCCTTTCAGAGTAAAGTGTGATGGAAGTGCTACTCTGATTGGTCAATAAGGTGGAGTTCCCTTTCCACCCAGCTCCCAGCCAAGGACTACCTACCTCCCTAGGAGAGGCAGGTCCCCCGTGTTTCTCCTCTGCCATCTAGTTCCATGTTAGGGAGGCTAAAGTGCCGGGAAATGTGGCCAAGAAGTCAGGGACTCCCTTTCTCCACCCAGCCTCCTCTTGTGGAAGCTCTAGCTCTCATGCAGAGGCTCTATGTCAGACGTAAAAACTAATAATTCTGGGGTCCTGATTTCTTTGCCTGAGTGAGCTTGCTCGTAAGGTGAAGTTTCCATGCCTGGTGAGACAAGAAAAAGCCAGAAGCTATTGCATCCACACAGCACCCTGATCATGAATCAGAAATGTCACTCAAGAGAAGCATGCCACTGTCCTCACTCCTAGTTTTGGAGCAGGGGCCTAAAAATTTTCTCAGGAGAAAAAGCAAGTCATAAGAACAGAGGTTCCAAATCTTTCCTCAAAGGGACTGCCTTTATTTGCAACATACTGTAGGAAAATTTAAGCCTAAGGGCACTCTCAAAAATAATGGAAATTTTGATCATAAGTAATGAAAAAGAGACCATTGACTCTATGGAAGTGTCAATTAAACTATAAGCCAGCTAGTTACTAGAAAGAATGGGGAGAGAACGAAGGAACCCCTCTTGGGGTTGAAACAAATTTCAGTGATTTGTTTCAAAAAGAATCCCTATCGAGGGAGTGGGGAACCCTAACTTAATTCGATAAAACTGTGAGGCAATTTATGCTCTAGGCCATTGTCCAAAACCAATAAAGTAATCAGCCTGCAATTAGTAGGCCCCAACACTGGGGAAGTGGAGGACAGGCAATTTAACAGAGCAAACTAGAGAAGACCGTCTTCTAAAACCACTGTCATTTTAGGGTAACTATCTCATACCTTAGGCCGGTCTCTCTGAGGAGCAATGTCAGAGGTTTTTCACTACAGGAGAAATAAAGTTTATTAAAGGAAAGAAGGGAGCCAGGTAATGGCATAGCTTTGGTGTGGCCGGACATATATGGAAAGGTCATGGGTTCCCATTCTGGAACCTTCCAGGGCACTCTACACACAAGTCCATGCCCATTGTCTGGGCCTGCTGGGGTGGATTGTAGCATGGGGACCTTGTTGGGGATCCTTCTCTCTCTCAAAATAAATAAATAAATAAACTTTAAAATACATTTAAAAATAATACTCCAGACACGTGAGTTAACAAATCAGCGAACACCATACTTCAGAAAAGAGTATAATAAAGTTAATATTTTTCTAAAACTATAAATATATATTTGCTCTCCTTTAGTCTCATGGCTTTTTTTAAAGACATAAAATACTATAAAGTGGGACCAGCAGTTGGCATAATGGCTATTTCACTGGACTCCCATGTAGTTGACTGCAGTTCGAGCCCAGGACCCAGTGACTTAAACTCACGCCAGGTGCATATGCGTGTGTGCCCAAGATCCAGAGAGGAGAATGGAAGGAGAAGGGATTGCAGCATGGCCATCCCCCCTGGGGAGGTGGTTTCTTGCTTTCTCTCTCTCTCTCTCTCTCTCTCTCTCTCTCTCTCTATCTATCTATCTTCCTGTCAAGCACACATGCCCTCTATAGCAAAAGCCTCTCCAAAAAAATAATATATATATGTGTATATATATATATATATATATATATATATATATATATATAAAATAAAGTAATAATTATAAGAAATTGTGATTGGCAGGCAAACTCAGTGTCTAGAGTTGCTACAATATATTATCCTAAATCTATGGTTTCCCAAAAAATTATGAGACAAGGGAAGAGGAAAGACCGAACCATACAGAAAATAATAAAGTGGCAACAAACCTACCTGAAAGAAGGCTATGATGTAGGACTTAGCAAAGACTTGAACGCAACCATTATAAATAAACTCAAAGAGCTAAAGGAAACTATTCCTAACAAAGTAAAGGAAGGTATGATACCAATGTGTAACATATCAATAAATATGAAAAGTTTGAAGAAGAGAGAGAACTAAATTGAAATTTTGGAGTGAAAAATTGCAAAAATAAAGATAGAAAATTTACTAAAATGACTCAAGTAAATTTGAATGGCAGGAAATGACACATTTGTAGATTGATAAAATTATGTAATACAAAAAAGGGAAAAAAGAATGAAGACAAATGCATGAAGTCACTTTCTTTTTTCTTACTGTACTCATTTAAAAAAAAAAAAAAGACTTCCAGAATAATATTAAGCAGAAGTAGTGACAGTGCAAACTCTTCTATTATTCTCAATCTTGAAGCAAATGATTTCAAATTTCTACTGTGAAAAAACATTTTTGCTGTCAATTTAGACACCTTTAGTCAGTTTATGGAAATTCCTTACTTTTCCTAGTTTGCTAAAGTTTTTGAGCATAAATGAATGATGACTTTTTCAAAGATTTTGTCTACATCTGTTGCCATGATCATATTCTTTTTCTTTTTAAAAAATTTGTTGAATTCTGTGATAGATTTTTTAAAAAATAAAACCACACTTGCATATCTGTGCTAAATCCAACTTGGTTTTGATGTGTCATCTTTATAGTACATTACTAAATTTAGTCTGCTTGTATTCTGTCTAGAGCTTTTACATGTTGTGTATTAGTGAATGTTATTAGCATGTAATTTTCTTCTTTCCTTTTAGAAGATCATTTCCCTTTTTCTAAACTCTGAAATAACTTGCACTGTATTGAAATAATGTATTCCTCAAACGTAAGTCTTCCCACAAAGGAAAATCTAAGTCCTGATTGGTTCACCAGAGAGTCCACGAACTTTATTTATTTTTTAATGTCTATTCAATTTCTCTTTTATTTCTTGAACAAATTATAATGTTTTATTTATTATTAAAATCTTAACCTTATTTGTAAATTTAATAGAACACATGGTTGAGGGACCAGCAGAGGACATAATAGTTATGTCACTGGACTCCTACGGAGTGGATTCTGGTTCTAGTCCCAGACCTGATGATTTAAAACTCAAAACGGGCACATGTGTGTGCATGCCCAAAATCCTGAGAGGAGACTGGAGGAGAAGGGATTGCATCATGGCCATCTCCTGGGGTGGGGGAGGGTAATTCCTCACTTTATGTCTCTCCAGCGAGCGCACATGCCCTACAGCAAAAATCTCCCTAAAAAAAAAAAAAACAAAACAAAACAAAAAAACAAACATAGTTGGTATTATTCTCACAATTTTTCACATTATATGTATGCACTATTTACACATATAGTATTGTTTATTCATTCCTCTTTTGTTATTATCTTGTTATTTTTTGAATTTTTTGAGAAACAACCTTTGGCTTTAAAACTTAGTCACTGGGCCAGCAGCGGGTGGCATGGTGGTTAAGGGTGCTGGACTGGCACATGACTGACCATGATTCGAGTCCCAGACTTCGCGGCTTGCTTTCTCATTTTCTCTTTCTCTCTCTCATTCTGTCCCTCTCTGGTCCCAATTTAAATAAATAAATAAAGTTAAATAAAATCATTCTTTTTAAAAAATGACTTTTATTTTCTCATTTTTACAAATTTTTATGTTAATCTTTGATTTCTTCCATTTGCCTTGTGAATATTTATTCTGGGGCTGAATAATGACACAGCTACAAAACACAAAGTTATACAATATTGACCCACAGAAATTTTCTGGCTTGCATCCAGTATCCCCCTGAATATGCAGCGCAAGCCTGTGCCCAGATCTGAGATTGGCTGAGGCTACCATCAAGAGCCTGTTGGGAAAGGTGTCTTTTTGTCCACCCCCACTCTGTCTTGCTCATGGAAGAAATATTAATAGGTGGTAAAACTTTTAAAAAATTATGTATTCTGTTTTTCTTTTTAATTTTTTAGAAAGAATTATTTATTTGATTTATCATCTTTGTTATTTTTTTTTTTTAAAATTTGACCAGAGTGAGACAGAGAGAGAGAGAGAAAGTGAGAAAGCAAGCTGCCAGGTCCAGGACTTGAACTGTGGTCAGCCATGTGGGAGTCCAGTGCCTTTAACCACCATGCCACCTGCCAACTCACCTTTTATTAACTTTTGTGAAAAATGTCATACTCATTAGTGCCTGTTTTCATTCTAATTTTGATATTGTGACTTTAAGCTTCTCTTTAAGTACCACTTTATCTACACCCCATAATTTTCATATATAGGATATTGATATTCAGGTACAAAATATTTTCTAACTTCCCAAATGATTTATTTTTTGATATAAGACTATTTTTTCTTTCCTTTTTTAAGGTGTTTCCCATAGGGTATGTGCACTCATCAGAGAGACAGAAGAAAGTGAGAAATCACCCTCTAGTGGAAATGGCCATGCCACAATCCTTTCTCCTCCTGGGAGTTTGGGCATGCATGCACGTGTGCCTAGCATGAGTTTCAAGTCCCCAGGTCTGGGACTCAAACCACAGTCAACCACATGGGAGACCAGCACATTAACCATTTTGCCATATGCTGGCCTTGCCTGGGTCCAGAACCAAATGTGTGGTCTGCCATGTGGGAATTTAGAGCCTTAACCACCACACCACCTGCTGGCCCTGACCTAAGAATATTTTAAAACTTATTGAGACTTACTTTATGAATTAAGTACATAATCTTTTTTCCAAATACTGGGTCATTGGAAAAGTCATGACACATTTTTAGATAGAAAAATACATCATGGCTTTTCCAACAACCAGCATTTCCTTTGTACTTGAGAATAATACATACTCTCTAAGTGTTCAATACAGTATTCTATTTATGCCAATTTAAAAAGCTTCTTTGTTTTCTTACACATACTTCTACATCAACTATGTCTAATTTTATCATTTTTATTTATATGATCTTGTATTAAGAGAGACTATTTCATTCATTATGGTGACATTGTTTTAATGTCTCCTTATAAAATGTATTTTTTTTAAATATTTTGAGGTCAGGTTTCAGATTATTGGGTGCTTATAAGTTTAAAACTATATATACTTTTTTGTAAATTATCTATACCCACATCTTACATATCCATTGTAAGGCTGTTTTGTATTTATATTTTATTTTTCTCTTATTAATATTAGTTATTCTTCACATTTTTACTTTCTTCTCCAGCCTAACTACTATCTTTCTTTAAAATCTTTTAGAGACATTGGGGCTAGCAGTTAGTGTAGCACTTCTGTCACTGGACTCCCACATAGTCAACCACAGTTTGAATCCCAGACCTTCTGGCTTGAAACTCATGCAGGGCATGTGTGCATGTATGCCCAAAATCTCAGGAGGAGAAAGGAAGAGAAGAGATTGTGGTGTGGCCATGCCCCCTGGGGGTGAGTCCTTGCTTTCCATCTCTGTGTCTCTCTGGTGAGCACATGCGCCCTATAGAAAAAAAAATCTCTCTCTAAAAAAAAAGAAAACCCTTTTAGAAACCTCAAGTATTTGCTCTTATCATTTCTGCCACAGGTTTTAGTAATCAGCATTAATAATTTAGTAATCAATAATCAGCCAGAAAGTAGCTATAGTGATCCAACTTTACCTTGGTTCCCTCTGGGCATTCCATAACCAATGTTTTAACTAACCTTTAACTAATGTGTTTGCCTCATTCATCTCTATATTTACTTCTGTCTCTTTAATTGTGCTTTGTTTTGTTTGTTGGTTTGTAATTTGTTTTGTTTTTGCCATAGGGCACACATAGTCACTGGAGACAGAGGAAAAATAAGAAATCACCCCTCAAGGGAACGTCCAAACCATAGTCACTTCTCCATTCTGCTCTCGGTATTCTGGACATATATGCACGTATGTGCGCACACACACACCTGGTGTGATTTTCAAGCCACTAGGTCTGGTACTCAAATTGTGGTTGGCCGTTCAGGAATCCAGTTCCTTAACACCACACCACCTTGAGAGAGAGTGTGTGAAGGAAGAGGAGGAGGGAGAGAGTGAAAGAGAGAGAGAGGGGGGGAGAGAGAGAGAGTCTTACCATCACAATATTCTCCCCAAACCTCTCAGTCCGGATTACAGGAGCACACTAGTGCTCCTGGTCTATTCAGGTCCAGCCAGACACAGGCCTCCCAGGTGGTCCAAGTCTCACACTGCATACCCTATCACTTGCACATGCAGCTGAGCCTAACTAGTCATTTTACATATTTTTAAAGAAATTTTTAGAGAAGTTGTTGCTGTAGGGTGTAGGCACTTACCAGAGACACAGAGACAGAGAAGGAAGTGAGAAATCAGTCTCCTGGCGGATGGCCACACTACAATCCCTCCTCTCCCATTCTTCTCTTGGAATTTTGGACACACAAGCACACATACCCACCATGAGTTTCAAGCCACCTGGTCTGGGATTCAAACCTGGTTGATCATGTGGGAGTCCAGTCCCTTAACTGCTATGCCACCTGCTGGCCCCCTACCCTGTCGTTTTTTTTGTTTGTTTGTTTTTAACAGTTCCTTACTTCCTTGTTTTGGGAAGATTATTTTTGTTGCGTTTTCTCCTCACTGATATGGAAGTTATATACCCTATTTCTTCCTTATAAAGGTTACTGTTAGACTTTAACTTTGCATACTAAATGTAATGTTAAAAACAATGAAAAACTCTGCCATTCTTCAGAGCAATTCATAGAATGTAAGATGTTTTAATTCTGATCGTCACCCTCTATTCCTCTTCAATTGTCAGACTGTTTTTTCCTTAACTTATATATGTTGCTCTCCATTTGTGCAGTTATTATTTTATTATTTAGCCACTTATTAATTTCTTTCTTATTCTTCATTCTGGATTTCATATTTCATGTTTGGACTCATTTCTTCTAAGCCAAAATCTGGTTCTTAGAAAAGACTAATAAAATAAGATTAATTTTTAAAAGAATAAAAAGTATAAATTACTAATAATAAGAATGAAAAAGTACATCTGTATAGACCCACTCAATATTAAAAAGATAATAAAAGGATACTATGAATAACTTTATTCTAAAATTTTTAAAAATTTACATGAGCTGTTTGAATTTAATTCATTATGAAATAGCAAAACACCAAAGATAAAAGTAATACCTTGTATGTAGCCAGAAAAAAGGAAGCTTAACTGAAGAGGAAAGATTTTTAGGCTGTTGAGACCATGTAAACTAAGCTAGAATTAAAGGCCCTTACTAAATGATCATTTAAGGTAAGCAAAAAATAAAGGTTTTTTCAGACAAGCGAAAAAACTAGGACAGTCCAACACAAATATACTCTCCGTAAAGGAAGCTAAGAGATGTTTACATCATAAAAAAAAAAAAGAGAAATGTACAAATTATCAATAAAAAGTAAGAAGACTATGTCTTTAGATCCTTCTAATATTAAAAAGATAAAGCATTTTATAAGCAGCTTTATACTAAAATTTTTGAAAGTTTATATGAAAAGATAAAATTCTACAAAAACACAATTCACAAAAACTGATAGATAAAAAAACAAAAACTCTACATATATTAAATATACTTAGTCTGTAATGAAAATTCTCACAATGTAATCTCCAAGTACAGGGAGCTTCACCACTGAATTCTTCCAAACAGCATGAGAAATAAAGCTCTCATTTTATATAAATTCTTCCAGAGAATGGAAAAAGAGGAAATTATCAGGCTAGTATAATCTTGATACCCCAACTTGACAATGAACGGAAAAATTTTTTCAGAGACAGAAAAATATCAAGATCTCTCTCTTAAACATAAGTAGAAAAATACTCTCAAAGTGTAACAAGTCAAATCAAAAGATATGCATAATTATTTTTATGAAAATTCTTTTAAAATTATTGCAGTCATAATTGTTTATAGTAATGTTGTTTATAGTAATGTTTTTACTTTTTACTTTTTTTTTTTTTTGGAGAGGTTTTGCTATAGGGCGCGTGTGCTCGCCAGACAGAGACAGAGAGACAGAAAGCGAGAAATCACCCCCCAGAGGGGATGGCCACGCCGCAATCCCTTCTCCTCCATTCTCCTCTCAGGATCTTGGGCACACACGCACACGCGCCCGGTGTGAGTTTAAGCCACTGGGTCTGGGACTCGAACCATGGTGAGAGTCCTGCGACATAGCCATTATGCTAACTGTTGGTCCCTACTTTTGACTTTTTACTATCATGTCATAGGGACCCACAAGGGGTGCGGTGGTTAAGGGCGCTGGACTCCCGTATGACTGACCGCAGTTTGAGTCCCAGATCTGGTGGCTTGTTTTCTCACTTTTTCTCTCTCTGTCCCTCTCTGGTCAAATTAAAATGAGTAAATAAATAAATAGAGCTAAATAAAATTTTTAAAATGATAATAAAATTAATTTTGTGTGTCATAGTTACAATACTTTCCCTAATCTTGAGTTTACTTTATATGTCTGGTATGTTTTCGTCTATATCTTTTTTCTTTTTAATCTCTTCAAAAAAATTATTTTTTGCATATTATATTAGCTTCCTAAGGTCATGCAAACAGCATGACTTAAACCAACAGAAATTTATCCTCTTACAGTTTTGAAGGTGAAAAGTTTTGTTTTTTTTTTTTTTTTTTGAGAGGTTTTTGCTGTAGGGCGTGTGCACTTGCCAGAAAGACAGAGAGAGACAGAGAGACAGAAAGCAAGAAATAACCCCCCAGGGGGGATGACCACACTGCAATCCCTTCTCCTCCATTCTCCTCTCGGGATCTTGGGCACGCACGCACACACACCTAGTGTGAGTTTAAGCCACCGGGTCTGGAACTCAAACCACAGTCGACTACGTGGGAGTCCAACGACATAGCCATTATGCCAACTGCTGGTCCTGAACATGAAAAGTTTTAAATTTAGGTATCGATAGGACTATACTGTCTCTGAGACTTTGGGTAGAATCTTTCTTGCCTCTTTCTAGCTTCCAGTGGTGGCCAGTAAGCCTGATGTTCTTTTGCTTGTAAATGCATCACTCCAATCTCTGTCTCCATCATCACGTAACCACCTTCCAGTCATATTGAATTATAGGTCTACCCGACTCAGGTATGACTTAATCTTACTGACTACATCTGCAATCATAAAATTTCTAAACGAGATCACATTCTGAGACATTGTGGGTTAAGATTTTAACCTGTCCTTTGGGGTGACAGAATTTAACCTGAAACAGGCATGAAGCTTTATCTTTCATCCCATGACTCTATCTCAAAATCATTTTAATTATCTACCTTTCCTACACTAGGGCCATCTTTATCATATACTAAATCGTTAGATATTTGCAAGAAATTTTGGGTCTACTCTTTCTCTCCACCTTTAAAGTCAAGCATCAGTACCACACAGTTTTGAATATTGTCATTATGATCTGTTTTATGCTTTTAAAGTCAGCTTTATTGAAGTATAATTTACATATAAAAATACAATGATTTTAACTGTGTATTATGATGAAAGATGACAAGTTTATATAACCGTATAACCACCACATTTCTCTCACTATAGATGTGCAAATTTAGTCCAAAATATTTACCAATAGAAATATCTGAAACTGAGGATTTCATAAGAATATAGGTTTATACAGCTCATGGTTTAGTGGTCCAATATCCAGAGACCAAATTCTGGTGAGGCTATAAGACGGCAGCATGCAGGACCTTGAGTGGCTGCTGGGAAGTATTTGCCTATTCTGATCTCCTTTCCCTTCCTGTAAACCCACTGGAACTCCACCACAAGGGTCTACCTAAAGGCCTTATCACACCTACATGCATCACCCTGGGAACCATGAAGTAAGATGGTGCATGTGTTAGGTTTTATAGGCCATACAGTCTGTTGTAATCACTCAACTCTACAGTAGCAGGAAATCAGCCACAGACAATACATAATGGGCCTAGTATAGCTAGGCCTAGTAAAACTTTATTAACAGGTGGAATGTTGCATTTGGCCTTTCAGTTATATTCTGCCAACCCTTGCTACATTCAAGTCTACCTTTTTCTTCTTTTTTTAGGGTTTTGCCATAGGATACATTCCCTCACTGGAGAGAGACAGAGAGAGGGAAAATAAGAAATCAACCCCCTCCACCACCCCATCCTAGCAAGGATGGCCACACTGTAATCCCTTCTCCATTCTCCTCCAGGGATTTTGGGCATGCATGTACACATGCCCAGCATGATTTTCATGTCACCAGGTCTGGGACTCGGACCATGGTCTGCCGTGTGGGCAGAGTCAGTGCCTTAACCACCATGCCACCAGCTGGCTCCAAGTCTCCCTTATATATTTTTTTAAGTTGTGTGTTTAGTGCTTCACCACATGGATGCATAAATTCACTTCACTAGTCCCTCAATGAGAGATATGGAAAGTAATTCCCATTGGAAACTCTCTTAACCAAGCACTACTTGTCAACTAGCTGGATTGGCTGAAGTCTCATTCCTTCCTCTTGTGAACAAGATAGCTGCTTTCCGTGGTGTATTCCAGCTTGTACATTGCAGGCGGAGTCCTTGTGCTCTCACTAGCTGAGCTGACCCACAGTCCCAAACTCATTTGACACTTATACTTGCTATTGTAGGATGCAATTGAATTAAATATCATATTAACTAGACAAATAGGGGTTCAAGGAAGAGATTGTTGAGTCTAGAAAAACGAAGTTGGTTATTTTTGAAATTTTTCTTTTCTTTTTTTTTTTTTATGACAGAGGGCATGTGTGCTCAAGTATGAGAGAGAAAAAAGAGAACGCATAAAAGAAAGACTCCCCCAATAGGCCTGGTCATACCACAATCCTTTTCCCTACACTTTCTATCCCATCAGTATCTCGGGTACCGGCTTGGAGCCCACAGAACTGAGAACTGATCCCTGGTTGGCCGTGCGGGATCTGGCTTCCTCAGTGCAGCACCTAACCAGTACAGCAAGAGATCAGCCCTGCTCATTATTCCTGGAAACACCTGATTAAAATAAGCTGCTTATTTAAAAAAATCTGTCAGGCCCAGCCACTGTGGCTGGTGAGCTGCAAGTCACATGCCAATCTGGATGCCACATGCCCACCATGGTTGGAGTCCCTGGCCTGAAAACACACCAGGAGTCCTCTCACATGCCCAGGATCCTGAAGAGCTAGAAGACTGGAGAAAGGGAATCATAGTATGACTAATCCTGTAGAGGGCTCTCCCTCTCTATTCCTCCATTCCTCTCTCTCTCTCTCTCTCTCTCTCTCTCTCTCTCTCTCTCTCTCTCTCTCATATAAGAACTCTATTGTGAATCTTTTAAAATCTGCTAAATTGACTGTGGGCTGAAGTCATTATAAGAGACTGAAAGCCAAGGTACATGTGGTGGGCAGTAGATGGAGGCCTCGTATTAGCTCCGGAAAGGGCAGGTCAAGCAGCCAGGCTGAGCATGGGTCAGTCATTGCCCTTCTGCTATGATTTTCAGAAGCCAGGAGCTGGGCAACCGCCTTCTGCCCACAGTGCCCACCTTTCCTCCTTGCCTAATCATCTTTTCTGGGTCTTGGGGGACCTGGTATCTCTGATTTTCAGACTCTAAATGTGAGCATGAACTCCTGTTTCTCTTCTCAAAGACCTGGTCCCGTAACATGTAAAATAGCTCCAAGTCCGTATTTACATTTGATGTCATTCGTGCTTTATTTCCTCAGCTCACTGTCTGTTCTGTTCCCCACGTTTTTCTCCCAGGCAGAATCTATCTTATCTGACATTGCAAAGCAGTTAACATTGATTCTAGTGAATGGTCTACTTTGATTTTTGCTACAGGGAGATTTTAGTACAAATTCACATATATTGTTTTCTCAACAAATAGAAAAATATGTCCCACATTCATTGTGCTGGGTTTGCCAAGCCTGCTCTTTTGTAACTCACTGTCTCATCTCTTTTATTTGCCTCCTCTGTCACTGTCGATCTTTTCCTAATACTTCATCCTTTATGCAGACTCCTTCCTTGGAGCCGAATTTGGCAGTGGAGTTTGCCTAACTAATGGGTACCATATGCTCTGCAATTACAGTCTCCATCAACATTCAGATTTGTTAGCAAATATTGGAGAAGGCAAGTTGAGAAACTGGAGCGCTCGAGACGGTCAGGAATTGGCACACTCCGACAGGTAAGCCTGCATTTGCTGACCCCTGGGAATGAGTTCTGGTTTGGGCTGGTACAGACTGAGATTAGAAGGGGAATTTTTATTTGAAAGTATCCATCAATTGGTAGATGGTTCTTCCCTGTTATGTGTTCCCAAGGACACACTGTACTCACCCTACAGATCCGTTTGTGCATGACTAGTACCTGTTTATTTTTCAGTCCCATCATTTCCCAATCTGGAGAACTAGAACATGGTGCTACTTACTGTGGTAGCTCCAGCTCCTAGTAGGCTACTCAGTAAAAATTTGGCTAATTGAACTTAGGAGACTCTCTGGGATACATCAGATACCAATGCGTCCCATACATTATATTAGCACTTAGATGGCTGTTTCCTCGTCTCCAGCTCCTTCCCTTCCTCATGGCTAGACCCGTCCTACTCTCCCAGGTCATCTCTCAAGGGATGGATCTGAAGATTTGAAGCACAGACCCAAAACTGCAGCATTTTTTGAAAAAAGTCTTTCTGGCCTTGAGACAAAGTTTTATCTATTGTCATGTTGGGGGTGAGTGTGGAGCAGGACAAGTCAAACCTGTAGTGGGTTGTCCTGGGTTTTGATAAGCTAAATGCAGGAGAAAGGAACATTGTTTCTTGGTGCAGATGGTAAGTTAGGATAACTAGCTTGAGAGCACAGGTTGGAAGCAAGAACTGTTCTAGCTTTTTAGAGCTTTACCAAATACCACCTGTTTCTTTAGAGGCCCACTTGCTGGGGCTTTCACAGGAGCATGTGGCTCCTCTGGCCATGGCTGGCCCTGTAGGGCTCTCTGGTACCACATGTAATGATAGCACCTTTTCCCCTACCCCATTGCCCACTGCTTCCTTGGGCAGCACCCAAGGGCTGTCAGGTGTAGAGATCTCTGTACTCGAGGCCGGAAAAGCAAGCCCACAGCTCATCAGTCTACATTATGCCTTCAGTGGGAGAAGGGTGGGAAGAAGTGGGAGGGAGGGAGAGAGCAGTGGATGAGAACTCAAGAACTTGTTACCCCATTGCAACCCACACCCCCCAGGGCCATACGGCTGCTACACAAAACACAAGAAACACTCCTTGTTTTAGAACACAAATACATAAATTTTTAATCTGCGAAAAATACAAAATGAAACCATGTACAAGTTATGTACAAACCCTTTTTACAAGACAGAGAGTTATCACTGGTTGTTACAGATGACAGAGTTGGGTAGATCATTTCAGAGCACCAGCATTTGTTCTCTTCTCCAATTCCTGTTAGGTCATAGTAATTAATCATCATCATAATCATAATCCCAGCAATCAGAAATTTGAAAGACAGATGAATAAACCACGCTCTTTTTCCTTAATGAACATGTAGGCTGACCTCCAAGTGTGTGTGTACTCTTTTCATTTTGTCTTTGTTCCCTGAAGAAACCTTGAGTGTAGGTTTTGGTGTTAAGTGGGAAAAGGTTTCTTTTTAGAGTCTGGGTGTGGACCAGAAGTTTTAGGCAGGATGTGACTGTGCCACCTGGGAATGGAATGTTTTTAATTAGGATTTCCAGAAAGATCTTGGTTTATGTTTGAAATGTTGCAGTTCTGGCCAAATGTATCTCAGGCTGTATTCAGCGGAAGGAGAGGAAGGGGAGCGAGATGCTCTAGGGGGCACAGGGCTCTGGTTTAGTGTGGAAGTGGGGCTCCGTCCCCCTTGTTGGCTGAGATCCTTTCCCTGCTGACCACTTTCTCACACTGACCCTGAATCCCAAGTGAAAGAAGCTCTGGTCGCTCTGGCAGGCAGGTGTGTGTACGTTGTGTCTGTGTGCATTTCCATTTGGAATTCTAAATAGTGGAGCCAGCAATGTCTCCTAACCCTTTAGTGTCATTTTCATTCCTGTCTTGCTGAAGTGGAGGAAGGAAAGAAATACAGAAGTCCTCAAGGAGGTAAACAGACCAAAGGAAACTTCTTAAATTAAAAAAAGAAAAAAACCTACTTAGAAATAAGATCAGTTTTCACCTGGTCAAAACATCTCTCTTCATCCTGCCAGTCCAGAAAAGCCACCAAGGCAAGATAATTATAACATTTGTTTGAAGAGTCTTGAACCAAAGCTGCTTGTGTATGCGCTGATCAGGACATGAACAGGGAGGTGGAAAAAAAGGCCCACCCAAGACATCTTTCTTTAAGTCTTCCAGAAAGAGTGCCAAGTCACCTAGACATCCTGTCCAGCTCCCCCTACTCATGGTGCCCAAGTAACATAGTGCCCACATAGTAACTTACTGCCCACTCTGGCCAGGCCCCATGACAAGTTGTGGAGATACAAATAATTCAGCAAAGTCCCCACCCTTCAACTGAGTTCTTTTACTTCTGAGTTGTCATCTTCAACACTCTTCATCTCTAACCTCATAGATGACCCATTCTCTCTTTTTAAAATTCCCAGATCTTGTTTCCCATTTTCCTGGCTCTGGAGTACTCTAGATCTCCAATCTCAAGAGTGCCTACTTAATTTGCTCCTTTTAGCCTCTAAAAGTGTGATCGTATGCCCCAGACAGATCTTCTAAACCTACGCTTTCCCTGTTGGAGAAAGGCTCCTCACTACAAGTATCCACTCACCTGGCTCTCACAGAGCCTGCTCTAACCCTTTTCTCAGCTTCATTTTCTCCATGCCTCTTGCCTCTTGTTCTATGGATAGCTCTTGGCTACTTCCACTCTGGATCACTCAGATACCCCATTTCTCAACTGCTTGCCTCGCTTTCCTGCCTTTCTTGTTTCTTATCCCTCCATGTGATTTTGCCTTTGAGGTCCAGATTAAGTAAATGTTCCCATTACAAAGAACATGTTCCAGACCTTCAGTCATTGACCCAACACTCAGCCACTACAACTCCACCCAAGCTTCTAGTACTATTACAATTACACTTCTCTGCCATATTGTGTTCACGTTTATTCAGAAATTATTTATTGAACACCTATTTTGTGCAACATGACCTTTTCAGTAAATGCATGTCTTCTGTCTCCAATTAGGTAGCTGGGCCATCTACCTCTAAAAGTCTTACACACAATGAGTGCATGGTGGCAACTTAGTAAGTATCATTAGCTGTTTAACATCACTTACCCTGCCACATGCCAGATGACCCTGCCTTTGTACATCGTGGAATGATGTCCTTCTATTCATCTAACTCTTAAATCTCATTGAAAGCCTATCTTGCTAAATCACATCAAAACACAGCAATTTTCCCTTTCAACTCATGCCGTATTAGAAGGTGGTATCGTGTCATGAGTGCCTACTCTTTTTCTACTGGTTCTGCTAGCATGTTTCCTCTCTAGCTGGATTATAAGCTTCTTGACAGCAGGACCTACATCGTGCTTATTCTTTTCTGCACCTCCGTTTCCTCTACATGTATTTGCTGAATGCTAACTGGTTACTAAGCAATGGTTACCTGAGTCCTGTCATACTGGGAATACATATTTGGACTGCTGAATATTCCTTATAACTTGTCGCTGATCTGCCTCAAGTTCTTATTATATTAATGTCTAGACAATACTATGATTGTCAAGTTTTTTAAAACAATGTGAACATCTATAAAGGATCTTCAAAATGTTCATTGAAAATGTGCATTATGGGAAAAACTATGCACATTAGTTTTAATCTTAAAAAAAAAAGATTTGCACCAAAATAAACTTGTACTTTAGTTCCATTTTTCCATGAACTTTCTGAAGTCCCTCTGTGTTCCTCCCTTCTAATCTACTCTGTGGGCCTGCTGCTGACTTTCTAGTGATTCACTAGAGGGGGAACATGCTGGGTCTGAATGACTGGTAACAGGGAGCGAAATGTGTGAAGACGTAAGCACTGCATTGGGTGACTTGTTGCCTTGCAGTATTAACAAAAGACTTCTTAAAATCAAATCAACAGAGGACAGGACAGGAAATGAAAGGAGACTGTTTACTTCTTGAAGCCCAGATCCACATGATGAAACATAAATGGTGAAAATGGCAGAAATTTTGAGAACTTCAAGACTCTAACTACATATTAGAAATTGGAGTTATGAGTTAGAGATTAAGAGATTAGCTGAGGCTGGGCCATGAACTAGGAAAAAGGGAAGGTAGAAATGAAATCAAGAGGAAAACTCTAGCGAAGGGCCAAAAAATCTGATCAACATGCATCTGAATTTATAAATTTGCATATTGAACCTAAGGAGATTCCAAGTGAAAAGCACGGGAATGAACCCAGCTACTCTATGTCCAAAGCAAAAAACATACACCATTCTAAGGTCAGGAGTGTTACTTGAGTGATTCAGCAAGAAGGATCATTACTCCAGCCCTTTGCCAGGGAAATGCAGACAGACACCCCATGTTCCTATCAAGCTTGATCACATCCATTCGACCTGAAGGAGACTTTGGAATCATGTTCGTGAATTTACAAATGAGGTCACTGAGAGAGAGTTTAGGGAATATTTTCTAAGTTCATAGCTCATTTTTTGCAGATGTGGCTCTGGAATCTCATGTTAAACTGTAAGTAGGTTACCTGGGGTCTTTTCCCTTTCATCATGAAAATATTCCCACATTTATTATACTTTCTCACTTTCCCCTTTTTGACCCTAATCAAATAGCTCTAATTCTCTACTTATTTAAAGCCTTCAATCAAGTGTTTTACAAAGTACAACAAAAGAAGGAAGGGAAGAGCTGCTGACTGTTCTCCAGCATGTCTTTGTCCCAGTTGCTTTTATTTAAGATGTTTTATATTGGCTCAAGATGACATGCAAAAACATAACACTGCTTAAACAAAAATTAAAGTTTTCTCAGTGAGAAAGGTGAATGTAGTGATGATGCACCAGTTAAGTAAAGACTTTCTGCTTTGTAAAAAGCCTGTTGGTGAGTCTTTGATTCCCAAAGCATCCAAGAGTCATTAGTTTGGGAAAAGAGCTTTTCTGGAACCCTAAACTGGGATGGGGGACCACAGCCACATTATGTGAACTGGACCAAAGCACACCATCATGGGCGTAAGGTGGATGTAACAGAAAGGCCACCCCAGTGGAGATGGACAAGAACTCAAGGCCAAAGAACCCAGCACACAGAAACAAGTGAGGAAGCTCTGGCATTCTCTTGAGCCCTTTAGCAGACTACCAAACTTGTTTCTGTTTCCATCTCATTTTCAACTTATCAGGCACCAGTTTTTGTGCAAGAGACTATCAATCAGTCATTTTGTGGACCTCCTTAAAAAAAAAAAAAAGCCTGATTTTGTTTTTCTGACCTAGAACGAGGTCAGAAAAAGGAGGGCAAAACAGAATGATTTTGTTGCTCTACCTTGGAAGAAAATAATTTCTAGTTCAGATTTTGTGGAGTGCTTTATGAACCAAAGAGCCCTTTGCTATAGGAAACCATCTTAGTCATTGTGATAAAAAAAAATCCAAAACAACAACACACACAAAATACTTTAGAGTCAAATCTGTACCTATAAATAGACTTAGGATAGGGATGAAGACTGCACTTCTGCTTCCAGACTGCCTTGGCGTGGAGAACAGAGGGCAGAGAGGTTGGGGTATGGGGCACTGTGCCCAATGTTCCTCTAACGGAAGGTCATTTAGGTGGTCACCATCACCTGCAAAGGAGACCAAATAGCTGTGACAAATTCAGAGGTGTTTTTCAGGAACAAGAGCAAAGAAGAGCCCACACTGGTTCATGAAGGAAAGAAGAGCGCAGATTGACAATGAATGTATTAAGGTGACCCCAATGCAAAATCATTATGTAAAAGAAGGCCTGGCTTTCAGGAAAGTTGTCACAATCCTCACAAGGGATTCTCCCCACAAACACATTTGACTTCTGTTGGAAACCAAGAAATGTTTATAAGCCTGAATATAGACTGTTGACGTCATTTTAGTCTGCTGACTATTGATTAATTATAAGTAGTTTTTAAACAATCCAATTGGACGTACATTATATTCACAATACTTTTATAGAACTAATTCTACAAAATGTGACGACAAGTAACCACAGTCTGACACATCACCGCAGGACAATGCCTACGAGGTGGAAGCACAACTACATTGGCTCTGCAGGGAATGGACAGAGGTGGAAGCTCATTTTGCCTACGTTTGTAATTGGAGTACTTAGTGAACGTGTGTTTTCACGGTGATTTCATTGCTTTGCTCTGATCTGATTTGCACTACCATAACTAGGTACCACAGGGTCATGGCCTAAGGAGTTGATGGAAAGGATATCATGGGACTTTAGAGGATACTTTGGTTAGTTTGGTTCCTTTACGTGTCCACAGTTTACATTTTTAAGAAAATTAAAATCACTATCACAACCATGCTTCTCCAGAGACCCTGATGATCATATCAAAGACTGATAATTTTGAAGTTGAAGACTTAAGTCATTTGGAACAAAACAGTTGCCAGGGCGACTGTACATTGAGCATGCAAGCAACAACAGAGCTCTGAGAAAGACATAGTAATTGCTTCTGATGGCTAGAAAATCTTTTGACCACAGTTTGAAGTGGCTGATACATTTGATTTCTTTGCTGGTAATTTTCAAAGGCCTTTTCTAACAGTCTATATTAAGTGCATTCATTGTTTTCCTTTTGTTATTATTATTTTTTAAATCACTGTAGCAAGTTTTGTGTGTTTTCTCCCAGCGCAAAATAAAGGAAAGTCTATAAATTAAAACCTGGACAAAAAATGGCTCTTTGATCATGGACATTTTCTGGCTTTTAAACAAAAACTAAGTGAGAAGAATGAATGTTCTCTCATATCCTGTTGTTAAATAGAATTATTAACTGTTGTTTATAAATTTTCAGGCTACAGGCTCTGAGATTTGAAGACTAAGGAGAAGACCCACAAGACCTCCCAAAGTTTAAATTACTTGCCTGGGCGGTTTGGACATACGAAATGAGAAGCATAGCAGCATGAAGGAGTCCCCACTACAAGAATAACAGAGCAATGTCCTTTATGCATCTGGTCCTCAACTTCCACATCCCAGCCATGCCCACAACCCTTCTGGTGCCATTAATTGGCTGGGCAAATCTGATCTGGCAATTGTAGCAAAGCTGTAAGAAGGTCTTTGCATCATATATATATATATATATATATATATATATATATATATATATATAAACAAAGGGATGAGAAATACAGAAAAAAACTAAAACTACAAAAATAGTACTTTCAACTGAGAAAATAAGTTTCCATTTATTAAGAGCTGGTGTCAATGCAGGTCAAAATACACACCCATTCAGGAAAGGAGCCAGTATTTACCTGGCCTGTTTTTGTTTACTTTTTTGGATTTACTAAAATGCGCCATTGGCCATTTAAAAATCATTTTAATAATTTTTCCCATAATTACGATTAGTTGTGGTAGTGACAATCATTCTCCTCAAAGAAAAAGAGAGAAAGAAGAGAAATAGGCATTAAGGAGTCTGGCCACATATTCATTTTGATTTTGCATTGTTTAGATATTGGGAAGATATTTGAAAATGAAAAAAAAGAAAAAATATATTTTCTATCCAATAAGTAAAAATAATTTGAAATGCTAGAAGCTATACATGACTATTTTAGTATGTTCATTTATAAATAAAATCATTTTCTTTTCCAAAATACATGGAAGCAATAGTCAAGGCAGACAAAGAGAAAGATCTGTCTACTTTATTTTCTTGCAATTCTTGCTTATCCTAACATTTCCACCAGTGATTCAGCATGTAAGAGGAAGAAAAGTCACGTCACCATTTATGAAGTTTGTCAGGCTTTAAAAAAAATAGTTCTGGCTTCCTGGGAGTCAACATTCATCTTCGACTTCTCTGATTGGTGGAATCAAGCTGCTTGTGGATTTATATTGGTTGATCTGGTTAGCCATGTGGGTACTCATGGGCTTGATTTGAATGTTTCTGGGATAGGCATTATCCGGTTCATCTGTAAACCATTTCTTTTCTGCTAAAGGGCAAAATGGATAGAGAAGAAGAAGGAGAAATGAGAAGCTTAATTAGTCCTAGGGTAAAGCTTTTGGAAAGTTTATTGAAAAATGCAAAAAGGTAATCGATGAAGCCAACAGTGAGTAGTTGCTAAAAGAGACAGCGCAGTGTAGGGAGGACCCCCAGAACCTAAAACATACCTCTGCTTCCTGTAGCAAGTGATAAACAAAACATGCCATCGGAACTTGGGGGCACCATGAGTGGACCTCAGAGAATAAGGAAGGATCGGAAGATGATCTCTGTGTTCTGTGAAGTTAACTTTAGTAACTTGAGTCTACTCGGGTGGAGAGGAGAGGCTGTGTATAGCAGATATTGGGTATGGGCATTGCCCCTGAGGACAGGTTTGTGCATTGATTTGAGTGGAACATGGAATGACATCATTCCTGCTGCACAGCGAGTGGTCTAGAATCTCACGCAGGATCACCTCCACCCAGCCTTTACTTAAAGACTTTGCTTTTAACAAGCATACTTAAAGGCATATATCAACTGTATTATTCTTGTTTCTTTTCAATCAGTTTTGGGGGTCTTAAATAAACCCATAGAATTTGCTGGCCAATGAGGGCAAAATTAGAATAAAAATCAATGTTTTAAAAAGGATCCGGAGATGGCAGTTATTTCAAGAAAGAAAACTCTGCGTTGGTATAGGCATGAAGAGTTTCAAGTGACAATATCTTAACCAACCATAATAACCCAAGCTGTCGACATGGGAACTCAATGAAGTCTCGGCATTTCATTTCCACCCCAAATACAGAAATAACTGAGGGAGAATGCTGACTCAGGGTGTTTGGGGGCTGGGGTGAGAATAAAAATGATCTCACATCCTCTTAAGCAGGGCAGCGCTATTTTACAAGACTCGGCCCTCATCCCCGCCTCTTTTAGGATTGAAATTTTCTGGGAAATTGGCCATGTGTATAGATAGGAAAGACTGGTCAAATAGGGCATTATAACTTGGGAATCATACATCTCATTCTAGTGACTTAGAAAGAAAAAGGGAAAAAAAGCTTTCAAGTATATTTGCTATAGAAACAAGGGCCTCTCCAGCTTCCTTTTCTGCCAATCAGAACCATTCATAACTGTCTTGTCAGTGGTTCCGAGCTGACGTGTTAATGCAAGTTGTTCACCTGGCTTGATGAATGTGCGTGTGTGTGTGTGTCCATCCCCATTTGGCTGAGTTATAAATTAAGCATCTATGATCAGCTCGTGACTATTTCTCCTTGATCCCCAATTCTGTTGTTACACTACGGGTTGTTGCTGGAGCTGGGATGATCCTGGGCAAAAGTCTTACTATCCTTTGTTCAGCAACTCAGTTTCCCCGTCGGGAAACTTGCTACCTTTTGCATCACTCTTCCCCCTCCCCCTCCTGCTCTGGCTCTCTCACCTATTATAATTAAGTTCACTTTGATTTGAACAGATTGGACGATAGGAATTCATAATGCTACATCCTCACAGTGAAGCTAACTGATTAAGTGCTTTAAATTATTCCCCCTGACAGAATGATAAAGTTACAATCTGTTCTGAGATGATCTACAGCTTGCCAGACTCCTACAGCTTCTTTCTACATTCATTTATCTTTTTGTCAAGCAGAGTTTTTTTTTTTTTTCCTAAGCTTCAATTCCATAGATCTTTTAAAGTCATCAGCACATCTGAATTATTAATGAGGCTTTAGAGGCAAGGCTCCTGATGGGCTGGTTAAAAAAGGTTGTATAGAAATCCGGGACTGTGTACACATCAAAATAATTTCAGCTCCATTTAAAAAACCATTTAGTTCAAGTGTGACATAGATGAACCATTATGCATTTGTGGAAACCAATTTTTTGTGATCTACGATTAAACTAACCTTTCAGAGAGGAGTAAAGTGTGATGGTTATCATGTTTTAAAAGCATTGCCAGCCTGCTGAAACAATTTCAAACTATGACTTTTTCAAATGGTTTGTGTGTAAAGATGATTTTCAGAGGGCTTGAGCTGGTGTTTGTGCTGTTTGGGCTGCCCTTGGCTTTAGCCAGGCTGTTATGCAGACTGATTTAGCAAGAGGATTGAGTACTGGTTTGGACATGCCAGGTTGGGGGAGAGAACTCTGCTGATGGAAACGAGTAGGTCTTTTGGGTGAAAGACTTAAGACAGCTGCAATCTGCTGAAATTTTTACAACTGCTACACAGGATAATTGTTCAGAATTTAGTCTTCACAGTTCAATTCAAAGTTGGCATCTTGACCTTTCAAGGCAGAGAGAATATCAATTTCCTTCTACTGTCTATAAGAAAGAGAACATTATTACCCCATTTAAGCTTCTCTACTTTTAAATTTCTTGCCATAAAAATAAAAAATACTGAAGCAGAGTAGCCCCTGTGTTTTGACCATGTAGCTCCCACACAAGAGAAGAGTTACGATGGAGCACATTCTGAGAAGTTGAGGTTTTCATTTTGCCTGAGTAACAGCTAATTTGGGTGCCAACTAAATTATAAACATATGTGTTGTTAGAGACTGGGTCAGATTGGACGTTGAGAAAATGGAAATATGTAAATACTCTGGATATTCTGCTAAAATATCTAGTGGCAAAGGTGTTTTATGAAGAGATTCTCCTAGAGAGCTTCAGAGGAACATACATTTCAATGATCAGTAGTCACTGGGCTTCTGTGAACAATGCTTCAAGTATGACAGTGATAATTCAACGTATTGCATCTTGCCTTCCAAAGGAAAAAAACAGCACCAATGGGTGGCTATGACATTGACCACAAGGAAGAAGATTCAGAGAAGAAATGTGAATGAGAGCAAAAGTGGTTGGGGAAAAATCCCAACCCCTGAGTTTATCTCCACTCCCTCTCATCTCACACACACCATAATGATTTCTAGGGGCTTCGTTTTCATTTCTCCAATGAGAAGGGCAATTAACATGGCTGTGAGTATAATGTGTGACCTGTCTGGACTTTTTGCCCCATGGCAGCTAGTAGAGGTTGATGAGGATGGCATTTCACTGGCTGTGGCAAGTGGGTTAGTCTGGACAGTAACTGCAGAGAGATGTTGGAAAAACATCTGATTGGAAGATGTCATCTGTCATCAGACCAGCTGTGCCATGAGCTGTCCACCATGGACAAGCAATAAACTGTAGGCCAAGGAAATAGTGTGGGGTTGTGGGTTAAAATCAAGTGGACCTGGCTCTCTCGCAAGTTAGTTTATATTTTATCCTAGCCTCATTTCTCTTCTGTAAAATAGGGCTGATAATAAGACCTTCTCAATATTGTTTAGATAAATGAAGCTAGTGTCCATGAAGCACTTACCATAGGTCTAGATATACAGAAAGTAAACGTGAGTTATTAAAATTATTAGTATTATTAATAATATTAGCAGGCATTACATCATAGTGACTAATTTCATCCACTTAAGTGTCCCTCAGATTCTGTATCTTTCAAATGGAATTATAGCATCTAGATGTACGGTCATGGTAAGGGTCAAATGAGCTAATACATGCAAAGTACATAGAAGAGTGCTTATGGCCATCACTGAGGTGTTAACTTTGGCATAAGGTCAGCATTAACATGAGTACTATCGATACTAAAGGAATGGACAGATAGGTGATACCCATTGGGTGTGATGTCCTTCAGCAGAAGAGCTGAGAGTAGAGAACTGATGTATATAAATTGGGGCACTAACTTGAAGAATGTGGCTTGTGGCACTAGGGATGACAGAGGAGGATTTAATTGGTAGCTGTCATTTGGAAGGTGAAGGAGAGGAAGGGTGAGCCTGGTGCTGTGTCTGGGAAGTTTGGGGCTGCTACCCTTCCATGTGCATCTGTAGCTCTAAGATATTGGCTCTCCCTCTACAGGCAATCTACTCCACCTGACAACTAGCTCTATCTCCCATTGATAGGGTCAACGCTGAGGTCACAGAGCTCAGAATAAGGGTTAGGACTTCCTCCTGTCACATGGCTGTGTGTCCACTGGGATCCTGGAGGAATGAACTATGGCAAGGAAGGAGCTAGAATTAGGCCAATGAAGCTGCTTGGGTCCCCATAGGCAGAGGGAGGCACAGGCTGCACTCTGCAGAATGAACTGCTTTGCTGGCTGTGTGGTTTCCCAGTGCCGTGGGACTTGGCCTTTCCCTGTACCTGCTACCTAGAGAAGAGTGCTCAAAAGTGGAGAGATGATATAGCAAAGACATTTGATGGCCTGCTCCCTGCACCACAAGCCAAGCTTTAGACAGAAAAGACTTAGAGGTAGAAGATTCTACCTAGGTAAATATCCCAATACAGAACAATAAAGGCTAACTGGGAGTGGCAACCTTTGAAGTTAAGGTAGTGCCATCCCACATTTCCCATTTCTGATAGGCAGTCTAGGCTCCTCTTGCTGCCCAGCAAACCCTGATTCCACCACCAGCCCCACTCCACATACTGCCTCCTCTCTTCTCTGAGGGCAAAGTCTGGCTATTTCACAGACATGAAAATCATTTGTTGGGCCAGCAGGAGGCATTGTGGTTAAGGCACTGGAGTCCCACATGGCTGACCATGGTTCGAGTCCTGGACCTACATGGGCATGTGTGCCCAAAATCCCAAGAGGAGAATAGAAGAGAAGGGATTACAGCATGGCCATCCCCACTGGGTGTGTGTGTTGGGGGGGGGGGGGGGGGGATGATTTCTTACTTTCTCTCTCTCTGTCCCTTTGGTGAGTGTGCACACCAAAGAGCAAAAATCTCTAAAAAAAGAAAAAAAAATTGTTTGTACCAGAACTTGAGCAATTACCATTTATAATAACTCTCTCAGTTATTTGCAACTGTCTGCTGTGTTTCGATTTGTCTCTTTTAACTCAAAGTCTAGTGCTGCTATTTGCTGAACAGAACAAACTGCCCTCTCCTGGCCCTCCTCTGTGGCCCCTGGTCTAGTCAATGCTCTCAGGAAGGACTTTCCACTTTACCCTTTGGGGCGGCACCTCCGATGGTTGCAATGAATATGCGCAGTCTCCACATGGGAGATAATCAACCAGTTTAGAAGCAGGTGCCCACAGCGACTTCATCAACATGTATGAGAAAGGAGGGATGGGGTGAAAGAAGCTGACTGAGAAACTGATTTTTACCCTGTCTCAACTTCCAGGGTCCCTGAAGTTTCTGCACTCTCTGGTTTCTGGTTCAGAGCCTGCTACTATAGGAAACTGGCAGGTTGATTTAATTGTCTCTATAGGGATGCAGATGTTTTTAGGCTTCTCTCATGCTGAAGAAGAGACAGTCAGAAGGCTTGGTCATTGGGGATCTTGACAATGCTACCAAGAGGTATGGTGAATCGCTACTCACTGAGCTTACAGAACTGTTCTTTCTAGGAAGCTATGTCCCTAGCTTAGAAATTGCCACCAGCACAGTGTCGTTGTGAAGCACAGAGAGGCATTCATTGTGGTTATTCTTTTTTTAAAGATAAGCCAATGGGACAAGGATAATTTATTAAATGCTTTGAAGTATAAAAATATTTAAGGTCAATTATTTGAAATATTTATTGAGCATCTGTTGTTAAGGTTCTGGGTCCTAAACTTTAATATTCAGGACAGAATTGGAAACTTCTCTCAGTTGTAGTAGAAACTTCATTCTATATGTAGAAGGAGTCAACTTTCTTTTGGTACATTTGAACCAGCTTTGGGAAGGACGCTGGGTAGTGGTTATTAGGGACATTGATGATTCCATGCTCATCTCAGTGTTGAGGCGGAAAGGCTTCCCTCTGCCTCCTTGTCTTACTCGTTCACCTTTTTCCAAAGTTCAAAGCAAATTGGACTGAATGGCTCACAAATTGCTTCTAGAATAGAAGTGCACGTAAGCGAGTCCCTCACTTTCTTTTCAAATGTATATACTTTCTCTTCTAGGAACCCTCACTTTCTCCCCCCCCCCTTTTTTTTTTTTTTTGGTGGGGAGGAAGTAGGAGATACATAATAAAGAGAAACTCATAAGGCTCCTGCCTAAGTGAGCATATGTCCTGAAAGAGGAAGGGGAAGTTTGGGATCAAATGGAAAACAATGGAGGCAACTTGTCCCTGTAAAAGTGTAACACAGTTTTGGCTAATAAAAAAGAAGTAATAATGATACCTTTTCCATCACTAAATATACCATTACCCAAATATGGTCAATTCTAAGTTATCTACCAGTGCGGCTTGGTTGTGTGTTCAAAGTCCAGGGAAAAACCCCAAATTTCATCTCATGTCATAGTCTGTTCCCATTCCATTCCCATTGCGGTATCATCTCATCATTGCTAATAGATTGTATATAAAGCATATTTTGAAATTACTTCTATCTGCCCAATCTCTAGTTAAGATTTAGCAAATGTCTGAAAGGCAGGTGGCAGGAGAGACTTGTGCAATATAGAAACCAAATCATCAGCCCCCCAATAACTGGGTGTGGGCCACTGAGTTGATACGGACAGTTGAATCATTTGATCATATCAACCACACGCAAAGGAGAACAACGCTTTGCCACTAATAACCCTCCTGATTTCAATAAAAGGAGGGTAAAATATTAACAGAGAAGCTGATTTGCCAAATGAAATAGCTACAAATGTTTTCCAGAAAGATTTACCAACTGGCATCATCATTTGATTTAGAAGGTCTCGCCAATATAAACACAGAGATGTGAACAGACTGATGGGGGGACTGGGTTGGGGTGGTGGTGATGGGGGAAGTGAAGGAAGCTGGGTTTCTTCATGGGAAAATGCTTTTGGACTTGGAGCAAGGTACCAAGGTGGGCAGGGAGGCCACGTGCAGATTTAAAGGCAAGCCAGATGGAGAGAAGTTCCCCCCAAATGACCCAACCCCAACCCGAGAACACCAAAACAAACTCTAAGGAATCTAGCAAGAGCAGCAGCACAGCCTCATTGCGCTGAGCAATTTAGAAAGTGGAGGAAGGAAGAGAAGAAGGAAGGGAAAAGGAGGAGGACAGGGGAGAAACAAAAGCAAAACAAAATAAAAAAATACAAACAAAACAATATAAATAAAAATAAACAAACCAATAACAGAATAAAATTTGTAACTCCTTTTTTTTTTTTAATTTCACAAAAGTTTTCACAAGGACAACGTTATAGAAGAAACCCCCAGCAGTGGCTAGGTCATGCAGAACCATTAATTGTCATACCTTGGCCCATTCTATTCATCCTTGTTGCACTTTAGAGAGAGAAGTAAGCTATGTGAGTTTTACAATGCTTTTAAACTGTCATATTTCCTGTTGAGCACTTTAACTGGCACATTCTTATAGTTATAAATGATCTGAGGGCGTAACTTTATAACCTCCTTTGCAAAGAATGCATGAAGAGCTCTTCATGATCCGAAACTAGGGAGAAGGTATATATAGTTATATATATATATATATAGTGATATTATATATATATAGTTATATATATATAGTTATATATAAAAAGATAGTTATACATAATATGTAAATCAATGTAGATAGGGACAAAACTCATTTGAAAGAAGTTCTTCCACTTGAGGGCTCTTTAATAGACATGTATACAATTATCCCCCACCCCATTACTGGTTTGGTTACTATACTGCCCTGTCTTTGGTGTGGTGGGGGGAGATGGGTAGAGGTTCTGACTGAGCGTCACCATTTTGTCAGTAAAAGTGCTTGTCAATTCACACAGCAAGCAAATCTCCAAAACTACCATGCTGGAGGGGACAAGGGATCCAAAATCTAAACCCAAAACATTCACCATAAAAACACCTTTTCAGAGATGGTACAGCTGTGATATTTTTCTCTTTCCTTCCACTACTATTCTATGAAATGGAAGTTAGTTAAGTAAACATTTCAAATATGTCTATACCCGCGCAGGGGCCAGTCCATCCATACAAGAATTTGGTTATGGTGGAGTTGGCCAATTTTTAAGAACTACTGTACTGCCTAAAGCACTATTTGCATGCATAACCCATCTGACAATTGTATGTTGTAAAAAGGGCCTTTCCTGCCTTTCCTGTCATGCTTACTAAGTGTTTAAAAAAAAAAAGAAAGAAAACCAAAGAAAAAATATACCAAAATGTGTTTGGCTCACTGTTGTGCTCTTGTCCCCGTCTCTTAACGACGAGGAACAGCTCTCTGTTATTGTCGTGCACCTGCCTGAGTAAACCGGTTAAAGACGCTGAAGATGAGGAATTTCTCCCGGCCAGCTTTCTGCTCTGGGACAGCCAGCTTCAGGCAGCTGTACTCGCAGTTTAAGGTGGTAGCTGGCTTTTGTCTTTGTTGAGTCAACTGTGGCTTGATCCTCCTCATTCTGATTTATTTAGCACACAGGCTCCTAGGAAAACAGGATCTGTTGCTGGTTTATCTCCCTCTCACTCTCCCGTCTCATCTCCCTGGCCCTTGCTCCTACCTGGCACTGGGGCCCTAACTAATCAAACAAAGGGGAGTAAAAAGGTCCCCTGAGAATGTGTGGAAAAATACTTGCTCTTTCCTGAGCATTATTTATTCTGTACATAAGGTAAGTAATTCACCTTTTAAAAGATGTAAAAGTCCCAGGAAGGCAGTTTTTAATGACTTACATCTGATATTTATGATACATATGGCTTTTCATCCCAAATGTCAAAAGTGAAAGAAAAAAATAGCTATTCATATGGCAGCATAAGGAGACAGAATAACAATTTAATATGCAATCAAACCTCTTTTTTCACTTAAATTAAATGACTAGGATTTGATACATCCATGAATGGAATATTCTTCTTTCCTCCATATTAAGGTTAGAAATGTTCCTATAAACTCCCAAAGGAAGCTAGCTCTGGGACTAAAGGCCTTGGTGAGTAACTAAAAAAATCTCTGATGTTCTCTTGCAACTAGCAGGTGCTTAATAATCATCTACAGAAACTGTGAAAGCTTTTCAAATGCTTTGTGATACTTCAGCCTGGAGAGTGCAAACAATCGATATGTTTTCATTGCTTTTTGTTTGCTCGTTTCAAATAAACGTGTGCTAACTTATTGTGTGAGTGTGTATATAAAAAAAGGAAGGAAGGAAAACAAGAACAACAAAAAAAATCAAAACCCAAAGCACCCTGATAATCCTGATAAATCAGAATAAACTTTTCTTTTACATTAACTAAACTTGCCCTGCCTAACTGACATTGATCACAAGTGCTCTCTTCTAATCTGTGAACTCATTCCTGCAGTGAGCTATTTATGTCTGGCGCCTGCCTTTGGGTTATTTTTCCCCTAGAATCATAAATAACTTTTGGTCCGTCTGCTTATTTGCTGTTGTGCTCAAGGGTTTTATGGTGGTGAAATAAAAATGACAACCACATGCACACTATCATACATATGCAAATATGTGTAAAAAAGGGGAGGGGGACTACAGGGGGAAAACAGGGAAAGTTACTTTGTTGGAAACACCAACTGGGGAAATGAGTGGCAGATACAGTTTCACACACGGTGGCGGTGGGTACACATATCAAAGCCGCTCTTCCTGCACGTACTTCTGTTTGTCCCTGGACTCCCTGGACTTGGGCCGGTTCTGTCGGTTTGCTGTGGATGGGATGGAGTGAACAGAGGAACTCTTCTTGCTGGAGGACTGCGACGAGTGGGAGGAATGGGACAGGCTGGCCCGGGACTGGCCGGCGTTGTGGTCAAACTGCATTAAGCAGAAGATCAGGTCCGTCGGCACAAGCTCAAATTCGTAGGGGGGGTTGGTGATGACATACCTAGACAAGGAAAGCAAAGATGTCACAGCCTGAGAGTATTAGGTTCAGAATTCAACTCTCTCAATCAAAAGGCACTATCTGGGAGCCCAGGTCTATCAGAGGATCTATATGGTGCATTTCAAGTTGATCTAAGGCCTTAAACATTCTCCTCTATGTTAAAACAACCTTCATCTGTTTAACTCAACAGAGGAGGTCAGCCATGAGCCCACACAGAGAAGCTGACATATGCAGGTAATGGGAAAATCCACCTGTCCTTCCAATGGTCTATGTGCCATTTCTCTACAAGGCTAAGTTCACTTTCCACCCTAAGGAGGTCAACTGCAGGAGGTTTCATAGACTATACTACCACATTTATTCTAAAATTTCTGACAATTTGAGACAAACATCATGGGAATTTTTGTTTACTATGGCCTACTGTCTACTTAGGTTTCCCTTACACTTTCCCTCATAGAAATCATTTCATGGGAGTTTATAGGGGAATATAACCACCACCACCTCCCATCCCCGCCTATTCGTCAGCCCTGCTTTACTATTCTCAATCAGATCAGACTTTCTCTGGGCAATGTCAATCTGAAATAATCACTTGTTTACATCTACAGCAGAATTCCACGTGTGGTCCTCAGGCCAGACAGATCAACATCACCTGAGAACATCTTAAAAATGCAAATTCTGGACCAGCAGGTGGCATAGTGGTTAAGGTGCTGGATTCCCACATGGCCAATCACAGTTCAAGTCCCGGACTCAGCAGCTTGAAAATCATACCAGATAAATTAATTAATTAATTAAAAAGAAGATTTAAAAACATATTCATATTTTAAAGATGCAAATTCTTATGACCACTGTTCTACTCTCTACTTGTATGTGATCACCTTTTTTTAGATTCCACTTGTGAGTGACAGCCTGTGTTATTTGTCATTTTGTGTTTTCAACATAATATCCTCTAAATTCATTCATGTTGTCTCAAATGACAGGGCTTCATTCTTTTCTTTAATGGCTGAATGGTATTCCACTGCACACATTTACTAGAGTCTGGGAAGGGGATAGGTGAGGGCAGGATGGGTAGATATTGGTCACTGTACAACATTACAATTAGACAGGAGAAACAGGGTGGCCCTGTAGCAAAGATGTCATAGCTTGAAGGTACTGGCTGAAGAATTCAACTAATGGTGAAGAGAGTTAGAGAGCCCACATGGCTTACTGTGGTTCAAATCCTGGCCCCAGCAGCTTGAGAAACATGCCAGATGTGTGTGTGTGTGTGTGTGTGTGTGTGTGTACCCAAAATTCTAACGGGATGGAGAAATGGAGAAGAGATTGAGGCATGACCACATCCCGGTAGAGGGTGTGTTCTCCCTTTTTCTCTCTGCCTCTCCTTCTGGCAAATACATGTGCTTTCTGGCAAAAAAAGAAAAAGACAGGAGGAATAAATTCTGGCACTATGTTACATAGTAGAGTGACTATAGTTAACAATAATGTATATTTCAAAATAACTAGAAGAAAGATTTGGAATGTTCTCACCACTAAGAAATGACAAATGTATGACATGACTAGATATGCTAATTGCCATGATTCGACCATTTCATGATATATATTAGGTCATCAGAAAAGTCATGATGCACTTTTTGCATAGAAAAACACAGAAAAAATAGGTCATGATTTTTCCAATAACCCAATATATATAAAGGGAAATATGATATTGTGCCCTATAAACATATACAATTATTATGTATCAATTAAAAAATTTTAGGGACCAGAAGTTGGCTATGTCGCTGAACTCCCACGTAGTCAACTGTGGTTCAAGTCCCGGATCTGGTGGCTTAAACTCACGCTGGGCGTGTGTGCCTGCATGCCCAAGATCCCGAGAGGAGAATGGAGGAGAAGGGATTGCGGCATGGCCATCCCCCCTAGGGGGTAATTTCTTGCTTTCTGTCTCTCTGTCTCTCTCTGTCTTTCTGGTGAGCGCATGCACCCTATAGCAAAAACCTCTAAAAAAATATTTTAAAAATGCAAATTCTGGAGCAACCCCAACCTAGACCTACTGCATCAGAAGTCTGAAAGTAGGGCCCAGCAGTTTGCGTTTCACAAGCTCATACTTGCTAAACTTTGAGAACTCACTGGTCTATCATAATTTTTCTTGATTCTGGTTCTATGCTAAACTTTCTGGGTATTATGTGAGGTACAGTTCAAAAGGTTTGTGGAAACGTTGAGTTAAAAGTATAAGTTTATTCTGGTGCAAAATTTGAAAAGTCCATCCATAATATTTTCATAGTATGCATTTTCTATGGACTTTTTAAAGATTACTCATTAGGTATAAAATTATATACACTTAAATATTTCCTTCCAGGCCAGTTAAATCAGAGTAATCAGAGCATCTGGGATGGGGTGCCAGGTATTTTCTTTTTCTAAGGTTTTTTAAGGTGCATGTGTTCGCCAGAAAGAGACACAGAGACACAGAGAGAGGGAAAGTGAGAAATAACCCTGTAAGGAGGATGGCCATACTGCAATCCCTTCTCTTCCATTCTCCTCTTGGGATTCTGGGTATGCACGCACACACGCCCAGCATGATTTTCACACTGCCAGATCAGCAATCCAAACTGCAGTTGTCTGTGTGGGAGTCCAACATCTTAATCACCACAACATCTGCTGCCCCTCCCACCCAGGTGGTTTTAATATGCAAGTAGGGCTGAGAAACACTCTTCTCTGTAGTGTTTTATTCCTGGGATATATTATGCAAATTTGCTGATTTGGGTAATTCTAGGATGAGCTTTTAATTTTTGCCTGCAATAAATTTATTTTAATGCACATTAGAAAAAAAATGTAAGTCATGTGCCTAAACTGTGACTTTTCTGCTTAGGATGATAATATGTATTTTTCCTAAAAATAAATATGTAAAAGTAAAAAATTAGTCAATTAAAGAATCTATAAAATAAAAATACGGGATTCTAGGATATGACAAAGGAATAATTTATCTTACACAGTAGCAATGTGAAATATCTCTGAATTAGGTACTACCAGAGGTTTTCCCAGGAACCGGAGTTTGGGACAGCTGCTTCCATTCAGACTTTTATAACTGAGTGACAGAATTCTTCTACAAAACTTATATTCTTCCCACAGTGCCTTTACATCTGCTATTAGTAATTAAAGAAAAAATGTTTCTCATACAAATCTAAATTCATTATTGAGTTTAATGCAGACCGAGTGATTAGCATGTTGAGGGCATGTGTACAGACCTGTGCCTTCATAGCAAGGACAGGAGAGGGTATTTTGTGTCTGTGTCCGATGGGAGAGTGACGTGCAAACAGATACTCACCTCTTTGTGCACTGACTGGGGGTGCTAAGGTGGGCATCTCTCAGTCGGTAAATTCCAAAACAAAGCATATTATACGTTTTCAGAGCTTTGCAGAACAGGTCACCATAACAACCACCATCCTGGGAGATAACAAAAGAACAGAAAGAAACATCCTTTTGATTTGCTTGAAAGTCTAGGTCCAGAGGAAAAAGGATCTTTCCTAAAATCTTGTTTGGGTGTCTCCTGTGTTGAAGGGTCTGTGCCAAGGGACAATGGCTTGAGAGGTCAATGTGGTCAATAGTCTGCACCTAATACGAGTGATGGTGTTTTCCTCTGGCATTTCTCCATTTCCCACCTGTAGCAAAAGAGCTCTCAGGAGAGTGTACTTCACCCTCACATTAACTGAAGGTGTAAATTTTCAAAGTCTCTCATGTACATTCATCTAAAGAAAAGAAGCCAGTTCTGCAAAATGGTGATTATGCTCAGCCCCAGTTTAGCTGTAACCACGGTGATCCGGCCATGTTGTCAAAATGGTCCAAGTGATAATGAAAACCACTGTGAGGGTCCTATGGCAATAGACTCTTCCAGGTAAGGACTGTGTGAAAAGCACAATTTTCAGACCTCAGAGATGGCAAGGGTGGAATAGAGTGTATTTCCCCAGGAGCTGGGGGTTGGCAGGATGAATAAGTGGGATTCACAGTTCTAATCAGTTCACACCCAACATCCCAGGGTCTAGGGTCTGATGTAGAAAGAGAAAGCAAAGGCACTCACTTGGCAATGCTAACTTAACCCAGCCAAAGGCTTGTTTGGAAATAAAACAACCCTACTTGTCCTTCTAATTATTGGAATTTCCGTATAGGCATAATATTAGAGAACACAAATGGGGCCAACTCTCACCATGATTTAGAGTCTTTATCCTGTTAAAATTTATCAATATAAATAATAGATAAAAAGACTCACTAGTGGAGGAAGTTCCCTTTCCAAGAAAGCCCAGTCGAAAATAGGTCCCAGTGCATAACCCAGCTAAATGCATCAGTATTTTAGGAAAAATGGAGAATGACCCTTTCCTTGCCTCCTTTTTTATAAATTGAACCTTCTAGATAACACTATTGTTTGTAAGATAAGTTTGTTTTTGTTTTTTGATGGAGGGTGTATGGACTCACTGGAGAGAGATACAGAGAGAGACAGAGAGAGAGAGAGAGAGAGAGAGAGAAAGCACCCTTCATGGGGCATGCTCACACTGTAATACCTTCTCTTTCATTCTCCTCTCACGATTTTGAACACTCACGCACATGAACCTAGCATGTCCTTCAAGATACTGGGTCCAGAATTCAACTGCACAGTTGGCCATATAGAATCCAGCTGACATCACCATGTCACCAGCTGGCCAAGATTTTGATTTTTGGTTTTGAGATAGGGTCTTGCTATGTTGCCCAGGCTGGCCTTGAACTCATGATCCTCCTGCTTCAGTTTTTGGAGTAGCTGGGACTACCACTGTGCAACATGTTCATGGGTTTCTATGACTATGGCTTTATTCCTTGAATACATCCATGAGGTTGGGATGGAAATAAGGGTTAAGACTGTGTGAAAAGTGACAATACCTAGGGTTTTAGTTTTTTTGTTTGTTTTTTTGTTTTTTTAAGAGGTTTTTGCTATAGGGTGCATGTACTCGCCAGACAGACAGAGAGAGACAGAGAGACAGAAAGCGAGAAATCACCTCCCAAGGGGGATGGCCGCGCTGCAATCCCTTCTCCTCCATTCTCCTCTTGGGATCTTGGGCACGCACACACACATGCCCAGCGTGAGTGTTAAGCCACCGTGTCCGGGACACAAACTGCGGTCGACTACATGGGAGTCCAGCGACATAGCCATCACGCTAACCGCTGGTCCCCAAGACCTAGGTTTTTAATTAGAGGCATTACAGGATCCATGTAAGATGTTTGGCCAGTGTGACTCTAGATGCACATATCTCCCTTGGTGCCTAAGAACCACCAGTGCCTGGGTTCTGGTCAGATACAATAGCCTGGAACTCTAGGGTCTGGAGCTGAGTGCCGTTATGTGCTATTGCTACAGAGTTGAGGTTGAGTACCCCTGACCTATGTAAGACTTTGTGGAAAGGTTTCCTGAATTTGGCCACATGCTGGCATCACCTGTCCCCTCCATCTCATGGCAGAAGACACTGAGAACACAAAGGAATGAGCAAGCAAGCAGGCTCTGAAGCAGGTGCCCTGGCAGGAACTCCTGAGAGGCCCAGTCTTCAGTCTCTCGGGCCTCAGTTGCCTTAGAGCGTGTGTTATTAAAGGGTTGCCAAATAAATTAAAGTGAATTACTATGCACTAAGCACAGTGCCTATAAACATAAACCATAACTATCACCTCTCACAGTTCTTCATGGTAGGAGTGAGAAAGGTGGCTGCCTAGTTTATTAATGTCAGAGCGAAGTTCATTCAGATCAAGTTTTTCCCAAGCAGTGGGCTCAGGGCCTCTGTGCTGTGAACTCACCCCTAAGTCTGCAAAGGGCCCATCCAGCAGTGCTAGCTGGGCCACACGGCAGCGGTCCCTGTTGGCCAGTGTCTGGGGGGTGCTGTAGCCCCCTCGCAGCGCGTTCTCCTCAGCAATCAGAGCCTCGAGCTCTGGCGTGGCTCCTCCAGTCACCAAGGTTCGAATCAGGGTGAGGATATTGTCATTGAAGTATGTCTGGGGAGAGAGAGAAGGAGTAAAAGTCCTTTAAGCAAATACCCTAAAGACATCCAAATTATAACCTTCCTCGGTATCTCCTGTTTAAAGTTCTGACCTGTCTCTTCAAATAATTTTATGTGGGAAGTGAAGACGGCAGCCTCCAATTAATCCATGCTTTCCTCTCCTGCTTGGCTCTCTGTGTGTGAGCTCTATGCATACTTTTCCATAATACGCATTTTCCATAAACCTTCTTTTTTAAAAAAAAATCACTAGAGGGTGCATACTCTAGCTGGACAGAGAAAGGGGATTGTCAGAATTCCTGCATAGGGGAAATGATCACATTGCAATTCATTCTCCTCCATTTCTTCTTTCAGAGTTTGGGCACACATGCCACCCAGTGTGTTTTCCAAGTCGCCAGGTCCTGGATTTGAACCATGCTGTTAGCCACATAGAATCCAGTTGCCTGAATCACAAGGCCACCACTAACTGGCCTATGAAGAACTTTTTGAGGACCCTTGCAGGATAGGCAAAACTATCCCAACACTTCAAAGTTTCAGAAGTATTTTGAGTAATCTGATGGAAATCAAACTGAGTACTTCAAAATTAAAGAATATTTTAAAATGACAAATAAAAATGTCATGTGTTGAGACTATAGCTATTCAAATTTAGAACCTTAAATAATGTTACTATTAAATATAAAAGAATTACAATAATAAAGCACTATAGGAATTATCTTTTATTATTTTTTATTCCCTTTAAGAAAAGCAAAAGAATGAAAAAATAAAGTAGTACCTAATAAAATAATGAAATAAGAAGAGGGTATCTAGCAACTTGGTAAATCTAAGAAATAATTTCTTTGGGCCAGTTAGGTGGTATGGAGATTAAGGCGGCTGGATCTCATATGGCTGAGTGTACAGTTCACGTCCCAGACCTTATGTTTGGAAAACACACCAGATTTATGTGTATGCCCAGAATCCTGGCAGGAGAATGGAGAAGGGATTGCAGGGTGTCCATTCCCCCTGAGGGGGTGATTTCTCACTTTAACCCTCTCTCACTTTCTTTCTCTCTCTATAACACGCACATGTGCCCTATAGCAAAAACAAAACAACCCCTGAAAAAAAATTTTCTTCAGAAAGTAAAATAAGCAAACCTATAACCAATATAACTGAAAAAAAAAATTAGAAGTAAGGAGAATATATCGTCAGATAAATAATTAACACTCCTATTCTGGAAGTTCTCTTTATCACTGAACATGAATAGGAATAGTTCACTGTTTTTAAGCAGAAAGCAAAGTAATAATCACTACAAGGACAGAAAAGTTTTTTTTTTTTTTTTAAGTGAAAAAATGTTTCACAGGTATACTGGACATTATGTCATTTTTTCCTAGTAAAATTTGTAAGTTTGATAAATGTGTAATATTATGTTTGAATTGGAGTTTTCAAAACTTGCTACAATTATGATAAATTTCCCCTGGGTGGAGTCTTATAATATTATCCTTCTGAAGATTATAGTAAATTTTAAAGATTTCCTAACTAAACATTCTAGATGATAATACAAATAAGAAAATCAATCAAGTGTTTACAAGAATCAAGCCTAGTAGTTATGAGACCTTAATACAAGCACAAGAGTTGGAAAATCTGTCCCTTGGCCCAAATCTGAATCTGATTCCACCGTGTGTGTGTGTGTGTGTGTGTGTGTGTGTGTGTGTGTTTCAATAAAGTTTTATTAAGACCAAAACAGGCCCATTTTTAAAAATGCATTACCTACGGCTATGCTGGAGCTACAACAGCAGAGCTGAGTAGTTGCAATTGAGACTGCATGGCTCTCAATAGCCTACAATATTTACCATCAGGATCTTTACAAAAGAAATTTGCTGATCTATTCCAATATGATAAGAAAAGAATAACACACCATGGGAAAGGGGAAACTGGTTATCTAGAAAAAACTTTTCAGCAATATGGTAATAACTAAATAATGATTCACTTACATGACTTACATTGTACAGACATTAATATTATGCTTTCAGAGAATATTTAATGGCATAGTAACAATTATATAATATTAAAATGTTAAGAAAAGAGCAGGATCTTAAAAAAAATCATGATTCAAATTTCCTGTTAAAAATGGATACCTGAGCTGGTAGAAGTACTTATGTAAAAATAACTGTAAGTAGTGTTATAAAATTTTTACTTAGTAATTAACCCTTAGTAATAGAATTTTGGTTGATTTTTATTTTTTCCTATAATCTTAGTTGTTTTATATGATATATATACACACACATATATATGTATGTATATATATTTAATTTCTAAAAAATGTATGTTACAATACAGTTTTATGGAAAAAATGTAGACACAAAGAGCCTCAAAAAATATAGATAAACATGGGACCAGCAGATAGTGCAGTGGGTAAGGTGCTGAACTTCCACATGATCAATTGTGGTTCGAGTCCTGGACCTGGTGTACTGCTTTCTTACTTCCCCCAACCTTGTGCTGGTCAAATTAAAACATAATAACAACATAGTAATAATGAATTAAATGACTCTTAAAAAATAGAGCTGAACATTTAACTTAGGATATTTGATAGTGCTCCTGTTCAACAAGCATTTTTATAAATATAAAAACTATAGAAGAATTCACAAAAGAAATATGCCTTTACATGATTATATACAAATTTAAAATGGAAATACTTTAAAACAATTAAAGTAAAAGTTCTTTTAGGGAAAAAAGTAGCACTCACCAGGGTGCACGAGAAGGCATTTATACATTAGTGATTAAAATGTGTACTAGTACAATCGTTTCTTGGAGATAACCTGGCAGTATGTATCAATGGTTTTAAAAATGGTCATTTTGGTAAAAAAAAAAAAAAAAAAAAAAAAAACAGTAAGTTTACTTCAAGGCAGTAGGTTGTTACTTGTTTAACTATTTACATACAATAATGTTTATCACAAGGTTAATCCTTATTATAACAAAAAATGTTTAAAGTTAAATGCCCAACAATAAAGTGATAGTTAGATTCTGATACAGTCATAAAATAAAATCTCACAAAGTCCTTTAAAGACTTTGAAAGTCCACACCTAAGAATATGACATAGAGGATGGCAGGAGACATGGTGGGTAAGGAGCTAGACACCCACATGGCTGACTGCAGTTTGAGTCCTGGACCTGGAGGCTTTCTCTCTCTCTCTCTCTCTCTCTCTCTCTCTCTCTCTCTCTCTCTCTCTTTGAGTCTCTCCCTAGTTGAAATGAATAATAATAATAATAATAATAATAATAAATTAAATAAATAATTCTTTAAAAAAATAATATGACATCATAAAATACTCTGAATAAAATATTAACTAAAAAGGAAAACAGTAACCAAGATAGAAAACTGGATGATTTCATATTAATCTACCCATTGGAAGGATTTATACCAAAATACTAGCTATCTTTATCTTTGGTGTTGGGAATACAGGCCATTTAAATTTTGTCCTTTGTATGTTTCTATACTTTCAAAATTTCCATGAGGAATATGTATGACTTTTCTATTGAAAATGCAGCCAATGCTTTTAAATAAAGGACACTGCAAGTTCTCCATTGCAATAATCTAGAAGGTCAACCTAGCAGGTTATTGTTTTTTTCAGATCCTTAGGATTTGACCTTAACAAGTTTCCACATCTGTGTTGAAATCAGTTACACTGAAACATCATAATTTTTTTTTGATCAATCAGCCACTGACATTTATTGAGCACCTACTAATCCCTAGGTCTTGGTTTGGCCTGAAGTCATGTGCAATTTGAAGAGAGCATCACTTTCAGAACTGCCCATCAACAGGTACAATTTCAAAGTCAGTCAAAGGGTTTCACTGATGCCTGAACAATCCTGGGTCTTCTCACATCTTCGAGCCCTCTGGGCTGGCACTGCGTCCCAGGTGGCTCTCTTTCAATTTCCCCATGCAGGCATCAAAAAGCAATCCTGTGGGCAGCTGAATCTGCGATGACAGAGACTAGTGATGATTTCTGTCAGCAGAACACTCTTGATGCTCAAATACTCAGATGCAAAGAAGTACTTTGAACATTTCATATGGCTGTGCTCTGAGCATGTGCAAGATCTCCTTGTGATCTCAATAATTTGGTAGGAAGACAAGGCCCTCCCTGAAAAGGGTGTTGAGTTGGTCACATTGGAAGGCGCAGATTTCTTTATGTGGTGAACGCAGTAAAGAGGGGTGCTTCACAGGGGATTCACAGTCTGCCATTAGGCACCACTCGTGGCTTTCTGCATAGGAGACAGTATTTCAGAACCATGGGGCAAACTCGGGACTAGGACTTCAAATGTCAATTATCAGGGAATATTTCTGTGGAAGATATGCTAGCTAGAACAAACCTATCTACAAGTCACCTGACCCAGAAGCATAAGTCATTTCGGGGTTAACAGAAATGCTGGAGTTGAAGAATTACAAAATTCTGAAGACAGGTTTGTAATATGGAGGTTGATCTTTTGCCTCCTAAGCTTTTGTAGTGCCAGTCTTCTCCAAGCCTTAGCATGCCCATGTTCATGATTCCTTGAAGTTCATGAAACCTTCTAAGGAACTCATACATAGACCCTCCAACCCTGGCAGGATTAGTCTCTGGGGGAGTTTTGGCCAGAGGTCTTCCTGATGGCTGTTCCTGTGTCACACGAGGGTTGGGGAGCCAAAGAGCAGAGTTACACTCCCGTTCAGGGCCCACCATCAGGAGATCCATGAAGTCTAAGGAATACAGGACTGTCTTACCATGTCTGAGGTCAAGGTTCCACACTGGCTAGGGAAGCCTTCCCTCTGCGTAGGCTAACAGGGCCCCCTGATTCCGGGTAGAGACTTCAGGATCTAGTTAGCATGGGTTTTGATCCCTGCTTTGCCATGTAATCACTATAACAACGGGGAAGTTGATTAACTTTTCTATGCCTTGGATTCCTCATCCATAGAACAAGGATTTTAAAAAAGCATTTCTAGATTACTGTTAAAGAGAATTTATGCATCTTCTGATACTACAACTAAGCGGTAGCTTATACAAAGAATGATCAACTAGCAATGCAACAATTTAAAAAGTCCCCTCTCCCTGTGCCTGGGCATTCTCATCACTACCATCAGTATGCTAGTTCATATCACATATGTGGCCCCATTGGCCTCTAATGTGTGACCATTCTTGGGTCCTATAAGGAGAGACTGAGGAAACCATGAAATGTGGGCAAAGAATCAAGGAATTGATTCCTGGAAATCTGAGCCCGCAGCGCCATCTAGCCAGCTCAGCCCACGCCCCTCCGCGCCTGCATCTCCAACGCCTGAGCATCTTCCTCTTTTTATTTTTTTAAAGTATAATTACCGGAGCTTATGTTTCACAGTTAATGCTGTCAAGCCTTTTAAACTAATTGGTCTTTTATAGAAAATTTAACTGAAAATTAACACATCTTTTAATAACATTGCCTTAACTTTAATGGCACTCTGCCTTTCGTTTATAATTGCTCTAAAATTGTCATTTTCCATGTCATAGCTGCCATTTTTATATTTGCTAGTTTTCATGGTGTAGGTTTTTATTTTTAGTATTTTTCTTTCACGCAGGATGAAAACTACTTGATTTTTTTTTTCCTTATCCTAGGTCCGCCTGGTCTGATGTGACAGCTGTTGTATGTTCTGGGTCCAGCAGAACATGTACTGTTTGCCACTCTGACACTGCTACTAGCCCGCCTCCGTGAGGACCTCATGGACTGTCTGTCTCTCTGTGAGCGGTAGAAATGGAGGCTTTTGACTGGGGCGTAAGGAACAGAGCGTGGAGCATAATCTGTTAATGTAACTGAAACCACACGGCACCGGATTAGCTTGGACTATAGAACTTGGTCTTCTCTATAACACACTCCAGGAGTTTGGCCCTTAATGAAAGTGGACTTAAGACAGTCAATGACGTGGACCCATTTTCCAGATGGTCACACTCTCCAGTTTTATTAACATCAGCTTTTTTCTGGCAAACAGAAGCCAGCTCTGTGATATTAGAGATGAAAACACAGAAGTATTTTTTCAGGCTGGCACCATAACATAGTGACTAAGGGAGCCAAATCCCAAATCTAACTCTGGTTCGAATCGTGGTCTCAGTGACTTGAAAAGCAGACCAGGTATGTTGTGCACACGGCCAAAGTCCTAATGGGGAGAAGAAATGGAGAAGGCACTGTGGCATGACTACGCCCCACTGGGAGGTAGTTCCTGCCCCTCAATGTGAACACGACGCCCTCTGATCGCAAAAAAAGAAACATTTCTCTTTGCTATCCCTAACTTGTCTACCTACTTAGCTTCCAAATGTTACCTCTTTAAAATAAGTATATGTTTGAGAGAATGTGTGAGTACACACACACATACATGTTCCAAACATATATGTATATGAAGAGTCTTTATAAAGTTTGTAGAAAATGAGTATTATGGAAAAAGATGACTGGATTTCAAAATTTTTACACAAAATAAACTCATACTTCAATTCCATTTTCCGTGATTGTTTTAAAGTCCCAATGTATATAAGAAGTCAGTTTGTAGTTAGATGTGATCTTAAGAAACATTTGTGTGATATGTAAAGTTTCATGTACCTTTACCCTAACCTGTTACCTGTGAGTCCTAAGGGTTGTTAACGTCTTTCCCATTTAACACTCGATACTTGGACCAAATTGAGACAGTGGGAAAGGCATGTGAGGGCTGCTTGTGGAGCCAGGACCAGTCCTAATTCACAGCCCAGTGCCACATGCCATGTTCCTACTTCAAGTCATTGCCTTTGTTATGAATATACTAATGCATCAAACACAACCCACTGCCCTGTGCTGTGGTGCAGGGACAATCCACCTGGCATAATATGCTCACACTGAAGCACCTCTCTGGCTCCACAGGGAGTCTGCAGCAGAGGTCTCTCCATAGGATGGCTTTTTCTGTTGGCCTCTAACACAACTCAGATGTACTGGGTGCTAGCAAAGAGGGCCTCTGTTCTTCTTTGCCCTTTCTTCCTATACTGTTATGGTATGCCTTTTCTTTTCTTTCCAGCTTAGGTAGACACTGCAAACCTGAAACTGCATGAAACCTAAAGAGAAGAAAATAATGACATTTTTTCTCTCTAGAGAAAAAGATAAGGAAGACAACACCAACTTGTGTGGACTGGAACTCATTAGCTGTAGGAGTAGGATTCCCTAGAAGGGAATGTCTTCTCACTGCCCCATCAACGCTGACAATGGAGTGTGGTATCTCTCTAGGAAATGGTAAAGGCACAAAGAGAATGGCCTGCATGTGCACAGCCTCTAGCTCAGAGGATGAGTGAATGGCTGGAAGGTCAAGGATGGCTCAGTGAAACACACCAGACCAGGAAGGAACATGGAAGAAACAGGCTTGGCAGAATATAATAGGGAGTAGTGTGGACTGTGGCTAGGGGAGCAGCTGCTCAGTGCCACCCAATTGTTGCTCTGTGAGAATCTGTCTTCTGCTCCAACCAAAAGAAGTTGGAAATCCATATTTTGTATAAAATTTTATAATTTGAAAATATGGCAACAAATACAACTTAAAAACATAAAGAAATGCAGACGTTATCTATGGGATGGATGTAGTCTTCAATGTGCCATTTCGAGCCTTTTATAATAGATCATTCATTAGATACAAGATGTCAAGTCAGGTATTCATGCCAATCACATTATGTTCAGTCGTTCTCTCCCTCCCTCCCCCTCTCTCTCTCTCTCTCTTTCTTTCTTTCTTTTTTATTCCCCTCTGGAGATGACTGTACTAGGATAGAGTGTTAAACAGAAAAATAATTTGGAATTACTCTTTAGGAATCACCTATGTGTTGTGTTTACCCTCCTAGCCAGCACACCTGGAAACCAGTGACATGTGGGGATGCTGCTGGTAGTATCCAAAAGAAACTGCATTCTCTAACCAAGTCCTGAGGCTCTCATTCCCAGACTACTTAAAACCTGAACTGGATGCAGTCTTTTTTAAAAAATTAATTAATCAATTAAATTTTTTAGAGCATTTTGCTATAGGATGCATGCGCTTGCCAGAAAGACAGAGAGAGACAGGGAGACAGAAAGCGAGAAATCACCCCCCAGGGGGGATGGCCATGCCGCAATCCCTTCTCCTCCATTCTCTTCTTGGGATCTTGGGCACACACGCACATGCGCCTGGCATGATTTTAAGCCACTGAGTCCGGGACTCAAATCACGGTAGACTACATGGGAGTCCAGTGACATAGCCATTACGCTAACTACTGGTCCCATGGATGCAGTCTTTTGTACTTAGAATAGTCAGCATGCCAAGGACCTTGCCTTGCTGACCGCTTCTGACATATCCCTCTCTTATCTACTGCATTCCAACCACGAAGGCTGGCAACTGCTTCAGCAGACAAACCATGACCAGCTCATCATCACTCTTTAGCTCCGGCCTCTGCTCCTTCCCCTGCCTCGGAAAGTCATCCAGCCCTTTCCACTAAGGTGCTCTCTCCTTCTGGATGTTCAGTGTCAGCTTCAATGTTACCTCCGAAGACAGTTTGATTCTGACCACTGTGGCTAAACCAGATCTCCACATCCATTCAAACTATTTCATGTTCTATAAATCAGTTATCTTTATTTGACATTATTCATTTATTTACTTACATTGTTAATTGTTCATGTCTCTGAGCACATTAGAGTGAAAGTTTAAACAATATGAGCGCGGGGTGTTTATCTTTTTTCTTTACTGCTAAATCCCCAGCATAAGGAATAAAGCCTGGCATTGAGTAAGTACCCAGTGAATTTTTAAATTAAGAACAATCACAACAATAAATACAGAGCTTAGTCACAGTCATGGGGTAAGTACTGCACTAATCCTACACAACCGATTTATTCATCTCGGTAACTCTAGGAGGTAGGTACTATTATATTATCCCATTTTAAAGATGAGAAAACTGAAACACAGACAAGTTAAAGCTAGTACAGTCAGTAAATGGCAGTGCCAGATCTGAATCTGGGTAATCTAGCCTTTATGTTCTCGTCTTATCTTCTCTTCTCAGGGTCCAGGTGGAACTTAAATTAGGGTTGGGGTCTGGAGGATACTGTGCCTGAGTGAAAAATAAACCTGAATACTCATATGCTAGCATCAGCCCTAAGAACAGAGAGGTTTCTTTTCATCTTTTGTATGTGTATGTGCACGTGTGCACACTCAAGCTGGCATCACTGATCTTCTAAGAGCCACAGACCCATCAGCATAATTATTCCCTCTCGTCATATGTTGCTGCTGTTGATTTGCAGGAGATAGCCACAAGGCCATATCTGTAACAACCCTATCTGTTCCAGGAATGCCTGTGATGGATCAAAACATTATTCTTTTAACAAATGAAGCAGTGAGCAGCAGGAGTTGAGTTAAGAAGGACAATATTTAGGGAATGTTTAGACACGTGATTAAATGGCAGTTTTGGAAGGAGTGCTGGAAAAAGGAAATCACCGACATCCAAAGAGGTTTGTATGTGGATATTGTGATGTTGCCTGTAAGCGAATCCCTGAGCGGGAAGCTTACCTCTGGCTCCTGCTGTTCGGAGGAGTCGCACTTTCCCAATTTATATTCCTGCCAAACCTTTGAGTTCTGTCTAGCCCCTGCCTTAGTGCTTGACTAATGTACTCTTTCACAAATTAGGGTTGGGGTGGACTGCCTCACAGGTAACATTTTATCCAAAGGTCTAGATCCACTTTGGTCTGTTGAATCAGACCTAATTCATGACTTAACTATGGAATTTGTTCAAACTAGACAATAAAAGAAGGCCTGGAACAATTCAATAGGCATTTTGATTAATGATTGAATAAGTCCCTATCGGTGAGTCACTTAAAAATATCTTACTTTAACAGTAAACCAGGTTTATTCCCATTGTTGTAAAAACAAACAAACAAACAAACTAGATAATGCAGCTAAAAGTCTCTTTCACAGCTCTGGGGCCCTCAAACAAATAATGCTGCTGATCATAAATATAGTGACAAAGAGCTAGATTCCTGCCCCACCATTTTCCTTGGCTAGAATGCTGAAAAAATGGTGCTTCTGAACTGCTACATCCACACATGCTGTAGCCACATTCTTCCAAACATTTCAGTCTGCATCTGCATTTGGAAGCCACTAGAGATGGCTTTCAGAATTTTTTCGAACCAGTTCATTTCAATTTCTCATCTGAGTTTCCAGTAACTGATTTCTTAGTGATGTTATAGACAGACAGCTGGACAACTCAAATCAAGGTTTGCCCCACCTTTAGCCCAAGATCATCATATGGCCCTCTGGCTGTGTAAAGGTGAGGTTTTCTAATGTTTAAACGAATTTTATTCCTTGGAGCTGGGGCTCATTTCATGGGTTCAGTCTATGTAGCTGCACAGGATCTACGCCAGGAAGGATCTCTTGCTCGGTTTAACACTCTGCTGTCCCTTTTTGAAATTCTTAATAATTCATTAAAAAAAAAGGTGGCCTTGCCAATTAAGTAGCTGGTCCTGCTTGGAACATACTGAATGTCTGATATGTAGAAACACAAACAGTTTTATAAATTTGGGTTTTAAAAAATGTTAAAAGAATAAATATATGTAGTTCTGAAAAAAATTGACTGTAAATGGGTTTAATGATCTCTTACTGAGAACTGGTTTCTGAAATCTAATTAAAATGAAATTTCTAAAGAGATAAATTACAAAACTCCACTTGAAACTGGATTTGAGAAGCCGAAGCCTAATGCAGAGACTATGGGGCTCCCTGAGCACCTCCCGCAGCTTCTGTCATTCCTTCTGGCTTGCTCAATGCAGCTGCCCAAACTAAGCCCACGATCACTTAGCAGGTACAAAGGTTAGCTTCGGTGTCATTAGTCCATCAGAGAAGTCACAAGTCCCCGAAAGCCTCAAGTGCCTTCTCTAGAGCTTTTATGTCTTTGTTGGCTTGGAAAGCAATGGCAAGGCAGGAAGCCCAGCCAACCTTTCTTCAGAGGAATGTTGTTCCATAATTATTTTTAAATCCATAATTCTGATTTTTAACTAAGATATGCTTCTGGTTGGACCACGTTCAGGAATATATAATAACCTAAATTAGTCTTAAAAAGCTTTATGTTTTTTCTTTCCTCAAATATAGGTCCTTCTGGGATTAGTTTTAATGAATAGATGAGAGTAATGCATAATTAGCATATCGGTTGTTTAACACATTCAAGAGAATAACCTTCTTAAGCACTTTAAGAAATGTATGTGTATAAAAACTCTCTGAGTTCTGTTTATGGTTTTAATGTGTTCAGTAAAATTCCTTTTCATGGATTCTCCAAAGGTCAGTTTTTATCCAGCCTATGTCTGCATTTTCACAAATGGTGAATTTGAGAACTCCAAAAATAAGAGCCTTTCCATATAGTAAATAAAGACCCTCAGTGGGAACGCTTTACAATACCCAGATTATGATCCATTCTAAATGTCTGTTTTTGTCTTCTTGCAGTAAAAGATGGCGCCAATAAGTTGGAATCTAGTTTTTTTCTTTTTTTTTTAATTGTTATTTGTTTTTCATCTCAAAGGAGAGAAAAGAAATGCCTTGATTATTTGGTGTACCTCACATTATAAAAGAAACCAAAGCTGATTTTGATCACTCAGTCAACCCACCCTCCTCTCTTGGTCTCTCTATTCCTTCATGTGGCAGAGGATGGACTGGAGCCTGCCCTTATGGCTGATCTCTCCCAAGGACTTCTGTCTCAGAGACAGGCAGTGACCTTGGAGTCTCCCTTGACACACTGTGCTCTCCATCTGCTCACGGTCACCTTATTCCAAAGTCCTATTTATTTTACTGACAAAAAACACTCAAATCTATCTACCTCCCTCCATGTGTTCAAGCTCTGTCCTAGTCCGAGCTAGGACTGCCTCTCACCCTGATCTCCTGTGCCATCTCGCCCCTCTACATCATCCTCCACATACCAGCCAAGACAATCCTCTAAGAAGTTGAACCTGATTACATCATTCTTCAACTTAAACCCCCCTAGTATCATCTCATCACTTACAAGAAAAAGAGCATGACTATGACCCTAGTTTTTGAGGTCCAGCAATTCCAATTTTCCCCCTCCTCTCTTGCCATTTCTGACTCTGACTTTGCTTCACAGGTTTTCTTTACCTTCCTAGGGGCATCAGGTCGCCTTGCCAACAGGTCTACGCATTTGCTCTCTTTTCTTCTTCAGGGAACTCTCATCCCTACAAAATCTCCTTTCTTTATGGCTCAGGACTTAGCATAAAATAGAAATGATTTCCTTGGAGACTCTCTCTCTGGTCCCCAAGACCAGATCAAGTGCTTAGCGATATTTACTCGTAGCCTTCTTCATCTTCCTTGCAGTTCAAGGAATTTACAACCAAATGCTTACTTGAGTGAAAGTTCAGTTCATGTCAGTGTCCCCTTCCAGACTACACGCCTTCTGACATGGTACTCCAGCTCCGCTCAGTGTCTCTAAGTGTGAAGTGCTCCTTGGCATGTTCTCCACCCGCTAAGTAGGGAGGAGGGAGCCTGATGACTCACCGCACTCATGAGCGAGTCCAGGACGCTGACGGCAAATGCTGTCCCACACGCGAAGGGCTGTGTGAGGTACAGTTCTGTGTCGGGGTCATCGTCATCGTCTTGGTCCAAAAACTGAACATTAGTATCATTCACTAGAAAAAGCGTAAAATAAGAATTAGCTCTGAAAATGACAAAGAGGCAGCAAAGCCAGAGATACCAGGCACTGGTTTAGAAATACTGATGTCACTGAAAAGGAAACAAAAACATGGGAAAAGCTGTAGATGGATCTTTGCTGTGGGGGCCAGATGGACTCAACGGACTGCTCCTATGTGATTGTTTAAACTTCCGAGACCCAGGGAACAACGAGGGCAGCAGGCTTGCTCTGTGGCAGACTGCTGAGAACTAAGACACAGTGCTGGCCAGTCTTTTGGTACAGTTTTAGATCGTGACCGAAAAACACCCTGGAGTGTTTTTTGGTAGCCAAGTCCTTTGAGAGATGGACATATTTCAGTGATGGGTAGCCATGCTGGGATGGTGAGTTTAGCCATAAAGGAAAGAAAGCAACTTATTCAAAAGAAAGAGCAATGGATTGGTAGCACAGCAAAGGCAAATAGCAAGGAATTCACCTTCAGACATGACCCACAGCCTGCCCTGGGATTGATCAACCTGGGTAGTGCTCGGTGTCCCCAGTCCTGAATCGAGGCCCATATCCAACAGGCTCTGTTTAATACAGAGAAACCCCAGGTGGAACAGATCCTTGGCTGTCTCCTGCTGCTTGCTGACAAAGACTTGCTCTGCATTCTGAGTTGCACTGGACATCCACCTTCTCCCTATTCCCTTCTAAACAGCTCAATCTTTCATGTGCCTCTCCACGAGCAGATGCAGCGCTAGATGCTGTATTTCATTTCCATCTGAGGATTCCTCAAGGACTCCTCCTGCACGTACGTGCAGACTGATTAGTTGTGTCACTCAGATGTCTTTAACTTATTAAAAATTAAATGACAAATTAATTTCCATTCCCATCTTGGCTTCAGAAATGATCAGTTTTGCAGAGCAAGGGGAAAAGTGTATGGGGGTGGGGGGAGACTGGTAACTTCTGGAATAATTACTGTGCTTTTAGGAAGAGAACAGATGAGATTTCCTTTCTCTGATTCCTTTCTAAATGTATCAGCAGCTAATTCTCTATTTCCTAGAGTTATTGCTTTAATTTTTTAAGTAACTTTCCTGATAACTTTTTTTTTCCCTTTTCTTAACTTTTGTTTGTTTAGGGTATGAGGCAGAATAAATGATACCACCATAAAAGACTAGGCATAGAATTATTTTTAAATGACATCATCTTGTTTCCCTGGAGAAAAGTTCTAATGGGAGGAAATCTTTGCTCTATTCTTCCAAAATTGATCACATCTGGGTCCATGTTGTCTCAGCAGCACTTGAAATGCAGGGTGTAAAAGTCCAAAATTCAGGTTCTGATGAGGGATTTTGAGTCCAGGCTCTGTCACCAACTTCTCTGGGCAAAGCACTTTGTCATTCTACACCTTAGTTTCTCTCTCTGTTAAATGGAAAAATTGTAGCAGCTCTTGTATAAAGTTGTCATGAGACTTATATGAAATCATGCCTGGTGAGCTTGACCCAGCACTGAGATCATGCTGTGTGTACTTGACGAGTGTGAGCTGCCATCATGATTGCCCTTGTGACATTCAGTGTCTGTCACCTCATTCATGATGAAAACATCCAGCTTCCCCCTGCCTCTTCAGGCAACATTACGATCTTGCTCAGAGGCCTTTCAAGTGGTAGCTTTTCCTCGCCTTCCTCCATTGGTTCCAAAGCATGTTGTGGACCAAGTCTAGCCTTTCTACTTTTTGAAACCACAATGTAAACTGGACACCAGGTGCCGAAGAGTGTGGTTTAGTTACTTGTAATAGCCACTGATGGTGTGTTCCTTGACACTCCCTAGGGAGCAGCGTCTGTCACCTCTCTTCAAGTGGATGAGAAAGGCTGGTACTAGACATGGAAGCCAAGTGGCTCCAAGCAGGGAGAGATGATCCCAGATTTTCAGCAAGCTAAAAATTTGGGTCACTAGAAAAACTCCAAGACATGAGCTGGAGTTCAGTGAAATTCCTACATGTTATACTAGCAATACCTAGTGTCAAGAGAGCAACCAGTGTTACCCAAAGCCTCTGCTAAGAGATACCCACATAACTCCAAAATGCATGTAATGAAAACAACTGGGAAACAGCAGCCAAGTCAAACAGCTCTAACTAGTTGTGTCTTTTCTTTCTCTTTTTTTTAAGAGATAGATTTTTGTTATAGGGCATGTGCACTCACCAAAGAGACAGAGAGAGACAGAAAGCGAGAAACCACACCCTTCAGAGGGGATGGCCATGTCGCAATCCCTTCTCCTCCATTATCCTCTCAGCATGTTAGGTGTACACGTGCCCAGGATGAGTTTTAACCCACTGCGTCCTGGACCTGAACCATGGTCAACTACGTGGGAGTCCAGTAATATAACCACTGAGCCATCTGCTGGTCCCCCTAGTTGTTTCTTATGAAACTTCTTGTAACTTTCACCACACTAATATCCACTGGGAGTCTACAAATAGATGAAGTCTGGAACATAAACTATACAATTCTAAAAAAAATTGCTTGACCTTGGTATACTCTGTATCTTTAAAAAGGCATTATTACTATCCTGGTGTAACATGGAACATATCTCAGAACACATGGATGGATAGGAATATTTGTGGAGATGTGGGAGGCAAAGTGGCCAGAGGATGGGGGTAAGGCTCCTAGAGAAATAGGGCTCAAGACAGAGGGGAAGGGTGGTGTGAGCACATGGCAGGTCTGAACACAGAAGAAATCTGGGGAGAGACAATGGTGTCAGGAGAGTTCATTTTGCTGATCAAATACCTGAATCATTGCCTCAGATTTAGGGCATCAAGCCTCTTCTTTTTTCTTTACTAATGACAAATTAAGATATCCTAGTTAGTCAGAGACACCTAAACTCTGAATAGAAAAAGAATTTCTGGTGGCAATGATCCTGATATGTTGCTGTGGGTTTCTGGGATGAAGACATTTGGATGGATATTACAAGAGGTTTGGGCCACATGAGCTGCCTACATCTCCTTAGTCCTATGGTTCTGAGAAGAGCATTCCAGAAACCTAGGCTTTTAGCCAACTACACTAAACATGAAAAAGACACCTCTTCTGTAGTTAGAAGCAGAAAATAGTGTGAGACTCCCTGACCTGAGTGAATTTGTCCTGATAAATAGCTGCATCTACAATAATGCAGTCCTGAAAGGTGCACAATTTATTCCTTAGCTTCTAGACATCTCACACGCAAGATTACTGTGTTAAAAGCCTGCTCTCTTATTTTGAAATATATTTTGGGGCCAAGAAAATGGAGTGTTGGTTTCATTTGTGAGTCATCTGAAGGCAGGTGCTCTGCACCTCCGTATCTACTCCACTCTGGAGCAGCACTTCCGCTGTCTCTATTTAGAAGATCAATCCCCAGTTCTGGGACCTGCTGCTGATGGTTGCCCTTCATGGAGTTAGTAACCAAATGGTGGGGAATCGTGGAAGGGCCTGACAAATGGCATCAGGACTGAAGGCCTTTATCTTCCAGATGAATCCACTGTGAATCTCTGTGAAGGCTCCTGGGCCAGGGAGTTGGGTCAATGTGCAGGGCTATGTCTCAGTGGCTCCTAACCTCATTCTCTACACCCTTCTGAGTAAGGAGGATCCCCTAGGAACAAACTGCTTTTATGGCTTCAAAATCAGGCTTCTGAGAAAGGGGCACATAGGAAGAAAAGGCAAATAAAGTCAGAATAAAAGAAAATAAACAGCTGGAGGGAAAGCACCATCTTAGGTTTCTTATCTTAAAATTTTTATATTTCTTCTTTGACTTTCCTCTGAGGGCTGTGAAGAAGTGTCAGTCAAATTGACAGTGTGTTGGAAGAGGAATGTAAGGGAGAAGGCAGGAGAGCAGGGCACGCGTGGAAAAAAAAAAAAAAAAAAAAAGGCTCAGGCCAAAGAAAATGAATTAGAGCAAAGATGCTTTGGAAACAACTGCCAGGTCAGATGGGTGTGATCAAAGGTTTACTGATGCTGTGTGGGGAAAAAAATCATTAAGAAAGGCCAGAACAAGACAGTCGATTCCAACCAGAGCCACAAATAAAATGCATTCAAAGCAGTGCCATGGGGTAGCCTTTCTGTTACAGCCAGTGAAATAAAAAACAAGCTGATGATCGTTGGAAACACCAACAGCGGAACAAAAAGAGATACTGATGTGAAGGAAAACAGTGCTTCTTACCCAGTTCAGTTATCATTAGAATGTGCGTCCCACTGTTTTTTTCCTGATTGACTGATACCAAAGGCAACTTGCCTGGTTTAGCTAATTGGATACGGCATTTAAGGGTTGGGGAAAGGGAGTGGAGGAAAGTACAGAAAAAGAAAAGAGTGAGGGAATAACAGAGGAAACATTCTCAAGTAAAGGGACCCGGGACCATTGGTAGTTTGTATTTCTCTTTGGGGTAACAGGCCATTTGGCAGTTATACAAACTCATCCATGGTAGCAAGGGGTACTGAGGCCAAGGTACAAGGTGATTCCATTGGCCAGTGGTCATGGTCCTTGAAACTCTATTATTTTTTGGACCAGGGTAGCTGTCACTAAAAATGGCCTTTGGTTGAGAGGTCCATCTAGGATAGGTTAAATGTGGAGTTACTATACATTAGCCCAGTGCGTCCACCCAGTTCTCAAAATGGGTTTGGCTTAGACTTGAGGGTTTGCATATCGACAGAGGAGTCCGTTACAGGAGCTGTCCAAATTAGAATGCTGATAAAAGATGCATTCAGTGAAAATCATTGGTAACAATCCATGGACTAAAGCTTTCCTCCTTTCCTCCCCCTTTCCAAATGTATGCCCCAATCTCAAAACCATCATCTCATGCTCTTGGAAAACACTGACCAGCATGTGGGAAACTGTCTATTCACCTCAGAGGAAAGATAGATCAGTTTTCCCTTTGGGTAATATGGCATATTTTTACCCATACCCCTCTCTAACCACTCCCAAAACAAATCCCACTAGAGACTAGTAGGCTGAAAGGGCTAAGAATCCAGCCAACCTCCTCATATCCTGCATGGTCTAGAAGAGAGGACAAAAACTATCCCTCCCCCAGATGACACCGATTCCTACCAAGTTCAGTGATGATGGGGATATTGACCCCAGTCGTGATGGATGGCTGGCGTAATATCCCATGTACTGGGCTGTTATCTGGAGAGGATCTGTCCATTCCTGGAGGTGTGAATCCTAGTAGGAAGGAAAGAGAGGAGGAGAAATCAGAGAAGTGGAAAATTTGGATATAATGAAAGCAAAGTGTGCATCTATAAACTCCAGACATAGCTTATGTATTACTTACAGGTCAACAATCAGAACTCTCAGAATAAACTCTGTTGAGTTTTGTTTGTTTTTTGGTTTTGGGATTTTTTTTGACAAAATACAAGACTATTACAAATAATTCTAACTCATATTGATAGTTCTCTAAAAATCCAGGCTCTATAACCAACTATTTATCCTGCTTACGGATTTAGGTTCCCCTGTTCTTCCAGGCACACAGAAGGATTTACCTCTGTGCCCCCGTGAAGTTATATATGGCATTATGACAGATAAAATGCTCTGGCCCTTGGAAGTGAACAAAGCAATGCATATCACTTCTGGCACAAGTATTTGATTTGTCGCCACTCTCTTAGGCCATAGCAACTGCAGGGACACAGGTTACTGTGGAGATGAAGGCTGGACAGCAGTCCTGGACAGTTGCCCAGGCCCACAAAGCATTCTGTAGGAGTGAAAATAAAGCTGTGCTGCTTTAAACCACTGAGATTCGTTTGTTTGTTGTTACCACAGCATAACCTGACCTATCCTAACTGTTATCTTAACCCAGTTGATGGCTTATCCTCCTGACAGTAAATGAGTTTTGATATAGTTCCAACCAATGAGATGTGGGAGAAAATATGAGGGATTTGGGGAAGTGTTTCCTTACTCTTGAAAAGAAATATATAGGAAAATATTCTCTTTAATCTACTGGACATTGTTTTATGTGCCTGTAGTGTTTGAAACTGTAGCAGCCATCTTGCAACCAAGATAGACACCAGCTGAGGACAAAACTAACTAAACACTATTGGCTGAATCAAATGAAAGAACTTCCCCTGAATTCCTGCAGTAACCAGTGCTGGAATCATCCTGCCTCAGAATTTCTTAATGTTGAGATTTTACACATGTATTTCATGACGTATTTTTCTATGTTTTTCTATGCAAAAATGCATCATGACTTTCCCAATGACCCAATGTATATATGCATACCTGTACCCATGCTCTATATGAATATTTCTCTGTACATTGCATATAATATATATTTATAGTTATACCTGTAAATACAATATAATAATACATACAATAATACATACATTTTCTTCTTTTTGTTTAAGCCAAACTAAGGCATTTTCTTTACTTGCAGCTAAAATCCTCCTGATGGATGTGTACACCATCTTCTTAGGATGCTAACCCTTGACCTTCCCACTGTGCCCAACACAGATCTCATAAGCCAGATGTGAGTACCAGAAAATTGGAAAGCAGCTTGCTTGGTTTACAATTGCAGTGCGGGCTTTTTGTGTGTCAGGCCAAGTCCCAAGTACATATTGGGATGAGCTTGGACCAACCATAACTTCAAATGTGGTGAAAATGAGAAATTATCCCATCTAGGCTGAATGATTGCCTCTTCAAGGAATATGTATAGAGACTCGTAAGCAAGGAAACTTCTTCATCGCATATACCCATTTGGCGGAAATTAGGTTTTCCAAGATAAGCATATGGGGAATGATACTGCCACCTCCACGTTGGCGGCAAGGCCTAATTGTTCCCTACCTCAGAGGACATGCAGGTGTTCACATTCACTTTGGTTTCTCTTCTTTGTTCATAGTGTGCTGCTACATGGGTTTATCAATGAATTTGGGACTTAAGGATACAAAATTGCTAAGTGTCCAAGGACAAACCTTCAAATTATATGACCAGGTTCCTGACTCACTCCCCAGTAATGTGACAAGATTAGGTTGAATCTGGCACATGGGCTGTGTATGATTCAGGAATGAAATGACAGGAGCTCAATAATTGCCTGTTGTTTTGGAGGTGCATAATGCATGGAATGCCAGGAATATCTAAAAAAGGTTTTATTTTTGCTCTCCTGTGTATAAATTTCATATCACTGAGTGCCATACTTTCAGAAAGAAAAAGTTTTTCTTAATATCCATTCCCTGATGACACTTATTTTTATTTTTTATATTAATATACTATGAACAGGGTAAGTCATTTTATTATGATATTGTAAGGTCCATCTTTCTAAGCTTTCGAATGTGTGTTTTTCAGCCAACCACATAACCAAGAACACGCATTTTAAATGCTAGCTGTTTTCTTCCCTTAGAATAGTGAAGGGGAAAACTAAACTGTTTTCATCAGAAGTTTCATTCAAAAGCATGAAAAACTGCAAGTGACAGCTGTGCAGATTCAGTGGATGTGACGTTTTTGAATTTCTTCAACTTGACAAGTAAACACCTTAAATCGGTAATGCTATATGCATAATACATGGCCTGTATTTTGACATCCATCATCAAATGCTGACTTGAGAAAATACGGGTTTGTACGTCAAGGAATAGCACCCATAAAGCAGGGAGAAATGCAGGTCACACAGTATTAGGAAAACTGTATTTCATTACAGAACCTGCAACAAGCCAAAGCATCCTTTTATTTTATCTTATTTAAAGATTCCATTTTCAGCTGTGAAAAGACTCAATTCCTTTGCATGAAACCTTCATTTAGAAATGACATGCTTGCTTCATAGGCCTCTTTCATTTTGCTTTCATATTCCATTTTCTCCTTCAGTCACCAAGCCTGGTTCCATTAGCATCTACAACTGACAAACTATGGTGGTATCCAAAAACATCTCTCCGTTGAAGGTCTGACGCTCCCCTGTGCATGACCCCGAGAACAGGGTGTTTGCATTGGCAAAAAAAACTTCAGCAATGCTAATACTTCTATTTATTTTGCCACTTTTCTAATTGCACATTTTTTAAAGCAAAAGGCAACGAAAATAGATTTATTCTTTTTTCGTTTTCTACAGTTGTCTTAAAAGATGAACAGAACTCATTAATATCATTTTTTTGTATTTTTTTTCTTAGAGGGGCCCTAATATGATCTGAAATGGCAATGCTGACCCACATTCCCTGAATGACCTTGAAGTAAAGAGAAATCCAGGCACCTTCCATTGAAAGGGGTGAGGCGAACTGGTCTTTTTTTTTTTTTTTTTTTTTTTTTTTCTTTTCTTTTTTTGGAGAGGTTTTTGCTATAGGGCGCGTGCGCTCGCCAGACAGACAGAGAGAGACAGAGAGATAGAAAGCAGGAAATCACCCCCCAGGGGGGATGGCCACGCCGCAATCCCTTCCCCTCCATTCCCCCCTCGGGATCTTGGGCACGCACGCACACGCGCCCGGCGTGAGTTTAAGCCGCCGGGTCCGGGACTCGAACCGCGGTCGACTACGTGGGAGTCCAGCGACATAGCCACTACGCTAACTGCTGGTCCCAGGCGAACTGGTCTTGATGACACGGGATGGCATCAGATCTACTCATTATAGCTGCAGTTGATAAAGGGGCAGATCTAAATTGTGTCCAGGTCTCTAATGGTCTTGCCCCCACCCCACTATTGTTTGCAGCAGTGGATACATACATCTTTGGTTGCTCTTTAAGTCTCTACATAAAGTGCCAGTCTAGTTGTGCATGTGAAAGCATTGGCACATGGAATATACTCTAGGGATCCATGGTAGAGAAAAGCAAAACTGGGAGACGGTCCCTCCATTAGTTATACTAACACTTGGACAGTTAATTTTAGAAACAACCACTTATTTTGCCAGAAAAGATAACTAAAAATATCATCATTCAGGCCAGCAGGTGGTGTGGTGGTTAAGGCAGCTTGATCCCATGTGGCTGACTATGCAGTTTGTCTCCTGGATTCAGGGGACTGAAAAAATCACACTGGGTGCTTTGTGCATGAATGAGGGAGGGTGCTTTCTCACTTTCTCTCACTCTCCCCACTCTGGCAAATACATGTACCCTTTGGCAAATTAAAAAGAAAATAATATCAGCCTTCAAGAAAGGAGTAAGTCCTCAATCAGGAAAAGATTCAAGTTTAAACCATCTCCAGCCCAAGAAGGGATGCTGATTCTTTAGCTGAGTCTCATTACTCTTGCTGAGCACGGTCTCAGTGGGCAACTTCTGTGCTAAACATTACTCCCAAAGGCCACCTGATCTTCCTAAACTGGAGGCCCCTCCTTATTAAATTCCAAGCTTCTGTGGCAGATGTGATCACCTTTCATTGTTTGTTTTGTTTTGTTGTTGTTGTTTGTATGAGGCTTACACACCTGGACCAATGTTCTGGCTCACTCATTTATATGCCCCATAACTATAAGCACCACACAGCCTCTGTCCAAGCCTGTTGCTTCTCCTATAAACCAGAAGTTTCTCCAAAACAGGGCAGTTGTAAAGATAAAATGAAATACTGTTTTCAAGACATTTAGTACAATGCCTTGTTTGAAGCAAGTTCTCAAAAATGCTGGCTACCTATATTATTATTTTTCTAGGTACACAATAAATATTCGTGGATACATACATGTTCTTTATCCCTATAGATAAGGAACTGAGGAGGCATTTGTAGATTTCTGAGAAAGAATTTTCACTTAGAGAAAATCCTGGAAAACTAGTGAGAAGACAATGAGCACTATAGATATATTTTGATAGAAACAATCAGATCAGTCTTGTGATTAAAATTCTGCCAAAAATTGGGAACCAGCAGTTAGCGTAATGGCTATGTCGCTGGACTCCCACGTAGTCGACCGCAGTTCACGTCCCGGACCCGGTGGCTTAAAACTCACGCCGGGCGCGTGTGCGTGCGTGCCCAAGATCCCGAGAGGAGAATGGAGGAGAAGGGATTGCGGTGTGACCATCCCCCCTGGGGGGTGATTTCTCGCTTTCTGTCTCTATGTCTCTCTCTGTCTGGCGAGCGCACGCGCCCTATAGCAAAAACCTCTCCACAAAAAAAAGTAAAAAGAAAAAATTCTGCCCAAAATAGCTAAGGAAAGAGGAGTCTAGATACAAGATGGCTGAGATTTTCTTTAGATATGGTGGCCAGTCTTCATGTAAGAAAAACAGCATTTCAGTTAGGGTGGCTTAGAACTAAAAAGTTTAACACAAACACTTGGCTTTTTCCTAAGAGGTATAAGGAGAGAAGACATGGGAAAAACAAGATCATCATCAAAGTTTTCTTTCATTTATTTTGTAATTAATTTGATGCCTACTGTACACATGCATGCATACGTATGCAGCATCTAAGAGGTTCCATGTGGTTTCAAGCAAAGAAAGGCTATGGCTCCAACAAGATCTACCAGAGGGAAAGCTGGAAAAAGGTTCCAGGGAAGTGCAGACCTAAGTAAATCAGGCAACAGGAAAGGCTCAATGCTGTAGCCCTTAGGGAACTCAAAGCCAAGACAAGAAGGTTTAATCTAGACTGATGAACATAACTGAGAATAAGGAAAAGCAGAGGGAGCTCTAATAGAACCTCCTAGAAAAAATAAATGAATAGTCAACATTTACTGAGTACTTACTATGCCCAAAATTCAGTTCTTTAATCATAACCACTGGTGTAGATATCACTTTTTATAGATGAGGAGACTGAAGCACAGAGAGGGTAAGCAACTTGCCCAAGAGCACACATCTAGGAATTAGCAGATCTCAGATTTTTTTTTTTTGAGAGATTTTTTTGCTATAGGGCACGTGTGTGCACTCACAAGACAGACAGAGAGAGACAGAGAAACAGAAAGCGAGAAATCGCCCCCCGGGGGGATGGCCATGCCGCAACCCTTTCTCCTCCATTCTCCTCTTGGGATCTTGGGCACACATGCACACGCTCCTGGCCTGAGTTTTAAGCCACCGGGTCCGGGACGCGAACCAAGGTCGACTACATGGGAGTTCAGTGATATAGCCATTACGCTAACTGCTAGTCCCACAGATCTCAGATTTGAAACCAGACAAACAAACTCTAGAACCTTCTCTAAGTCACCAAGCATGTTGCTTCTTACTATGTACCACACTGTGCTAAGGGTTTGTTCATGGGCTGCCTTCCTTACTCTTCATAAAAACCCTAAGAGGGGTTTTTATTTTTAATTATTTACTTAATTTTATTTATGTATGTATTTATTTATTACTATCATTTAATTTGACCAGAAAAAAAGGAAAATGAGAAAGCAAGCCTCCAAGTCTGGGACTCTAACCGTGGTTGGTCATGTGGGTCCAGTGCCCCAACCACCAAGCCACCTGTTGGCCCCCAAACCCTAAGAGATTAGGGACTATTACTATTGCTGTTTTGTGGAAGAGAAAAACAAGGAGCAGTCCAGTAACCTGCTCAGCATTCTGAGCTGCTAAGGGGCTGACCTGGGGCCACAGCCAGGCAGTGTGACTTCAGAGTCCCTGGATAACCACATGCCCTGCTGTACCCCTCCCTGTGTGATGGCTTCTTCTCCTCAGGTACCAGAGCTGGCAGGCAAGTTTGAGACCTGAGCCAGTCTTACTTTTTTATTGTTTTCACTTTTAAACAATAGCAGATAACAACTGGGACCCATTGCAGTTATGCTTAACTTGCTTTGGTATGGCAGCATGCACAACTCAGTACATATAATAAATGCTTTTTACAGTACTTTTCCATAGGGGGAACACAAAGTACTTTCTAAATCTTCTCTCGTTAAATCCCCAAGCCTTTCTAGGGGAGAGGGAGATGGAAATTCTTATCAATCACCTCCCCTGGAATAGATGGAGAAATGAAAGTAAGTGCTTCCCCCACCCTCATAGATTTAACATAAAGGAATTGGCTCAAATGGCGAGCCAAATTATCTTTTATTGTGTGCATATAAATGATGGTTAGAAATCCATATGCTACGTTAAACTAGGGAAATAAATTAGGCCGAGTCATCTAGGTTTGCTGAGACAGGTATTCAATATGAAGTTGTAAAAGGGAAAGATCACCGTTAAAAATGATCTATAAAGACATGTTAAAATCAAGAGAAACATCTCATATTACATCATCTATGAGATGAATTAAATTTCCTGTTAATGCCAGGGGGAAAAAAAAATCCCAAAGCCAAATGTCAGATGAAGTGAAGATCAATAAAAATATTTTGATAAGTAAATGCAACAATGCTATTTAACACATGATTGGCAACTGCTGAAACATAAATTATCCAAATTTCCCATTGCTGCTTATGGGAAAATTATGCAGATTAGAACTTGATTAGGCTTATATCATGAGACTCAATTTGGACTTTTAATCTATTAAGCTCCAATAAATGAAGCATCTGAATAGCTCCCCTGAGCAACTACAGTAATAGCCACAGCAGCCATTTCTGCAGTATGTATTCCAACAAATTCTTCAGCAGCTGAAGTGAAGAAAATTCTGTGTAGAGAAGCACAATTGCTTTCTAACTTGTAGGGGGGACGTCTGTGCACACAGGGTTGATTTGGGAAATGGATTTTTGGAAGACTGGAAGAAAAATCTGGCCAAAGGAAAAAAAACCCTCTATTTAACCATGTACTATTTTCTCACAGTAGCTTTCAGTAGCTTCCCACAACGTTGGAGTCCAGAGTCAGGAAGGCCAGGCAGATGACCCTGTTTACTCAATAAAAAAACAATTATTTACCAAGGCATTAGCTTCTCCAGAACTGCCAGAGGGCTACTCCAACTGCCCGGTTTCCACTCAGGAGCCAAGGTACCAGGAGTCCCGACCAGCGTGCCGAGGTCAATGTCAAGCTAGGAAATGGAGGTGGGCCTCCCCTGCCAGCTTTTTACTGTGTGGTTATGTGCTTGGTAAAGAAACGGGAGATGGTAACTTTACCTGCCCTGAGCGTAAGGACAGAGTTCAGAAACCACTTAAATAGGCAATTCTGTGAAACCTAGCCCACACGTTCTGGTCTCTTTTGCGTCTGTATCAATCACTCTATCAGAAGTAGAAGAGGTTGGGAAATCCTCTAACAGATCCCTTCATTTTACAGATGGAGAAACTGAGGCCCCGAGTATAGAAGTTCTTTGTGTTTTGGGTCTGACCTAAGCAAAAGCAAGGTCATGGAACGAGTTAGTGGCAAAACCAGGATTCTTGATTTCTGAATCTCCTCCCATCTCTGCATGAGAATTCCGTTCCACAGTGTTTGGTAGGGGGTGGGGTGGCATCCCTGTCTCCACCCTGGACACAGAAGTGTCAGCATGAAGCCAGGCACTCTGACTTCACAGAGCCAGCAAGAAGGTCCTCCATCATCCTGGTCACATCAGTGGTTGAAAGATGGTCCTGTTCCTTTCAAGCTGGGGTCCATCCACCATGTTCTCCCTGGGACCTTATGTAAAATATTTTAAAGATGTTAAAGTTATGAAGTCAGAAGGTTCCACATACGGAGCTGCTAGTGACCACATGGCAACCATGGGGTGAATGAAAACAGGGCAAGTGAGTCAAGAGGTGTGAAGAAAATGAACGCATGCTCTGATATCATTGAAACTCCTGGACCCAAGTGTGTCTAAACCCCACAGCATTCCTGTGAGAGGATTCTCTTCATTTAAGCCTTTCTCCGTTGTAGTTCTATTACTTGCACCAAAAGACCCAACTCGTAAAGTAACGGAGAAAAAAATCTCTGCCCTTTTGTTGGTGAAATGTTTGTTCATGCATGTTTGATTTTCTACCAAAACACTTGACTTCATCATCATTTGAGATTTCCTGTTCACATCCAGTGACTAGGGACATCCTGTGACCAGGATGACCTGGGTTAATGCCCCTGCTCCTCCTTCTTTCTATTAATATTCATAATAAGTACCACTGATTTTGTTTTGTTTTCATTTTTTTGTTCTGGTGTTTGCAAAGGGCATATGTGCTTGCAGGAGAGAGACAGGGAAAGTGAGAAATCACCCCCTGGGGGAATGGCCATGCCATGATCTCTCTTCCATTCTCCTCTCAGAATTTTGGGCATGCAAGTACATGTGCCCAGTGTGATTTTTCAAGCCACTGAGTTTGAGACTCAAACTTGGTTAGCCATGTGGAAGGAATACCTTAACCACCACACCACCTGCTAGGCCCACCACTGACATTTTTAATGGTTCATTTTTCTAGAAACTGTATTTTATTTGTGCGTTGTGGAGGCAGGTTGACCCACAGCATGAATTGCTTCAACATTTTTAGTTTTCGTTTTGGGTCTGATCCAAACCAAAGTCAGTCGAACCAACAAACAATTTCTATATAGCTATTTGCCCACTAAACCTCATAAAATATATTCAGTACTCAGATATGAAACAAATATATCTGTGAGAGTTGTTTTCCCAACAGTCTCTTTCCTTAAAATTTGCTTAAAGAACCTACTGTTTAATATCTGTTTCTCAGAGAGAATGGATAATAGAAGGAAGGAAAGAACAAAGCAAGTCACAACTCAAATACAACTAGGACAACAAATTTGGAAAGAAACATAGTATTCCCTCGTTCTAATGTCTTCATTCGCCTTAGAGCTCATGGAGTCATGTGCATTCCCCATAACTTTTCAACTGCTTTTCACCTTCTCCTAACTAATCTCACAATTTAAAAATAAGACATACTCATTTTTAAATTCAGATTAAATAGCTTAACATTTTATCTGTCTTTTGGCCTACACTTCTGAAAACGTGTGTGCACCCACAATTTCCTTATGTTAAAAACCTGGCAGCAATGTTCTTCATTCACAGTTACTTAATAACAATGTTAAGTTGAAAACAACACCAATGTCCAGTTTTAGGAAATGGATTATGTGCATCTACAATGTATATAGTAATGTAGAAAAACATTTAATGCCATAGAAAAATGGTTGTGGTAAAATATTTGTGCAAAACCACACGTTGCATACTAGCACACAAGCCACTTGTTTGAGGATAAAAGTATTTATATCTATGAAAACAAGATTAATATGTCAACATTCTTGGGCTAGCAGGTGGCATAGTGGTTAAGGTGCTGGATTCCCACATGATCGACTATGGTTTGAGTTCTGGACCTGGCAGCTTGCTTTATCATTCTTTCTCTCTCACTTGTGTGTGTGTGTGTGCATGTGCCCTATAGCAAGTTAAAACATAATAAATATAATTAAATAAATAATTCTTTTTGGGGGGAGAAGAGGTTTTTGCCCTAGGGCACATGTGCTCATCAAAAAGAAAGGCAGAGGAACCAGCAGTTAGCATAATGGCTATGTCGCTGGACTTCCATGTAGTCGACCGTGGTTCGCGTCCCGGACCCGGTGGATTAAAACTCACGCTGGGCACGTGTGCGTGCGTGCCCAAGATCCCAAGAGGAGAATGGAGGAGAAGGGATTGTGGCGTGACCATCCCCTCTGGGGGGTGATTTCTCGCTTTCTGTCTCTATGTCTCTCTCTCTCTGTCTGGCGAGCGCACGCGCCCTCTATAGCGAAAACCTCTCCAAAAAAAAAAAAGGCAGATACAATGAGTGGAAAAGTGAGAAATCACCCCACTGGGGGTATGGTCACTTTGTAATCCTTTCTCCTCCATTCTCCTCTCAGGATCACAGGTATGCACATACACACACCTGGCGTGAGTTTCAAGCTACCAGGTCAGGGCCTCTGCAGTCGGCCATGTGGGAGTCCAGTGAATTAACCAGTACGCCATCGGCTAGCCCCAAATAAATAATTCTTTTAAAAATATGTCAACATTTTTAAGTCTGAGTGGTAAAATGTTAGGGAATTATAGGGCATTCTATTTGGTTATATGAGTAGCTACATTTTCTTTTGTTGTTTTAATTTGCTAGAGGGCGCAAGTGCTCATCTGAGGAGACAGAGGGTGTGAAAAAACACCTCACAGAGGCTGGCCACACCGCAATCCCTTCTTCCCCATCTCTCCTTTCAAGATTTTGGACACATACACACATGTACCTGTTCTGTTTTTCAAGCTGCCAGGTCTGGGACTGGAACTGCACAGTTAGCCCTGTGGGATTCAATCACCTTAACCACCATGCCACTGGCTGACCCCAATTGGCTAACTTTTCTAAAATTAATGTTTTTTGTTTTTTTTTGTTTGTTTGTTTTTGTGCAGATAAAAATCATATTAATAACAAACAAACAAAAAAAAAAAAACCCTGAAACCTCTGAACTTCAAGCCATCTCTGTTCTGAAGGCAGGAGGTTAACACAGTGGCTGTGCTCACCTTGTTGAGCTGTAAGGATCCAAAACAACATTTTAAACTCACTGCACTTGGTGGTTGGGGAGACTAAAGTTCTGACATATAAATGACTAATCAGTCCACACACAGATACAGAATAAAGGGGTGTTTGAAAAGCAAGGCCCAAAGTTTTGTAGGTTTCCAGTCCTGTCTTTTCAACCACCTACCATTTTATGAGAACCGCTCCATCTCAGAGCAAAGGCCACAGGTTGCCTATGTAAAGCACTAGCTGACTGTCAAGAGCCCAGGAGAAGCCACAATGCCCCACGCACGGAGGTGAAGGGAGAAACAGGCAGAGCTAGTTTGCAACACAAGAAGAGTGGCACCTGCCGATTCTCATGACAGCTTTCACCAAGCCTGCCCCACTTCAGAAATGCCACCTCCTCTCTTCCCTCCCAATATATAGCTCCTGCCCCTTCTTCACCTCCTCCAAGAAGTCTGCCTTGACTATATCCTCTTTCTGTATTTCATTACTTCATAAAGATGTCTTCCAATGCACGTTCCTATCCCCTTTATTCACTATTTTAGAGTGAATGAATTACTACAGATGATGTTCTAATTACTACATACTAATGTTTACATGTTTTTAGGCATCTTTAATTTTCTCTTTTTGATCCTCTTATATTGGATTCCTCATTTCCATATGGAAAAGATTGTTAGTCTTTTCTTCTTCTTATTATTCATTCTTTTTTGCCAGAGAGAGAGAGAGAGAGAGAGAGAGAGAGAGAGAGAAAGAGAGACGGTGAGAGGGAAAGTGAGAAATCACCCTCCTCCCCCAGCCAGGGACAATGGCCATACAGCAATTCCTTCTCCTTCATTCTCTTCCTGGGACCTTGGGCATGTATACACATGCCAGGCAGTTTCAAGCCACTGTGTCTGGGACTCGAACCACAGTCAACCACGTGGCAGTCCAGCAATGTAACCACTATGCCATCTGCTGGCCCCATATTATTATTCATTCTTAATTTCTGTTCTGGGACTACCCCTCTTTGCTGCCACCACAGAAGGACAAAAGCTGTTTTGCCCCTTACATGGGATCTCCTCTTTCATGCTGGGTCACATTTCTAGTAACTAGAGGCTTACGATGCCAGGGAAAATGCAGACATATACATTGCAAGACAGTGATATGAAGTGGATACTAATAAAACACACAGACATCCCCCCTCATGCCGCCACGACTGTATACCATTTTGTTTCCATTACATCAATTTTTTTCTCCCCCTTTTGTGCACATTAATCAAAGAAATGCAAAGAGCTCATTAAAGTGATAGATTGACTGAAAATGTAACCACCTTTTCATTATAAACAGTTTCTTTATGTTCTCAGTGCTATGGGCTTTGTTTTGCAGCATTTGTCATGTAGTTCAAATGTCCTTTTACGTTTAAAACACCAAATGCCAAATGGGCCCCCATTGTTTGGGTTAGTATGAACCGATGGGCCGCAGAGCAAAAACCAGAGCTACAAAATCACAAGCAAACTAAAACAGCCGTATCTTAAGTGCACAGAGAATTAAGTAGCTGTAAAAGATGGATTTGCCAAGTGATCCAAGGCATTGCCATGCAATTCAGAAGAAGAAGAATCTCATCACCAACTACTGTCAACCAGCTGCCTTTGAAAAGTTCTAGAAACAGGATGCCTGGCCCAAGATAGCAGCCAAATTCCAAACATTTGATAATTCTTTAAAACGAAGCATTTTAACTTTTTAAAAAGTATTCGGGGGCTTCCTGCATATATGCTTATGCTGACAGACAAATATGTAACCAAGATCTTGGATCTTAGGGTCAAGCATACACACACACACACAGCTTTGCTAGAGGAAATTCTCACTGACAATAGCTTGATTCTGTCTGCCCCATGATCAATATCCTTTGATCACAACCTGAAATGAGCCTCGGCATGTAATGCTTAAGAACCTGAAGCCGAGAGTAAGACTAATGGAGTTTGAGTCCTGTCTCTTTCAGTTCGTAGTTTTGTGATCTGGGGCAACTTACTTAAACTCTGTGTCTCAGTTTCATCATCTATAAAATGGAAAAGTAATATGTTATTAAGATTAAATAAGTAACTAATATACATTCACTGTTTTCAGTAGTGCCTGGCACAGAGAAAGCACTTTATAAGTACTAACTTAATGTTAATACATCAAAAATAGGGCTGTAGAGCTGACAGAGAAAACAGAAGATGTGGGCTTTAGCCCTCAGGTCAACCCTAACTCTTTGTGAAAACATACAGGATTTCAACATCTTATCTAAACTTGGTTTTCCCATGCATAAAATGAGAAAAACAATGCGACAAATCCCTTCTGAGATGGTGTATATTTTATAATATTGGAACCATGATAATTCTAGGTCATTAATATTTAGGAGTGACTGCAGCGTCTTTCTGGGGGTTGTTTTTTGAAGGGAGCATCCAGTATCCTAGATATCATCTGTATCAACAAACACAAGACATGCACGTAAGGGACAAATACTAAATACAGGGCACCATGACAGCTACATAGGCTGCATATTACAACACATCAAGCTGTAGGCTTGATACCATATCCTCACTTGGGAATATTCTCAAAGGCATGAGCCTCCCTCCAGAATCCCTGCACCCACTCAACTTGCTAACAGACAATCCAGATTGGCTTCCTGTTGTGTGATCATAGTCACAACAATGCCCTGGTCTTAAGTTTCTTCATCTGCAAAATGGTGATGACTGTAAGACTCTTTTCAGTTCTGAAGTTGATGTCTTTATCATGACCCCAAGTTTTCAGTTCTGAAGTTGATGTCTTTATCATGACCCCAAGTTTTAAAAGTAAGCTCATACAGAATAAACTAGCAAGGAAAATCAAGAGATTTCCTTTCAGAAGCTCTAGTGCATAATCCTGTCTCTTTCATACCTTTGCTTAGAGAATAAAATTTCAGTGCCCAAATCAATGAGAAGGGTGTACTTTCTCCAAAGTTGCTATAATAGCCAAAAAGGCCATAAATAACTATTTATTAAACAAACAGTATGGGCTGAAGAAAGAGAAACCACCACAATTAGGCCCCTGAGGCCTGTAGACACAGTACATAACAGTGGGACTCTCATAATCCTGGCAATATATTACCAGTTGTTCCATTTTCTTGAAGTTATCTTCATAATCAAGATGCTATCCCGGCCATTGTGGGCTTTAGACCAATTTTTAATTTTAATTTAAAGAGCAATTAAAGAAAGACAATGGATACATGGGATAATAAAGTAAGTGATTAGCAGCATGCAAATGACAAAGGCTTAATGATAATATGGTTGTAGTCTCCAAAGGGCTTGTCGAGAGAAAGCCCTTTCTACATGTGGTTGTTCAGCTAATGTGTCTCAACCCACAATTACAACATTGCTGACACCATTAACCAGTGAAACAACATCACTTCGCGAAATCCTTGTTGTCTCATTAAAATGGAAAGGGTCAGGTAATTTACCAGCGTTGTATGTCTAGTTTTGTTGTTGGTAATTAGCAAACATTACCCAGCATGGACTCCCGCTGGGAGCTGGAGAAACTTTGTGAAATATTAAAGAGGAAAGTCTTTATATTTCATTGGAAAATTGAAAAGCAGTACAGTAATATTCTCCCTGCCACTCTCCTGCATTTAGGAAAAGGAAAAAGCAACTCGAAATTCTTTAATTTAGGGAGAAATATTCAGAATGCATTGGGAAGTCACTGTCCAAATTAAGACCCTGAATCACAGTTATATACTGCAAATAGCATCTGCATCCCTGTTTACAAAAGGAGCTAGAGAAGGGAAGACAGGAAAATTGTAAACTTCATCTTTATTGTCCTCACTGAGATTTTTTTTTAAAATTAATCTTCTTGAAATAGAGGAAATGAGCTATAAAAAGTTTTCTCTTTGAAACATTTTATGCTTTAAGCACCAGTATTGTTTATTCCAAAAATTATGTATATGTATATTTTAAACCAAGAGATGGAGGAAATAGATCCCAGGGCCCTGACTTCCTGCCTCTCTGCTTCCAAATAGAAGCCTCCATACATTGCAACTGAGGTCCTCCCCGTTACGCCGGCCAGCGCTTGGTGTGTTGTCAGGGAGCAGAATGGTATCTTATTCTTTAAATGGAACTTTTGGAACATAAAACACATTCCAATAAATGTGAGCAGAAAATTATGAATTCATTAAACTACTTTGGTATCTTGTGCTATATATAATATTTATATTCCTACTACTATAAAATATGCTTTAATATCTTTAGGCAACTATAAGGACTTAAATATTTATAAAATGGCTAAAGATAAAGTATGGCCCTCTTATTCCTACATACAGATGATGTAAGGCATGCAATCAAAGACAATAACACTCCCTGCCCATTTGTCATCTTAAAGGAGCCGATCAACGCGCCATCCCTCGTGTGCCATCTACATAAGAGTTGTTGCCGACACAGGCAACTCCAGAGGAGTTTGCGCCTTAAAAACTACCTAGAGTGCTATACTTCACAGAAAACAGGGCTTTCTGAAAATGGAGACAAAACAATAAATTTGCAGGCAAAACAGCTCCAAGAGGGGCTTCAAAATACTGCTGTATTTATCTCTGGGACATATGGGAATGGGAAGCATTTTGATTTAATATTTCATAACAAAAAGGCAATTGCTTCCTTGCGTGGTATATAATTAATGTTCACAGAAAAGTTTTTTTTTTTTTTTTAAAAAAGTCTCAGTATCCTAAATGCAAATAAATAAATAAATAAATAGGCGTACCTGCATAATAGAAAGAACTTCCTTTAGAAATGTGGAATAGCCCCATGTAATCCCAATAAAAAAGAAAGCCACTGTGAATTTATAATCACCTAGGGGCCTATTAAAACTACAGATGAAGTGTAAAACCTCAACCTTGATAGTCTCATTATTTATCTTCCTGGCTTGCCTTTAGACCCAAAGTCTAATTCATTTTCAAAATTCATTCATTTTCCTATGCCAATTAGGCATTCAAAGAATTACTTGTGCCCACAGTCTTTGATCTCTTAACTGGACACTTCCTTGGTTTATTTTCTCTGCTCTCTCTGGCATCCTGCTGGAAACGATGTAGAAGTTCATCAATCAAAGGTCATTTCTCATATACCCTGCATTTTCATAATGTCCATCATATACCTTACAAGCTTCCCAGCAATCACCCTTAAGGAGGCTGCCCGTTCTACGGAGACTTACGTTTTGGTGAATCAGCAGCATCGATACACGAATCAAAGATAGTTACTGTAGGAAAGTCAGAGGCTAAGCCTGTGCTTCTCAACTTGGATTGCTTATTGAAATTACTGATGCCTGTGTCCTACCCCCAGTGCCTGATTTAATTGCTCTGGGGTTGGACTGAGTATTGCAGGAATGTTAAAAGTTTCCCAGGTGATTGCAATGTGCAGCTAAGGTTGAAAACCAGTGGGTTAGTTCACAAATAAATCCACCTCTATTCCATCAACTAATCTGTGACAAGGGTGCAAGAACACACAATGCAGAAAGAACAGTCTCTTCAGTAAATAGTGCTGGGAAAAGTATATAGGCACATGCAAAAGAATGAAATTGGACCATTCTCTTTTACCATGTACAAAAATCAGCTCAAAATGGATTAAAGATTTCAATGCAAGATCTCAAGCTGTGAAACTCCAAAGAGAAAACATAAGGAAAACTTTCTTGACATTGGTCTTGGCAAGGATCTTTTTGGTATAAGACCAAAAGCATAGGCAAGAAAAGAAAAGGGAAAAAAAAAAGCAGGACTCTATCCCTAAAAGCTTCTGCACAGCATGAGAAATAATTAACAAAATTATAAAACAATCTATGGGAAAGGAGAAAATATTTTTTTGGGGGGAGAGATTTTCGCTATAGGGTGCGTGCGCTCACCAGACAGAGAGAGACATAGAGACAGAAAGCGAGAAATCACCCCCCCAGAGGGGATGGTCACACCGCAATCCCTTCTCCTCCATTCTCCTCTTGGGATCTTGGGCACGCACGCACACGCACCCGGCGTGAGTTTTAAGCCACCGGGTCTGGGACGCGAACCATGGTCAACTACGTGGGAGTCCAGCGACGTAGCCATTATGCTAACTGCTGGTTCCAAAAGGAGAAAAATATTTTAAAACTGTATATCTGATGAAGAATTAATACACAGACTATAAAGGAATTCATACACTCAACAGCACGAAAACAACCTGATTTTAAAAAAAAAAATGTGAAGGAACTGAATAGACACTTTTCCAAAGAATATATATAAGAGGTCAACAAGTGTATGAAAAAGTATACAATATCACTAGTCATCAGGGAACTGCAAATCAAAACTACACTGAAATACTTCTTCACATCTGCTAAGATGGCTATTATCAAAAAGACTAGAGAGATAACAAGCATTGATGAGGATATGGAGAAAAGAGAGCCACTGTACACTATTTGTGAAAATGTAAATTAGTATAACCATTATGAAAAGTAATATAACATTTCTACAAAATATTAAAAGTAGAACTACCATATGATTCAGCAAACTGACTTTTGGGTAGGTGATAAAATTAGTATATTTTTTTTGAGAGGTTTTTGCTATAGGGCACATACGCTCGCCAGAAAGACAGAGAGAGACAGAGAGGCAAAAAGCGAGAAATCAACCCCTAGGGGATATGGCCATGCTGCAGTCCCTTCTCCTCCATTCTCCTCTCGGGATCCTGGGCACTCATGCACACGCGCCCGGCGTGAGTTTAAGCCACCAGGTCCGGGACTCGAACTGTGGTTGACTACATGGGAGTCCAGTGACATAGCCATTACGCTAACTGTTGGTCCCATAAAATCAGTATTTTGAAGAGACTCCATACTTCTTTTTTTTTTTTTTTTTTTTTTTTTTGAGAGAGATTTTCGCTATAGGGCGCGTGCGCTCGCCAGACAGACAGAGACAGAGAGACAGAAAGCGAGAAATCACCCCCCAGGGGGATGGTCACGCCACAATCCCTTCTCCTCCATTCTCCTCTCAGGATCTTGGGCACGCACGCACACACGCCCGGCGTGAGTTTTAAGCCACCGGGTTCGGGACACGAACCACGGTCGACTACGTGGGAGTCCAGCGACATAGCCATTACACTAACTGCTGGTTCCCGAGACTCCATACTTCTATGGTCATTGTAACATTATTCACAATTGGCAAGATATAAAACCAACCTACTTGCACATCAATGGATAAATGGAGTGGCATATTATTCAGCCATAAAAAAAAGAAAGAAATCCTACCATTTGCAACAACATAGATGAACTGGAGGACATCATGCTAAGTGAAATAAGCCAGATATAGGAAAATTAATACAATATGATCTCACTTCTCTGTGGAATGTAGAAAAGTTCAACTCACAGAAGAAGCAGCAGAGAGAACAGTGGTTGCCAGGGACTAGAGTGGGAGTTGAGAGAAATGGGAAGATGCTAGTCAAAGAGTACAAACTTTCAGTTACAAGATGAGTAAGTCCTAGGGATCTAAGTGTACAGTACAGTGACCATAGAAGAACACTTTCCACTAGAAATTTGCTACGAGATACATCTTAAGAATTCTGTCAAGTGCTTCCCCAGCACACACACACAGATGTGATGAATGTGTTAATCAATTTGACTGTGGAAATCATTTTATGAGGTATACATACCATATATCAAATCATGTTCTATATTAAATATAGACAATTTTTATTTGTTAATTATAACTTAATAAAGTTGAGGGGAAAGGAAAAAAAACACTGGGCTAGGTAAACTTTCTGAGTTTAAGTGTAAACATGTCTTGATATATCTATGAGGCAGTTGAAGGAAAAAGAGATCTACCATTTTAATAGATGTTTTTAAAGGGCTCAAGAGTTAGTCCCCAGTGAAGAACTAATATGTCATAGGTTTTCTAACTGAGGACCAACATTACCCTTTTGAGGAAGAAAAGTGGAAAAGGAGGAAGACCAGGTGTCAAGCAAGTATCATCTAGCTGGAGTAGCAGGAGTCCTGATCTGTAGCAGCTCTAAAATAGTGTCACTTGACCAAATACCAGGGCTCCTGCAATAACCAATCACCATGGATGGGAAGTATACCAGGTCTTCCTGTAGTGAGCTGTCCCAGGCCTACCTCTACATTATCTTCATCTTGTGGCACCCTGCTAGCCTGTCTACTGAGGGGTAAATACCCAAGGTCACTTTTGGACTAACCTAATTCTTCCTCAACTCTTCTTCAGGCTTTTATCAATCTACCTTACCTGAACTGTTCACCTCCTAAAAGTGTTTGGTTTCTACCACCATCTATTTTCCATGCATATTTATGGCTGACAGTAATTCCAACTGTTATTTACAAATGGAAACTCTTGCTTATTGTTTGTTATTTGGGGAGGGAGGCAATAAAAGAAATCATAAAATTGTTCAATAATAATATAATAAAATAGTTAACATTGCTTGATCTCTAACCACACCTATTTGTTCAGAATTATCATGTATGGTTCTGAAAGCTGGGCACTGCACAATAATTATTAAAGTGGGTACCACTCATATGGACATTGTATATTTGCATACTTATTGCAATATTTTTCTCTAGCAAATGTCAAAAAAGTGTGTTGTCCAAACACAATTGGTTCACTATGACAATTCTTCTTCAATAGAAAGCTCTTTAATCTCACTTAATTCTCACGGCAACTCAATGAGCCAGGTGCAATTAGTATTCTAATAAGAAAAATTTAGCACAGAGAGTTTGAATAGTTTGCCTAGACCTAGTAAGTGGTGAGTTGGAATTCAAACCTTGCTGGTCTGTTCCAGAGCCCACATATGCCATGATTAAATTTGACTGTAAAGTTCTATTTCTACAGTTCTTGATGTTTTATAATACCTTTCTGCCACCATCATCTCTTTGTATTCACTCACTGATCTCTTAGGTTCTTTGGGCAGGGCCACTTTAACAAATCTCACTTCCTAAATGAAGAAATGAAATCACAGAGTGTTTATCCAAACTCAAATGGCACATTTCGATAGACTAGGATTTAAAACTGATTTCTTGAGCCTATATGATTGTATCAGCATTCTAATGGCCACATTTGTGATTCTTCATCATCATTAACTAGAGCAACATCTTCTGAGGTCCTCCTGCCCCAGTCTGCTGAGTTCCTACTGACCCAGTCTACTGCTGAGAGAAGTGTCCATTTCTACATGGCCAGAGAAGCTCTCAAGAACCATTCAAAGCTTCTAGGAATAGGAACTAGAGAAATTTTCTGCCCTTTATTGAACTTTGGCGATCTCAACCCTATAGCATCTTCTGGTCTTGAGCTGGTACTGTGTGATAGTAACTAGTGAGGCTGGTAAGAGGGTGAGTGTCAGGAGGTATAAGTAAAGGTTAAAGGAATGGGATAATTTACACTAGAGGAGACTTGGTTACAAGGCCAAGTAACATTCAGTGTAAAGTACAGGTGAAGACAAAAATGCATTGAATGGTTGGCCTTGCTCATTTAACAGAAGGGAAAATGCTCAAATAATTACACTGTTAGCAGAGGCAGGCAAAACAGAATGCTTTATACTTCCTTCAACTCTACTCTTATTTGTCCAATTGTTGTAGCAAGAAAAGACTCAGGCCAACAGAATCCTGTATCTCTCGTTGGGATGGATAGGGTCAGGTCCTTCCAAAATAAGGATTCATAAAGACAAGAAAACATTAAAAACAAATTTCAGGACCAGTCAGTGATGTAGTAGTTAAGTGGCTGGCACCCACATGACTGAGTGCATAGTTAAGAGTCCTGAACCCAGTGGCTTGAATATATGCACGTGTGCATGTAGGCCCAAATCCTGAGGAGAATCAAGGAGAAGGAATTGCGGTGTGACCACCACTTCCCTTGGGGGGAAGGTGCTTTCTCACTTTCCTTCTCTCTGTCTCTCTCCAGAAAGTGCATATACCCTATAGCAAATTACAAAAACAAACAGAACAAACTTCAGCTCCTCGAGTGCAAAATCAACTTAGGAGTGACACTGGCACAGCTTGGGTGTTTTATTCTCTCTGAACATTCATCTCCAGATGACATTTGGCGGAAGCTGTACAGATTTAGGCCCATTCTCATCACAATATCACTTGCTGACTTTTATGGGGGCAGACTATGTGGTAGAAGAGTACAGGCTTTGGAATCAGACAGTTAGGGGATCAACCCCACATGCTCTTGACGCTCAAGACTTTGGGAAAGGTGCTTAATGTTCCTGAGCATTTGTTTTCTCACCTGTAAAATGGAGACAGTAAGTTCTGCTTCAGCAGGTTGTCAGGGATAGTAAACAAAATATTACATATGGATGTGGCTAGTGCACGACTCACCTGATACAAAAGAAATTACCATTTATAAAAAGGGGTTGTCATGAGGCACACAAGTTTTGAGGAGTAAACCAGCACGTGGGAGCCTGATGCTAGAATGATGAGTTCAACCCAATCCCAACCCCATACTACATCTGCTTTCTGTCTCTGAAGCTCAGATTTCTTGTTAGTACAATTTCCCAAGCTGGGCACAGCCTGGATGGGGAAAGGAGTCTGCTCTGTGTGCAATTGGAAGGAACAGATTATGTTGTCCCTTTTTACTCTTTCTTCCCCACATGCACTCCCCAAGAAAGCGCATCATGAATGGATAGCATAAACCCTCCACAAGTTCAGAAAGTAGTCCATGTTTCTCCATCTCTCCACAGCGGTGGCGGCTGCTGTTGTTGTTTTGCTTTGCTTCTTTCACTAGGAATATATTACCAGAATAGTAAATGGCAGTCTTAAGAGGATCTTTCATGTGATGAAATATGCTGTGTAGGAAAAATTCTCCTAAGTTGAAGTCATTTAGAAAACAGCTGCAATTGCTGCTTTGCTGAAATACATCTGCACCCCTGTGCCGAGATTCATCTTGTGATGTCCACAGAAGAAATGTTAACAGGGCAGGCCCCTTTCTGTACTTGAGACCTGCTCAGAGCCCTAAGCCAGATTTTCTTTATTGTTTAGTAAGCTCTTTTAATGAAATGTACTACTCTTATTATAGAGGACTCAAAATAAGATCTAAATCACAAACCAATAAAAGAAAATTATTGGGCTGGGTATCTAAAGTTACTACCTAGAGGCTACTCCAGTGTGGTATTTATAAATCTCTAAACAGTTAAGTATAATTGTCTTTCTGGTTTTTGGGACAGAAGCCAACAGCAGTTTCAGTTACAACGGAAGAAAAATATTTTAGCACAGAGCTTTGTTCATTCGGTGGGTATAAAGAGAAATGGCTTCTCCCCCACCGCCATTTCAGAATTGAGAGAGAATATTGTGGTAATGAAATGTTATATGGGAGCAGCTGAAAAAATGCTTCTCTGATTTCAGGGACGGAGAATGTGTATGAGGATATGTGTATAGGTGTGTGTGCAAGGGAGTGGGGGCAGGCTGGGGGTGAGTGAAGCCAGGTTTGGAGAAGTGGAAGAAAGGAGAAAACTGGGAAGGGCAGGTGTTGAAGGGTGACATGGGAGTTGGAGATGGGGTGGTCTGTCAAATTAATGGAAAAGCCAGATGTGCAGCTGTTCACCCCAATGCTGCTGCTCCCCATTCTTAGACACAAAGAAAGTGCCATTCAGGAAGGACGTGAATGCTTCCACTGTATGACCCATGACCCCAATCCTGCCAAGCACCCTAGCTCTCCCACTGGAGTAAGAACATAGATCATATAAAACGCAGATCCCTAGGTAATAAAAATCAAGAAAATACCAGCAACCCTCAGTTATGAGTTTAAGAACTCATCTTCTCACCCAATCTCCTCCCTGGCCCCTGAAGATCATGTTAGTAACTTTCCTATAACAAATGGATATGCAGGAATAAGATGTTCAATACATTTTTAAGGCAGTCCTTTCCATTCTGGGAATGTCTTCCTTATGTTAGGCTAAAAATCTGGTTCTTCTTAATCCTTAGCCATTGGCCCTAGTTTTCACCCAATGGAACAGAAGATAAAATGGCCCATTAAGTGCACTAGCCTTGTTCTCTTAACCACTTGGGTGGTAACATGTGGTCCAGGTACTGCCCTGTCCCAGTTCTCCCCTTTGTCACATGATTTCGTTTGTCAATGCTTCCCTTCAAATCTTCATAAACTCTGAACCCTCTCTCATTATAACCAGGATGAGACGATCACTGCTCAAAATAAATTATACACATAACAGAGTTTATCCAGCCTGTCTTTAGTGATCATTTGAAATTGGACACTTAGAGGTCCTCATTACATTCCATCCTGGGGGCTTCATCCTAGAGTTCTGGTTTCAGAAATCCTTTTTAGGGGTCAGCAGGTGGTACCGTGGTTAAGGCACTGGACTCCCACATAAACGAACACAGTTCAAATCCCTAACCTGGTGGCTTGAAACTCATGCTGGGCATATGTGTGTGTGTGTGTGTGTGTGTGTGTGTGTGTGTATGTGTGTACCCAAGATCCTGAGAGGAGAATGGAGGAGAAGGGATTGCGGCATGGCCATTTCTCCCCACGAGGTGATTTCTCTCTTTCTATCTCTCTGGTGAGCCCACGTGCCCTATAGCAAAAATCTCCTTAAAAAATGAAATCCTTTTAAGTCCTTCCTTTTGCTATCCAATAATTTTGAGATCCTAATCCACATTACTTCACCCAAAAATAAGATGGAAAGTCACATTTTTTTTTTCCTTCTGGAAGAGTAAAATACATTTTTGATGTCAGGATGGAGAGGGTGTATGTGATGTCCCCAATTAATGCCATATCTCCAAGGACTGCTGCCATACTTTCAAAGAAAAATGTCGTTTCCTTCTTGAGGCTCTTAACCTTTGTTTAAATGAGACAAAGGATGGCATTCACTTATATGTGGACATTTATTTAGTGTAACTATAGCTTTGGGTCATGAAGGGGTAAAGGGAACTGTGTGTGTGTGTGTGTGTGTGTGTGTGTGTATAAATCATTAAAAAAAAAAAAACTTGGTGGCTATAAAGAAGTATAGAGTATAAAAAAAAAATAAACTCAGAGAAGGCAAGGGAATCCAGGTAGTAGACACATGACCTGGGTTTGATGTATCTGTTTCTCCCTGCCATAGGATGACCTGGGTTTGATGTATCTGTTTCTCCCTCCCATGGGATGTTGGGAACCCAGCTCAGCTATGGCTTCCCAGCTTCTACCAATGGTTCCCTCTGTTCTCTTTCAAGATGGTCCTCAGCCTTCTGTCCTTCACCCATTGATACACTCGCTCTCTCCAAAGTTCTTCACTTTTAGGGAATAAGCAATGGGTGTGACCTCTAGGTGTACTTTCTCCTGGATTCAGGACCTATTTCCGCCCATTTGTTTTTCATGCCCACCTGGATATTCTACTAAGCCCCTGTGGAAATGAACTACAACTACAACCCAGCCCTACCAAGGCTGCTTTTCCCCACAGTCCTTCCCTCCACTCTTCAGGCTGTGAACAGCATGGCCGTACTCCACTACTACGAAGGAAATTCACATCCATGCAGTCTGTTTTCTATTTATACTGCCTCTGGCTAGTCCTGCCCATTCTTTTTCCAGTTCAAGGTTCTTGGCTTCCTTCTGGATAACCATAGCTCCTAACCAGTGTCCCTGTAGCCTCTTCTTTTCCACTCCTAACAATGATTCACAGAGTTGCCGGCTCAATCTCCCTAAAGCTCAGGTCCAACCCCATCACTCTCTTGCTTTGAAATCTTCCATAGCTCTCCAGTGCCTACTGAATTATTTATAGCTTCTTAACTCAAAAACTCATAAAAAATTACATACAGCTTTCTAATTCAAAAAAGAAAATTCCTCAATGTCCAACCCACATTGCAGCCTCATCTCTCCCTGCCTCATCATACACATACCCTATATTCCAACTGGATTGTACTTGTTCGTGCCCCTCCAACACCTCCCCACATCCATCCGCCTCTTCACTTCCATTCTTCTCTTGAGCCAGCTCTCTTCGTCTCCACATGCTGAAGTCACATGCAGTTTTTTCAAAGTGTCTCTCAAACCCACTCTCTCCCTCTGCTCTCAACGTTAGCCTCCAGGGATTGCAATTCTCTCACAGTAATAAAATGACATTCTGAGGCAGAACTATACATTTGTAGAGGAGGTTTCCAGGACTAGGAATGTGTTTTAGCTCCTCTGTCTCCGTAGCAATGCCTGTCAAGCAAAGTCTGGGCACACAATAGGTGCTTTATAAAGACTCATGGAATTGGATTGACACCTACAGAATTGGAGAATGAATTAGACAAATATAGAACACATGACAAGAATAACATCAACATCTAAATGTAGCCCCAAGAGTGGATACACATGTAGCTCCATCTTCTTGAAAAGATCCAGGCTCTGAGGACAACCTGCTGGGGCTTTGGAGGTGGGCAACACTGCTGTTCAACAGTGGCTCTGTCAAAAGCTGTGATCAGGAAGAAGGCCTGTCCACTGGACATGATATTCTCTCCTTATCACCTTGAGACATGAGACAGGGACAAGATGAACAAATACTGACAGACAGGCAGAAAAGAGTTAGAACCTGCTTGTCTCTTCCATACCTTCATCCACATACTTTTTTTACCTCAAAGGGATTACGTCTTGCTTTGTTTTGGGCTCTTCATTCTATTAGGTCATCAGGAAAGTCATGACATATTTTCCTATAGTTTTCTATGTGAAAATGTATCATATCATGACTTCCCCAACGACTCAACGTAAGTCCCACCTGCTGGTTTGCCTTCTCCAATCTGCCAACTGAGATCTAATGGCCACTCATTTTAATACCTTCTCAACAATGCCTTGGAATCCTTTCCTTCCTATGTAGTCTCAAAACAACCCCAAACCAACTTTTATATCCACTCATTGCCAAGCACTGCAAAGAAAACCACGGGTGGTGTTGACAGGCTTCATTACATCTTCACAGTTCTAACCTAAGCTGCTCCGCACTGACTCAGAGGGACCAGGACCCCATTCTTGACTTCTTCTTCAAGTCTGCTTCTACTCCTGGGTCCTCCGATTACTTAGTAGTGTCTACATCTGCTTAGTAGCCAGTGTCAAAACGTATTCCCAGCTCCGCATCCTTGCTCTGTCATACCTCCTTCCCATCCACTAGCCTTCAGCAGCTCTCTCTTCTGTTTCAGATCCACCTCAGTTTCTGACTTGTGAGCCCTACTGGCATCATTCAAGCCTTATTAGCAGCCCTCATCCCATCCTTTCTAGTTCACTGCAACAGCCTTCTTACATAGTTCATGCTTCCATCTCTCCCCATCTCTAAGTCGTGCCCATGTTTTTGTCTCTTTGTGTGTGTGTATAAAAGTCTTTATTTATTATAGACTGAAAGCTCATGTGGGGAAAAAAAAGAGAGAAGCAGAGAAAGAGAAACCCTCCATAGGGTATAGGCATGCTGTGAGCTGTGATGCCCTTCCTGTAGTCTTTCAGCCTATTGGATCTTGGTCACTTGTGTGTGTGACTGGTGAGTTTCAGACTGACTGGACAGGAGGTCTGAACTGCAATCACCATGTGGAATCTGGGTTTTCTTGAGCAGTGCATTACTGCTGTGCCATGGAGTCATCCCTGTCTATTATACTATTTTTTTAAGAGATTTTTGCTATAGGGTGTGTGTACTTGCCAGAGAGACAGAAAGAGAAAGAACAACAGAAAGCAAGAAATCACCCATCTGGGGGGGGGGGGGGGATGGCCATGCTGCAATCCCTTCTCCTCCATTCTCCTCTCGGGATTTTAGATGCACACGCACACATGCCCAGTGTGAATTTCAAGCTGCCAGTCTGGGACTCAAACTGCAGTTTACTATATAGGACTTCAGTGCCTTCACCACTATGTCATCTGCTGGCCCCCTCCCTATTAGAATTTTAAAATATGAATTTAGTTATCCACTTTCTATAAATGTTTGATTACTCCTCAAAGCTCAACTTTCACCAAGGCCACAAGTTTATGCTCCAGATGTGCACCATGCCATACAGCAGCCACTACCTACACATGGATATCTCAATTTAAGTGTATTAAAATGAAATGAAAGCAGATTCAGTTCCTCAGTCCCAGTAGCCACTTGGACCCAAGTCATCCATAAGTGTCACCCCTTCTTGGATGCCTTCTGTGCGCCTCTATAGCTAACCTGATTCTTGTCTCACTGCACTGTAACTGTTCCTGAGGATGTCTCTCCTCTCACCTGAACCCTTCAAGCACAGTGAGTGGCTGAATCCTAGTCGCCTTTATAGCACCCAATGCAGAGGGGACACCATTTATTCCTCTTTCTTTCTATTTAGAGTTACCCTTACTGGAAGGTTAAGCAGAGAAGAAACTCTATGTTACTTACATGTTGTATCTTGATAAAAAGCAGAATGGAAATTCCATCATGTGCTTCCTCTTTTCAGGGACTGACTTGAGTGGCTCTCTGAGAATGGACCCTTCATCTCTTTACTCACCCTCCCTTCCAAGATCAGACTCAGTTCTTGTCTTCTAGAACTACAGGGAAACAGTCTGGCAAGAGCCACTGTTGTACCAGCTGATTTAAATTGAAATGTTTTCCCCAGATAAATGCGTGCTAAATAATACACCAGCTCTCCAGCCAAAGGGAAGTGACAGGCACTCTGTAAATAAAGGCACTTAGTTGCTGGTAAAGAGCTGTAAAGTGGTTCTGAGCTGATGTTTGCTGACCAGCAAGAAGCGGCTTCACCTGCTTTATATAATTGTCACTGCAGTTTTGCCGGCTGTATATTAAAACTGCATCTCATAGACCCAACTGTCACATCGGATATACCATCCAGCACAGGGTCTGCCACCTTTTTCTGTAATTGTTTTTGACAACCAGCCATCACATCTCAGATCTTTTCAGAAAGTGTCTGGTCCCATTCCCTCTGCTGGGTCAGTTCTGACACCATGTGGGCTATAAAAGTGAATGTAAAAAGGGAAGAGAAGAGAAAGGAGAATAGGTTTTTGTTAGTCTAAGAGGCCTAATAACATGCCAGGAGAGTATCTGATGAAGGCTCTATGTTAAGGCATCTTTTTCATATTAAATTGCATCATATTAGAAAAACTTCCCATAAGGTTGTACGAACATTCTGGCCCAAGAGTACATTTGTCTTGAGTTCACATTTCTGTCCAGCTGGGTACTGGAGAGATCATAACATAGCTCTCCAGACAAAGGAGAGGATGGATTTTCATAGAGGACTACACATTCAAAGAGATGAAAGTTGAGGTGGCAATGGCAAGAAATCTATGCAGTTATTACTCAGGGGAAGTTTGATTCATTTCCCCAAATGGTAAGAGTAACATGTAATCCTTTTATACTCTGTAATTCTGATCCTCTTGGAGCTTTGTTGTACCAAAGGTCTGGATGAAGGGTGACGAAGGAATCTGAAGCCATGGGCCAGCTCTGTGGTGCAGCAGCAATGCGCTGCCCAAGTGATGTTGGATCCACATAGAACGTCATGAGTTCAGTTTCCTGGTCAACCTGTACATTCTAGGCACATGCGCTCATGACGCTGGCTGAGACCAGTGGGGATCATGGCATGAGGCCCTATCAAGTGTGTTTGTCTCACTTACTCTCTCTGTCTCTCATTCTTGTGACAGAAATACATACATTTTTAAAAAACTTATCTGAGGCCAAAGGGCCTCATTCTTGTGACAGAAATACATACATTTTTAAAAAATTATCTGAGGCCAAAGGGCACCCCAGTTGGGCAAAAGAGTCTCATAGAAGAAGAGCAGTGGAGAGAGTTTGCACATATGACCCCACAGGCTGAGAGGAGCCCAAGAAGTGGAGTGCAGGTCAGCAGCCAGAGGTGAGCAGTGGGGAAGAAGTGATTTATCTGTGTTGTGGGCCACAGTGCTCACCATTGTTAATGTGCAGATTCATTGTGCCCTAAAGCAGAGTATATGAGTTACCTTGGGATCTTGTTAGAATGCAGATTCTGGTCCAGCAGGGCTTGGACATGCCATGAAAGTCTGCATTTCTAACAAGCTTCCCTGGTGAGGTGTATACTGGGGTGAGGGTAAGGAGGACACATATTGAAGAGGAAGAGCAAGAGCTTAAAGGTAGTACCCAAACGCCAGCTGGTTACTTTTGCCTCTTAGAAGATCACGTCCTTTCTCCCCTGTGCTGCCTGGGCAGGCCGGAGGGCAGGTAGGCTCTGCCTTCTTGGGATGCAGCAGTTAGTACAAGGTCAGGAACTCTCCAAGGGTCTTGGCATACTGCTCACCTACAGGCACAGCTGAGCAAGTGGGTACCAAGGTTTAGATTTGTGGGTGCTAGGGAGGATGGTAAAATGGAAAGGTCAAAAGTGGGCTTCAGGCTCCTTTTTCTGTCAGAAGGACAGAAATCATTTCATGAGCAATACCAAGCAGAAGGTTCTCCTGAAGTTGACCAGAAGCTCCTGTGGATTTCAAATCCCTTGAGAAAGTCCCAATCCCTCCTCTCAGTCCCCAGCAGTGAAAACATTGATTCTTAGACAGCTTGCCTGAGAGCTGCTTTGAACGGCTGCAGCTGCCTCCAAAAAAATCAAGGCTTCTCTTTCTCTTCTACATTTCAAATCGCAGACCAGTGCCTTCTCTCACTGGCTGACTAGCCCAGGATCATGCAAGGAAGACTGGAGGAACTATTAGTCCTGGCTTCACTGCAATGCTGAGCAGATGTTAGAGGAAGGCAGAGGTGATAGTGAATGGCCAGTGATAATGCAGCACACAGATCTAGGCTGCAAGACTGAGTCGAGTGTCCAGACATCCCTGAGTGTGTGTCGCAGGGAGTGGGACAGTTCTTGCCCAGTTAGCCATGGGTGCTGCTTCATATCCTAGTAACTGTGGTTAGCATGGGCTGTACTTCCTCAGCCTTCTGTCCTGGAATGATGGCATTCAGGCTCCCATCAGGCAGGCACCACCCGTCCAGTAGACCACAGATGACAATGATCCTATAGTTCATGGCAAGCCTACACAGAGGTGTCACTCAGAGGAAAATGCTTCACACCCCGTAGTGCCAGATCCTTATTACTGAGGTCATTTATTATGGGGTTTTAGTTGTGCTGTCTCTGTGACTCCTAGACAACATCTTCACTTGTAACCTTCTGCCCAGGATCCCAGAGCAAATGACAGGGAAGATTGGGTGCAGAGTTGAAAGGCAGGTGTGTGTCATTGAAGGCTGTGTGCCTCCTACAGGAAAATGCATGGGCTGACAAGTGTCACCTCTTGCTAAATGGCTTTTAGTGTTCATATAGTCCCTACTCTCAAGAGATCACCATCCTTCGGTCAGCAGAATCTTAGCCGTGGCCCTAACAATGGCCAAGCTCATCTCAATGGTAAACACAGATACTGGAAAGAAACGTTAGGAGTTGTGCAGCCAGCATCTTTTCAGTGTTCTGACAGTTAGCTGATGACCCTTGTCATAAAGGCACTCTTGGGGAAGGCTGAGGGGGTGACCATTTGAAGGCTCATTTATTCTCTGAGAAGGCAACCTAGTCTGCGTGGGTGATCAGGTCTCAAGCCTGAGTCCCAGGATAGCAAGAAGAGGCAGCAGATGCCCCTTTGAAAGCCATCACAGCGACTGCAGGTTTCACTGCCAGGCAGGCTGATGTGAGCCTCTTTGAATTACTGAGTGAAGGATATCCCTCTTTCCAGCCCCTGTCCCCTGTAGGCACGGCAAAGAAGTATTACAGGCTGTCCTTACCTTGGGAATTAGCCTGCAAGACCCCGATGCTGTCATCAAACTGCATAGATTTGATGTTGAGTGACGCCAAGATGCATTCCTTGTCCTGCAGCGAAGTATCATCAATATTATTCTGATTGGCTGACAGGATAACGCACATGTCACAGAGGTTGATGTTGACAGCCCTTAAATCAGCCCGACTTAATGGCGTACCCTTTGGCATAGAGGAAAGAAAAAAAAAGAGGGAGAGAAAGAGAGGCAAAAGTGAGACCGAGAGAAGAGAGGGAAAGAGGGGGGAAAAATAAAAACAAATTAAAAGATTGAGCCGGAGCTTTGGGAAATTATTTAACAAGTATCTTTTTTATGCCTTGACATTAAGCTGGCCTAACTACATTCAAGGGAATAGGAGCTGTGTGCTAATCTAAAGGGTAGTCGGAGCTGACGGCAGCATTTTAGGCTTGCTCTCCATACTCAATCAAGCTATTACTAACAAACGCGGGAGAGGAATAATGCCAGGGCTCGACATCTCCTTCCTGCCTCGAAATGGTCTTGATTTAAGTAACTGTCCTGTGGCAACCTCTGGCTTTCAAAATGTAACGAGGGGGTGGGTTGCAAATGCCTGTTTATTTAATAGCAGGTCACTCCTGTCTCAGGCAAGAGAATTCAGTTCCAACTAGAATTTCCAATACAGCTAGGGGGCAATAGCCAGTGAGAACACAGCAACCAGAGCAGGGGCAGGGGTGGGGGGCTCTGCTCCATTTGGAGGCTATGGGAGGAAGTAGAACTCATGTACTGATACATCTTACAAAGGGGAGATGGGAAGGAGTTACACTTCAGGTCATATAATTTAATTGCATCTTTTTACCAAGGAAAAAAAAATGCCTAATTGTCCAACAACATAGGGATGGTTAAGCATACTATTAGAGAAGCACACAGTGGAAGGGTACGTAGCAGGTAAAGATATTGAACTAGCTCCAGTGTATGATCCCCAAAGGATCTCTAAGATAGAGGAGCATGTTGGGGGGAAGGGGAGGGAAGTTCTAGAAATATCTTAAAAAGTGGAGTTTCATTTATGTGAAAAAAAAAGCCCACAACATAAAACTATATGTTTATAAATTTATGTAAATTCAGAAAAAAAAATCACAGAAAAAATACACACTAAACTAATAACAGTAATTACCTCTGGGGAAGGGAAAAGGACTGAGGGGGTAAAAGGAAAAGCTTGCTTCTGACATGATATTCTTCTGTATTATTTGAATATTTTATAACAAGAATATATTTGTATATTACTGGTATAATTAAAAATAAATAAGTTAGTCAACAGATTTAAGAAAAAAATGCCATAACAATGGAACAAACCCACATCCAGGCGATAATGTGGCGTCTAAGAGTGCGACCATAGGTAAATGGAAGGGTTGTGTTGAAAGATAGGGCCATCACCTCCACATGTGTCCTCAGGAAAAGCCACAGCAAAACTAATAAGGCTATGCAATGCCAGGCCCTACAGGGAATATGTGATATCAGTCTGGAGTTCCTGTCCAGCCATTACTCCGCTGGCCCTTTAGATTGAATCTAGCTTTCTGTCTGCCAGGATGGAGACCCAAGTTGCCTTCAACTCACTCTGTAGGCAGTGAGGGCTGTAGATATCTCTGGATGGCTGCCTCTCATCTGCCTCCCTGGAGAAGTAGCCTTGAAAAAACCAGGATTTGACTGAAGATACCAAGCCCACCAACCCTCTCTTAAGACTCATTGGAAGTCATAGTTCGATTCTCAGCCCTCAAAACATTGCTGCAAAGTGGAACTATGGAGGAAAAAGCTTTTAGTGCTACATGTGCTACTAGTTCCAGGCTCTGGAGCAGTATCTTTTGAGAAAAAAATATCCTCTTCTCCTGAGATCTCTTGGTACAAAATAAGTCTGACCAACTTCCTGAATCATTTTGCCAGTGCATAAGCTTCAATTGCCTACATCCATATTCTTTTAATTTTCACCTTGTAGGGAATCCAGCAGTAATTGTGATATAAGACAAACCCTGTGCAGTTGTATACACATGATTTCTAACCACAAGAAATACAAATGACATGCATAGAAACCTCTTGTGCTATTCCAGGCTGGCCCTATATGTAGGATACTGTTTAAACAAAGAAATATGTGAAGACATGGGTGAAGGCCCATTTTGTGCAAATCTGTTGTGCTTGAGTATGCTAAATTCTAGAGGGGCTGAAAAGGACTTGTAAATTAGAGAGCTCATTCCTATATATGAAGACAGGTGAGTGAATCTATACAAGGGCACTCAAAGAAGATACACAGCTACACCTACCACACACACACACACACACACACACACACACACAAATACCAAACACCATACACACATCCAACACTCTAGACACATGTTTGCACACATACACACACTGCATACATGCACAAACACTAAGACTCTCGTATGCTAGCAAGATAATAAACTTTTTTTTTTTTTTTTTTTTTTTACGATTTTTGTCCTAGGACACATGCACTCACCAGAGAAAGAGAGAAAGAGAGAGAGAGAGAGAGAGAGATCACCCCCCAGGGAGGATAGCTGCCTATAATGTGGAGTCTGGGAATGCGACCATAGGCAAAATATATAGGTTCTCCTCCATTCTTCACTCAGGATTTTGGGCAGGCATGCACACGCACTCGCTGTGATTTTCAAGATGCCAGATCTGGGACTCAAACTGCCAGTCAGCCATGTGAGAGTCCAGCACCTTAACCACTATGCCACCTGCTGGCTAATATACTCTTCGAAAAAATCCTTTCAGGGGTCAGGAAACCATGTGGAAGAGTATATATATAGGAAGATAGAAAGATATAAATCTAAGCATTCATACATGTATGCTTAGATTTATAGATTTGCTAATTTCAGAAATAGGGTAGACTTTATAGTTCCATGATTTCACAGATATGTGTGTGTGTGTGTGTGTGTACTGAGTTGTCAGAAAAGTTGTGTCGCATTTTTGCATAGAAAAATATATTAAAAAAGGTCATGACTTTTCTGACAACCCAGTATACATACATATACATATATATATATATATATATATATATCTTCTGTGTGTATGGCTGTCTATAGGTGACTATTTTAACTAAATGCATTTAAAGTGTGGGTTTTGGGCCTTGCATCTGAAAGAGATCTGACTGATATTTTTCTTTAAATATTTATATATTAAATATTCCTTTAAATATTTATTGAGTATCCATTGTGCCAAGCATTATGTAAAGACAAATGATGGCTACTAATGGGTAACACTTGTAGATAGATTTTTTACATGTCCTTTAATGATTTATATTACCTGATTTTTTTTTTCATTTTTCAGGCTTTAAGAGATGTTTTTTCTATGTAAAAATACATCATGACTTTCCCAACAACCTTATAGAAATAATGAATTTCAGGGGCCAGCAGATGGTGTAGTGGTTATGTCACTGGACTCTCACATGGCCAGCCACGGTTGGACCAGTGGCCTGACACTCATGCATGGTACATGTGCGTATATGGCCAAGATCCTAGGAAGAGAATGGAAGAGAAGGGAATGCAGCATGGCCATCCCCCATGGGGGGGGTGATTTCTCACTTTCCCTTTCACTGTCTCCGTCTCTCTCTCTCTGGTGAATGCACATGCCCTAAGGCAAAAACCTCTACCTCCAAAAAAAAATAATAATCAATTTTATTATACCTGAGAAAGTGAAGAAAAAGCCCAGACCTCTTGACATGCAGAAAAATCCATGTTCCTTAGTTTCAGGGATGTGAATATGAAAAAAGTAATAAAATAAATAATATGCTTGGAGGATTTTCAAAAGTGATATTTGCATGGATTTGTGACATGGAGAACTATTAGGTCATCAGGAAAGTCATGATGTATTTTTCTGTTTCTCTGTGTAAAATGTATCATTACTTTTCCCGACAGCTCTATATATATAATGTTGAAGTGCACAGCAGTCTATATTTTTTTGAAAGTTTATAAAAAATACATTGATTATGTTTAGGAAGTAATTAATTACATGATCCTAAATCATGTATTCTGTGCTTATATTCTCACACTGAATTCTAAATCCAAAACAATCCTTTTAGATTAGGGTCCTAGTGTTTCACAATCAAGAATATCACACACACACACACACACACACATACACACACACACACACACACACATATACACACACACACACACACACACACACACACATATACTACCATCATTTGGGCTTCTACATGAATGGGATGAGGGAGGTGGCCTTCTATACGGTAGAAATAAACTCTTACATTTATTTAGTTAAAAACAGCAGGGAGTACAGACCAAAGTTTCCTCAAGCATTCTAATGCCATGAGTAAAACATTGTAAATAGTTCTGTAAGCAAATTCTCACTATAAGCATAGAGTATCAGTGTTCTAGATTTTGTGCAGGCAAGGGCAAGACAGTGTTTAGACACTGATATGGTTAATACATTTGATACCAGCTAAACTTCATCTCTGATAAGGGGCTGAACTTGGCTGCCAATTCCTTTAATAAGGTCTCCTAGGGTTTGGGATTTTCCTAGACAGAGCAAAGGGGAAGGGCCGAGTCCTCAGGCCCATACCCAGATGAAGAAGCAGAAGCATGATCAAAGCTACAACCAGGATATCCATCTGGGATTTTCTTTTGTGAATGAGAAGAGAAGAAAACGGCATCAATAACGTGACTTTGACTTACAGGCAATATGGACACTTTGGGGAAGTTATGAAGCGTCTCCCATTCCCTCTTGAGGTACTCAATGGAGCCTACAAACACAATGTGCTTGAGCTCATGGTAATGAAAGTTGCTGGCACGGAGCGGCATCACTAGGTTCCGGAGGCCAATCAGGGCTGAGCTGACATCACCAAAGATGCAGACCACAACGTGGCCACTCAGGACAGTCATGGCGGCTTCACTTCGAGTCTGTAATAGGGAGAAGCACAAGAACATTGAAGAGAACTTCATGAGAGTGTCGTAAGGAGAGAAAAGAATCATTTGCATAAAGGATTAAGAAAACATTCACTGAGTGCTTATTATGTGCTGTTATTTTAATTTCATCCATGTTATATACAAGCCATATATATCTATGAGTACTTGTCTATATGCTACACTTATGTAATAAATGTATATAGTTACTCTTCCTTCCTTCTTTCTTTTTATTATTATTATTATTATTATTATTATTATTATTATTATTATTTTTGCTAGAGGAAGTATGCACTTGCCAGAGAAAGTGCCAGAAAGGGAGAGGAAAAAGCATTTTTGTGGGGAATATCATATTGACAATCCTTTCTCCTCTATCTCTCCTTCCTGCCAGGATTTTCAGCATTTCAGGACACACATATGTCCTGTGTGTTTCTCAAGCCACCAGGGTCTGGGACTCAAGCCACACCGTCAGCTCTGTGAGATCCAGCTGCCTTAACCATGACACCATGGTGCCAGTCCTCACTATCTTCTTTAACAAAAGATTTCAAAAAGATACGCTATAAATTTATGTGAGCAAGAGATCTTTCATTATGGCCCTCGGGGAAAACAAGAGGAAAAAGAAGTATTTATGTTTTTTGAAGGGAGGGAAGCCTTAGTTTCCATGAAATTATTGATATAATAAACTGCCTTTTCTGGTCCTCCTGCTATGATGAGGATAAAAATGGTTCAATCCCAGTGTTGGTCACAGCTCCGGAAAACTGAGTTTAAAGCTCTAGATACATCAGAAAGATATCCACAATTGATCATTGCCTAAGTAGGTAGAAATGATACTCCCAAGCCAGGAGCACATAAACTATGGCCTGCAGGCTAAACCAGTCCACTATATGCTTTTGTATGTCCAGTGAATTTGTACTTAAAGTGGCTGAAAAAAATCAAAAGAAGAATATTTCATAATATATGAAAGTTATATATAATTCAAATTCCAATAAAGTTTTATTGCAACACAGCCAAACTCATATATTCAGGTATTGCCTGTGGCTGCTTCCTTGTAGGTTGTAGCAGAATTGATTAGCTATGACAGAGACTGTACAGCATGCAAAACCTAACTTATTCATTATATGACTTATAGAAAAAGTAAGTTGACCCTTGTCTACTGCTTCCTCTGAGTTTTCAGGGGGCATTCCTGGAGGGGTGTAGTAAAACACTCTTCCCTCCCCAGATCATCATTTCAGGGTCAAAAGATAGATCAGTAAGAGCAACAGGCCAATGTCTTCTCCCAACTCCGGGCCTTATCTACAAAATAGACAAATGAAAGGATATAACTGCCTCATTTGGGAGAGGACTCCAGCTTCCCAGAAAATGCCAATAGCCTCTGCTGGCCCTTTGGCTCACTGTGCTGGTAGACGACAACCATGTAAGGAGGCCAGTCCTGGGCCTTTCTCGGCCTCTCCTTCTGATCCAATGTCTCCGGTTTGCCTTCCTTCTTCGCTGTCTACCCACTGCATGCCTGGATGACCCCATGTGGCTTGTAATGCTTTGGCAAAGGCATATTAATGTCCACAGCACATATCAAACTCTGCTTGATTTAATCCCTAGAATTGACCAGTATATTGATTGTTTAAATGCCAATATTGCAGCTCACGACAATGTCAGGGTTATTACCGTAACCCCCAAGGAGAGGAGGAAGCTGGCTTTCAGTTCCTGATCGTTAGAATAAAGCAGAGGCTGTCACCATTATTGGTTTCCCTCTGCATCAGGGCGGGGAAATTCGAGACACAGGCTGTAAGCAATGCCTGCTAAACTGTGGCCAAGGAGGACCCACAGGGGAGCTCACATCACATATCGCTGCTTCACAGAGAAGACCTGTAGGTTAGTTATCTGGGCCACGTGGAAGTGGGAGTGCCTAGGTACACCCAGCAGAAACGTAGCCAGTCTGTACTATGCTGCAATGGGACTCCTAATTATTTTTAATTGGCCAGATCACCTGGGAGGCTAGCTCCTTTCAAGAAGCTGGATGATGACACAATGGGTCTAGGGTAGGAACTGGAAATCTAGAATGAGGAGGTAGGGAGGGCACCAGTTAGCAGAGTGGCTGAGGCACAGGTGCTGAGCCCAGGAACTTAGATCTGGGACTAAAGCACCAGCCCTCAGACTGATCACAGCAATATCACCTGGATCCTGGAGAACCATCCCACTTGGCCCTGGGGAATCTGATGCTACCAGATTTAAGACCCACTAGAGAAACTTGTCTTTCTCTGCATGTCTCGTGTTCCTTATGCATCCTTAAGGCCCATCCCAAGCTGAGCCCTAATGGCTTTAAATTCCTTCCAACACTACCTGTTTGTCTCTGGTGGATCTTCCTGGCTGCTTAAACACATCCTAGTGCTTCTCCCCTATATTTGAATATTTGTAGCTCTTCTTAGTTGGCTTTGTAAACAGGCAAGTGTGTCTGTTGGTGATGACAGAAATGAGCTGTGATCCACCCTGGGAGGCTGGGGCTAGAGCCCTACTTCATGGATGGCTCATGAACATCTCTATACAGCAATGGGCTTCTCTCAGTCTGTCCTAGGAAGGTCACCTTGTGACATTTGAATAGCACTTTGTGCCTCAAATCGCTTCATTTTAAACGTATTATTTCATGGTTACATTTTTTATCTTTTCTCAGATTATACCCTGATTTCCTTGAGACTGGGGCCATCTGTTACATATTCCAATCCCCAAAGCCTCTTCCCATAGCTGGCCCTTCCTGGCATTTGCATTTCTACTTCATTACTTTAAAATGTCACTTTTTGGATCTCACTCTTTAAATAGCACTTCCCAGTCCCTTTCTAGACCACGACTTTCTTTGTTTACTTCACAGCACTTCATTGATAATTAAAATATTATTTACTCATTTGCCTACCTGAAAGTTTTCTCTTTATACTCCTTAGAATGTAAGTTCTATGAGAGCAGTCGTTGCCAGGGGTTATATCTCCAACAGAAACAATTCTTAGCAGGTAGGCTTGTTATACATGCTTTGTTAAATGATGTTATATTTTAGATGAACTTATTTCCCTAAACTCTTTCTTGCTGGCAGGGGATGCTGATTGGATGGCAGTTAGCATGCACTTCTCTGAAATATCTCGGTAAGCCATTAAAACTCTGGATCCCAGATAGGGCACCTGGCTATGACTTGCCATAGGTGGGGATCACCAGGCTGATTTTAGGCCACTAGAGCCAAATGCAACTTCAGGATATAAACAGAGCAGCTTCATGGTTAGAACCATTTACACTCCCAGAAAGTTGGCAACAGGTGTTTGCTGTGAATTCTCACTTCCTGTGCTTTTGTCTGCAGCTCACACAATTCTTAGAGAGCCACCTGTGTGATGATATCAATATATTGGTTCTTGGGGCCAGCAGGTAGCGTGGTGGTTAAGGGCGCTGGACTCCCACATGGCTGACCATGGTTTGAGTCCCAGACCTGGCGGCTTGCTTTGTCACTTTCCCTCTTATCTCTCTCTTTCTCACTCTGTCCCTCTGTGGCCAAAATTAAAAATTAAATTAAATTAAAAATAAAATAAATAAATAAAGTTAAATTTTAAAAATATATATTGGTTCTTAAGGCTCATTTATGACTAGGTTGGGGAAATACACACTTAGATAAAGCACAAGGAAAAGCCTCGTGGATAAGAATACAAAGCCATTTTGAGGACCTAGAACCTTGTTAGGAAGGATGGTCCCGACATCAGAAATGATAGGATTTGCCTGGCTGATAGAAAGGAGCAGACCCAAAGCAATCTGAGATTAGAGGCATGAGGGAGAAAGGAAACTAAATAAGTAAATAAAAACCCTTTCATCTGACCTTCCTGATTATGAATCCACTTTTCGGGGATTAGCAAGACAATGGACTCTAAGAAAGCTGATGTAGGTATCAAAACCTAAAGCTCATAACAGGACCAGTGCAGAGAGTAGGTTGTTATCTGTGGTGACATTCCCAGAACAGACTGAGCAAAGCCCAGCCCACTGCTGCTACAAAGGCGTTCGTGAGCCATCCATGAAGTAGGGCTCTGAGCCCCAGTCCCTCACGGTGGACCACAGCTCATCCCTGTCATCACCAACAGGCACACTTGCCTGTTTACAAAGTAGGCTAAGAAGGGTGACTAATATGCAAGGCTATTATCTCTAAGGATGCAAAGATCTGTTCTAAACAAATAACAATACAGGCAGCATTCAGATTTCTTCGTGGAATTTAATAATAATGACTACAATAATAACAGGAAACTTTGTTGAGCTGTGTGTTGGACTTTAATCTTCACTATTGCCTTGTGAGTTAGGGTCATTCTCATCTTCTTATAGATAAGAAAACACAATTGCAAAGAGTCAATGGACTTTCTCAAGCTATGTAGCTACTACTGGGTCATCAGGAAAGTCATGATGCTTTTTTTTTTTTTTTGGAGAGGTTTTTGCTATAGGGTACATGCGCTCACCAGAAAGACAGAGACAGAGAGACAGAAAGCAAGAAATCATCCCCCAGGGGGGATGGCCATGCTGCAATCCCTTCTCCTCCATCCTCCTCTTGGGATCTTGGGTGCACACACACATGCACCCAGCAAGAGTTCAAGCTACCAAGTCCGGGACTCGAATAGCGGTTGACTACGTGGGAGTCCAGCGACATAGCCGCTACGCTAACTGCTGGTCCCCGTGATGCATTTTTGCATAGAAAAACACAGAAAAATATGTCATGACTTTCCCAACAACTTAATAAATTGCATAGGCAGGATCTAACCCCAGCTACACTCAGAAATATCACATACACACCACTTCCCATGATGCCTTTCATACAACATATGATCACCCACTATTGTACTTTGCCAATAAACATTCAGAGATTGAGCAATTCTAATTTTGCTCATTTTCTAATCAGGGTTCTAGCTGCTTCATTTTTGTTCAAAATTTCAATCATCAAAATTAGTTAGGACCAGGGACTGTATCATCTCACCATCTAGTTAGGAATAACTCATTTCTAGAAAATATAGTCCAGGGCAGAAGCAAATGACATGGGTTCCGTGGTCCCTCACTCACCAGGATAACTTTCTCTATCTCTTTGGGTGCACACCAGTGAAACATCCCAGTAGAGTCATACTTCTTCACGTTGGAGTCCATGTTGTCAATCTGATCATTGCCAGGAATTAACAAGGGGTCGTGCCTGGGGAGAAAAGGACAGAAAAACTTAAGTGGAAAATGTGATAAATTATAAATGGAAAGTGCCCCCTGAATTACATCTCAGAGGAGATGAAAGATGCAGAGAAAGTAGTTGTCATTGAGGACTTTTTTTTTTTTTTTTTTTTTTTTTTTTTTTGATTACAGAACCCATCCTTTGAAAGACAACTGCCCTAAACCACCACCGCCCACCTAGAAGTGCAGTTGACCTTTGCCAGGTAATAATTCTGTCTTTCTCCTGTGCCTTTTTTTCCTAAATGGTCTTCATGCCATTTCATGGGTTCAGCCTCCCTGTTTATGGCTATCTCATTCCTCTTACTCTCATTTTACCAGTCATTCAATCTTCCTAGCACACACATGGGCTTGCGCGCGTGCACGCACACACCCACACACACACTCCAAAGGGTTGCTATTAACATCGGCAATGAAGAGGAAGGAATAGGAATAGAGCCTCATGCTGACTGACTGGCATGAGGATGGAAAGCCAATTACTCGCTCTTTCTGACTACAACTTCTGACGTGATGCTCTTCGCAGTAAAAGCTTTAACAGGCTGCACTTTAAATATTTTAGCAATTTGCCCAATCAGATTTTGCTCTCCCCGGCTGAAGGCCTTTAAAGATTCAGCAGCATGTCACTTCAGAGCAGATTGACTACCAAATGCCCACATCTGGAATACATGATTTCAATACTAAACAACACCCTCTGTGCCTGCCTTGACAACTGTATTTGCACTAACCATCCAAAGACGGTCCCCCACTACCCCCACCTCTACCTCCCAACTGCAGCATTCCTTGGATGAGAGCCTCATGCTCAGATGCATCTTAATAAACTTGTCTCGAATTCTACAAGGACTACATTCACCCTTTCTTGCCTTATTTATAGGTGGAAAAGGAAGATGCTTTGGTAGAGGCCTCCCTCCAGAGGGTTGGCAGAGCCTCACAACAACCTTAAGCAACACAATAGAATCAGGCAGGTCTGGCAAGCTTATAGCATAATAAATAAGCTCCTGCATCTTGGGTCATATGCACTTCCCATGACTCTACTCTGATAATGATTGAGCACCTCAACTTGGAAGAAGGTCATCGTTGGTTTCTTTTTTTTTTTAAAGAATTATTTTATAGAGACCAGCAGTTGGCGTAATGGCTATGTCGCTGGACTCCCATGTAGCTGACTGCTGTTCGAGTCCTGGACCCAGTGGCTTAAACTCATACTGGGCGTGTGTGCATGCGTGCCCAAGATCCCAAGAGGAGTCGGGGCGTGGTGGCGCCCGCCCTATGGCAAGATCCCAAGAGGAGAATGGAAGAGAAGGGATTGCAGTGTGGTCATCCTCTCTGGGGCGTGATTACTCGCTTTCTGTCTCTCTGTCTCTCTCTCTGTCTTTCTGGTGTGCTCATGCACCCTATAGCAAAAAAATAAATAAATAAAAAATAAAAAAGAATTATTTTATTAACTTTCTTTCTTTCTTTTAATTTGATGGAGGAGAGAGAGAGAGAGAGAAAGTGAGAAACAAGAAGCTGCCAGGTCCGGGACTCAAACTATGGTCGGCCATGTGGGAGGCTAACGCCCTTAACCACCATGCCACCTGCTGGCCTGGTCGTTGTTTGTTTCTACAAAATCTACAACATATAATTAGTTTACAATCCCAGATGTACTTAACTATACTTGCAATGGAGCTGTCCTCCCTTAATAATATTGTCAGCTCAAGACAGACAATATTAATAGCTTCAAATTCCAAAAATTTATTGTAAAGTGATTTTAACCTTTTTAATGATCTATTTCAATCTCCAAATGGTGACTTTTATTTGGTTTTTAATACATCTCCCCCTGAAATTTTTGATACTTTTCATTTATACAAGGAGCCTTTAAAAAGTTTTTGGTAGGACCAGCAGAGGGCATAATGGTTGCGCTGCCTAACTCCCACATGGCTGACCATGATTCGAGTCCCAGACCTAGCTTGAAACTCACACCAGGTGCATGTGTGTGCATGCCCGAAATCCCAAGAGGAGAATGAAGGAAAAGGGGTCGTGGTGTGGCCATCCCCTCTGGGGAGTGATTTCTTGCTTTTTGTCTTTCTGTTTCTCTCTGTCTCTTTGGTGAGTGCACATGCCCTATAGCAAAAATCTTTCTCAAAAAAAAAAAAAGTTTTTGGAAAAGTGTGTATTATGAAAAAGCTATGCATAGATTTTACACATTTTTTTTTTTTGCTTCAAAGTAAGCTAGTACTGTAGCTCTAATTTTCCACAATTTTTTTCCTTCATATGTCCAGAATTGAGAGTATAGGGCAGCAATCTCTCCTCCACACTCCACAGACCCAGAATTAAGCTTCTGGATATCTAGCATGAGGGTCTCAATATGCTGCAAACCCCTACATAAAATGTAAAACTTCAGGGTCAGCACGTGGAGGGACTTTAAGGCACTGGATCCCACATTGCTGGCTATGTGGTTCGTGTTCCAGACATGGCAGCTTGGAAATCATGCTGAGTGCATGTGCATGGGTGACCAAAATCACAAGAGGAGACTAGATGAGTGGACTATGTTGTGGCCATCCCCTTTGGTGGGTGATTTCTCACCTTCCCTCTCTCTATCTCTGCTTCTCTCTGGCAAACACACACACTCTACAGCAAAAACTGAAGGGAAAAAAGTGAAAACTTATCTCACCACATTTATTAATTTCTGAGATTTTTTTTTTTTTGAGACTACACCAAGTGATAAATACCATGTGAGGAAGTACTGCGGTTATCTTCAAGCAGCGTGTTAGGTTACTATGGGAACTGTCATATTTGATTTTAAAAGGACAGTGCAGAGTAACATCTAAGTAGCTGGGTTGTTGGGAGGTCCTGAAGTGTAAACCACTTTCAAATACTAACCTCAGTCAAGAATGCAAAAATAAAAATCAGTTGCAGATAAAACTGTTCCCAGATCAAGAGGAAAATAAATTTTAAGAAGGTTCTTTTGTTTTTTCGTGTTTGTGTCCTTGAAGGATTTTTAATAGTTTCATGGACATAAAGTATCTAGGGTAGTTAGGTAGACAGAAATCACCATAGAGAAGAGGTTTGAGAAAATGAACAAAATAAACTCTTCCCAGCCCTTGAGGAACATTGTTCATTTGCAAGAGGATCTTAATCAACTTGCCCTGAAGATATGGAGTCAGGTTCAAATTCCCTCATCCCATTAATTGGCTGAAAAGAAGGCGTTATCTCAGGAGGTCTGAGACCTACCTCTAGTGGATTTGAGATTGAAACTCCCCAGGACTATGTTCACATAATGTCAGCAAACAAGCAAAGGATACAGCAGGCTGGCAAGAAATTCCTTTTAGAAAATATATGCCTTGGGGAAAAACAGATACATTTTGGTTTGGTACATTTGGTTCTTTCTGGGAAGGAGCCATTCCTTGGTAACAGTATTCTGCAACCTTCATCTAAGGGAAGTAAATAAGTGAGTTTGATGATCCACCATCCCTCAATCAAAAGAAAAAAGACAACTAATGTCAAGCTTCATTAGCTGGGATGAGGGTTTGGAGAAACCAGGTATAATTTGGCCTTTGGGCTGCAAGCCATGATTCGCACTGGAAGGAGGGAGTCTCAGAAGTACACCATGCTTCACTTGGTACTCCCCAGAAATCCCTCAGCCTGGCCTGGAAAATCTCTAAATTATCTAGGATTTCTCCAACGGGTCTAATCTGAAAAATATCACAAATCTCCCTGAACAATGTGCTGGGTGATGGTGCACCAGGAACTCAATGCTCTGCAAGGATGACCCACATGGGAAGGTTCCAGTTCCCATCCACACACCTCCCTGGACACTTTGGGTATGTGTGCCCATGATCTGGAGTTGGCTGAAACTGGCAGTGGAGCATAGCATGAAAGACCCTGTTGTGGCTGTCTGTTTCCCTTTCTTTCTTGTTCTCTCTTTCATGGAAAAAAGAAAGAAGCTTCTAAGATGCTCTCCAAATGAAGATATTTCCTTTTCTGGCCATCTATGGTACCTGAAATTCTGGATCCCACATTGCTGGCTATGAAATTCTAATCTTGATTTCTAGAATCAGTAAAGTAACCAATAAGCCTGAAGTTCTTACTCTGAGTCGAGGATAGTGGAGTAATGAGTAAGAATCCCTAGTCAAAAGGAGGCTCATAATATAACAAAAGAGAAAAAAAAATACACATCCACAGATATGAGAACATCAGTGTGGTGACACAGAAAAATTAAATATAAGGTAGTATGAAAATACCAAGAGGTTGGTTTATTTTGTTTTTTGTTTTTTAGGGATTTTTTTGGTTTTGGTTTTTTGCTTGTTTGTTTGTTGGTTGGTTTTTTCTTTTTGTTTTGTTTTTAGAAAGAGAATTTTACTATAGGGCACATGCATTCGTCAGAGGGAGACAGAAGCAAGAAATCACCCGCTAGAGGAGTGGCCACGCCACAATCTCTTCTTCTCCATTCCTCTCGGGATCTTGGGCACACACTCACACATGACCAGAGTGAGTTTTAAGATACCATGTCTGGGACTCGAACTGTGGTTGTAACCATTATGCCATGTGCTGTTCCCTGTTGTTTGGTATTTGAATAGCATGAAGTAAAGCATAGCAATGAAGCTAGTATTTTATTTGAATCATGAAAGGAGATGAGGAATCTCACCAGATTTTAGTGTTCATCCACTAGGGCCCAGAGAATTGAGGCTCAAATGAAAAAGGGAAAAGATGTCATCCCAAACCATGGTTGAAGATGTCAGATATGGTATTGTCTAACCCAAGGTATAGAAGACCCAGGTCAAGTACTCTAGATGAATTCAGAAATGCAATGGCAGTCAAGTGGCAGATGGAGTTAACTGAGTATGACTGACTTATGATTGACTGAGAACAGTCCAGGAACAATGCATGAGATTTATATAAAACAAAACCACATTTCCCTAAAGGAAAAACATTATAAAAATCAGAGGTCTTTCAAAAATAAGATGAGTTATTTCCAAAGGCAATGGATTTCCCATCATTTGAGACATTGTAGAAGAGTTGAGAACATAGAGGGGATTTAATCATAAATATTTGGTAAGACTAAAGACCTTTAAGGTTTGAAGCAGTGTGCTGTCATTGAGGACAGAAGTGGTAAGAAGGATTTTGGAAACACTGGACCACTGCTGGGCACCAGGAGGACAGAGGACACTGAGTAGGTGAAGATGGGAGATAAGCATCTAAGACTGCTTACCTTACAATTCCGTTAAAAGCCAGCATAGTTCCACATTCACTGGATTCCACTGATCAGGAGGAAGTTTGGAACATGATTCATTCCAGCTCTGTGAGAGTTTGTAACTACCTCAGGTCAGACAGGATAAATTTCTTTACCATGTCTATTCCTGTAATACTGTAAAGTTCCTTAGGTTGGCTTATAGAGCAGAAATATATCTGGCAAAGATGGAGAATAGAGTTGGCTACCCACAGGGACTTCAACTTGTAAATGGAGGCTTCTGAAGTTTATATGAGTAGAAGAAGGTCAGACACTTGCCTTTGAACACACCAACCAACCTTGTTGTGGTCTGGGGTGACCCAGAGGAATCAGGCAGATTGTTACACATGAGAAAGGGATCATCAGAAACCTCCATGAACAAAGCATCCCAATATCTTCAGTTAAGTAGAAGACAAAGAGAACTACTCTCTAAGACTCTCAGACAAGTCCTTAAAGACCATGTAGTTGGAACTGAGGACCAATACTAAATAATGCCTTTCTTATTGTAAAGACTTAATGTATGTCTTCAACTTGTAAAGTAATCTCCAACTCCTCTAAAATGCACCATATTAATTCAAGGCTCATTTGTCACTTAAGACTTAGCCAACATGTATGCCTTATTTTAGGGTAATAGAAAGTCTATGAGGTGAGACAGATCTGCTGTATCATTGTTATGGGATAACTTATGTACCTTCCCTCAACCTAAGTCCTAAGTCCCAGTACCTTAGAATGTGTATTTTGAGATAAGGTCTTTAAAGAGACAATTAAATTGAAAATGAAGTTATTGGCGTGGGATCTACTACAATATGACTAGTGTTCTTACAAGAAGAGAAGACTGGGGTACAGTCACTTTCAGAGGGAAGATCATAGGAAGACACGAGGAGAAGATGAAGATCTAGAAGCCAAGGAGAGAGAGGCCTGGAACAGATCTTTCTCTCTTGGCCTCAAAAGGAACCAGACTTGCTGAGACCTTGACCTCAGACTTCTAGCTTCCAGAACCATAAGAAAGTAAATTTCTGTTATTTAAGATGTGAAGTCAGATCTGTTGTACTTTGCCACAGGAGGCCTAGCAAATTAAAACAATAGTCCATCTTGAAGACAAACAGGCGCAATGTCTCAGACACCACTCAGCTGATGGCCTTGGCTGCCCTTCATGTACCTTAGCTCTTACCTGTTTGCTTAAGGGAGAAAAGCATCCTGCTGCCATTTTAGAAATAAAACGTGAATATACCAGAAATATCCAACATCCTCTTCAAAGAGTTTGGACCACTGTCCCTCCTCTCTCCTGCACTGCCCCACCCCCTCGGCCTAAATATATAATTAGATCTGTTCCACTAGAATGTTAACTTCTGCTGGGTCTTTAACTTATACCTGCATTTGAGGATCAATACCAATGACAGCCCAACCCAAAGCATAAAGGAAGCCCAATCACTAGCCTGTTAATTTGATCAGTTAAACCAAGAGAGTCAGTCTGTGAAGGGGCGGTTGAGGGCTGATACCACTGAAAGCAGAAAATCACCTGTCTTCTTAGTGACAACAGAGCATAGCAGGAAAGTGCACTGGCTCTGGAGTCAAAAGGCTTGTCTTCAAGTCTTGGCTGATATATTACCTACTAAGGTGTGCCTCACCTCAGTTTCTTCATCTGTAAAAATCAGCATGTTAGGGGTTAGCAGGTGGTGTGGTGGTTAAGGGTGCTGGACTCCCATATAGCTGACCATGGTTTGAATCTCACACTTGGCAGCTCGCATTCTTACTTTCTCTTTCTCTCTCTCTCTCTCTCTGTCTCTGTCTCTGCCTCACTCTGGCCACATTAAAAAATAATAATAGATAAATCAAGTTAAATAAAATAATTATTTTTAAAAAATCAGCATATTAATCATTGTCATTACTCAATGGATTCAACCTGAGGATTCCATGAGTAAAGACACATCATGCCCTGAGTATAGAATCTGACACAGAGTATGTCCTCAGGAAGCATTAACCACTATTATTACCATTCTTTATACTTTATGTAGGATCCACTCCTGTTTATAGCTCTGGTTATGGTGAAAGGGGGTGGCAAAGGTCAGGTGGTTCAATAATAAAGACAGAGTTTACTATTATTACCTCTACTAATGTTTCTGTTGTTGCTACTTTGGTTAACTGAGTCGAGCCCTTAGAAAAGTTGTACTAAAACTTGTACTTACATTTTATTATTTGCCCATCACAACACTCCTAGGTGATTTCTATTCTCAACCCCTATGTACTGAGGACAATCAGAGTGGTTAAGTAACGTGGCTCACGTGCACCATAAATGAGCGCAGAGGCAAGGCTTTAAGGGAAAGTCCACATGACCGGAAGCCAGAGCTGCTGGGCCCTCCCTCTGCACCTTCCCACCTGCAGGAAACAGTTCTCTTATTTCTTTTCCATCACAGTACCCCAGTCTTCAGTCCCCTGAGCTGCAAAAAGAGGGAAGCCAGCACCTTAGACATTTGTAAAGTGTGCAGCTTGTGTGAATAATCAGTAGAAAATTACCCTATGAGCCCTTGTCAGAACAATGTGCTAAGGAGAAGCTCAATAATCAATCAAAGCTGGGCAAGTTTCTGCCATGTCCCAAATGTCTGAAAGCTCAGTTTAGGAATACCCACCTTTCTATAACAACAGAAAAGCCTCAGTGAGTTAAATTTTTCATATCTAGCTATGCTCTTGCCTCTCAGCTCATACCCCGAATGTCCACAGCTAGAAATTAAGCATGCCTGACTTCAAATAAAGAATAAATGATCTTTGTTGTGAGGATTTGCAGAGCTAGAAATGCCACTTGCCATCAATTAATCTCAGGAAGTGAACTAAATGCCCTGCTACAGCAGAAACGCAAAAAGCTTGCCTTGAAGACAACAGCCTAAAGCAAAACCACAAATCCCTTTTCTAGCAAACCTGCTGTGAGGAAGCCGATATTATATTTTAAAGAGCACGGTTCCCCTTACAGGCAAATACAGCAAATCCCAGTTTGTTCTGTGGCACTGAGTTCAATCCTGTACATTAAAGTACAAATAACCAAACAAACAAGAAGTTATGAAAGAGGAAAGTTACAAAGTGGCTTGAAAATGGCATCCTTTTTCTGCTTGATTTTTTTTGGACCTCATGCCTCATCACACAATACAAGCATCCTATCCAAATTAAGGGGCACCTGTATTGGTGTCCCGGGGAAATCAGAGGCTTGGTAAATGCAGGTAGATTTCTCTTCCCTTGTAGAACTTTCACCTGAGATAGCAAATAATGATTTTATTTAGCACCTATTACATCAGGTACAGCAGAGATACTATTGGGACATTTCTTAGACCACGCAATTCAGCTCAGATGGTCCTCATGAAGCTATAGTCCTGGACAACCACAGAGACAGAAATCTTTTTCTTTCCTAAGAGCTTCTTTAGATGTGTGATGATCCTTCAGAGTTGGTATATTGTATGTCTGTCTCACCCATTAAATGGTAAGATTCTTTAGGGATAAGGTCTCCTATTTCACACCTATGGGCATTTCCAGGGTCCAATAGAGGACACAGTACAAGCTCAGTAAACAACCAAACTAACAAAAGGAGCTGATGATTGATCTCTAGTCTCTGAACACTGTTTAATCAGTCAACAGAGACTCACCAGGCTTTTATGGAGACCGGAAAACATGCCCAGTGAGTGCCCATTCACCTTTGATATCTTGCGACAGTTTCTTTAGGGCTCTTTCACAGTTTTTTGCTTACAAGGTCTGTTTTTGAATTAGGATATGGAGTGTTCACCATAAAACAGGGCCCCATGTTGTGAAGAGAGACTCTAAAATATGTCTCCAATCTGTCAAGGCTGCCTGGAGTTTGCCTGGAGCCAGGTGCTGTAAGTGATCAGCAGGGAGGACTCGTATGTGATAGCAACAGTGGTCAGGACAGATTTTCTTAATTAAGCAGCTATTTAGTACTCCAGTGCAAAGTCTGAGCATTTCTGAGAGACAGGTCCCTATCACAAGTTGCTGTCACAACTATGAATCTTATAAGCCATGGTTCTCAAAGTGTGGCCCCAGACTAGCCACATCAGCATCACCTGGGAGCTTGACAGAAATGCAAACCTTCAAGCCCAGCCCAGATCTGCTGAATCAGACTACACAAGGGTGTGGTGCAGCAAGCTATGTTTCAACGAAATCCTCCATGTGATTCTACATGTGATATAAGTTTTTGTTAAGTTTTGCCCAGATGAAACATCTGTGTGGCTTAAGCCCTACCAAGTTAGTAACCATTAGTAACACACAGACCGGAAGTTCATGGTTCTATTTAGCAAGGTCAGGACTAAAAGGAGGAAAGGGAGTTGTACAGGGTACAAAATTTAAGGATGCACCTCACATGTCTCACCCTTGTCCTTACCTGCTCTTCACATAGAGAATTACCGGACTGATAACCAAGGCACATCTGAGTTGCTTATTCTGACCGTGACTTCCTAGAATGTGAATTAGTATCCCCAGTTGATGAGGTTGCTTAAGCTGAATGCTACAAAGATTCTGTCTTCTGATCTCTATTTCTGTGAGCTAACCAGCAAATATACTAACATACATAAGCAAATTAAATATTCGTTTTTGTATAGTGCCACTGTTCATATTCAGTGTTCTACCCTCCTTTCTTCCCATCTCTTCTTCCACTCCATAGAAAAACAAAATGGCACCTCATCACTAAGTCCTTGAGTACAATGTTCAGGAGTGTCAGGTCTCACATGTGGGTCTCAGTCTGTGACAGATGCAGGAGACTGGAGAAGGTCTCAGAGGATCCTCTCAGAAGGGTTTTATATATATATATATATATATACATATACACACACACACACACACACACACATAAAATTTTATTTATTCATTCATTTATTTTAATTTGACCAGGGAGAGACACAGACAGAGAGGGAAAGTGAGAAAGCAAGCCACCAGGTCCAGGACTCAAACCATGGCAGACCATGTGAGAATATACAGCTCCTTAACCACCACACCACCTGCTGGCCCCCAGAAGGGTTATATTTGGGTGTTCACCAAAATGGTTCCAATTAGATATGCCTCATTCTTGGGTATGCTTTACTTCTGGGTGAAGACTATTTCCTGCTACTTTGCCAGGATTCTGACTTTTGAATTCTGGCTCCTACCTTAGTTCACCCTCACAACTACTTCCACCTTCCTGATAATAATCATTACCCAGAGACACTGTGGCCTACCACCCAAGTCCCATCTCCCACCTGGTGGCCATCCCTGGAGCGACCTTGACAAGACTTTCAGGCCAAACTCTAGCCACTTTGGCAACACTAGGGTCCTTTTTAGCTTCTCTGTGTCTGTCTACTTGCATTTCTTCCCCCTGCTGCTGCTTAATGCATCGTCTGTCAGCCAGTCACCACTCTCAGAAGAAAACAAAACCCTCTGTCTTTATGTTTTGGAGACAGCTGGGAGAAATGACATGTTCTTGAGCCTTAGAGAGACTGCACCAGATGCTTTTGAAGTGAGAGGACAGGGACCAGCAGATGGCATAATGGTTACATCACTGGACTCCCATATAGTCGACTGTGGTTTGAATCCCAGACCCAGAGGCTTAAAACTCATGCTGGATATGTGTGCCCAAAATCCCAAGAGAATGGAGGAGGGAAAGGGATTGCAGCATGGCCATTCACCCTGGGGGGGGAGGGGGGGGATTTCTTACTTTCTATTTCTCTGTCTCTCTCTGTCTCCCCAGTGAGCACATGCACCCTATAGCAAAAATCTCTCTTTAAAAAAAAGAGAGAGAGAGAGAGAGAAGGAAAGAAAAGAGGGGAAAAAAAAGAAATGAGAGGACAGGATAATGACCCTTTGCTGAGCATAAACTTGTCCGGGGATCTGTGTCAAGTCCACCCAAGCTTTAGCATCATGACACCTACTATGTCTTTCTTCTTCAGTCCTGTGGGGGCCTGTCACATGCTATTAGTTTGTGCATTAAGAGGTGAATTTACTTAGCTAAGCTGTCTCTGCCTTCTTTCTTTATTCTTACCAATGAAAGGAATTGTGAGGATGGCATTCTGTCCCCAATTCTGACTTGGCTCAAGTCATTCTGCCATTTTGTATTACTAAATCCTTTCATACTGGCCGGTGTGAGAAGGCCTTACAGAACGACTTCTTGAAAGGCATGAGTCAAAGTAGAGGGGATGAGACTTAACAAGCAGATGAGTTTATTTCACTTAATAATCAGCCAATGCCCAATGGGGATAATCTCTTTCCCTCAAATCATATTTCTCCTCCCTTCAGGAAACTACTATCTAATATTTCTTGGGTCTTATGGCATGAAATGCTCCTCAAAGTGCTCAGTTTCTCTATTTTGGGTGTTGTCAATCCTCCCAGCCCTCAGGTGACCTATCTTTTTGTATCTACCTGACACATCTTCCATAAACCCTCATGGCCCATGCTATTCTTCCTACTCCAAGTCTCAAGACCAATGTCAGGAACTCTCTGAGTACTTCTGGGGAGACTGTCTAGCCTAGTCCAGATGGTGTGCCACTCCAACGACCTTGGCAGAAGCAAGGTTTGGGAGGCTGCCTCTTCCATACCTCTGTGTTTATGTAATATGTATCCCAAGGTCCCTGATGGGGTTTTAAACCCTTCTCATACAGCCACCAACAATCCTCATAAAACATAATTTAGAACTCCATTTTCTCAAGAACTTGTAAAGACTACCCAACACCCATGACAGACAAAAGATTATCTGATTGAGTGCTGGAGCACTCTCATGTTTTCAGCTTCCATTAAGCCACAGCAAGGACCCCTTGCTCTAGCCATTCCAAGCCATTTACTATGGTCTGAGCATTTTCCTTACTTCCCCCACATTCCTAATTAAATTTACTAGACTTTACATCTCCATGCCTAGCTTCCTCATCTGTAAAATGGGGCAAGAGTAATATGAACTCATTGAGTTGTAGTTAGGATTCAATGTGTTCACAGGCATTCTTGGAATGATGTCAGTATGTGGTAAACAATGACTAGGCGTAAATAATATTACTTTTAGAGAATTTTCCTTATCATATGGGGCCATGTTAAATGGGATTGCCCTCACAAACCAGGCTGAGCCTCCCACAGCAAGGTCTTCCTGTTCTCACAGATCATGCTAGTAGAATCTCCAAGTTGTTCTTATTCTATTCTGCTGTGCTTACTTGTCTGTCTCCTACATTAAATTTTAAATATTTTGAAGATAGAGATCTAGTCTAGCCCATCTTGCTTTAGATCCTTCAAAGATCTCCCATAATACCTTAAACACTGTAGACACTAAGTATTTGCTGAATGGCAATTAATCTGAGGAAAGGAATAGAAGCAGGCAGCCGAAGTGCTCAGCCTTTGGGGTTCCATTTGAGGATATAGCTCGGGAGCCCAGGCACTTATTCTATATGCTTACCTGATGGAGAAATATCCTCATTTGTGAGATTTTATTACTACAGCTAGCATTTGTGAACACAGCCACTTGAAGGTAACTATGAAATAAACTGTGACTATAACTGGGGATCCCTGAACTGAGAATCCATGGATGCATTTCAATTGTAGTCTAAATGATGTGCAGTGCACATTCTTATTTTCCAGAGACTTTTTAGATGACTTTCATTGACTATGCAATGGGGTCTGTAAGGCTTCCAAATTAAGAACTCTTAACTTATCTATTTAGAGACCAAGTTCTCGTCCTCTAAGACTTCACTGCTGAAGAAAGATATGGCTACCTTCACAAGGTACAAACCCACTAAGCAGGGAGAAATGGGCAATGGGTGTTGGCTGGTTTTAGTGGAAAAGTCAGAGAGACTCCTTAAGTAATCCCATGTTAAGACATTAACCAGGAAGGGAAATAACAGGCAGGTAGAATAAAGAGACTTGGAAAACTTCCTGGCGCTCCCCCTTGGTGGGTGTGGTGTATCCATTATCACACAATTGTCCTCAGCTTTATTTACCACAGACACTCCAGCAGTTGGCCAAATCTGGTTGTGAGGGTTGTTTTCTGCCAGGGTGATTAAAAAAACATACTGCCTCAGGAATCAGACACACAAAATGAGACTGTTCACCTAATGATCTTGTGGCGAGTTAAGCACCACTTAAGTAAACAAGGTAAGCCTGATACTAGAACAAGGGGAGACAAAGACCTCAAAGACCTAGTCTAGAGTCCCCTTAGTATTTCCTGCTGGCAGATAACAGGAAGGGACCCTCACGCAGAAGTCTGTTTTATTTGTAGAAGCCACAGTGGTAAATTAAAGCCCATCCTAGCCTGTCTGGGCTCTCTGGTTTCTCTTGGAGCTATTCCTATCACCACCCATAGGCCACTAAAACCTGCCCACATTCAGAATGATTGATTCTGCTCAAACAGCAAGCCACAAACTCATGTCAGAAAACCCACTTCAAATAAGTCATTAGCTTCCTTTATGGATTTTCAGGTCATAAGGAATAGGACCTGGGAGCCCTATCTTCGGTAGAGTAGAAAGGGGGTGGTAGAGTGAGTGCAGGAAATGGGAAAAGCCACAAAGAGTCCCTTCGTTTTCTGCCAATCAACAAGAGGAATCCAGCAAAAATGGGTTTGGGCAACCCCATGGCTAGTGCCACATATTCCAAGGCGAAGCAAAGGGCCTTCAAGGCCTCCATTTCTACACCGGAAGTGAAGGAAAGCAGAGAGAGAGCCAAGCAGGTGCCTACCTTTGCTCCTCTGACGGTGTGTGTAAAGCACCTGAGACCTAGGCAGTTGCTGTAAAGGAAGAGTGTCACAGATTTTCTGACTTGTCCTAGGATGGGCCATCCCAGCTAAGAGCGATGAAGATCACTGTGAGATGATGGGATAGAGCTTCCCTGTGCCATAACCACGGTCGTAGCAACAGCCCAAAGGCACCAACACGGGAAGCCTGAGTTCTGTAGCTTGGCAAGTTTCGGCTCACCACCTGACCCACGTTTAGCAATTCTGATGTACCACGGAACAGACAGCTCCAGCCCAGGATGACTGTCTCCCTCAGCCCCTCTCCGGCAGGCAATGAAAGCAAGATCCACTTTGAAAATTCTCCCCCATCATGCAAACTGACATAGGCATGCTTTTCAAAAACCCACAGCCAATCTGTTGATCATTACTTATTTACAAAGGCCTTCGGGCAGAAAGTCCTGTAAAAACCATACTTGATACGGTATACACTAGCTTTTTCTGCTTGTGGAAAAAAAAGTCCCCCCAAGGCTACCTCAAACCATCACTTTCTATTGCACATAAAATGTAGCATGTAACACTAAAGTATTTAATATATATGGTATAATATATCTACAGGAAAGGCATTTGTGTAGAAGTATGTTACCCTGGATTTGGTAATTTGATGTTTTGCTGAAGGCTACGACTTAAAAAAGCCTCCACCTCGTACAGAAGACCTGTCATCTTGGTACCCAAGAGCCAACAGAATAAAGAAGTACCCTTAAGCAGCAAAACTTTGACACAGCTTTGAAGCATATGAAAACAGTATAACTCCTCAGAATTATTATTACTCAAGATCAAAGAAATGAGCCATACTTTACATAGCAAACAGGGACAGGGAATTTGGCTCCAAAGGTTTCAGATTTTTCAGACTTCTCTTTATTTATTTATTTGAGTCTCTAAATTTAGGCAAAGGAAAGCGCCCAGGCTCTTCTCTATTTTAAATGGATAAAAACTATTAGCATTAGATAAGGCGATTACCTAAAGGTGAGTAAATAGGAAATGAATGCTAGCATGACAACTGGCATCATAAAAATGAGAAGCTTGGCAGTTGGCGCATTTTATCCCTCCTCATAAACTGTAAACAAGCATGTAAATCAGCGGCACCCAAGCAAGGCTGAATGAAGGGGAAGGCAGAAAACTTTTAAGGAAACATTTAGCAGGAATAGACAGCCACAGTGGGACAGGAGATAGGGCTGGGTGAATCTTCACCGAGAACCTGTGTCCTGAACCCCAGGTCAGAAGACGGCACATGCACATGTCCCAGAAACATGGATATGTGGGCGAGTAAGAGGCAAATGTGGTTGAGAAATGGGGATGGAAATCACCATGATCGTATGTCAATAATCCAAGAGAAGAGTGGCCAATGGCAATGAAAAGAGGACGGTATCAAGATGGCAGATGTTTCCAGCCGTAACCATGTAGGGTGAGGAGTGCAAGTCTGAAATCACTCCCTTCACTGAGGTGCTAGAGAATCAGGATGTTAGAAGAAATGAGTGCCAGGACTGAGAGATGAAGGAAAGACAAGGGGTGGGGGGGAAGCTGAAAGATGAATAAGCCAAGAAAAGGAACCTGCAGAATTCTGTTGAAATTTGGTTTCACTTGCTACTTCCTAGGGAAGCCGTAGTTAAGAGAGAAGGAAGGAATAAAGAAAGAGAAAAAAAGAAAGGAAAAAAAAGAAGCGAGTGTGCACATGTTCACTGTATTTCATAATTAATATTGCTTTTAGCCTGAGCAGAGCTGGATTACTTTTGAACTTTGCTTTGGCAAGTCCACAGATTATTAGACTTTTTTTATCAGTCAAAATCAATTAACAGAAATTTGATTTCAATCGACAGGATAAAAGGAAGGTAATCTTCAGGTTCATTTTTGATTGTGATGATACATCTCACATATGGCCTTAAGTACAGAAAACAGTCCTCCGAGGGACTCCGGCAGAAAGAGAAGTGCCGCAGGCAAACTAACCACACGAGTTCCTCTGATTGGTTACCGCCGTCATTAGTGCCACTGCTGTTTAGGAGCTACACACAGACAGGACATGGTGACAGCTAAGACTTTAAAGCCTATGTATTTTTCAAACAGCTTTTCAAACTGTTTTTCATGACAGAATTTTTTCAGCTCTATCATTAACTGCTGACAAGCTGACAGAATAAATACTCCAGCCTTTAAGAAGCCATCTAACGATCTGGCTCCCCTCCCCCGCATGGTGCTTACTGAGGAGGGAAGGCTGTGGGCCTGGGCCAGGTGGGGAGCCAGCCAAGAGAGAGAGAGGAGGGAGCTAGAGAGGAAAGCCATGGGCCACCGGCCCCTCTCCTTACCTCATCAGCTTAGGTGAGGAGTTGGGTGAGTTCCGCATGCCTCCATTCCGTTGCTTTTTTTTTGGTGATAGCGTTGACGGCTGCTCATCTTCAACTGGAAATACAGGCAGCTCATGAGATTATGAACAGTTTGAGGGCAGACTGTGAAATACAGGCAAAATATCAAAGGACACACACTCAAGGCTCAGTCACTCACTAGAAATTCATGGCTGCTTTTTTAGGACCCGATGACAAAGACCAAATATGTTAGTTAGGCCAGCTTAGAGAAGGTGAAAGCATCACCCTGTGACACACCAGCCTTCGAACATGCACTTTAAACAGACTAAAACAATTTGTAAACACCCTGTCATAAGAAAAAAAAGAAAAGAAAAAGAAAAAAAAAAGAAATCATGATTTATTTGTATACACAAATATATATAAACAGTTGAGCATTATTATTAGAGTTAATTTTGGTTACTTTGCTTTGCTGGGTAACTGAGTAAGTTTTCTGGTAACCAAAATCAGAAATAAAGTTGCGTTTGAAATAGCGGCATAACAACTGTCAGCCTGCTGCTTCTCCAGATGAACCAACTTAACTGGCTCCTGATCCCTGCATGCCAGAGAAAGAGCCTTGAAAACAGGCAAGGATTCAAGGCCTTCAGAGCCAATGTCTCAGTCAGTCAGGACTGGGAACATTGGTGTGTACGGGCTCAGGAATCCCCAGGCCAACTCAGCTCTTATCTCTCCAACTGCCAGAAGGAAGAGCACATGGGAATGTGTCCTTTCTGAACTCATTGAGACAGAAGGACTTGAGCTGGCGAGGTTGGAGAGCTGGGCTGGAGGACTGCACCCGAATGAAGGAGGAGGTTGCCATTGAATGATATCTCTGATGATGCGGTGGGGGCAGGGATAGACAGCAATGGAGGGGATTGGAAACCAAAGGCTGTTTTCCAAATGTCTAAACCACACCCGATCGCGAAGCAATGTGAAGCTTCACTCACAAACAACACAGCACACTCTACTGCTTTTGCCCAAAGACACCCTCTAATAAGCTTTGTCGATGCATTAGCCTGCATCATGCTTCTTTTTAAGAAAGCTGCTTGTAATTAGCAGATGCGTCCCCAGCCTGTCACCCAAGGGCATCAGCGGCAAAATTCCAGCCCTTCTCTCCCCACCCCCACAATTCAGGCTAAAGCTGTAACATCAAGAAGGAAAAATAGGATCCTCCAATTCTTATAGTTGACTGCAACACAGACTAGGAGGAAATACCCCGGAAACTCAGAACGCACGGCAGTTACCTTAAAGCTAAGAAAAGAAATATTAGCAATGACAACACTCAAAGAAGCTTGATATATGTTAATGGTACATGAGTCTTAGATAGGGGAGAAAGGCCATCTCAGCTATTTGATATTATCCAGGAAGACCCCTATCAGAGCATGCATTATGTGGTACTTTCCTGGACACCCTAAATACATTTAGTAGGTTATGATACATGGTTCCAAAGGAATTAACAATAATACAACTACCCTCCAAGTCTGCTTCAAAATATCACACTTTTTACACTTCCTTTTTCTACTATCAATCTGGAGTTGTCTAAATATCAGGGAAAGGGAAAAAGAACATGGGAGGTGAGGGTAATACCAGAAGAAATGAAGACAAAAAAGCACCTGTGAATGCACAGTCCACTCACTCCACCTCCTGCCCCCTGCCCCCATGCTCAAGCTGTGACCATATCAGTCACTTAATGCTCCAGGCAGGGACTATGTGGCTGGGAGGATATCGCATCTTATCAGGAATGAGTATCCACAGCAAATCACACAGAGACTAAACAGCACTTAAAAGATTAAAGGAAATAAATACGAGCCACATAAATGGTATTGAAAAAAATCACTTGGAGTTGATACGCATCTCTCGGCAAGCAAACAGGCACTCTGCCTTGACCTGAATTCATCTTCCTTTCACAGGATAGGGGACCAGGCAGCCAAGGCAATAATGGGGTAGAAAGGCCGTGTGGGTGGGTGTGCGTGCACGCATAAGGATATTTTTGCGCTTTCCCCATTTTAGAAAGATTAAGGGCACTGACTACGCCCTTAATACAAGGTCACCTCTTCATATGGATCGCTTGGAACTGTGGTATTGCATTCAGATGACATTACTTGTGTAGCATGGAATCAGTAGCACGTATGTATCTGTATGCATGCATGTGAGTAAGTCTAGTAAGGTGCAAGTTCTGTTCTTCTCTTTCACACAGTCTTCAAAAGGTTATTAGTGCAATATCCAAAAAACATTTTTTATTTTAACCTAATCTACGACAGCTAACATTATTCAAGGCATCAAATGTTACCATGGGTATGTCCAATTATACCGTAAGTCATGCTCACTGGCATTTCTGTTGGATTCTTTACTGAACTCTTGCCTCCCCATTTGCACTGGGCCTACGATAAATAACCCTTTTTGGTTAAGAGTCCATTATCCTTACACCTTGTTGCTGGCTATTTACCTGCACTGATCTTCAGATGGGAGACTTGCAAGTTAATACCTGTTAGCCAGCTCTGGGGAGACACTTCATTTTGGTAGTTTCCATGCAAGGAAACTATTTATTTTCATTGCAATTCAGAAAGATCATCCATCATAATCATACTACATTTAAACTGGAATTTGTTCTCTTAAATGAAACTTGTGTTCAAAGGTTTCCATCTGCACTCACGCCTGGAAATGCAGATCTGTTCCCTGAAGGGAAGGGGGAAAATGTCTCAGCTTAAATATATGAATGCTGTGTAATGGAGACCATTACATATGGCTTAGGTCCCACAAGGGAAGCTGTGATTACTTCTCTCTCCTAAGTAGGATATAAACCATATTTAATTATTATCCTTTCTATGGATTTTATCAATTTCTGCATATTTAAAGAAAGCAGATCTACGAAAACTTTTAGTTAAGCTATAAAATATAATTCTCATTTCATGGCTTCTGTGACTACACGACAGGAATAAAAATGGAATGAAAAAAGAGACTTAAATTTACTCATTTTCATGAAAGACAAATGTTTTGAAGTAATGGGCCACCACCTCGTGACAAGGCACATTTACAGGCTCATATTTAACCTACGTTTGGCTAATTACGACACACCTCTGTCTCTAGCAGTTTCACTTCCCTTCATGCTGTGGAGGCCGCACGAAGATCTAATGCTTTAAAGAAACCTGACTTATCAGCTTCTTTAAAACACAAACAAGTTCAGGAATCTAACATGGAATTTTTATAGGAGCTGAACTCCATCCAGTCTCCAAGTACTCATAAAATTCAAGGGCTTGTTTTTGCACATCCCTAAGTATAACACTTAATGTGCTGCTGTAACTTCCCAGCGCTCCCTTGTCTAATAGGCACTGAATCTAACAGTTTTACAGTTTGGGAAGACTCAGTGCTAGAAAAATGTCAGGCAAGTCTAATGAGGCTTCAGATCCCCTGGTTTGCGCTAGAGTTTAATTTAAAGTTACAATGATGTTTTAACATGTTTGCTTATACTTGACTAAAGAGGATTCATTATTTCAATGACATAACCTCCAGACAATGTTCTGGGAATTGATTTAAGATGTGGTGGTAATTCCAACCGCCTCAATGCAGAGTTGAACATCTGTAACAACATTTTACTCGACTTTTCATCAGCATTCTGTTTTCAAGCAAAAGCAAAGCAACGTCTTCCAGAAACACTGGCCAGAACTCTGGGCTTACTTCAAAATGATCATATATTTCACTAGATTTTTTTTTTCTAAGGAAATCTCTTCCTTTATCAGCCTAGCCAGGTTGCCAATACTGTGTCAGGGCTCACCCATGCCTCTTTATGGGTCCTTAGAGTGAAATGGGGCAACTAACCCAATGTTCAGCTTTCCCAAATAGCCCACTGCCTGCATGTGATGAACCCAACACTCAGCTCCAGCCTGGGGCACATTCCCTCTTCCCTGTTTTCCTGAGATTTAGGGGGATGACACCCCCTGAGACTTAAAGGTGAGTGTGCTGGCTGGAGTTGAAAACAGTTCAAAGCCAATAAACTCAGAAATGTAATAAAAGGCAAACAACTCATAAACATGAGTCAACCAGCTATCTCCATTACGTTATTAATCACCACATCTGGAGAAACCCACATCTGTACACACTTAGCAGGTCATTAGTAATGTCATATTCACACTGGAATCACTCAGAGTAAGAGTCATGCAAAGTGGTTTGAACACAAAGGCATCGAGCTAACAGGGCTTCCGAAGGAAGTCTTGAGCAAGTTGCTAGCTTGGGGGTAGGGTTGTTTTAATTATTATTTATTGTTTTTATGGTTCTTCTTTTTAGTATTTTGCTGCCTGACAAGCTAAATGCATGCTGAAATCCAGAGTAGTACAGCTCTCTTCTTCAACTGAGCTCAGTATGTTAAGGTAGAACATTGAAGGGTGCAGGGCAGTTATTAAAAATTGGGATTGGTCCCAGTACTCCTTCACCTGGCTCGATCACAAGCCGAGAATTGGGAGTTGCATTCTTGAACTCAAATGGGTCTTTGGGATAGCGTGATCTAGCTGCCAAACAATAAGGAGAAAAGAAAATGGAAGTTAATCCTTAGTGAAATTTTTTGTGTGTTAGAAAAGTTCCAAACCAAACCAATTTCGACACGGAATAGGATCATAGCTTGGAATTAAAATGGAAGTTTTTCTTTCACAGCTGAATTGCAGGGTTCCCCCCACCCCTTTCTTTTACCCTGATAACTTCCTGAAATTCTTTTGGCTGTGTTGTCATTGATGTCGGTGGGGATCGTATCTGTGGAAATTCAGAAGACAATCTTCTTTGTGCAGTAATTTCCAAAAATACAGAGTTGTCCTTGCTCCCCCACAACATACACAGACAAAGAAAACCCAGTTTAGCAGCAGGATCAGACACATTATCTCCTGAAGCCTGCTAAAAGGAATCCTGCTGAATAATCGTTATATTCCAAGTCATCAGCTCTCAGTGTTAAACTATGGCTTTCCATCTCAAACCGCTGGCCTGGTCGGCCCCCATGGTTGTGATATTGCTGCCTAACTTGCACTGTACGCCATGGGTTTGCCACTCCTCAGAAAGAGTGATGTGCAGCATCTCCCAGAATCATCGGTGCCATCGATGAAAAGCGGGTGTGTGTTTTCAGTTTTTCAGGCTAGGAATGTTGTTTCAGTGAAATAGAGGGCAAGGCATGAGGGAGAAATTGCTGGAATAGAGATCTACCAAAAATGCTTCCTATTTTCTATGAGTTTGTCTCTCTCCTTTCCCTTTCTCCCCCAAATCATACAAGCCATAGCAACACAGTCGTTTTGCAATGTACAATTCACCATGGACAAAACTCCCAAGCTGACGTGACTTCTCTCTGATAAGACTGCCTATGACTTCCACTAGAAATTCTGAGCAAGTTAACTCTCGAGGCCTTACAATGCGGCCACAAGAGTGTAATCCTCAGATTGGAACACAGAATGGTGCCTGCTTTACAGTGGAATGTATCCTGGCCTATAATCATAGACTTCCAGAACCCTGCTGCCTGGCAAACAAACCGGACTGTTGAGAGGAAGTGGACATTTCCTTGAACAATGATTAAGAAAAAAAAATCAACAATAAATATCCCAATCCATGAGTTTGGTATGCTAATTGCTATAAAGGAGCATTTTACTATTGTTTCAGGATAATTCTCATAGTGGAGAATACCACATGCCCATTGAAGAACACACAGACAGAATAAGGTAAGACAGGCATTGAGGCCAAGTCTTGTGCCTAGAGGGGTGGTATGGAGCTCAATATTAGGGCACAAGGGGGTTCAAGTGGGTAATACCTTTGGAATGAGAGTTTCTGGTCTGACGACCTTGGGTTAATATGTATCATCAAGAAATTTTATGAACACTTTGCAGTATTCTTGATTAAATCTATCGATGAAGCTGTTTTTGAATGAGCATGGCAAATATTCATACTCAGAAAATGAAAAGATGAAAGTTGTTGCTCCTCAAAAGCAACCCTAGTAATCATAGTATCTCAAATGTATAAAACTCTCTACAATTGAACAACGGCATTATCATATACATTATCGGCATGATAATTTCACAACTTCTAGTTGACAAATAGAAAATGCATTTATTTTGAAAACTCAGAGGGTGTGGGTTAAACAAATACATCTATCATAACATAAAACGAGAATGGAAAAATATCCCTAAATATCTTCTGTCTTGCCCTAGCACAAGTACAGGGAGCACCCACTCAATGGTGGGCTGACAGGGCAGGGAAGGGGGGCTTGTTGGAGCTTTTTCATTTCTGGCTTTTGTGGAGCTAATAGGAGAGTGGGGAGGGAGATTTTAAGGAACAATAAGTAACATAGAAGTTAATCACAGGGTATATTTCTGCTCTATTCACTGCCTAGGAAACCTGAATTTTGTAGGTTTGAGTCCATCAACACAGAGCAATGAAAGAATTCAGCTCCTACATGGAGAAAGGGAAAATATCATATAAACACATATATATTAACAGAATCCACATGACCTGGAATGCAATGTTCTCTACATAAGTAATGAGGGCCTAACAGATCCTCTAGGATCAAATTGGGTACACTATGTGTAATGATGGTACCTACACCTTTCCCTACACCTGACCCCAATCTCAAACTGTAAGCCTTCTATTCTCCACGTATCCTGGTGGGACTCCAACATTCATCAAAGTGCCCCATATCTAGAATCTCAGCTCGTATATCTTCAAGGAAAACCTGACCTGCTCTAATCACTTGCCCAGCACCCTGCCCTGGTCAGTATCCAGAAGGAAATTCCTTTTGGAACTATAGTTGCCTGTGGCCCTTTTCTTTCTTTTTTCTTGGAACAGACTGTCTCTATCCCCTCAAGGGCAAAGAAAGCCTCAAGCAAAGATCACTGGGTATTAGCTTCTTAGAGATGAGACACAAAGATGAACAATGGAATCCTAAGAGGAAATACACAATTGAAATGAGAAATGGAATAATAATATCCCTGAATTACTGCTATGGAGTTTGGCGACTGGGAAGGTCGCAGGAGATGAAAGATAATTTCTACTTTGTTTGAATCAAACTGGTGGAGGGGAGGTGTACAAGAATGTAATAAAAAAACCTCCCCAACTTTTTTTTTTTTCTCATTTTTCTCAACAGCTATCAGATGGTGGAGACTTTAAAGCCAAAAAATATACCTGACTCCTTTTTGTAGCCCTAGCATGCTCAGCACAAGGGAGGGATGACATTTAGAATGAGGATGGAACCTGGTATGACAGCTGCTTCGTAACTCTCTCAAGTTCAGGAGTTAACAATCTGTAGTGTCCAAGAGCTAAGAAGGGTTTTTACATTTCTTAATAGAGGGGGGAGTCTACGAGGAAGAGTATTTTGTAACACATTAAAATGGTATAAATTTCAAATTTCAGCAACAATAAATAAAATTTTATCAAACCTGAGCCATCGTTGTTTGTTTACCCATTTGTCTATGGCTCCTTCCATTCCACCACGACAGGGTTAGGAGACCACAGTCCTTAAATCCTAAGGTATTACAGAAAAAAAGCTTGCCAAATCCTACAGTCATTTCATCTTCTCACATTTTCCTTTCTTTCCTCTAGTTTTCAAAAGGGACAATGTTCTCCATCTGCCCAGACAGCCAAGCAATTAAAGAAAAGCACATGGAGCCTATCGACGTGTACAGATCTGGGGAAGTCAGAGGGCCGGAGGGCATTTAGTGACTCTACTGTCCGTCCCATCCAACCTGCTATTAGCCCTGCTGGTCCCTCATGTTTGAGTACGCGACTCAGGTGAGTCTCACATGTTCCAACTCAAGCTGAGTTAGATTCACCTACACAGTACTTTGAGAATCAAGGCAAACCACATCTACCGTGAGCAATTCCTCGAAGCTGTCAGTGTGTGCTGCCAGTCCACCCTGCGAGAGCCCCGTACAAGACAACAGATTAACCATTAGACTAGATATGTTGAAAATATACAGCTTCAACCTTTCCCCAGCTAGCTCAGAGCGATATATAGATGATTATTTCAACCGTCAGCTGCCGCATAGATTTAAACCCCTGCACAATAACTCCTGGATTCATCTGCCCCTTGTCAAACTCGCACAGCATTAGTTGGAGGATACATGGTGTGGCAGTTTCACTGTGAATCCAGAATGATCCAGACGGCTGCTGTCTCTTTGTTAACAGGAAGCCAAACTGATGAGTTTGTAATGCATTTCTTATCAAAGGTAGTTTCAGAAAAGAAAATGTGCCCCATCGGTTGGGCTAGAATTTCACAAATACTAGATTATGGGCTTAATCAGACCATCTCAGTTATTTTCTTGAGGAAATAGATCATTCCACATCCATCCCATTAAAATCACTTGATGCCGATGAATTATGTATTTATGAATTTATAATTATCTTTGATTCTTCTCCTTCTGCAGTATACTTAATAAAATCACCAGCTGGAGCCTACAAAGCAACAGTGCCTAATAGATACAAGCGTGCTAATATATATTTTTTAAGTGAATGCTGATCTTTTTGAGCGGTGCATCTAAAATGATCATTGTGAATAAAAGGATTGTAATTTTCAACCCACACGTTTAACAAAGACAAAAACGGACTGTAATGGAATTTATGGAGCCTGTTAACAAAACCTCTTTTTTCTAATATGGTTTGTTGTCAAATAGATTTGGATTTACTGTAGGTCAAATCAGGTCTGTCTGATACATATCAAGAGAAAAATGCCTGAAATATACCGAACACTGTGCCTGGCACACTGAAAGGGCTCACATCAACAGCTGCAATTGCTAGTTTTCTATGCTTCTATTGTTCGCACCTCTCCTGAAGTCAGTAATCAACCACCAGCATTAGAATCACTATGTATCAGGCTAGTCCTGAAACATATCCTGGTTGCTGAGGGAGCCAGATCCTATATGACTAGCCACGGTTCAAATCCCAGCCCTGGCAGCTTGATAAACATGCCAGGCACATGTTTACCAAAAATCCCAACAAGATGGAGAAATGGAGAAGATAGAATTGTTTTATGCCCATGCCCCCTTGAGGGGTGGTGCTTTCTCCCCCTGCCCCAGTTTTTCTCTTGCACCCACTGGCAATTTAAAATAAATCACTATTTATCTTGCCTTTCAAGTATGATATTTTGTTTCAGTTCGATATTTTGAATATATTACATGAAACTATCATTTACTTTGATTCCTGAGGTTTTGGGGGGCCCCAGCCAAGTGCCACACATGGTTTATCCTAGTCCCAGCCCTGCCCTGGACATTACGCGAGGGCTAGTGAGGTGCTGGTTCTACCACCCTGTACCACCAGACAAGGCAAACACAAACAAGTTATTTCTTTTGATTGTTTCACACTGTTTGCATGACATTGTTAAGGAAGACCCTCACAACAAATGCTTCCTTGTGGGTTTACAAATTGTCAGATATCCAAAGGAGCGGAGAAAAGATCATGCTGCCTCAGGAAGCTGAGGTTTGTCGCCTGCCCAGGGCGAGAAACAGAAACGGGAGAAGAGGTCAGGCCCCTCCTGGACTTTATTTCGCACCTCATATCAAATTCTTCCCATTAGTACAATGTGGATTTACATTTCCACTTTGGGGTGAAGGTTTCTGTTTGCTTTTATGTTTTGACTCAAATATTGCCTTTTCTTCTTCTTCTCCTTCTTCCCCTAAATAAATATGACTGGCGGAAGATGTCAATCATATTTCATTTCCATTTTCACTTTGCTCTTTACATGTTTTAAGTGAATGTTTGCCCTAATAATTCTGCTATCTGAAGACCAGCTTAGAATCTAATTGTGTTTTTGTGGAATTGTTTTCTAAACCATAAGATGTTATACAGAGAAGGGCCATTATTATTATTAACATCATTATTATTATCGGCTCAGCCATAAATACCCTATCTTCTATTGAGTCGGCTGTGTCAAGAACCCCCTTGAATTCTAATATGTATTCCAGATGCTTGCACTGATACTTCTCTGAAACTCAGATAAAAGTAAAATGCATGGGTTTTTAGTGCGACCCAGGTGCCCGATGAAGAATGTTCTGCCAGAACACTTTGGAAATACAGTATGCTTTTAACCTTGGGAGGTAAGGACCATTCCGGATTGGAATTTTACACTAAACACAGCATTTAGTACATTTCTTAAGGGCATAGCCACCTTTTAAAGATGTTCTTGAACCATATAATCATTATCTATAGTCTACTGTAACTTATCCTCATATTTATCCCAGGTGACATTTCAAAATGCTAGTGTATGGGGGCAGGGGCCCTTGCTGGTCAACATGGGTAGAGCACAAGGTATGGAATGCAACCACCGCACTGGGAGGGGTGCAGATCAGGTCTGTCTGATACATAGCAAGACAAAACGCCTGAACTATACCAAACACTGTGCCTGGCACACTGAAAGGGCTCACATCAACAGCTGCAATTGCTAGTTTTCTAGTGAGACCCTTGGCCTCACCCTCTTTGGGTTCAAGGCTATACGAACATGCAGAACCAGGGCTAATATCTGCTGACTTCTAATCTAGATCGTTTGCTGCCAGAATTCTACTCATGGGAATAGCGTGAGGATAGGAGCTTCCAGAACAAGGCCACCTGCCCAAGCACCAGCTCTGATTCTCTCTAGAGCTCTGATCTCAGACAAGTTACTCAACACCCCGATGTCATAAGAGCTGTTATTATCATTGCTGGACAGATGTGGACACCAAGTTTCAGAGATGCAGTAGGATTCAATGAGATGACGCGAGGCCACAGTCGACAGCCTGAGGTCAAAATACTGTCACTGGTGGGCCATGCTTGGCACCACCCTGCCTCTCCATGGGGTTTTAGGTGTGGGACATTCTTTAAGTCTGAAGATCGTCCATAGAAATACATATTTCTAACTTCTATTGAAAAATCTTGCAGAAGACAGACCCCATTCCATGAGGGTGCCTTTCTCACAGGCAGCAGCTTCCCAGCTGGTTGCATGCTCCCCTGCTGCCTACTGTGTCCGCAGGCACAGGGCGGGCACTCTCATTCATGTTTCTGGCCCAGGCTGCAGTGGCATTCGAGTGTACGATCCCTGAGATAGGGGTTTAAGGCCTGTTATGTTCTTCTACAAACATCAACCCACATAAAGTGGTAAGAAGAGTAATAAGGCCTTGAAACCACACTGCTGAGTCTGAAACTAGGTGGGATTATCTGAACTTCAGCTTTCTAACTTCCATTTTCTTACCTATGAAATGGGACTAATGGAGATACCTATATTGTAGGTATTTAAGAATGAACTGAAAATATAAAAAGCACTTAGAAGAGCCTTGGGTAAGTTTTTTTTTTTTTAAAAAAGAATTATTTATTTTTAAAATTTATTCATTCATTTATTTTAATTTGACCAGAGAGAGACACAGAGTGAGAGAGAGGGAAAGTGGAAAAGTAAGCCACTAGATCCAGGACTCTAACCACAGTTGGCCATGGTGAAGTGTCCAGTGCCTTAACCCCCACACCACCTGCTAGGTCTAGTAAGTTCTTCTTCTTCTTCTTTTTTCTTGGAGAGGTTTTTGCTATAGGGCGCATGTGCTCGCCAGAAAGACAGACAGAGACAGAGAGACAGAAACCAAGAAATCACCCCCAAGGGGGGATGGCCACGCCGCAATCCCCTGGCATGAGTTTAAGCCACCAGGTCTGGGACTCGAACCGCAGTCAACTACATGGGAATCCAGCGACAAAGCCACTACACCAACTGCTGGTCCCAGTCTAGTAAGTTCTTATTAAATGTTATCTGCCATCATTATCATGGCTTTGAGAAGTCAAAGTACCTGCTATTGGGTCCTTCTGCACAATGCCAGTCTGCTCTCTGTCAACGTTATTCTATGCAATGGGTTCATGCCTCTCCCTTGCCCCAAGCAAGTGATGCAGGATCCAACCACTAGAACTGGGGGAGCATTCCTGCCCCGTGACTGTCCTCGGCTTCTCATTTGGCCATCACCTTTGTCCTGTGTTGCATATGGGCCCAAGGAACTGCTCAGATCAAATAATTAGGTTTTGCCAAGTGTCATAAAAACAAGAAAAGCCAGAAAACATTTAAACGAGCCTCAATTGGAAAAGGCTGGGACCATTCAGGGACCCAACAAATGAAAGTCAGATGGAAACATGGAGAAACCCCACCGCTCCCTCTAAATGACAGGAAATTTGTGCGGCCTCATGGCGAGGGGCTCTTTCCTTTGGATGTCCAGCGGGAGGTCACTGGGATGATGTATGCCCGGGGAGATGACAGAAAGGGCAGGAAAAGGGCGGGGTAGCATGGCACTGACTCCTTCACTGGGCCTTCCCACCATGTCTTCTTCTTGCCTATCTTTGAGAACTCAACTAAGCTTGCTTCCTCCAGGAAGCCTTCCCACATGACTGCAAAAAGTAGACACACTTGTTTCTTTAAAAATACGTTGGCACTTTTCATCTCATGCCCTGACACTTCTTTATTTTTGCAGTGTAACTAATTTGTTTTCCATCTGAATATGTCCTACTACTCCAACTAGACTTCTAAGCTCTACGATAGTTTACACATCTCTAAATCTGTCACAGCGCTGAGCCCTTGGTAAGGTTATGGACTGTAGATTAAGATGCGTTTCGTGAGTTTAGAGAGTTGGCCCTGCAGAGGAGACAAGCACAACCTAGTGCTCCGGACCCTCGGGTTCTGAGCCTGACTGTGTGACCTTGGCAAGACATTTTCCTTTGGGAGATTGGCACTAATTAAGTGTTAGACCGTATCAGCTCTGACGTGTAATGATTCTGGGCTTAATGTTGTCTCGTGTTACTTAACAGGTATCACAGGTATCCCCAGCCGGGGACCAGAGGCCTCACCCCTATCCAGCCACAAATAATGATCCAGCAATTCCTACCATACTCAGCCATACGTGCTATAGAATGGGAAAAGCTGGCTTCCTGGGCTGAGAAAAGTGTGGTCTACCTCAGTGGTTCTAAACCCTGGCTTTCAAGACTTCAGAACCACCCTCTTTCCCAGATCCATTCAACCAATATCTTGGAGGTGGGGGGTTAGGCATGGCTTCCTCTTTTCCTTTTCTTTAAAATCTTTAAAGGTTTATGATAGGAGAACCACAACTCTAGCTTGAGAGGTGAGACAACTGCATCGAGAATATATATAATAATTCACAAGTTACATAAAACCAACAGAACAAAAGATGTTGCACGATAATTTCAAGTGAGAGCTAACTGAGTGTCTGAGACAATAAGCGAGTTCTCATGAGTGGGGTGCTCAGGAGAAAAGGGAGGCCTGAAACAAGAATAGGGTGGATAGAGACGTCATCCACCTGCACCTTCTGAGCTGAGCACAGAGCCTGGTGTCCTGGTGGCACTTAAACCACTGCTGCATAAAGTCAGAAGTAATAACGAGTAGGAAGGGCGTGCGAGGTGGAGGGGACAGCTTGAACAAAGGCAAGGAGGTTTGAAAACAACACTGGGGAAGCTAGAAGAAAACCAGTCTGGCTACAGCAGAAGTATCTGACAGCACTGCTGGGCACACGAGGGGCCAGACACTATAACGCTTTACATTCTAAATGACAGAATTTGGACTAGAATGTGCTAATAATCTGGGTCGTCTGAAGGTTCTTTTTCCTTTGATTTAAATACTCAAATTTAAGGAGGATAGGGGGTGGGGCCTGCATCTCTGAAACAGCTATAAAAATTGCCTCGCTTAGCCCACTTTATTTCTAGCTACTTAAAAGTTAGAAGGGCCCTTGGGAACCAGCAGTTAGCGTAATGGCTATGTCGCTGGACTCCCATGTAGTCGACCGCGGTTCACGTCCCGGACCCGGTGGCTTAAAAAACTCACGCCGGGCACGTGTGCGTGCGTGCCCAAGATCCCGAGAGGAGAATGGAGGAGAAGGGATTGCGGCGTGACCGTCCCCCCTGGGGGGTGATTTCTCGCTTTCTGTCTCTATGTCTCTCTCTCTCTGTCTGGCGAGCGCACGCGCCCTATAGCGATAAACCTCTCCAAAAAAAAAAAAAAAAGTTAGAAGGGCCCGAGGTAAGACATCCATGTATGCTTGGTGGGCCCTAAAATGTGGAGGATCTTGTAATAGTCCAGTTCCATGGGAGGTTTCAGTTTTATTCCAGAGAGTGTATTCAACAGGAAAACAAAATTACTTAGTGCCTTGGAAAGGGGGCCCCCAAAACTCACAAAGCTGATTCCTCACAGCCAGCCTGGTCAATCTAACTTTGATTCTGGGATGGTTATTTTCTGTCTTCAACTATTCCAGTTCATCTCCTCCTCCATAAAGAGAACTGGAAAGAAAGCCATCAGGGTTTGACTATACATGAAAACTGGTTGGAATCCATATTTTTAAAAAACATGTTCAACAAACCAGTGCTTTAAAGTAGATTCACTGAGAAGGAAACGTTTCCCTTCAACTCCTTAGTTTTGTCTAGTCAGTAACACTTCAGAATGTTCTCTGTTGAAACTCACATAGGTAATTAAACACAAAGGCATGTTACATATTTTGTTTTCTTTTTTTTTTTTTTTGAGAGGTTTTTTTGCTTTAGGGCGCGTGCGCTCGCCAGAGAGAGAGAGACAGAGAGATAGAAAGTGAGAAATCACCCCCCCAGGGGGGATGGCCACGCCGCAATCCCTTCTCCTCCATTCTCCTCTCAAAATCTTGGGCACGCACGCACACGCGCCCAGCGTGAGTTTTAAGCCACCGGGTCCGGGATGCGAACCACGGTCGACTACGTGGGAGTCCAGCCACATAGCCATTACGCTAATTGCTGGTCCCAAAGGCATGTTATATTATCTGGACTCTCTATCTTAAAGAATTATTTAATTTATGTATTATTATTTTTTTTAACATGAGTTTTGCCAGAGAAAGACAGAAGATATAGAGAGACAAAGCAAGCCGCTAGGTCCAGGACTCGAACTGTGGTCAGCCATGTGGGAATTCCAGCGCCTTAACCACCATGCCATCCACTGGCCATATATTATCTAGATCGTAACCTGCAGCCCTTAGCCCAGGGTCACTGAGAAAAGTTCAGAAGCTCAAAAGAGATCATTCCTATAGGATTCTTAGGATTAATGGTTTGAAATGATTACATTAAAAATTTAATAATGGGGAAAATAAATGGATTGAATGAGTCATGCTGGGATGTATTTTGATTCTCCCCATTCATAACCTCAATCAATCCAGTATCTCCTCTACAAATCCGTGTTTATACCCAAACATCCTGCACAAAAGGAATACTGAAGATTTTATAAAATTAGCAGAAAGACATAGCTGTGTTTTTAAAAACTGGTTGAAAATTTGGCTATTTGTAGAGAAAAGAATAAAAAAGTAAGTTTTCCTCATGAGTTTGGAATTTTTGCCTCATTGGTAATGCCCAAATTGACAAGCTAATTAGGTATTTTTGTGAACACCCTCATTAAGAAAATAAAACAAAGGGCCAGCAGGTGGCATGATGGTTAAAGGTGCTGGATTCTCACATGGCCGAACGTGGTTTGAGTCCTGGATCTCGTGGCTTGCTTTCTCACTTTCTCTCTCTCTCACTCTGTCTCTCTCTGGTCAAAGTGAAATAAAAAAATGAATAAATAAATAAAGTTAAATAAAATAATTCTTTAAAAAAGAAAAAAGAAAGAAAGAAAGAAAGAAAACAAAACAAAACAAAAAAACTCCAATCCTGTTGGTCAGAAACTAGATCTGGCCCAGAGAGAAAAGCAGCATTCTTTGATTAACTTGAATTCTAGGGTAATCCTTGAGGGAAGAGTATCATGTTAAAATGATTTTTATATAAAGATATTAACCCCGTACGTCAGTCACCTGTACAAAAAATGCTACTCATTATCCTGGTGTGAACTGACGCCTAGGGAATTAATTTGTATAATAAATATTAGGTACAAATGGTGACTTGCCACATAACAATAATCAGACAGTGGAAGTAATCCAGTCTCAGTGGTAAGAATCTGGTATTGTGTAGCTACCTTTTAAAAACAGGATAATATTGAGACCAGCAGTTAGTGTAATGGCTATGTCGCTGGACTCCCATGTAGTCGACGCGGTTTGAGTCATGGACCTAAGGCTTAAACTCACACCGGTGCGTCTACATGCATGCCCATGATCCCGAGAGGAGAATGGAAGAGAAAGAATTGTGGCGTGGCCATCCCCTGTGATTTCTCGCTTTCTGTCTTTCTGGCGAGTGCATGCACCCTATAGCACAAACCTCTCAAAAAAGAAAACAAACGAACAAACAAAAAAACAGGATAATATTTATTTAAAGAGTGCTTGCTCCAAGTGAACAAATAATATTTCAAAGAACCCTTAGCAAATGAGAGGTGTTGTCTTAATGGAAGTATAGCTCTTCAAAAGAAAAAAAAAAAAAGGAAAAAGGAAAAAAAGCTGGTCCCATCAGTACAAAGGTTAAGTAAGCACTGTGCCTAGGGAGCCAGATCTTCTATGGCTGACTGAAGATGGCATCCAGGTCTCAGTGGCTTGGAAAATACGCTGAGTACATGTGTGTACACGTGTGTTTGCAAATCCTGATGGGATAGAGAAATGGGGGAAAAGGGGCTGTGGCGTTAACCACATCCATTCAAAGTTCTCTCTTTCTCTCTCTCTAGTGAATGCATGTACCCTCTGGAAATAAGAAAGAGATAGAGAGAAAGAAGAAAGAAAATAGTTTTAGAAATCCATTTGTGAGAAAGGAAGAAGAGAATATGGAAGAGAAAGGAAGAAGAGAATAGGGAAAAGAAAAAGCAGGCAGTGGGATAGGACTAAGGCTCCAGCCAGGTAGAGGGTTTCATTTATAGACAAGCAGCGCCACCTGCTGGTCCACTTGCATGTCAAGGCCCTCTGCGGTTTGCGAGCCATCTATCTTGCAATCTATGCATAAATATACAGCAGTATTTCTCAGCTGCTGTTATACATAAGAATTTTATTACCAGTCGGCAGATTTCTAACACACTGGTTGCAGTTTAATAATCTTCTATTACCTGAAGTATGGGTTATATAAAAATCTAAAATGTTAATTGTTGACAAACCAATTTTAATATGTAAAGCACTGTAAGTCACCCAGTAAATATCCAAATAAATCAAAAGGGATAGCTCTTTTTGTTCTAACAGCGTGTTATTAAACACCACAACTTGATCACTTACATAAAAAAGTAATGTTCATGGATTCTGATGTACTAAAAAATCGGGCAAAATGCATTAAAATCTTTCTGAGTATTTACCCTTCATTTACAATTTAGAGGAAAGTATTTTGCAAAGAATTTTTTTTGTTTTTACTTTAAAAAAGTGCCTCCACCAAGGTGTGTTATTTAGGAAATTTACTTCAATAACAAAACTGGAGTAATAAATAACCAAGATTACATCTATAACATGTTATACTTTTTAAAATGGCAATAGAGAAGTCATGGAGAATATAAGTCACCGACAGTGAGCAAAGAAACACTACCTGTCATTTTTCAGAAAAAGATCACACAAAAGCGATAGCAAAGGAACACAATAAAAAGAAGAAACAAGAATGTGATAGGTGACTCTGATTATATCTGCAAAGGAAACTGTGAAATAAATTAGCACCCAAGTACCCACAAAGGCATATCGTAGCTTCACTGCAAGTGATCGTTATGCAGCGGAGAAGGTTAGTGATTTTTGTAAGAACAGAAATAAAGTGTGGGCTGTGAAATCTGGTGCTGATAACTAATGACCACACTACTTACAACTCTGATCTGATCTCTAACAGAAAAAATAAAAAAATAAAATAAAAAGTATTCTAAAGGATAGATGTATGCAATAGGGATTGTATTTTTCATTTGGAACAAATAAACCCCAAATGGGATCAAAGGGCCCCAGTAAATGAAAGATGACAGTTCCTATGTTGCCCTGATTTGATCTCAAGTAAAACTACCATGCTGATAACATTCCAGGGCTTACCAGGAAGGGAGAGCCATTCTTGGGTAGTTATGGGAATAAGGTGGGGGGCCATTGCCCATTCAGCTGATGGAAGGCCCATTCTGATTTCAGAGTTATGGAGATTTAATCGCTAACAACAACAAAAATAACTCATGCAGCAACCAAAAAGTATCCCTTAAAAAACACACATGCAATTTTGCTATTTCCAATAGAAAATGTGGAATCCCTTTACATTCAGCTTTTCCATCTAGCTAAGTTGGGTAAGGCATGTGTGAAGGGAACCAAATATTAGCATGCTTCCCTTCAGCCCAGTTTCCCTAGTTTAGCTACACAGGGAAGTTGACCAGGAAGGCCCCAGGCACAGGCAAAGGCATTTCATCTTCCACCTCCACTGGCTAGCACTTGCTATGGAGAGATGGGGTTGCCAGGAGGAATTTCAGGCTGATGCGAACGGTGTAGGAGAATCTTTTGGAGTTCCAGGCTGTTAAGCTTTGAGTTGGGCTTACCCTACCTAGAGCTTATCCAAATGTATTGGATAGTATATTAGTCTAGCGAGATAAGGTCTGGGCAGCTGGCTGAGACTTGAGTGATTAAAGGTACAAGCCTTGCCTTCAGAGCAGTTGGGATAAATTCAAATCAATGAGGACTCATAGGGAGATGGAAATCGTTTGCTGGAGTTAGAAATATATTGTGGTCCTGAAGGACAGAGCGAGGTCACCTGGAGAGTGGGAAGCAATGGGTTGTCTTGCCTTCACTCCATACACCTCCACCCACCTGGACTCAATAGACATGACATATCCAGACCCACTACAGAGTCCAAACACCATGTGCTTGTCAGCAGAAGCAATACAAGAAATGTGTTGCCTTCAGAAAGAACAGTGATCAATTCTAGATTAATCTATTCAAGTGTTGGCAGGCAGTCAAAAACATGGGGTGTTCCAAAACAAACGTTTTGTTTAAGATGGTAAAAAGGGACAAGGAAGATCTTTAGCCTTGAGCCTCTTTTCTCTTAAAACCTGTGCCTAATAAACTATGGAAACATATTCCTGACAGAGTTGACATGTTATTTTGCAAATATTTGTTGAATTGCCACTGTGTGCCTTGGCTGTTGTGTGCAATGTGCTGAGAATTCAAAGACCAATGAGACTTGTTTGTTGTTGTTGTTGACTTCTTAAATTTAAAAAAATAAACTCAATAGGGAACCCCCTCTGGGGGGTTTATTTGAAGAGTTATAGCCTTGCAGAAAAGAGACTCATTAATTCTGATTTGGAATGGGGTTGGGCCAGTCAAGCCTTTACAGGGATGGCAATACCTGAGCTGTACCTTCAAAGCAGGGGTTGGCAAGTTTTTTCACTAACAGGTCAAAATGTAAAATATTCTGGGCTTTGTAGGCCACACACTTTGTTGCAACTACCCCACTTTACTGTTCAAATGAATGGGTGTGACTGTGTTAACAATAACGCTTCACTTACTGAGGCCAGCAAGTGGTATGGAGGTTAAGGCGCTGAATTCCACATGGCCAGCTGTGCGGTTTGAATCTCCGATGCAGCGAGGTGAAAAAAAAAAAAAAAATCATGCTGGGTGAATGTGCATATGTGCCTCCAATCCAGAGAGGAAACTGGAAGAGAAGGGATCTCAGTGTGGCCATCTCCCCAGGGATGACTTCTCACTTTTCATCTCTCTCTCTCTCTCTCTCACTCTGTCTCTCTCTGGCCTTGCACTGCAAAGTGTTAAACACTGTGCTTAGGCAGCCAGATCCTATAAGGCTGGGAGTCATGCGCCCCCATAGCAAAACCTACAAAATAAATAAATAAATAAAAAATAAATAAATAAATAACACTTCACTTAATAAAGTGGGTAATGGGCCGCAGAGTTTACTAACCCCAGCTTTGAAGGATGAGTACACTCTGAGGTAGGAGAGCGAAAGAATCACAAGAACAGGAAGAAGTAAGGAAATGGGGTGAGGAACAAGAACAAGAAGCTTTTGGAGACCTAGTTATATGAAAGATACCTGTACGGAGAATGGAGTTAGAAACATTGTTTGAGGCCAGACTTTGAAAGCCGTGATAATAACAGAGGGTTGGAGGTCTTCCTGTTGAAACAGGCAGCCACAAAAAGATTTAATTTTGCCTTTCTTTAAAATGAGATGATAACATGATCAAACCTGAACTTCAAAATAATAAACTTGGTGATGGTTCATGGGCAAGGGAGACTAAAATGGAAGGCAATGGTGGTAGACCACGGGAGAAAAAATGAGCACCTGACCTTAGCAGCGCCACTGATAAAGGTGAGAAGTTTGAAATGTAGGCTGGAGGCCAAACTGGAGAATTGGCCATTGGTAAGATGGATAGGAGAGTGGATCAGAGGAATATTTAGAATTCTAAAACACATATTGACACTCAGTTAACTCAAATCTAGATCTGTCTTCAAATCTGCTCAGAGACGGGCAGTGGCGAGGACTTGGGCCCAGTCTTGACCTTGCTCCTAGTGATATTTCATAAATAAGAAAAACAACAAGAAGCAGAACCTGGCTACTCTCTAACCAATTTAAAAAAGGTGATGACATGAAGTCTCCACAGCAACCAGATCTTAAAGAGGGATTGAAATCAACACCATCATGAAGAAAAGAAATTGTGATAGAATTCTAAAGGAATGTCACCTCTCTATACCATCTGTTCTCCTCCCCAACCTTCCCTCCATCTTCCAAGAACAAACTGTATTCACTGACTGTCTCCAGGCCTGTTTTACAAAGGGACAAGCTAGAAAGGCAGGGTTTCAATAGGATGAGTCATAGTTTCCTGAAGATCCGATACCTCAGACCAGCAAAGATGCTGACAGCTAAGCTAAGCTATTAGCAACAAATACATTTGGTTTTCATTCCACAGATATGTACTATTCAAGCTATGATGCCCCCTTTGCCTAGAGATGGGTCCCTATGGTGTCCTATTTGCTTCCACATTTTCCTGGAGACCCAAAAATGACAGAACAGGGCAGAACAAACATGACTAGAGAGGCCCTGGGCGCAGGTAGTGGTTACCATTCACTGTGTGAGGGCTGGGGGGCATTCATAGATGAGCTATATATGAGCTGGTCATTAATATCTTTGATAGAGGACAATGTTCTGATTTCTGAAAACTCTCAAATCCCTAGAACTCAGACAATCACAGGCACCTATGGGAAACTTGCTTTGCTCACCATCGCCCTTGAGTTAAAAAAAAAAAAAAAAAAAAAAAAAGACATCTTAAAAGAGAACAAATGATAATAAAGTACAAATCTGTAAGAATCTCCTGTGCTCTCTATCTCCAGCTCCTGGCCTAGAAACTAAAAATTAATAAGCAGAAGAACAACACATGTAATACAAGATTTCTATGGTCAAAGAAGGATGACATTACTCTTCCTCACAGAGCTTCCTGGAGTGTTGGTAAGTAGACTCCAGCATTTTAGAAGAATTTAGGCCAGCAAGGACTTTTAGGCCCTGTTCCAATCAGAAAAATGAAGAGCATCACAGTCTCAAAGTTTAAAGCAAACTTAGAGATATAACCTTCAAATTTCTTCCTTTGATTGAATGGTTGTAAAAGTCACTACTCATTTTTGTATAGAAAAACATGAAGAAATACATCCTGACTTTTCCAACAACCCAATACATATAAGCATTGCAATGCTTTCTGGGTAATTAAGATGGAAACCAACATACCACAAGGATACTGGTTGCCTCTTGGTAATTTTGGTGCTTATTTCTGTTGAGACTATTATTTCCTGGCCTAGAAATTGAGTAAATTGACTCAATTTAATTTTATAATCTGTATACTAAATTGTTCAACTCTCTTCTACTACAGGCTTCTCAGGATCGCTCAGCAAGACTCAATTATTTGGGGATAAAAATATGCTAGCTATGGTTAAAGGGGCTTATCACTATCATTTCCATAAATATTGCGATCTGGTTGATGTGGAAATGTCACATCATTTGATCTAGCAATCTACTCATCTAATTATGTGATCTTAGTCAAGTTCATCTGTTTCCATTATTTCAATTGTTAATAAAGGATGATGATGATAATAACAAATCATGATATTTAACATGTGCCAGTCAAGTTTGAAAGAGCTGGGACCAGCAGACAGCACAATGGTGACATCACTGGACTCCCACATAATCAACCACGGTTTGAGTATCGGGCCCAGCAGCTTAAAACTCATGCTAGGCACATATGCATGAGCATCCAAGATCCCAAAAAGAGACTCGAGGAGAAGGGACTGTGGCATGGTCATCCCCCTGGTGGGGGCTGATTTCTCACTTTCTGTCTCTGTCTCTCTGGCGAGTGCATGAACCCTATAGCAAAAAAATTAAAAAAAAAAACTCTTGAAAAATATTTTTTGAAAGAGCTCTATATATGAGGTAGTCTTCAAAATGTTCATGAAAAAATGCATAATATGAAAGAAAAAAACATAAAGGCTGGCTCACAGCCTAGTAGTTAAGGGAGCCAGTTCCCACATGGCCAACCACATGGTTTGAATCTTAGCCCTGGTGGCTTGAAAAATATGTAAGGTGCAAGCATGGATGTATATGTGTGTGCCCTAAATCCTGATAGGGTGAGAACATTGAGGAGAAGAAATTAAGGCATGATCACTCCCCATTGTGGTGTGCTTTCTTCCTCTCTGTCTTCTCTCTCTCTCTCTCTCTCTCTCTCTCTCTCTCTCAGGGCACACCCCTTCTGTGAAAAAAAAAAAAAAAAAGAAAAAAACTATGCATGGATTTCAAAAATTTTTTGAACCAAAATGAACTCATACTTTATTTTCCAATGAACTTTTTGATGTACATTTGTATGTTCAATCATTTAATCCTTGCAACTTCTCTATGAGATAGGCTCTACCTTGTTTCCATTTACAGATAGGGAAGTTCTGGAATAGAGAGGTTCTGGAAGTTACCCAGAGTCCCATGGTAGTAAAGGATGATAAGTACATTGAAGCTGCCTAGATGAGCTGAAATGTCGGTGCCTTAAGAAGTATAAAAATTCATACAACTAAGGCATTGTTCTTATCATAGTAATCACCATACATTGAACATCCACCTGGTGACTGTTTTAAAATGTGGCCACACCAAGACTTAACTTCCAAAATCCCCAGAAAACACAAATCTCATTCTTTGGCTCTTTCTCTGCTCTGAGGTTTCCCAGAATTTCAGGCTTTAATAACCAAGGAAATCACTTAGTTCACTGTACAGAGAGGAGAATGGCTGGGGAATCCCCTAATACAGTGAGGACAAAAGACAAGAAGCACCTGAGTCCCATCTTCATTTTAGAAGAAATGTGGGAAGGAAAGGCGCTTCCAGCAACAAGTCCCTTGCGAATTTCATATTCACATCCCAAGGCTTACAAACCATGTGATCTAAGCCACTTTGCCCCCTGTCTGCATTCCTAGCATATTTCATCCTTTCATTTTCACCTCACATCTCTCTTCTCTGTGGGTCATTGGACCTCCTCTTTCTGTAACACCTGTTTAGGGCTTTGGCTTTGAAGCATCCTTGCTGGAGGTGTTCTATCAGTTGGATATGTTACAGGCCACATGTGGAAATGTACTCATCTGCACTGTAGAAATAGCCAGATCAACCTTGACAAAATGCGGAGAGTGATTCAGAGTCATTCCAAAGGAAAAGAATGTTTGGTGCAGCCTAAGAGTTTGAGAGCAATCAGGAATGCTCATGATTGCTGCTTTGTCTTGAGCAGAATAAACAGAATAATGATACAACAGAATATAGCTATGAGACACTCAGCCTTTGGCTACCTCAAGGTGGGAGGAATCATCCCTTGGGTGCTGCTCCTAGGTTGATCAAATCAGGGTTAATGACCCTAATAGCTATGAGGGGCTAAAGACCTTTCTCCACATTGGCCATCTGCAGATGGTTACCCCTCTCGGCAACAGGTCCCTGCCTCAGCCCTGCATGATGCAATACTTTTGTGCCACCTTGACTCACAGGAAAACCATCAAGTTCACTGAAATGAACAAAACTAAATGCAAATGTCACAAGTTCTTGATTTTCTAGAATAAATGCTGTACACGTGGCAAAACCCCTGCTTCTTCTCATTTGAAAAACTGGTAGGCTTTTGCCTATGTGTTTTTTTTTTCCCCTCTGCTATGTTTCTAGATCTTCTTTTCCAGTATGTGTCCTTTACAAGAAATATTGATTATACTTACTAGCTGACAATTTTAGAGTTTTTTTTCTTTCGGTTATGTCCTTGCTTTTTCTTACTACATTTTGCCCTTTTAATCTTTTGTGTATCCCAGTTCTCTCTCTCTCTCTCTCCTCTCTCTCTCTCTCTCTCTCTCTCTATATATATATATATATATATATATATATATATATAGACAGATAGATAGATATAGATATAGATAGACATACACACACACACACACACACACACACACCTACAGTCATCCCTTAAAATCCTCAGGGGATTGGTTCCAGGATCCCATGCAGATACTTAAGTCTGAGGATGTTCATCTGTTATATAAAATGGTGTAGTATTTGCATATAACCTATGCACGTCATCCTCCCATACATTTTAAATCAGCTCAAGATCACTTATAATACCTAATGCTATGTAAATACTATATAAACAGTTGTTATGCTATATTGTTTAGGAAATAATGAGGAGGAAAAAAGTCTGTACGATTTCAGAACAACAGACACCAACAACAGAGGATTAACTCCATAGTACATGTCAGAAATGATGGAGTATTTTCCACCCACGGTTGGTCAAATCCTTGGATAGGGAACCTGCAGATACAGAGGGCCAACTGTAATCTACAGTAAGCTACTTAGGGAAAGTTTTGAGAAACTTCACGGTTCTGGGATGATCCTGCTCTGGCGTATCACCTACTCATTTAATGGCTGAGAATCCCCTCATTTATTCATCCTTTTACTCATCAAATATTTCTGAACTGGAATCCTTCAGGCCATATTCCATCAAATGTTCATGCCAGAATAGGAAGCCCAGCCAAAGATGCCAACCTGCTACTTTTCTGACCTTGGAAGGATGAAAAGCAGCCCCTAGATCCTTTCTTGACTGAATGCAATCCAGCGGGCTCTAGCCCAGAGAACTAACATTGGCCAAAAAGAAGATCACTTTAATGCAAGCAGTCAGCTCCACTCCCAGAAGATGGGCCATGGTCTGTGGTCTACAGATGGCCCTCTGCACTGTTAATACCTCTGCTGTGGCTCCAGCCTTGGAGCTAGGGCTTTCTCACTTCATTTAAAGCCTTGTGGTATTTTGGTCATCGTTGAGCTGATGTGCCTCAAAACCTTTGAGTTTGCATATAGTTTTCTTCTCATGGGACAAATGCTTGCTAGGTTAAAGGAAGCAGAGTGGAGGCTTTCAGGTTTACTAGATGAGGCCAAGAGAGTTTTTCTCTTGCTGTTTCCCTTTCATATGAGAGGATAGTTCCTCCCATGTATGACAAAAAGAAATGGTCAGAGAAGAAAGGCCTCCTTTGTCAGCTTAGCTCATCTGAGCTGAATATCAGAAGACTGTTTCTTTGAAACAAGAATCTATGGGCATATCTAGCAATCTCCCTCCAAATCTAACTATGTACAAAACGTTCCTTACAATTCCCTTTAGGATTTCAAATGTGTGGATCTGACAAAGCTGGACGTGGCTCTGTCCATTTTGTGTCTATGAGGAAAAGGTTGGCTAGGGAAGCAGAAGTGTTATTAGCAGTTGTGGGGATGGAGCGTCTCCGACTACCGAAGGCATTCCGCATGCTAGTTTGGGAGAACTCTCCTGAGAAAAAAAGGACAAAACACAGCTAGCAGGTTTGCCACACCTTGCCACCAGAAGTTGGCTCTCTCTGGATTCACAGAGAACCCACAAGTCAAGCATTTTTCCATGCTGTTGTAATGATCTTTGTAATGGTCTTTGAGGGTCGATGGTAGCAAAGAATGCTACAGCTATGAACGCTGACATAGAGACAATGAATGCAGACAAAGGTCTGACGCACAAAAAAAAAAGGAAACAGAAAAGAACATCATGCCATGGTCCCTAGAAATGTCTAGGATTTTGTGTGGCAATACTTCACAGGAAATGTGTTTTGTGTTTCTACTGGAGTAGATAAGTGGTTGAAAACTGCAGTGAATTTTCAGTGAATGGGATGTGAACGACTTTATTATTTTTTTTCCTCCATAGATGCAAGGAGACATGCTGGCTCCCTGAGAAAGATGAGAGAAGACAAGTTTCTTTGCTATACACAGGGATTTAAAAAATAATTCCCATGAGCTCTAACTGAAGCTACCAATGCAGCTGGAGCCAAAAGCTACAGTGCTGGTCCAGGTCCAGTGCTGGGCCTGCCCCCTGCCCCCGTTCCACTTCACGTGTGCTGTTCAGCCTAGGCCAACACCATGCAAACCAGTAGTTCGGAGCTGCCCACCTCTGTCACCACCAATACATTCAGGATGTGAGGTTTATTCAAACTGGAGAAAGGTGAGGCAGGAAGAATACTGTCTGAAAAAGGAATTGATGGAGTAGATTCCCCAGACCAGCAGTAGTAGGTATAGACCAAGAGGACTTCAGTCCTAGCCCAGGTATAGGAAATCTTCCAATGAGAAGAAAACTCCACTGAGCCCAGACAGAATTCACAATCTGCTAGGGTGACTGGACTGTTGGGCTCATGAAATTTAACTAATATAATTCTACCACATCTAGCCAGTCATTAGACTTTCTTTAGAAAGACTAACTCTTTAGATCTGCTTTTGGAAAATATGCTTCAGCTGCAGAATCTGTAGGTTGCAAATCACGCTTTCCTTCCAAGGCTCCTCAGAGCAGCTCAGTCCTGGTCCTCTCTTCACTGTCTCATCTTCTCCTTCCTAAGTGGAGGATCTCCTCTCCACTGCTTCCTCATCACCCATGCCTTCTTTCACCCCCTCTCTCAGTCCTCTTCCTAAAACAAAGCTGTGAAGGGTCACTTCTCTGATGGAACACCTCAAGTACTTCTCATCGTATTACAGACTGAGAGCAAACTCTGAGCCTGGCCCCTGTCAATTAAGAGGCTCCATTTCACCTTCAAGGGGCTCCTCTTCCTGTACTTCTCTGAATGTGTCTAAACCTCCAGCCAAACTGGTTGACCAGCTGCTTCCCAGGGCATTCCAGCCCCACATGCTCTCCAGTTTTCATTATCAAAATCTTGTCTTTTACTCACTCCTCAGATGCTAAATGACCGATGGCTCTTATTCAACTGGGTAAGTAACCGAGTAACCAGACTGCGCAGCCACCCCAGCTGTCTTCAAATCCCAGCTCTGCCACGTACTCACTGAGCAGTACTGGACAAGTCATTTAACCTCTCTGCCTTGGTTACCTCATCTGTAAATGGGCAGACACTTCGATTTACAATTGCCTCAACTGCAAATAACGATCATCGCCTCCTAATAAGGGTTAAACAAATTAATATTTGTAAGAGACATAGAATAGTGCCTGCAATGCAGCAAATTCTATGTAAGTGTTAAGGTAAACACCACACGCACGTACACACACACACACACATACATGCACACACAGACATCTTTGCAGTATCGGCAGAGAACCTTGCGGATTCTAAGACTGGAGATTACATTATAGTATTAACATGAATCGAAGTAAAGCAATTGGCCATTTCCTCATACCACTGCATTAATAAGCCTTTGTTCCTGGGTGATGGAGTACATATATGATTATAGACCTGTTTGGGCAGTGGCCCTATGCTCCTGAGTGATAGAACACATATAATAATTATAAATTCATTTGGGTAGTGGCCCTATGCTTAGATAAGACAAAAAAACATCATCCTAGCCTCACAAGGGGAAAACAGTTTTAAAGCGAATTTTAGAATGCATTCCTTCAGTCTCTTCTCACCAGTGAGTATGATCTGTTTATAATTTCTAAATTCACTCCACTCATAAAGTGGCTTCCCCTCAGCAGCTCTGGGCTATGGCTTCTAGGCTTCAATGGGAGTCAAAGATCCCAAAAGCTAAGATCTTTCCTGTAAGCATGCTGGCAGAGGGCCTAAGTTTGTTCGGCCAGTTGAAAAGCATCCATCCCAGATGAAGGATGTATCCAACTGAAATGATGGGCACCATACGAGAGGGGAGAGTCCCAAGGCAGAGTGGAGACCAGAGGTGCTGCAGATCAACCGCTCATTTCCTCCTGGGTGCAGAGCCTGTGCCGAGTGCCACCAGCCTCACTCGAGCAGCTTCCCACCCTCATTGGTCGGATACTAATTGGAGACAATGCCCAATCACATCACAACAAATTAGCCACAGACATGTGAGAGCAATCAACTCAGGGGGCGATCCTGAATGCGGGCTGGGGGATTCCCCGGCTCCATGCGCTGCACGCTCCCACAGATGTTTCTAAAAGCCTCTTCCCAGAGGCCCATTTAGAGAGAAATTAAATGCAACTTTGACTTAATTAACGTTTTAAATGATAATGAATACAATGTAGATTCATAGGAGGCATTTACATTGTGTTGTAAAATTGATAAAAATTTAATAACTCTTTGTTAATAAGTTATGTCTCCCCAGACCCATAAAGCCTAAGGCGCTGCAAACTCCAGACTGGGTCTAATCCAGGCTCCTGATGCAGGTGGAGGAGGGAAGCAGAGATGGACTTGACATTTGCTCCGAGCCTGCTCTAATTCAAACCTCTGCTTGTTCATCAGGACTTTATTTCATACAGTAAAGGTCAGGATTTGGGCTCAAGGCAGAGCCTTGACAAGAAAGCTCAAGTGGAAGGCGGGCTGGCCTTGGCATCTGTCGTCCAAGATAGTGGAGGTGGAGGGGAGATGGAGAGTTAACTGGCCACATTTGTCCTCCACCATGGAGGTAAGAGAAAGAACCCACTGCCTGATGGTAGGAGCTGTCAGGATGAGTAGCCCGAAACCGGCCACTGTTCCGAAATAAAAATGCAAACATAATTTCCATGTCGCCTTGCATAAGGACCTCTGCTCAGCTTATGTGTGGCATGCCAACGTCTTCTCCAGTTTGTCCTTAAAAGAGTCAATTATTATAGCGTCATGTCCCCAAGAAAAAAGGTGTCCAGGTGACGAGGTATACACAAAGGACCCTTTTGTCTCCCCCCATTCTGACCTTTCTACTTCTTGTCTCCCAGTCCTGTTTCAAAGAATTCCTTTTGAAAAGTTGGCTGCATTTTGTCTACTGACCCCTTCCTCTTTCGTGTAGATATGGTACACTTTCACAGCATATTTATTTTAAAGAATTCAACAATACATTTTTGGGGAAGAGGAGCCATAACAAAGTCTCCAAATGTGAGCCAACTACTTTACCTGACACTGTACCGAAAAACAAAAAACACACACAAAAACCCTATTTATTCTAGATAAAAACTGGGTTGAAGCTCTTTAGAGACAAGCTATTTCAAGGATTGTTTTTAAAGGGAAGGTTGCCCACGCCATGATCTTTGCTTTACTATACTGACCACTGCATTTGGGATGACCGATAGCCCATAGGGAGGTTTATTTCCATCAATGTGGCTGCCACACAACCAGGTGAGAGGCCCTGGCTTCCACAGCCTTGTCTCTCCTAACAAAAGTGCTCAGAGAAGCCCTGGAGACATTAGTAGTCTCTGTCACACAAAATAGCTGAACAGTACCTAGGCCTGTGTGTCCTCCATTTTCACTTCCTGCAAAGAAGAGTTAACGGCTAAATCAAGACACACGGGCCAGGATTAGCTAAAGAATCCAAAGGCTCCTTTAGTGTAAAGGGGTGTGATGAATGGGCCAGCAGGTGGCATGGTAGTGAAGGCACTGGACTCCCATATGGTTGATCGTAGTTGAAGTCCCACACCCGGAGGCTTGAAAATCACACCAGGCATCTGTGTATGCACGCCCCAAATCCCAGGAGCAGAATGGAAGAGAAGGGATTACAGTGTGGCCATCTCCCCTGAGGGGGTGATTTCTCACTTTCCCTCCCTCTGTCTCTCTCTGGTGCACGCACATGCCTGATGGCAAGAACCTAAAAAAGTGTGTATGGACATTGAGATGAAGGGGTGGGGGGAGAAGAGAGAGAAAGAGATCAGACCAGCATGGCAAGCATGAGAAAATGGAAGAAAATGAAGACCTGGCAGAAGGGGATTAAAAAAATACCTGGAAAACAATTTTTAAATTGAGTTGTGCTAAGTATCCTTTGGCTCTCCTTTTTCTATCTCCTTATTGCTGATGGTGGTAAGAGAAAAAAAGGAAGCACTGATTTCAGGGCCAGAAGTAAAATAAACAAATAAAAATTTAGGCTTGAGAAGCTTAAGAAGTCACCCAAAACTACACATAAAAAGAATGAGATAATTACAGGCTGCTGACTTTTAAATATAGCTTATTAAATTAAATCTCCCTTTAACAAGCTTTGAAGACTGTCAGCATAGGGTGTGTCCTATTAGAGACATTTTCCTGGAGCTGTTTCCACCCTTTGCCCTCGTATCTGATTTTATGTACTTCAAAATGCCATTAGTTCACTCGAGTGACTTTAGTTCTATTGACAATGTTAATTCTCTGCCTGTACAAAACCAAAGGCTACTGGGATAAGCTGATTTTTGTTTATCATCTGACAAGACTCAAGATTATACTAAACTGATTTTGGTATGTCTCCCTTCAACCTAATGGTATTGGACTTCTCCTCCCAGCTTAGCCATTGGAGTTGAATGCCTCCTTGTATTATATTTATACCCCAAATAAAAGACATGTATAATTTAAAATTAGCCACAGTAGTTCACAAAAGAGTGCATGTAATCGTACAGGTTTAAACTATTAGTAAATTGAAAGGTTGGTGTGAGTGATCACACATGTACTTGAGCTAAACCCAGTTCCAAGCGCAAGTCTAAAAATCTGTTTCTCTTCTACCACGTGATTAATTTGTTCATGCCAAGCTTACTGCTGGTTTGTGACCAGAATCATGTCAGGCAGGTCTCAGCGGATTTGAATCAATGTGGTCCTACGTTGTCACTGCATCACAGTTTTAATTGTCCAGTTCTATTACACTTAGCAATCAGATATCAGGCAAGACTGAAAAACAAGAATAAACTTCTGAAACAAAACAAAACAAAAAAAGCCTATTTTACAAAATAATCATGGGGGCATGGAACTGATTAGAACTCTCATCTATGAGTTTATTTGCTGGACATATATCTTTTATATTTGATAGTACTAGATCCTAGCTACTAATGAAAAAACCAGGGCCCATACTATCGTGGTGTCTTGTAAGAAAGCTGGTATTCCTGCCCAGGATCATCTGAAGTGGAAACAACATCAGGATTATCAGAAAATAATACTAAGTGCACCGATTTTAACCGACCATATTGGACAGTTCAGTCTTGCCAAACACTTTCGTGATGCATCCTTATTGGTCACTACTTGCCTTACTTTTCTGATACAACTTTTTTTGTCTTTTCCAAACTAGTGTTTCCTCTCTGAAGTTCTTTTTGTCAACACCGTCTGGTCTTACATCTCCACATGAGTTCAACAGAAGGAGGCGACTGTAGTAATAGTACGTGACTTAACCACAACTGAGCCATAGTAACGGGCCACACCTCCAAAGAGGTGCATGCCGCCAAGCAGGCAGCCCCTGCTGTGAGAAGGCAGGTTTTTAAAACTGTGTGAACACTTTTAATATATTACCACTCCTCTGGGAACTGGCTACTTCTCTTCCCACTTCAGAAAACACATAATGGGACTTTGTGTTTCAATTTAATGTCCCTTGAAAACGGAAATCTTTCCCCTTATAAGAAAAAAAAAAAAAAAAAAGAATAGTAGAGAGGGAGACGAAAGGCAAGAGAGAAATGAATTAGGCAGTCTCCAAAGCACACTGGCTCAACTGGGAATCTGCGACCAAAGCAAGCTCCATAATAGTATAATGACCTTTAATGAGTGTCTTGGGAAACAATACAGCCCTAGCATAAAAGACAAAGGGCAAAACCCATCATGGTTCTGCTGACACTAATTCAAAATGATTTTCAGAACAACTAAAGAATGTAAGAGAAGTAATCTGATCCGCCCATCTGACCTCACTTTGATTCAAGGGCCCTTCTCCTGCCATTTCTAATTGTCAAACCCTCTACATTTCACATCTGCTCATATTTAATGAAAAGCCCACTCTCACCACTGCTCTTTGAGTCAACTCGCTCTGTCAACCGGGCACCACCCAACCCCAGCACCAGCCATAGATGCCCAGGGACTGCTGCTGGAGCCCTGCCAGTGGAATGCCGTGTAGCGAGACATTTTTTTAATTGGAGAAGAAGGTCCTGTGTGGGTGCAGGAAGGGGCTCAAATTGGAATGAATTTTTCTAACTTATTATTAATGGTCAAAGGTGAGTGGTCTCACACAGGGACAGATGAAATCTGCTTTCATTTGATGGAGTGATGATGGCGGGAAGACGGATGAAACAGAGAAGGCAAACCACCCCCTGAGCTGTCAATAGCAGTTACCGCTTCACCATAAAGCCCAAAGCTCCATGTTTTCCATGGTGAGGCTGAGTTTAGTTGGTGTGGGAAAGACTGATGTATCATGCACAGAATGTTTCTGAAAGGACAGTATAATACCACCCCAAGTTTTTCTTCTCCTTGCCTTCATCAATGCCTGGATTAAATTGCAGAGCTGAGAAATCTCTCTAATTATGGTCTCTCTTTGGTAAAATGGACATTACACACATTAACATCATGAGTTCCAAATAGGAGTCAGAATTTGCTGTGACTGTTAATGGTTATCATCAAGACATGACTATGGACCCCTAGCTAACAGCCACAGTGGTTCTCTTTTCACTAGAGAATCTCTGAAGAAGGATTTAGGACCTAGTAGTTACCTGGGAATAGACATTGCACGTCAGTCAGACAGGTAACGTAACCCAAGGTGGTTACATCCAACACTGCCAATCTCAAGAAGATATGGCCCAGTCGTGCCATCACGACTCACTCCTTTGCTCTTCCTTCCAGCTTTGGTCTTTTACCCTGATGTTTTGCTGCACATCATAGACAGATAAGCTCTTCGTGTGGCTATAATCTTGGTCATTCAATAGTGACATAGGAAATAGAGAAAACTCTCAAGAAAATAAAGGGATGAGGATTTACACTGTGAGAAAGATTTTAAAGGAAACTTCCTTTCCGGGATTTTAGCGCAATATGGTTGGGGCAGTCTAAAATACCTCTCAAAGCAACCTATTTTACATACTGTTTTTAAATGAATCTTGCCCCTTGACATTGCTCTGGAGAAATAGTGAATTATGAATCAGGGAAGATGATTCTCTGGTGCTATATCAAACTTTTCCAAGTGCTTTTAATATAGCTTGATGCACAGATCCTGCCTCAGTTCTGAACTGCAGGTTCAAACAACAGCTTCTGACATGCCCAATGCTCCCCTTTACTCAGTGACAATAGGGCGCCCTCAGCCCTAGAAGTTCTGTGAATCTCAGTCATAGAAGATGTTAGAACCACCTGCCATACCAGTGCAGGTAAATCAAGCACGTTTATTTCCCATAGGAATAAATGGCCAAAAGCTAAGTGCTCTCCCTTCTCCTTGTTGTATGAACTAACCTCTGCAGTGAAAGTTTAGTTCAACCAGCTCTGGCCACTTAGAAGGGAGAGGACAGATGGCAAAATGGTTACTCATAAAGTACTGATGCTTTGAAGAGGGAAGAAAGTAAGCACAGCAAGTATGGCTGTCTCCTATCTCCCATGCTAGCTGAAATGTGAGCACAAAGCTATAGCCATATTTGCAGGACATCCACGTCCCAGAGCAGAACCACACCTTTCCTACACAGGGGTGAAGACCACATTCCACTGTTTCAAACTTTACATAACATCACCTATAAACCACATCAGTAAAACAGCAAAGTCCATGGTGTAGGCAAGGATAAGGGCAGTCTTGGGAATTTGGCACATTTCAGCCTTGTCACCTACCAACTGCAGGACCTGCCAGAATCTTTAACCTCTCTGAGTTTGAGGGCAACAAAACAGACTGACCTCAATGCCTGAGCTATGGACTCAAGGAAATCCTGAAGGTTCTTGACTCACATTTTTTGTTGCTTTTTTCGATCATGGTTGCTATGAGAGACCTTATTTAAATAGGTGGCTATCCTGTTGGGAAAACTAAAAATATGAATAGACCCGTCCTTTGACTAAGTTGTCTTTCCAAGGGCAAACTTCAGAATCCACCAGCCTATGCAGGTTGGCAGATTTACAATGCATTTTTTCCAGAACACAGGACAAAATCTGGCACTGGAGGAATGAGATACAGGTTAGAGAGACACAATTAAGAAAAAAGGAACAAATAAACAAAAACAAAAATAAAAACAAAACAAAGAAAGCATACATTCATCTGCATCTATGATCTGTTGTACAATATTTTGGAGACTAAGCTCTTTGAAAGCAATGTAATGCTAGGCCTGGCATATTTTGATACACTCTTTTCCTTCTTCCCTTCAATTCAATTTGATCCAATCCAGTTTATCACCATTCCCAAAATATGAAGGTACATGTTTCCACAAATTCTGTCATAATATAGTATTTGATATACTGCCTCTTTAATTTCCACAGATAGTTATTTAAAGGACTGAGACGAAGAATATCACTGGGTTGTAATATCACAGTCCTGCAATTATTGCAAGAAGCACAAAGAATTAACGAAATCAGAAGGGAGGCCTTCCTGGTCACGTACACAGAGACACAGGCAGCTGGGGCAACATATCACCACAAAAGAGATCACGTTGGGAAGAAAACATTAGCCCGATTGACTCACAGAACCACAGGGCACAACACGAGACAGGGATGATACCACAGACAGCACAGACACAGAACTGCATGTGTCGAGGTTAAACTTACAGGCACGGAAACTGGTGGAGCAATCATTAACAGAGACAGAAGAAAGTGGGAAGGCTCTCTCAAGGGTGTCCGTGTTACCACGCACACGGCCTGACATGCACGAGCAGTCACGCTCAGAACGTCCGCAATCAAAACAACATGCCCGTCTCATTCTCTTGTAGATGGACATCTTGGCTATAACCATGGGTTGGATGGGAGGAGAGGAGAGCGGTAGTTAATGGCAAGGTCACACACAGCAAGGCAGCTGGAAGGGAGCTGAAGGGATTTAACACAGGTCTTAGTTCACAGTAACAGTCTTGACCCAGAAAAAAAAAATGCAGAGTGATTGTTGGTAACAGTTTGGTTGTACATCAAAAAAACAGCGAAAATATAAATTGCCTTTATCGTCCCCCAGGGCTGTCGTGTATTATTTTTCTCCCCTAGGTAAAGAAGCAGTGACCACGGGAGAAGGGCATGGCTGGATACAATCATGTTCTTGGATGAGAAGAAACGAATTATACACAGCAAAAAATGGAACCAACATTTTTCCCCTGGCACAATTAATACAGGAGGACAAAATAGACATACTGCCAATCAATGAAATTAACTGCTTATTTGGTACAATAAATGGTTTTTGCAAGATGCAAAAAATATCTAGTATGTAGGCTTTCTAATTTCCATCCATTTCTGGGCATTAGGCAGAGCTTGGGACAAGCTTTCATCAAATTAGA